>JAOEGL010000008.1:17948180-19148180 GCA_034509955.1 Urosaurus nigricauda
TTCACTGTTAAACTGATTTTGGTTGAAGTGAGAAGAGATATAATAATAATAATAATAATAATAATAATAATAATAGCCAGAACTCACCTGCATACTAGAGTTGCAATGATGACACACCAGGCTGTACAACAACAATCTGCATTCAACTCTTCACTTTTCCGGTGACGACAGCACAACCAGAAGGAATAGAAAAGGAGGAAGAGGAGATCCAGAGCAAGGCAGGAGAGAGCAACACCACCCAACAACAACAGGGCCTGAAGTAGACAAAAATTATAACATTAATAAATAATACAGATTACAAGAAGACACTTATACAGTATAATCTCTGATGTATCAATGGTGCTTTCCCCATGTACTGTTAAATCAAAGTCTTTATCCATTGTTATGTATGACCACCTGATGCATACCTAGAAAATGACAGACATTTAGCCATAAGTGTTAAGTGAGGCTTCACTGATAATGGCAGTTCTACAGTTCCTAGACAAACCAAGGAAGCAACTAAGTCTATCTACACACTGCTGCACAACAAAACCAACAATTTGATATTATGACAACGATTTAATAAATGTTATTCAGTTTTAACGCCAAGGACAGGGACTATCTTTTATGTTTTGGCAGCAAGGGAGATGTACATTCAGGTGCCTTTTGTTTCTCCCCCGAGTAGCTTGCAAAAAAGCAACTGAAAAATACACAGAGAGATTAAGGTGCTATTGTAGGGGTCCAATGGAAAATTTTTGGGACCAGAATGAGCCCTCATACCATTGAACTATAGATCAGTGACTCCCAAACTTTGGTCCTCCGGATGATTTTGGACTCCAACTCCCAGAAGCCCAGACAGTTTGGCCAACAGTCAAGAATTCTGGGAGCTGAAGTCCAAAACATCTGGAGGACCAAAGCATGGGGACCACTGCTATAGAACATCTTCCCACTCCAGCTCTTTGCTGATGTGATGCTCTAAGGGACCTTTAAATCTTTTCCTCAAAGATTTTTAATATCACAATATTTATCCTTCCCTCGAGTTCGCTGTTGCTCTTTCTCCTATCTGTTGCTCATGCTGTGTTAACCTTCTCTCCCCGCATGCCAAATTACATTTCTAATTATTGTGCCTACTTTACAGATTAGCTATATGGGCAGCCTAAGCCAATCAAGAATCGTATCATGAATGGGATAATGTCACGTTGCACATAGCATTTCATATTTTACTTCGTGATATCCCTAAGGGCAAAGCTGGCAGCGAGGGCAATGCCTCCAGAATAGGCAAGCAGTTTTAAAGCGTTTCTCCCCCCCTTCTCTCTCTTTCTCTGTCATTCTTGCACACATGCACACAGAGACATGGCCAAAATCCAAACCAAAAACAGCTGAAAAGGAGAAGCGTCTTTCACCGATGCTCGAAATGTTCCTAAAACCCAGCATGCACATTCAGCTGTATCCTAATCCAGACTACTATGTCATTTTTAGGGAAATGCAAGTCCCAGATTTCTGGTCAGGGCATAATGGCACCATATTGTTTGCTGAAAGCCAGGAAGGAAAGACATTGCAGTGTGCGAAGGAAGACGGAAATGCACAAACCTGGTGCCCCTTTGCCTGCCACTTGCTTTGGCATTAAATCTGAACCAATCCGTTATGAAAAGTACAGATTCCATGTTAGCAGTCCACATTCTACATTTCAAATGCAAGAACAATAAATAAATAAAAATCCCCAAATACTTCAACCAACTGCTTTCTGGACACAAACCTGGAGGTTACTGTCTATAAAATGCCACCAGATTGCAAGTCTGCATAAATACCTGGAACAGAGCCCAAGCGGGTTTCTGCCAGCACAGTAATATTGGTACCCTTCAGTCTGCAGACAAAACTGTGCCAGAAATGTGCAGTACAGAGGAGATTTTATTTTTAATCAGCCACATCTTTTTCCTCGGCTCCTGAAAATCCCGACAATACTGCAGAGAAGTACTTGAATTTTTAACAACTGTCTCTCAGCCAAGGAACTGGCTTTCAACACCATTCTATATTAAGCTGCGAGGAGAAATCATCCAGAGATCTGGACTAGAGAGCCACTAATATTCAGAGGACATGCAGCTGTATCTCTCTTTTCTGCTTAAGAATCCCAGGGAAGTGAGAGACGTCCTGAAAAATGTGTCTGGGTATGCTACCAGAATGCATGAGTGAAAACAAACTGAATCTTAACACAGGCATGATATGAACCAGCTGCTACTATATACCATGGTACAGTACTATCTTGTACCATCTTCAACTAAATACTGTAAACCCAGTTGGAGGCAGAGTGCCATATTCTGCCCTTTGCCCATATTCCAACAATTTGAGTGGTGTGTTTTCAAGATCTGGAAATTACCTAAATATGAATCAAGCTGCCTCCCCGAAGGTCAACCGTCTTTCTATGAAGGGTAGAGGAAATCCTCTCATTAAAATAAAATGTTTGCTGGTCTCATAGTGATGGAAGGAAAGGACCACCACAAGCTGCTACAGACCAGATTAGACTATTTGGTATTATCTGCACAATAATCTGCTCTGACCGATAGTGGATCTACAGGGCAGAGAGAGGTCTTTCCCATAAAGTGAATATGGGAAAGGTCAGGGATTGAATCTGGGTCCTTCTGCATTCAATGTATATATTTTGCCACTAAACTAGAATGCACTCCTACGAGCTATAGCATTATTATTATATTTTTTGTGGGTTTGGGGGCTATGTGGCCATGTTCTAGAATAAATTATTCCTGATATTTCACCCGCATCTGCAGCCACATAGCCCCAAAAACCCACAAAAAACTATGGATGCCAGCCGTGAAAGCTTTTGACCACATTACTGTATTATTATATATTTCTCCTGCCTTTCCCCTGTGGATGTGCTGGACTACAACTTCTGCTATCTCCAGACACAACCACAATCTGCCATGGTGACTGGGGATTTTGGGCACGGCAGTCCATCATACCTAGAGGGCAAGAAGTTGGGAAAAGGCTCCTAGAATACTCACTGAAAGCCCTTTTGCAGACAAAGGATGTAGAAAGGGCGAATCACTCCCACTCTCCAAACAGTTCGTACCAACACATCTCCACAGACTAAATCATTATTAAATGAAGCTTAGCTCAAATTTGGCAGGTTGTCAACTGAGTGAGCTTGCTGAAAAGATGGATTTCCTCACAGAGGCTTCTGCAAGGCCAACAAAATGGATGCTTTGGTTGATTTGCATTTCCTGTCATAGAGGTTTTACATTAAGATTCAGCAATGCAAGCAAGGCATCCTTTATTAGTTATATTTATGAGACGTCATTCCATCTAAGCAGCCGATCGCTAGCCATAAAATTTACCCTATATAACTAACACGTCATCAAGTTAAGCGGCAACTTAACTTGCACCATCCTTTGCACAGAGTATCATAAACAGAGGCCACAGAGATAACCGTCTCTGCTTCCAATAAGTTTTTTTCCATTAACAGAGAAAACAGAAGGTGTCTCATTAACACTATTTCATTGTGTGGGAGCAGTTCTTGGGATAGTTTGCTACTGCTTATATATAGTGTTGTTGCTGTTTTTAAATGAAGAATCTATCAAGATCCCAGTCTACTACCTTTCAATAAAGATCTTTACAGTACAGCAAACCTTTTGAAATAGCTTCCATAACCACCAATCCATCAGATTAATAACAGCACAGACAAATGGCAAGAGTCATGCATCCCTCCAAATGTTGATGGGCTGCAAATCTCAGCATTTCTCATCAATAGGATATCCGTTATCTCAACAGTTCTGTATTTTTCCTACGTCCAAATTGCACAACAATGTAAAATGACTGGAAATTTGTTCTAAAAATAAACCGCCATGGAAATTAAAGAGAAAGGGAAGAAGGCCTGATATTTTGGAAGCAGGAAGAAACACAAGAACAAGATTCATCCAGTATGGGAATAATATTTCAGTGGAAATTTATCACAAGAGATGATAATTTTCTTGCTAAATGTGAGTGCAGGAGACAGTACAGTTCTGCTTGCTTCACAAAAGCAATTAAGACCGTACAAGCAGCAACCTAAAACAAATTATTAAAATAAGAAAGCTGTTTTCTATCAAGATGGACCACTGATGCTTCCAGCTCAAGTGTTATCTACTCTGTGCTGACTAATAGCAGTTCTCCATGGTTTCATACAGAGAATGTTCTCTACCAAAATACCCCAGGGATTACTATTTTTATTTATTTATATATACTTGCAGTATTTATATGCATTACTACTCCCATTCCCATGCAGCACACAACCACAAATATCATGTGTAATACAACTTGCTTACCTCCTCACTCCCGCCCGGTTTTCAAACACAAACCCACTTGCAAAATACCCCCCAAATAAATCCTCCGGAAAGATGTTCTTTCCCAAAAGATTGGAAGCAGGCAGAAAACCCCCTCCTCCTGCTTTGTGTGTATGTGTATGTGCCTTCAAGTTGCCTGTGGACTTATGGCAATCTATGAATTTCATGGGGTTTTCTTAAGCAAGGAACAAATACTCAGACGCGGTTTTGCGAGTTGCTTTCTCTGAACTATTGTCTACAGTACTTGGAATCTTTGCTTCGGAAAAAGAAAACATGTAAAGAAAAAGGACCCATGGAAAGTGGGCAGTACATGAAGAAACTTAAGACTGTTTCACTTTTTCAAATTTCTTGTAAAATGTAAAAATCATCAGATTTTTAGACATGATTTTCTGCTTAGAATTGCAGGCATGGTTTTATATCGTGACAAAAAAAAAACCTGCATTGCCTTTTTTTTTAAAAAAAAGAATCTATATTAGGCAGATAAGTTAGTTAGTCTAAACTATAGTTAAAGTTTAAAGCCTAGGCTAGTGTATCTCTTATATGCAGTTACAGAAGCAAGGGAAGAATTCAAATTACAGGTAGACAAGCTAGCTTTGCATCTGTACAGATCATAAAGGGTAGAATAAACAAACAGGATTCAGAGTCTAGGTTTCCGAATTCCAAGTTTAATACTCATGGCTGGACCGTGGCACATTTTCATATCAGCAGAGGCCGCCTCTTAAAGATCTAATGTCTTACTTTACAAACACAAAGGGGATGAGCTCATTGCTGGAATAGTACCAGAAGCAGCTGAAATAAGTGGCTTGAATACTTTAGACCCTAAAGCCTGAAGAAGAATTAAAAACAGGAGGCAAGATGCTGGCGGATCTGGCTTTTGATGATTACAGAATTATTTTGGAAAAGGATGCTATTTAGGCCAAGTCTTCCTCTCTCTAAATCTCCTTCCCCAAGTGTGGAGACTCACCAAACTCTGCTTCTAGAAGACGTCAGAGTTCACTATTCACTATTACTGCACTCGCAACTGGCTGACGGATTGCACAGTCGCACAGCAACAAGAAAACCTAATGAAGCAAATGGTGGGCTGTCAGAAAGAGCTCAGCTCTCCATCCCTCCTCCACTAATGGAGTGTCTGCTCAGAGGAACAGCTACTCCACATAGGCTACAATATTCCACATTAGATTCCTGGTTCTCCCTCAAGAGTTGGGGGACACCATGAAAGGAGCAGCATCCCTGTGTATGCAACATTTTTCTTTCCATGCACAAAAGCAAGAGCAATGTGCTTTTACCTATGCAGCCTCCACACTCTGGGTGGGATGTTGCTGCGAGAGCTGGAAAGAAAAATACAGTTATACTGTATAAGAAAAAATGAGTCAATCTGCACATTCTTCTCACCGAATGAAAAGATGATCCACAACAGTCACCCATCAACAGAGCCAGCACCAGCACTGGGCATCTATAAGTAGCATACCAAGGGGTCAAGACCATACCAGGACTGTGGTTGAGGTCTACTCTAAGCTGCTCCAATAACTGGATCTTATCAATCTTTTTAATTTTCCACTCAGTGCTACCAATTATGAGGAGTTCCAGTTTATATTATTAACTGAAATACTTCAATTCAATTAATTTATTCGGTCATTGACCAGAAAATACAAGTATAAAATACGAAAAAAAGAAAAAATATACAGATATAGAAGCGTGAATATGCAAATATAAAATATGAATGACAGTTAGATCCCAAGTAGGGTACATACATTCATAGGTAAAAGGTAGTGAAATAGGTTAAAGCCTGTATTAAGGTCCGGTAGATTCCCGCATTTCACTTCCAATTATTGAGTTGTTCACAGCCCCGTCATATATTCCAATCCTTCCTTCATTAGTGGCCACAATTATAAACAGCATAACAGATATAAAATATAGGTGTGAAATACCAAGAAAAAGAAAAAAAAATTGGGTATAAAATCGTATATGTATGAATAAAATATAAATGACAGTTGGATCCCAAATGGGGTACATACACTCATAGGTAAGGGGTAGTGGAGTAAATTAATACCTATATTAGGGTCCAGTAGGTTCTCACATTCCACTTTCAGTTATTCAATTGTTCGCAATCCCGTCGTATATTTCAATCCTTTTCTTCATTAATGGCCGCAATTTATAAACAACATAACAAAATTTAGCTACCATAAGTACAATATTGGGAGATTGACTGTTCAGAAGCATACAAACAAAGGAAGTATCATTACATCTGGGAAATTTTTCCAAAAGCGGCATGATTAATTGGCATCGGATGTCTTTGTAGAATTGACAGTAAAGGAAAATGTGTTCTAAGGTTTCCATTTCACCTTCATTACAAGGACACAGTCGTTCTTTAAAAGGGATTTTACTATATTTTCCTTCTAAGATTGCTGAAGGGAGGGCATTAAATCGAGCTAAAGAAAAGGCTCTCCTAAATTTAGGAAAAGTGATTTGAAACAAATATAAAGCAGGTGCAGAAATTGAAATTGGTCTGTTAATCAATATGTGGTTTGGGAAGGCAGCAGTCTCCGTTTGTCCTTCGATGTCAAGCAATCTTTGTTTCAAGGCTAGTTTGGCCTGATCAAAAGTTAACTTCAGAATATAATCCTTTGAGAGGCCAATGATTGCCAATTTTTTATTTATAGCCAATTCCCATGAGGATCTATGAGTGTCAGACAAAATGTATTTGATTAATCCTTCATGGTTTTTATTTAGTTTAAGCCAATATAGTAAGGTGTACAGCCACACACTGGTTTCAATTTTACTGACACCGGCTTCCCTTCTCAGTAACACATTAGAAACACTACAGTCAACTTGGAAAATTTTCCTCAGAAATTTTGTTTGTACGCGTTCCAGAGCCCACAGATCATTATGGGGACCTAATTGAGCACTATATAACAATTGAGTTCTAGCCTTTGCCTGGAAAAGTTTTATAGCAGCTGGTATGAATTGGGCTCCCTTGGAAAAGAAATATCTCTGAATGGCATTAGTTGTTATTTGTGCATTTTTTGAAACATAATCTAAATGAGCCATTCTATTCCCATTAGTCTGAAAGACAACCCCCAGATATCTGAATGTCTTAACCTGCTCTATGGATTCTTCCCCGAGTTTCCAGTTTCTTTTCTTGAATCTCTTAGAGAAAGTGATAATTTTAGATTTAGAGTAGTTAATTGTTAATCTTTCAGCAACACAGTAATTAATTAGGGATTTCAGTGCTCTCCTAAGACCAATAGATGTTAAAGAAAGGATGACAACATCGTCCGCATATAACAAAAGATTTACATGTCTATGAGCAATTTTGGGTGGATGAAAGGAAAGATTATTCAAATACGGAACTAAAGAATTGATGTAATAATTAAACAGAACCGGGGCAAGAACACAGCCCTGTCTGACTCCAATTTTTACCAAAATTTCTTTTGACATGTGACCCAATGTACTGCATCTCACTTTCAACCGATTGTTTTCATGTAAATTGATAAGTAATAGGAGTAAACGTTTATCAATTGTACTGTTCATAAGTCTATCCCATAATCTAGGCCTATGTATGGTGTCAAATGCTGCTTTAAAATCAATAAAGGCGGCATACAAGGGGATATCTCTTTGTAAATATTTCTCAACCAAATGCTGCAACAACAAGGTGTGATCGATCGTTGATCTTCCCGCCCTAAAACCGGCTTGTTCTTCATTCAATATATTCTCGTTTTCTAACCAGTCTGTAAGCTTAATTTGTAGATGTTTGGCATACATTTTGCTGATTAGACTTAGCAAACTAATTGGCCTGAAGTTTGACGGGTCAGTTCTTTTACCTTTTTTATATATGGGAATTATGATGGCGAGACCCCATTCTGGAGGAATTATGGCTATGCGATCAATTGTTGTAAAAAGTGTTGCAAGCACGGGTATCCACCAATCTAAGTCATTTTTTAAGATTTCACCGGTGATGAGGTCCGCACCGGGGGCCTTAGCAGGTTTGAGCTGACTGATTAAGGTCTTAATTTCCAGATGTGAAACAGGTGGCCAATATGGTAGAGAGGAAACATTCAACTTATGATCTTTAAGTGACTCTACAGGTTTGTCATATAGTTCAGCAAAATGTTTTTCCCAGGTTTCAGCTGGAATTTGAAATAATGAGTTGTTTAAATTTCTCGGGAAAGATGGCTTTACCTCCCTCCAAAAAAGTGAGGGGTTATTTGTGCTGGCTGCAGAAATTAATTTTCCCCAAGAAATTTGCATATCGGCCTTTTTCTTATTTCTAATCAGCTGTTTATATTGTCTCTTGAGATCCATGAGTTCGATTGCACTACAAGTAAGATGGTTAGCCTTATATTGTTTAAATCTCGTTTTTAAGAGTGACCAAAGCTCTTTGCATTCTTGATCAAACCAACTTTGGTGTTTTTTTGGTCCATGTCTATTTAGAATGTTTTTGGGAGTGCCCAGCAGGGGTTGAATTGTATTAATCAGTTTGCTAAAATTGCTCAATACCTTATTATCATCGTTACTGTTGGTAATGGTATGGCGTAATTTCAATAATTCTTGGTTATTAAGGGACTTAGTGAGGGTCTCAGCAATTTGGGAAGTCCATTTAATACGTGTGTAGCCGATGTCGGGGGGCAAACTCAATTTTTCATTAACAGGTAAGAACCATTCATCAAAAGAATTAAGAATTAATAATAAAGGAAAATGGTCACTTTCTGGCCGATTAATTACATAAAATTTGTATACAAAAGGGATCAGGTCCGTAGTAACTCCAACATAATCTAAAACTGAAGGCCTAGAGCCCGACCAATGGGTAAATTCGGCTGGGTAGTCGTCGCTAGTAGCTCCATTCAGTATTGTCAAGTCTAATTCGGCAAAATTTTTCAGCAAGTGCAATCCTCTATAGTCACAACATAAATCTTTAGATTGACGTAAAAGCAAGGGAGGCGGGGGGGTATAATTGGGTAGCTGGCAATTAAATTTGGAAGAAATTACAGAATCATTTGCTCCAATTCTTGCGTTTAAATCTCCAGCCAGAATGATATGCATTCTCGGATCCAAGTCCATAGCAGCTCTAATGAACTTATTCAGTTTTACCCACATAGATTTTATCTTAGTTTGTCCCTGCAAAGGGGGTACGTAGACGTTAATTAAACAAATTAAGTTCTTTTTAAATCTGAGCTGGATGGCTAAGGCCGTTTGCTCAAGAGTGAATGATTTAACAACCTGTGTTTGTAATGAAGTGGATAGCAGCACGGCCAACCCGCCACAAAGTCTGCCTTTCCCCTTCCCGGGCACTGCGTCCAACATTATTACTTTGAACCCATCGACGTATAGGTCTTCCGCTAGCCACGTTTCTTGTAACAGGATCACATCATAGCGAGTGATGAATGACATGAATGAGGGGTCTTTACATCTGGCTTTCCATCCAGCTACATTCCAAGAAATGATGGACAACGAAGGACAGGTCTCGGCTATTGGTTGTCAGATGTTCAAATTCATTATGGATGTGGAAGAGTTCACTTTCTCTAAGCTATTTTCGATGGTTTCCTCTGTTTCTTTCCGATATCTGTGTGTGTCATCTGAGTCTAGAGAGTTAAGGTCTGATGTTTTGATGTTTTTGGCATTTTTTAACTCTACTGACACTGGCGAGGTGGACACGATGAATCGTCTCCTTTTCTTGTTTATGGGTTGGGGTGAAATGCAAGGGCTTATCAATGGTGTTAGAGATTGAGGCATCCAATTCTCCATACAATTAGGAGATAACTGTATTAAAGGCAACATATTGTTATTATCTGACTTCTTACATGATTTATTAGGAGTCAGGACCCCGCGCTGAGACTGTAATTCCGTTTGATTATGTGTTGGACATTTTAACGGCTCCATTGGTATTAAGGGGAAGTCAAGTGATGGACAAGAGGAAGGACAAGAGGAAGGCAGTAAATCTTGGATGGTTTTAGTGGCATTCGTAACAGATCTTAATTTTTCCTTGACATTATCCAGTTTGGATAATATCAATTTCTGCTCATCTGGAGCTAGTGCACTAAACATTTGGGCAAGTTCTTCATCATCATCAAATAGGTTATTGGATAGTTGCATCCACTCCTTTTTCTCTTCCTTATCTTTATGGCTTTTAATTAAATTTGTAGTATTTTTCCTCATTCCGAAAATCATTAGGGGATAGATTTTGGTATTACAAAATAATTGGGAAGGGAAGATTGCAAAACTGTTTAGCAACTTCCTTCTGTCAAAAATTAGGTCTGGAATTCTAGAGTCTTTAAAAGTTAGGACAATTCTCATAGTCTTATTTATTGAGGGAAGCCAGAAAACATCAATAAGGTCGGTGGTATGCAATTTCCTTCTTAAAAGAAGGGAAAGTGAGTGGAGAATTACTCTTCTTTTATGCCATTTCCCACTATTTTGATGATTTATTGCTATTTGTAACACAATCTTATTTTTTAAGCGATTTAACTTGCCTTTAACTGGTAGCTTTTGGACGGGATTAAATATTATAGACTTGGGGCCTAGATGTTCTAGTTTTAAGGATTCATTTACAGCAACATTTCCCTCTTTTTTGGCTATTGTTTTTGGTTTTTCCAGTAATGTTCTTATTCCATCCAATTTTTGGTTAATGCTCATGAGCTGTTCGAATATGGCAATTACAGTTTTTGCTGTTAAAAGGCAATTCTTAGCAACCAGATCCAAATCAGTTTTATTGTTTTCCACTAAATTCAATGTAGTATTTAAATCATAGTTATCGCTTTCCTTTGCTATAATGTTCTCCTCTTCACAGGAAGGGCAGTTGGAAAAGGAATCAGGGGAACTTAGATGCAGAATTGGAACCTGGCTGGATGGAGAGTTTGTTGCCTCTTCAAATTGCAATAGGTCCTCCATTTTTAGTTGTTTTAAGGTAGCTGCGGCCATGAGAACTTCAGGATTATCCGATTTTAACTGTTTCTTAGCATTTTTATGTCTTTTAGAGTTAGAAAGGGGGTTACCTTTGGAAGATTTCCTCTTCCTCTTATGACTATTTTTCATTGTTGACTGATATTGTAGTGAATTCAATCAAGATTACCTAGAAAATTAGACTCTAAAATTAATGATTCTATCTCAACAGGATGAGAATATTAACCAGATTACATATAAAAACATAAATGGTATGCTACAACAAATGTAAATCTTAATTGTTAAAAGAATAAAATTTAGAGGAACAAATAATAAAATTTACCACTAATTTGGGTTAGATGGACCAATAATATTCCCGCCAAAAGAGAAATTTGCGGGGTATACTAGATAGGGTGAGTTACGTAATTGCGAGAAGGGGCTGTATGTCCCTTGGACTGCTGGCTCTACCTCTTAGTCTCCACTACCACCGAGAGCGCCGCTCTCTCTGGGCGTTGGTGGGTGGGTGGGTGGGGCCTGGCCCGCCAGGGGGACCTGCCGCTCGCCGCCGCCGCCTGCCTGCTGCTGCCGCCGCCGCGCCTGGCTCCTCGGGGGCTGGGCCTTTTATGGGCCCGGTCTTCCGGCCTCCGCGGCCGCTCTCTGGGCATTGGTGGGTGGGTGGGTGGGGCCTGGCCCGCCAGGGAGGCCTGCTCGCCGCCGCCGCCGCCGCCTGCCTGCTGCTGCTGCTGCCGCCGCCGCGCCAACTGAAATACTTATAAATACTTTGGCACCAAAAACAGAAGCCAAGAAACTTTCAGAATCTCATATTCATATTTCTTTCATAGACTAACCTAGCCTTCTCATTGTCTTAGCCCTAGATAATATCCTGTGGAAATGTTTCCCAAGGAAGCATGATCTAATTGTTGTTTCAATGGCAAAGATATCATTGACTTCAGAGCAGTTTAAAAAAAAAAACCCTTCCTCTTTCTAGGATATTTTTTTTTCCTTTTAAAAAAGCTTTTTGTTCAAGAACATAGATCTTGGCTTTTGCCACTGGCGAACGTGTGCGCCTAAAGGCTGCCTCTTTCAAAAGGTCAAAAGAATATCCCTTTCAAGAAGAGGGAAAGAAGGTTATAGAAAAAGCCAATGATATAGGACAAAGATCTGATGCATCCCGATCAGCCTTATTCCTAGGATGCTACCAGAGCCATTGTTAATTCTCTACAAGCAAAAGGAAATTCTAAAATTGGGAATCAGATACAAAGAGATGCATTTGCTATGACCTATAGTTTGGAGCTGAATTTATTCTGCTTCCAGAAAACAGACTATTCAGCGTCCTCTGCCTGGAATCCCCAACTCTGGACACTTTGTGGGGAAAATTGCGATGTTAAAGTGAACACAGACAGTAAAGGTATCACTGATGGATTTTTGTTTGTATTTGTTAAATGGCCAACACAGCTACCCCTGAATGTTTTATGAATACTGTATAGACAGTTGGGGTTCAGCAATTAGAACAAGTGAACATGTAGCCCTAGCACTGTTGTTGTTGTGTGCCTTCAAGTCGCTTTTAACATATAGCAACAAAGCACAAAAATAACCAAGTAGGGCAAAGTCCTGTGTCTAGATTGTTGCTCTTGTTAGCTGCCCTCAAGTCAACCTCGACTCATGGTGACCCTGAGGATGAGACATCTCCAAGACTCCCTGTCCTCCATTACTCTGCTTCGATTTTGCAGACTCATATCCATAATCTTCCTAATGGTGTCTAGCCATCTGGCATGCAGTCTTTCTCTCTTTCTCCTGCCCTCAACCTTTCCCAGCATTATTGTCTTTGGTCAAAGCATGGGAACATCCATTTAATCATCTCCGCTTCCAAGTAGAGTTCGGGCTTGATCTGTTCAAGAAGAGCCCTCCCTTCAACCACCATCTTGAGGGGAGAGAGATGCAGGCCACCTCCTGCTGGAAGCAAGAAGAGCCCTCCCTTCAACCACCATCTTGAGGGGAGAGAGAGGCAGGCCACCTCCTGCTGGAAGCAAGAAGAGCCCTCCCTTCAACCACCATCTTGAGGAGAGAGAGAGGCAGGCCACCTCCTGCTGGAAGCAAGAAGAGCCCTCCCTTCAACCACCATCTTGAGGGGAGAGAAAGGCAGGCCACCTCCTGCTGGAAGCAAGAAGAGCCCTCCCTTCAACCACCATCTTGAGGGGAGAGAGAGGCAGGCCACCTCCTGCTGGAAGCAAGAAGAGCCCTCCCTTCAATCACCATCTTGAGGGGAGAGAGAGGCAGGCCACCTCCTGCTGGAAGCAAGAAGAGCCCTCCCTTCAACCACCATCTTGAGGGGAGAGAAAGGCAGGCCACCTCCTGCTGGAAGCAAGAAGAGCCCTCCCTTCAACCACCATCTTGAGGGGAGAGAGAGGCAGGCCACCTCCTGCTGGAAGCAAGAAGAGCCCTCCCTTCAACCACCATCTTGAGGGGAGAGAGAGGCAGGCCACCTCCTGCTGGAAGCAAGAAGAGCCCTCCCTTCAACCACCATCTTGAGGGGAGAGAAAGGCAGGCCACCTCCTGCTGGAAGCAAGAAGAGCCCTCCCTTCAACCACCATCTTGAGGGGAGAGAAAGGCAGGCCACCTCCTGCTGGAAGCAAGAAGAGCCCTCCCTTCAACCACCATCTTGAGGGGAGAGAAAGGCAGGCCACCTCCTGCTGGAAGCAAGAAGAGCCCTCCCTTCAACCACCATCTTGAGGGGAGAGAGAGGCAGGCCACCTCCTGCTGGAAGCAAGAAGAGCCCTCCCTTCAACCACCATCTTGAGGGGAGAGAGATGCAGGCCACCTCCTGCTGGAAACAAGAAGAGCCCTCCCTTCAACCACCATCTTGAGGGGACTTAATTGTCTAATTAACAAATTGTAAGCCGCTCTGATAGCTTTGGCTGAAGAGCGGGGTATAAATAAAATGTATTATTATTATTATTATTCAAGAACCAATTTGTTTGTCTTTTTGGCTGTCTATGGTATCCTCAGCATCTTCTCCAGAACCACATCTCACATGAGTCGGTTTTCTTTGTATCTGCTTTTTTCATTGTCCAGCTTTCACATCCATATGTACAGTGATGGGGAATACCATGGCTTGGATAAGTCTAACTTTAGCGCTTAGTTATATCTTTTCTAGCTTTTTCATGGCTGCCCTTCCCATTCCTAGTCTTCTTCTTGGGATATTTACAGACCCCATTTTAGAACTGAATATGTCATTGTGCTGAAGCTCCTGATGTTCTCCATCATATTGTATTGTTTTGTCCATTGTATAGAATTCCTAGGGAAAAATTGTTAGAGAGGTTATTGGGAATGAATACCTGTCCGGATGGGTTATCACTGGAATATTTATTGAAATATCAGAACCCGCATATTACCAGGCTAATGGCCAATTTTTTGGTGGAAGCAACAAGCTTATGGCTTAAATTTCATAAGGTTTTTGGAGGGTTTTTTGTAAATGTATGTTGTTGTATGCCTAATAATAGCTGAATGGAATCGAATGGAATTATCTCTTGACAACAGTCTCCGTTCTGTTCAGTGTTTGATCCAAGGTATGAGAATTTTTTAACTATTTTGATTTCCTCATTGTCTAGGTTGAACTTATCTATGTCTACTTTGGACCGGACAGTCAACATATAACAGCATCAAAACACTTCCACATACACATAGGAACCAGTAACTTTTAAAACGAAACAAAACTGCTTTAGTAACACATTCTGATCCAGATTGTTTCCATGTCAAATTCGCAGTTCTATGGAGTGCACTCAGGCATAGATAAGACTTTATAGAAGAGTCGTCATGAAGTTGACAGGCAATTTGAAGACACATGCACACACATGAGCAACTGCAAGTCTGTTAAGATCTTTGCTGAATTCCCAACAGATCAGCACAGATCAGCATTTTCCACAACCGAAAGTTCAGTTGACAGAACAGCAAGATCATGGCAGGTGCTGTAATATTATACTACAAACACATGCTTCTCTCCAATGTTGCATCGCTCTCCAATTGTAAACTGCGTTTCAGCTGCACTATAAAGCTGGAGAAAATATTGCTGGCATCCAGCATTTGTTAGTAAGCCTACAGCTGTGTTTTTGGAACCAACAGGGAATATGACAGCAAGGCAGAGAATGCAGGGGATGGAAAAGCAGAGACGAAAAAGGGTGCTTCTGTTTAATAGCGACTTCTTTTAATTAAGAGACAGCACATGCTGCACAGGATCATTAAAGACTTTCAACAATCACTCCTTTAGATTAACACCTGCTCCCCATCCGGACAAATAACAAAATGTCGTCCTTCTGCCCTCCTTCTTACAGCTATGAATCATTCTGTCACGGCTGTCTGCCTTCTTGGGACTGATGCCCTCTCCAAGTGACGGATAAAACTGACAGGTCCAAAGATGAAGGAAATTCTATCTACTGCCACAAACGCAAATAAAGCAACTGGAAATCATGTTGCAGAAATGACAGTCAACGCACCCTCGCTCCTGTTGGCTTGGCTGTATATTTCAATAAAGCAATCTTATTAATAATTTTCCCCCCAGTTTATTTTTCAAAACATATGCAAGTCATATTTGTCATTCACAAAAAGAAAAGCCAGGAACTTCAGGCCAAGTTTATCATCAAAACAGGAAAGCATTTAGCAAAATTTGACACTGATTGTTTTTGTTTGGATCACAGTTATTTTTGAAATAATTGATGCAGTGCATCCTTTTAAGACACTAAAAATCAATGAAAGCAGGGCTACTATGTTGATTTTTTAACACTATTGATTATTCCCAACAAGAATAGATCTACATCTTTGAATTCTAGAATGGACCTATCGCTGACTGATGAGAAAACATGCAGATCAAATCTCATTTATTCAATGGCTCTAGAAGAAGAAAACCTGAATATTTCATAGATCTAGGCGAATAGAGAGCTTTTGGGAATTGCCATTCCAAGATAAAGCTATGAGGTATCACGAATGGACCTATTATAAAAATCACTACTACATGAAGGGTCCGAAACACACTGCAGAAATAATCCAGTTTGAGACCGCTTTAACTGCCCTGGCTCAGTGCTAGGGAATTCTGGGAATTGTAGTTTAAAGCAGTCTCAAACTGGATTATTTCTGCAGTGTGCTTTGTGTGTTTTGGATCAAGAACAGTTTCCACCAGTTATCAGTTGAAAACCAGTTGAAAATAGGAAGCTGCAGAAATACCAAAATATTCACTTCCATATAAGAAAGAGAAGACTTATGGGTGGAAACACTGGTTACTGAAATGATACTGCTTTTTTAAAAAGTTACTGAAGTATCTTATTAAATATTACATCAAACAGGATTACGAATACTTGCAACCCAAGGAGAAGAGGGCATGGCTTCCTCTGGCCATAGTCTGGCCCTAACCTTCCTGGTGTCAAACTGCAGTTGCCAAGACAAAAACACTTCCCAAGGCCTAAGAAGTCCTTCCTCCGCTCAGAAAGGTATTTTTAGGAATGCAGCTCATGCCTCTCAAAATACTTCATGCTGGCACCACCAGAATATTTAACAGATTGATGCAGGTGCAAAATAATCTGCTGTCTTGACAGAGCAATGCTTCCTCTGTTAAATGTGTCAATGGTTCGTAAAAGGAGGCGCAAGACCTATTCAGAGCCATGCCCTGAGGCAGCACCATTCAGTTTTCAGCTCCAGTTTCAGAGATGGTGGCACTTTCTTAAATTTAATGATGATTATTTGCCAGGTTTGTTCTACATTTATTTGTCCTTGGCTCTCATTCTGCTGCCTATTGGTTTTGAAGCCATTCTGAGTGCCGGTTTCACTGAAAGGTAAGACATGTAAACTGAGTACTGAAAGGGAAGAAATGCGATCCCACAATATTATTTTTTAACCAGCCTGGCTATTTAGGTCAATGCATTAGGTTCCTCCCCACCTCAAACGTCAGATTCATTCAAGCTTCTATACAGCCACTTTCCTTGTCATCCCCTCCTCCATGTAGAGGCAGAAGTGCCGGCACATGAAAATAATATGATTTATTACATTTATTTGGGCATTCCTACCACACCGCTTGACTTTTAAAACCGTCGGAGCAGCTGCCACAAGAGAATAAAAATGCATTTGTCACTAGCCGAGTCATCAATAAAACCACTAAAGCATAAGAGGCAGCAAATCAAAGGGTTGTAAAGATCATTAAAGCCTCCGGTAAAATGAACAGGACTTCTCTTGACACCTTAAAGATCCTAGTCAGGATCCAACAGCAGTTGAATTCTGCCACTTTGAACAGGAGTGATGTCCTCCTTTCTCCTGCGGCCCTAAAAACCTGCTCTATATGGCTGATAAGCTTTCTGGAATAGTTTTTTGGTACTACAGGGAACGGCAGGAGGAGGAAAAGTCCCAATTTGGCGAGTGCTGAATACCAAAATATATTTTTGGACCTTGGCTCCAATATTGCAAAATCTATGATCTCCAGAGGGTAAGCCGTCCCTATCTAGCAATCTCCTCTAAAACCAGCCAACGTTTCACAAATTGAAAATTTGAGATGCGTGCGGTCGATATGGCAAAAGTGAATGAGAATGACACAAATAGTACAGACTAGAAGATTGCAACAGTTTGCTTTTGCTTGAGTCTACTAGGAAGGGCAAAATTATACCCTCTTCTCTCCTTGCTGAGTTAACTGACTACAATCTATTGGTGCACTTTGAACTCAGTTGACAGCAACTGAAGTAAGGTGAGGACAAAGGGGGGAAATGGGAGAAGAGAGAAACTGGGACATATAAAAAGCAGCTGAAAAGGTGAACCTTGTAATTCTCCGAAGGGGTTTGAATCCTGTTATACTTATATAGTCAAAAGAACAAGGATGACCTAAATGAAGAAATCCAGAGATTGAAAATACAGCAAAAACTTAATAGGCTGTGAGTCAGTGAAGCCACAGCCTTTTTGTTCCAACAATGTACATTAAAAGCAAACTTTTACCACTTCCTTTTAAGAAAAGGCAGCTTAATTACTACGTGTTTTGCTTCTGTTTCTGTGTGTGTGTGTGCCTTCAAGTCGACATATGAATTTAATGGGTTTTTCTTAGGTAAGGGATCCTCAGAAGTGGTTTTGCCAGTTCCTTCCTCTGAAACATAGCCTACAGCATGAAAGCGATCACAGCACATTTGGAAGGCTAGCCTAAGGGCTCTTCTACCTAAGCATGATAAATTGGTTCTTAATAAGTACTGTATATGGTTTCAGCCAGTACACAACCAGCTAGGCCTCCTTTCTTGCTTTGGGAGTAGATTTTCTTTAGTTATCTTTGATAGTTTTAAAAATCCACACAATGGTTTCTATCAGAGGCACATCGACACACAGTGCTGCACACAGAAGAATGTTTCTGAGATGAAAATGGGATGGACTGTATTCAGAATGCAAGCAGTATCTTCCTGGATCGGGCCACAGTCCACGTCTTCCAGAAGAAAATTCAACAGGACCTTGGTAGTCCCCCAGAACCTAAGTAGTTGGATAGTCATCCATGAGTCACAGTTGACTCTTTTGCCTCTCCCTTTATCTTAGCTGTAACTAGTATGTAGAGAGATCTTATATCACCTTGGAACTAACTGAAAGAAAGAAGTTGGCAGTATGAGCTTTTGCAGACTTAAGTCTACCTCCTCAGATACATTTGGTGGAGTAGAAAGCCAGGGGCAGACCTAGAGCTGTAACTAGGTATTCCTGATTCCCATGTTGAGAAGCAAGAAAAAGATTATTCTTCATCTCTCTGCAACAGAGGAAGGTCGACAAAAACTAGGTTTCTCTTGCCATTTAATGGGATATTTTAAGATAATGAAAGCAGAAACCAAGCTCTCTAAAAGGCTTTCCCAAAAACCTCTGCACAATGTCACTCCCCACTCCACTTTCTGATTAGAGAGCAAAGTGTGGTGAGATATCTATCCCCAAGCCAGCTTTTAAAAAGACTCAGAAAATGAATTTTCACTGTTGCTTCAGCAGACGTTCTTTTGTGGAAAAAATCCATGCAGGTGTATTGTGGAACAGAAGTCCATTAGAGAAAGAGAGAGGGAGTACTTTACAAACTATTGGTCTCGTATTTCCCATAAGACCTTGAAAAGCCATCTTGTTCCATTCCATACTGGCTGGTTGAAAAACAATCTGCTATTCATCTTATTACTTCATGTTCTCCATACAATCCTATCCATTCAAATCCAGCTGCAAAGACAAATCAAAATCGGGTGAACACCTTGCCATTCATTCTGGATCCTTCTAGTCACACATCAGAAATTGCTTGTAACCATAGCCCAGTGCTGAGCATGGCATATATCTGCAGCCGCATGCACCTATAAATCCAGGATAGCAAGGATCTTTCCTTTTTCAGTTTAAAAAATGTTTTCTACTTCTCAAAGACAGTGAGGATTTCAAATGCATGTTGACTGAGCCCATGAGATGAGCTGAAGCCCAAGATACCCTTCAACAATACTGAAATTAAGACAAGGATCTGGACAACTACATGATGAGTTCCAGGAAAGCTTCAGACACAAATCCATAACCCTTCTAGATGGCAGATGACAAACCACTTTTTGAGTTTGGAAAGATTTAAAGGAAATCTGAGATGGGGCATCTGGCTCTGATATTCAAAGTCAGAAGGGAAGGAGGAGAGGAGGAGGAGGACAATTCAACTAGGGAACATTCCAGCCAACAGTGATTCTCAATTCACTGTCTGGATCCAGCCCAAGTTTTAACAGCACCCTGCAAACACAATCACAATCATTTGTACTTCTGGTCTGAATGCTCACCCATGCCTTCCTTTGTGCCCAATCTTATCCTGCCATTTTTATCGTTGTTTCATGAAATAAAACTGAAAGGTTATACAAACAGAATTTGCAAAAGCATAACCCCTTTCCCCCATCAGCCAGTTCTTACTTATTGTGGTATAGCGATTTGGGTGTCATAAGATGGCCCTGGGGGTCTGTGGTCATCTTGAGTCCTAGATTAGGAGAAGCCATGAGAAAGGAAGAAAGAAGCCAAGCACTCCTTTTCAGCATCTTATTAGGCAACTACATTTGAAAGAACTATGTAAGCTTCTACCACAGCTGTTCTCCATGCGTTAGGTATATGGCATTTTTAATATACTCTTCACTCGGGAAATGTGTTGACAGGATTTTATCATCAATGATTCATCAGTATTATTTCCACTCAAACATTTACTTTTCAACCTGATGATCAAAACAGACTGGAAAATCTTGATAACTGTATTCCATCTACGCAGTCGGCTTAAATCCAAGTCCTCTTAATTAACACATTTGCTGCTGATGATATTAAGTATTAACAAGCACACTATAATGACTCTGGGGTCTGAAGTATGGCTCTAATGAATATATGAAACTGTCTTTAACAGAATGAGATTGCTGGTCCATCTTGTTCGGTACTGACTACAGTGGACCCTTCACATTTGCTGGGATTAGAGGCACAGGACCTATGTGAAAGTGGAAAAACTACAAATAAAAAACTACTGGGCTTTTTTTAACCTGAGAAATCATCTCTCTCGGGAATCTGCAGGTCCTCCAGCACAACATTATGGTCAACATCAGCCAGAGGTTGACCACAGAAGCACACCGGAGGATGTACAAGTGCTTGGGGAGAACATATCAATTAAATCCGCAAGAATACAATCTGCAAATATCGAAGCCACAAAAGTGGAGGGCCGACTGTACTTTGAATGTCAACAAAACGGAAGGACCTCAATCAGAGGTTTCTCCTGCCTCTGCCACACCAGATTGTTTAAATGAAGATGTCAGAGACTAGTTTCTTAGTATTTCAGACTTCAGCTCACTCAGTTCATATCATGAGACTCAGCAAGAGTCCTGTATACTAACTAAAACCTCTTTTACAAAGTGTTTTGGACTGGTTAGTTAGCTATATCATTTGTGTACAGTGCTGATTTATTTTCCCTATTTCTAACAACCATGCTTTTAATGGTCCTATTTGTTATTATCTCTATTGCTAATATTTTGACACACGATATAAGCAACATGGGGTACAGGGAGCAACCCTACTGAGTTCTTCTTATTCTTTTGGCAGGCTATTGTTCATGGTAATCCTTTAAAAAAGCACATCATAAATCAGTAAAAGGGATTTTATCCCTATACCTGGAGTGAGAAATGTGTGACCCTATAGATGCATTTGAACTGGAACTCCCACCAGTTCTAGTCAGCATACCAAATGACGAAAAGTACTAGGAGTTGCAGCCCAACAACTCCTATCCACTTGAATTGCATCTTCACAAGGCAGATAGTGGGTTAAACACCCAGAAATGGTCTCTCTGCCACTTTGAGATTTAACATATAATGCTTGAATTTTTCTCCTCTTTCCTTTTAGCACCAGCAGGCAGGCAGTATAACTAACAGAACATAAACAAATCTTCAGAAATTGGACGAGGGCACCAGAAAGGTCATCTGCAAGTATGGAAAAATGCCCCAGAGCTAGCAAGAATCTGTGAATGCATTAGAGGAGCTTTTGGAAGAAGGAAGGGGGGAGAGAGAGAGAGCAGACGACAAAGAGGGATCTGTCCGCCGAACTTTTTTTTTTGCACCAAATGATATAAACGTGGAAGGTTATTTAGAAAAATAAGAGCATTCTTTTCACATAGCTGTGAGCAAGCAGTTCTCAAAACAGTATTTTCTGTGAAATTAATAATGAAGGGACTAGCATTTCTCACCATTTTTTTGTCAGCGTTTATTGCGTCTGCCACTTCCTCCATTCATGGACCCAGGAATTGATAGTCTGGGAAGCAACAGAGGCTAAACCTTATCAGGAGGAATAAAAACAGTAAAGCAAGAAACCTTGTTTTTCCCACTTTCCTGTGGGTCCTGCGCCCCTAAACCCAGCGAATGTGGAGGGTCCATATACTGACTTTATGTTAGATTAAACTCTCTCAGCGACAAATTTATGTAGTCCTTGCTTCAACCCTCATATATTTTGGGCTGAAGTTGTGTACAAAGTGCTGACTATGCTGAAGCCAAAAAGAACCAATATATCAGGAGTGCAAATAAACACTTAACGCTCAATGGAGGATTGTATTATTGCTCCTTTTTGTTACCATTTTAATTATGTAAGTTGTATAATATGTTACAGGCGTTAGAATATTTGAATTTTACTGTTAAGGAACTACTGACTGTAAAACAATTTGGTGCTTTAATAAGAGTAAGGCGAAATATAAAATGTTTTGAAACAAGTAAATACCGCAGCCTTTCTATTATATTATTTCCATCGGTAACTCAAAGGAAAAGACCATTTATGCAAGTATAGGAATCTATAAATAAAAACGTAGAAAAATAACAAAACAACCCCTAAAAAGCAACAAATTCCATGTATCATGCCCTAAGAGCAATGGTTTGTCACATAAGATTGAAGATGGTCCATTGTACCAATTAAATCAAATTTTAGAAGTACTTATTGAATGAAATAGTAATTGAATTCTATTGGATACACACAGAATGTTATATTGGCCTTTGATTAAGATAGGCTGATCTCTCCCTAATTTCTTTATTTAAAAGAAACATCTAGAAGGCTCTAGAAACATCAGTCCAGACCAAAATGCCATGTAGTTTCTGCCCCTCCAGTAAGTGACAGCTGAATCAAACCGAAAGAGAAACACCATTTCAAGTCAAGAAGCTGCATACAAAGCTTTTCCAATACAGTCATAAAAATGCCGTCAAATACAACCAGACAGAAGTCTTCAAAGTGCTTACTTTGTATTTTCGTATTCAGTGCCCAGCAACCTACCCCCCCCCCCCCCAAAACTCTAAAACTTAACAATTACAGTTTAGTTTGAGTCTCCAAAGACCAGGCAAAAATTGAAAACAGATTTGCACTACGGCACAGCTTGAATTTCATAAATTCCATCAACCTTTACAGCCCTTCCTGAAAATTAAAGGGGTGTGCGTGACAGAAAGGGAAAGCAACGGAACTGCACAATCCATTGCACTTTTGTTCTGCTTCTGCTAACAAATGTAATTAAATGACAACACGTTCTCAACAACGCGTTCCAACATAATTTTAATAGAGCAAAATAACAACATTTATATTCTAGTATCAAACAAATGCTAAGGCTGCTGTTTGACACCACTTTAACTGTCGTGGCTCCATCCTATGGAATCCTGTGATTTAGAGTTTGTTGTGGCACCAGAGCTCTCTGACAGAGAAGGCTAAGTATCTAGCAAAACTACATATCCCAGAATTCCACAGCCCGGAGTCATGGCAGTTAAGTAGGTATCCAAATGCATTAATTTTGCATAGAATCATAGAGCTGGAAGACACCACAGGGGCATTGAATGCAATACCCTGCTATGCAGGAACTCACAACCAAAGCACCTCTCGACTGATGGCCTTCCAGCCTCTATTTAAAGACCTCCAAAGAAGGAGACTCCATCACTCTCCAAGGCAGCGTCTTCTACTGTGGAACAGCTCTTGCTCTCAAGAAGTTCCTCCTAATGTTGAGGTGGAATCTCTTTTCCTGCAGCTTGCATCCATTGCTCCAGATGCTATTCTCTGAAGCAGAAGAAAACAAACTTGCTTCATCCTCGATGTGGCATCCCTTCAACTATTTAAACGTGACTATCATGTCCCCTCTTAACCTTCTTTTCATCAGGCTAAACATTCCCAGCTCCTTATATCACTTCTCATAGGGCATGGCCTCCAGACCTTTCACCATTTTGGTTGCCCTCCTCTGGTCCTTTTGGCCTGTCTGTTTTGGGACGAAGTCTTTGCACTCAGATTTAAGAGGTAAGGTGTTTTTGTTATATTTTGATTCCTGTCCAGGTTTAGCCAAGAGATCATTAGACTCAGGGTTCAAACCTCCGCTCAGCCATGGAAAGCCATGGGAGGCTCTGGACAAGTCGTACTGTCTCATCTTCCGAGGAAAGCCATCATCTGAACAAGGTCCAAAACACACTGCAGAAATCATCCAGTTTGAGACCGCTTTAACTGCCTTGGCTCAATGCTAGGAAATTCTGAGAACTGCAGTTTTGTGAGACATTTCGCTGCCTCTGTCAGAGAGCTCTGGTGCCACAATGAACTACAAGCCCCAGAACTTCCTAGCATTAAACCAGGGTAGTTAAAGTGGTCTCAAACAGGATTATTTCTGAAGTGTGCCTTGGACCTAAGAAAACCCTGCAAGAGGGTCACTTTAAGATTGCCCTAAGTCCGAAACAACTTGAAGGAAAGCAGCACAGACTCAACACAACACAAAGATTTAGTCAAGGACCATAAAGCAGTACGTACAGATGTGATGTGCTGAGCCATATGCTAACTGGATAGTACTGACATTACTATGTCCTATAGATTAATTTATTTTTAGTTTGTTGGTAAGAAACGGATTGGTTGAGAAGCTACTGCCAGAAACACTGGCCTCTAGCTAACGTTATCAGAAACACTGGCCTCCTCTTTATCCTTAGCTCCGAGTTTATGATTCACTATTAAGTAAGAAGACCGTATGACTCATAGATAAAGCCCAGGGGGGAAAATATGAAGAAATGGACTTTCCTATCTCGAGGTAAATGCTTCAGTATCAGAGTGATTCATACTGCATGGGAGAAAAGGCAGAAGGAGAAAACAGAGCATGACAGAACATAGTACAAGATATGACCATACAAAAGGACAGCAGATTGGATTGGATGGCTAGTCCAGTTATTATTATTAGTATTATCCATGAAGCTGAACTCACAAGCCTTTCTCCTGGAAACCCTATAAAGAAAGCTGGTTCAACTGGGAATTAAACCTGAAACACACTGCAGAAATAATCCAGTTTGAGACCACTTTAACTGCCCTGGTTCAGTGCTCGTGAATTCTAGGAATTCTATTTTATTGTGGCGCCAGAGCTCTCTGACAGAGAAGGCTCAATGTCTCATTCCCAGAATCCCTAGCATTGAACCAGGGCAGTTCAAGTGGTCTCCAACTGGATTATTTCTGCAACACGTTTTGGACCTTTGAAGCACAAAAAGCATATGGTCTATAACTCACCAAGACTCTAACCTAATAAAATGGTGGCATACTTTGAAGATGCTCAACACCTGCCAATCCAGCGGTCCCAAAACTGTGCTCTTGAAGGGATTCTGGACTTCAGCTCCCAGAATCCCAGACTATTGACCGAAATGGTTGAGACTTCTGGAAGCTGAAGTCCAAAAGTGCCGTTATAAGCTGATTCATTCATTCATTCACAGTAAAGATTATGTCAGGTATTATAGACCTTAGATCAGTGATTCCCAAAATTTAGTCCTCGAAGTATTTTGGACTTCAAATCCCAGAAGCCATGGACAACTTGCCAACAATCAGGAATATTGGGAACTGAAGTCCAAAACTTCTGGAGATCGAAGTATGGAAACCATTATCCTAGATGCTTATAAGTGCATAGAAGCCTCCAATGCCTGCAGACAAATGAAAGCAGCATGTAGTCACCAATGAGAAACTGGAGGAAGAGAATACAGTACAGTCATTTTATGAAGAGAGAACTACTGGCTCAGTGTGTATACACACACACACACCGAGAACACAGTTCCAGGATTTCCTCAAAACACAGGAAGGACACTTATCTCAAAACAGCAGAACGAATGCAACATAAAGCCAATCACGCTGTGCAAAAGCTTCAAGGGATCTGGACATCATCTGCTCCCTTCCAGCACAGCTTACCAATTTCACTGATCACTGTAGATACAGATATTTATGGCAATATCTAGCTAGCAATCATATTTTTAAAAAATAAAAAAATACAGATGGCAGCCAAACTAATTTAGTAACTATAAACATTTACATATTCACTCACACAACTCTAAAAGATATACAATGTATTCCAGAATACAGAGTGTTGTTGTTGTGATGTTTTTGACTTATGGCCCTATGGAAAAGCTATCCTAGGGTTTTCGTGGCAGATTTCTGCAGAGTGGGTTTGTCATTGCCATCCTCTGAGGCTGAGAGAGTGTGACCACAGGGTTTTTATGCCCAAGTGGGGAAACTGAACCCTGATCTCCAACGCTCAAACCACTACACCACACTGGTTCTCTGGAATACAGAATACTAATCCTTTATTATGGTGTTATATAATGCCCAGAATTGATCTTTCAGTTTTTAAAGATGCTTAAGAAATTCCATGTGTACGGTGTGTTTTCCAAGAAATGAACGATCCAAAAGATATCCCCACCATGACTACCAGATGCTCAAGTCCACCTTCACATTTTTAAACATAGCTAAATATCCTAAATGCACCAGAACCTGTCTGGTCTTGAGAGTTAAGAAGGGTTAGGCCTAGCTAGTATTTGGCTATGAATCCCAAGGACTGTAGGCTATGTTGCAGGGGAAGGAACTGGTAAAACCACCTCTGAGTATTCCTCGCCCAAGAAAACCCTATGAAATCCATGGGGTTGTCATAAGTTCACAAGTGACTTGAAGGCACATACACACACATGTCATCATCATCATGTTTCATGCCATTTTGAGAGACTGAAAGAACCATCTTTCTTAAAGAGGGCAGCCCCAGTTAACCATCCGCAACTCAGTAAGCCTTTAATATACCGTTCAACTCTGAAGCATCCAGTCACAATCACAGGTTAAACGAGGAGAAAGCAGATATTATTAAGTCTCCTATTTAGAGAAGTACTGCCTTCGCTGAGGGTGCCTGTGTTGTCAAGTGGCTGTTCTGTAATGCTGTTGTCTTCTGTTTAGGCCACTGTAGGATACAGAAAAGGAACCAGGAGGGAGATCCAAAAAAGTAAATGGCATCCAACTGCATCCTGGAGAAGAGTTCCTTAGAGATTTTGCACAACTGCATCTGAAAAACTAGCCTTCAGATTCTTAGAAAACCATCTCAATAAGTGAAATATCTCTCTGGTCCAAAACCCATTGCAGAAATAATCCAGCCTGAGACCGCTTTAACTGTCCAAGCTCAGGACTAGGGAATCCTGGAAATGGTTCAGTTGGCCCTACTTATCCAGATTTTTTTTTATCCACTGATTTTTTTATCCACGGTTTCAAGCATCCATGGCTTGAAAACATTTCAAAAAAAGTATAAATTCCAAATAGCAAACCTTGATCTTCTGTTTTATATAAGGAAGACCATTTTACTATGCCACTGTATGTAATGGGACCTGAGCATCCACGGATTTTGTTATCCACAGGGGGCCCTGGAAGCAAACCCCAGCGGATTAACAAGGACCCACTGTAGTTTGTTGTGGCACCAGAGAAGGCTCAATGTCTCACAAAACTACAGCTCCCAGGATTTCCTAGCATTGAGGCAGAGGCAGTTAAAGCGATCCCAAAGTGGCTTATTTCTGCAGTGCATTTTGGATCCAAGTCAAACAAACCTTATCACAATGTTTATTAATCCAGGAAGCTATGAAGGTCTGTCACTACTCAGACACAGAATTTAAATGCACAAGCACCGCTTCTTCCTTACCTTAAGTTATCCTCCTTACCTTGATTCATCCTCGCACACCCTCACCTCACTCCTGTACAGTTGTCAGTCACAATTACTTCAACAAGGTCTTAAGAAAAGAACGGACAGGAGCCTGAGCTTTCTGTGTGCAATCGAATGACTCACATCGTCGCGCACCAACAGCGAAATTACACTGTGATTTATGCAGCATTTTTACATACATAACATCTTTAATCTTCATAATCTGTCAGATTAATTGCTTCCTTTCCCTTCAAAGCATCCCACTGTCAGGTGCATGCTTTACAAGACAGCGCAAACAGACAAACGTGAAGTATGGAAAACAGCCCAGTAAAACAAGTTTCACGACACAACGAAGAGTGTGATACTGGGTTATGGAACTCATTCATCCAAAAATCCAGTACTTTTTATGTAACAAACAGGACAGGAATGCAGAACTGGGATTAACCAACTGTGATGAGAATTGCACCTTGCACACCTTTATTTCTCCACAGAACAAATCATTGCTATCCAGAAAAGAAATGAAAAATAGCATCCTCAGAAAATAGATTTGGCCTGAGAAAGAAGAGCTGCCCTTAGCTCTTTTGCATTTCATTTTGTGAACTGCTGTGTTTTTAAACAGTATCTCTATATACGAAGGAAAGTCCACCCCATTTCCAAGCCTGGTTGTGCAAAATGGTGTTTTACACGCTTAAAGACTGTTGCAAAACAAAACAGCAGCAGTCACACCAGCCTCACTAAAATAAAATGACAGCCAGGAAGAAGAGTACAAAGGTAAATGGTGCCTGCGCACATTTCAGGGAGAGAGCACATCAATCCAAGCGCAGAGATTTCAGGTTCATTTATGGAAAAATGCAGCCCCTGGTAAATCCATCATAAAGAGCAGTAACATGTTAAACTATCTCTTAATAAAAGCAGTATACACCTGGCTGCTCTTGGGAAAGACAACAGATTTATATTGATCTTGAATAACAACAACAACGACTGATCAAGACCAAATAATGACAGGATTACTGGAGATGTTAGATGTTCCTCTGGCTTGACTTTACGAAACCCTTGTGATCTGCCACATGCACACTCACATCCAAAACACACTGCAGAAATAATCAAAAGAAAGACAAAAAATTAAATGTCAATATAATAATCACAGTTCTTCCAAGATGGGTTAGAGGACATGAGCCCTTATATCCTAAAATTCAGAAAGGGTGGAAAACCAACGAAAAGAAACCCATTACAGTATGGATTCAGGCTGAATCTGAAAGGAGGGAGGGAGAATTCAAGGCGAAAGGCCTAAGTAAAGCTGGAGAGAAAATGGATGCTGCATAATTATGATGCTCACTTCTATCTCAGAGGGGGAAGCAGGCATAATGGGGAGGGTTCCCTCCTACATTCCCACAAATCCGTTTTTTATGACGGTGACGTAACTGGAAAAAGTAGCACTCTTTCAAGTCTCCCCCACTTCTCTGCAGGAACCAAAATACAGTGAGACATTTGTAAGAAGGGAAGGAGCTCTCTTTGCAGCCCCAAATCCTTGTAGGGGGGGGGTTAATAAAATAGATCCTAGCCCACATCTTGTCTTGGATGTTTGGGCTAAGCAATGTTTTTGTGTGTGTGTGGTATGCAAAAAAGGAAATCGAGGAGATTACTTATGAAAGGAGTAAATAAGACCAGCCTTGAAGTGCTGTTAGAGAAGGGAGGATGGTGTACTGGGGAAAGAGTGCATCTGGAGAGGAAATATGAGCAGATAAATGAGGAAAGCATGTTGAAAATTAATAAAGGAGATTGTTTCAATCTATTCTCAGCCTAGAACACCAAAACCTCAATTTTTGCATTCAGCAGAAGCACAAAGTTAAGCCATATTTATACTGCAGCTGTTTTCACAAGCAAACCTCCTTGCATATAGACCTCAAAACAGGTCAAGGAAAGAAATTCAGCGTAGGTTTTCCTCTCCAATATGGTCTTTTTCTACATTAAAATGTGTTTGCAATGACCGTTCAAGCATGTAAACCCTGATTTAGAGCAATACACTGGCTGAAAAATCTTTACTCCCTTACTCTTCTGGAGAGAAAACTGGAGAGCAAAGGGAAAAGAGCATAATAAATACAAAAATGGGAAACAGGAAAGGAAGGGAGAGGGGTTTATATGGAGTGAAGGGAAGGAATTAAGAGGTGATGCTAAAAATCCTGTTTAAAAAACAAGTTTGCCAATGGACGATGAAAGGGAAAAGGATCCCTCTCTTATTTCTGAGTGTTGCACTAAATCACTCTTTCATAATTCAAACATGAAAAAGAGGAATACATGGAAGAAACATAAGAAATTACAGAGACAGGAAAAGAGGTACGGATGCTGATCAGGGAAGGAGGGATTTGCATTAAAATACAAAGTGTTAATGGAGGAAATAGGAAGATAATTATAAAGGGGGATATTAAAATGCCTAAATGTCTTAAAGGCACTGAATTCTGTCCTATCTTGGAAGTTATGTAGGGTCAGCCCTTGTTAGTACTTGGATGGGAGACCACAAGGTATTGTAGGCTAAAATCCTATGAAATGCATGGGGTCGCCATAAGTCAAGCTGAAGGCACACATATCCAATATTAAAAAACCTCTCTGCCTGGATTACTTTTCGGAATGGAGATTGTGACTGCATCGATGAAAAGGGAACAGGAAGGCAGTGTAGGGTTGAATAAGGATAAACAAGCTCTTGGGGGAGGGAGAACCTCATAGAAAATTAGAGATAGAATGAACACTAAAAACCAAAGATAGCAATGACTAAGGAGATGGAGAAGAATGAGGGAAGATATAGGGTGGCAATGGAGGTGAATTAAAGGTGATGTGAGGAGGGAGATAGGGACGGATGGAAAGTGGAAGTTAGCCAGTTCCCTTCAAGAAAGACTATCCTCCAGCTGCTGTGGTGACCAGAAGGATGGGGAAAAAAACCAAAATCTGCATTAGGGTCATATCTCCTTTTTGGGGGGAGCCAACCGAAAGAGCATTTGGCCACCAAAAGGTGCACAATATATACTTCACATATTCCTCTTACATGGGAATTCCTGAATTCACAGGCCTGTAGTGCCTTTATGGAGGCCAGCCAAGAGGATACAACAACCACATCGATGGGAACTCCTGAATTTTAGCACGGTGTTGTAGTTTGGGTGTTGGACTAGCACCAAGGTTCGATTCCTAGCTCGGCCTTGGAAACCCACCTGGGAAAGTCACACTCTCTCAGCCTCAGAGGAAGGCAATGGCAAACCCCCATAAACAAACATTGCCAAGAAAACCTTATGATACCTTCACCTTAGGGTCGCCTAAGTCAGAGGTGAACTGAAAACACGCAACAACAATAATGTCTTTATAGAAGCCAACCAAAATAGGCCAGATTCTTCCATATTCAACTTAGATAGGGACTCCTATCTGGATTCATAGGAAGGTATGCCTTAATGGAAGCCAAGCAAAAACCCATTGGATCTTATGTTCCTTTTAGATAGGAATTCCTAATTTCCCAGGAAGGTAACGTCTTTATGTAACCGAAGCTAAACAGGATCAGCCCTGGTTAGTACTTGGATGGGAGACTGCCAACAAATACCAGGCACTGTAGGCTATATTTCAGATGAAAGAACTGGCAAAACCACTTCTCATTATTCCTTGCCTAAGAAAACCCTGTGAAATTTATTCTATCTATTCCTCTTAGATGGGAATAACTGAATTCCTTTTAAATGGGAAAGAATGAATTCCTGGGAGGGTGATGCCTCTATAGAGCCCAACCAAATGGGCACAGAATCTTATCTATTCCTTTTATGGCTGAATTCCTGCGGAAGATAATAATGCCTATAGGGAAGTCAAGCAAAAAGTTAGAGAATCTAATCTATTCCTTTTTAATGGGAATGGCTGAATTCCTGGGAAGGTAATGCCTTTGTAGAACCCACCCAAAAGAGCACAGAATATTACTCATTCCTGGGAAGAATTCTTGGGAAGCCCAGCCAAAAAGGTAGAGAATCCTATTCCTCTTTGATGGCTGAATTCCTGAGAAGGCAAATGCTTGTATAGAGCCCAAACAAATGGGTACAGAGTTTTATCTATTGCTCTTAAACATGTATGGATGAATTCCTCTTAGATGGGAATGGCTGAATTCCTGGGAAGATAATGCTTGTATGGAGGCCAACCAAAAAGGCAAAGAATCTTATCTATTTCTCTTAGATGGCTGAATTCCTGAATTCCTGGGAAGGCAATGCATGGATGAAGACCAACCAAAGGGGTACAGAAATGTTTGTGGAGGCCTCACCTTCCCAGGAATTCAGCTATTCCCATTCCCATCTAAGAGGAATAGAGAAAGATTTTCTACCTTTTTGCTTGGCCTCCATATAGGCATTATTACCGCCCCAGGAATCCACCCATATAAGAAAAATAGAGAAGATTCTGTGCCTTTTTTGGTTGGATTCCATAGAGGCATTATCTTCCCAGGAATTCAGCCATCAAAGGGATATATATATATATATATATATATTATTCTCAACCTTTTTGGTTGGCATCCTTATTGACATCATTAGCTTCCCAGGAATCCAGCCATATAAGAGAAATACAGAGGATTCTCTACCTTTTTGGTTGGCCTCAATACAGGCATTATCTTTCCAGGAATCCAGCCATCAAAGGTATATATATATATATATATATATGATTCTCTCTCCTTTTTTTCTTGGCCTCAATACAGGCATTGCCTTCACAGGAATCCAGCCATCAAAGGGATGGATAGATAGATAGATCATTCTCTCCTCTTTTCCTTATCCTCCATACAGGCATTACCTTCCCAGGAATCCAGCCATCAAAGGAATATATATATATATGTATACACACACACACATATATATGATTTTGTGCCTTTTTCCTTGGCCTCCATACAGGCATTACCTTCCCAGAAGTCCAGGCATCAAAGGGATAGATAGATAGATAGATAGATACTGTATAAGATTCTCTTCCCTTTTTCCTTGGCCTCCATATAGGCATTACCTTCCCAGGAATCCAGCCAAAGGGATATAGACAGACAGACAGACAGATAGATAGATATAAGATTCTCTTCCCTTCTTCCTTGGCCCCCATACGGGCATTACCTTCCCAGGAATCCATCTATCAAAGGACTATATATATAATATATATATCCAGCCAAAGGGATATAGATAGATAGATAGATAGATATAAGATTCTCTCCCCTTTTCCTTGGCCTCCATACAGACATTACCTTCCCAGAAGTCCAGCTATCAGAGGAATATATATATATGATCCTGTGCCTTTTTCCTTGCCCTCCATACAGGCATTGCCTTCCCAGAAGTCCAGCCATCAAAGATAGATGATAGATAGATAGATAGATAGATAGAAGATTCTCTCCCCTTTTCCTTGGCCCCCATACAGACATTACCTTCCCAGAAGTCCAGCTATCAGAGGAATATATATATATATATATATATATATACATATACATCCTGTGCCTTTTTCCTTGGCCTCCATACAGGCATTACCTTCCCAGAAGTCCAGCCATCAAAGATAGATAGATAGATAGATAGATATAACATTCTCTCTCCCCCCCCCCCTTTCCCTTGGCTTCCATACAGGCATTACCATCCCATACATACATAATCTCTCTCTCTCTCTATATATATATATATATGATATATATATATATATATATATATGTGATAGAGAGAGAGAGAGATACTATATATATATATATATATGATTTTCTCCCCTTTTCCCTTCTCCAATCTCCTCCCCAGAACCCCATCCTTTGCTCCTTAAACCCAGCTCCAATGCCTTGGAGGCTGGTGTGTGTTTTTGGGGGGGATCCCTGCTGTGCCCCATCCCTCCCTCCCATCCCTACCTGCTGGTACTGGGTCTCCTGGGGCCTGAACTCGTCCCCCACCGCCTCCCACCGGAGGTCGAAGTGGGGCAGGCGGTGGAGGAGGCTGACCCACCAGGGAGGGGAGTAGCTCAGCCCCGAAGAAGAAGAGGGGCCTGAGGAAGCTGCCATGATGATGATGATGATGGTGGCCCTCCTCCTTAGTCCTTAGGAGCCTGGCCTAGTAGTAGCAGCAGCCCAGGAGGCCTCCTCCTCCTCCTCCCCGGCATCATGGACCCCTCTCTGGGCTCCAGCTCCTCTCTTTGTTCCCCTTCTTCTTCCCTCTATCTCCTCCTCCTTTGGCTTCAATGGCTTCCAAAGCCCCTCCTAGCTGGGCCTGGCTTCTCTCAAGGAAGGAGGAGCATGCTGAAAATGGAGGCTGGTGGTTTTGAGGCCTAGTCTGCATGAAGAAGCACCATTGTGTTGACACACAGGCACACAACAGCATAGTGTGGCCGTGTGTGTCAGGCCCCTCTCTCTGCCCCCCAACACACTTCACTGTGGTGGCTTCCACACCATTGTGTTAATGCTCACACTCCTCTCAGCTTCCCTCTTGGAAGGTGAGGGGGACTTGATTGTGTCACTGACACACACAGAAAACACACACACTAATGGCATTATTATACATATATACATAACACACATACACATCAAGGCTTGGCTTCCACACCATTGTGTGGGTGTGACACCCCTTGGCTTCCCTCTTGGCAGGTGAGGCAGACTGATTGTGTCATTGACACACATACACAACACACACAGAGACACACACCATTGTGTTGCTCACACTCCTCAGCTTCCCTCTTGGCAAGTGAGGGAAACTAATTGTATCACTGACACACATACACAACACACACACGCACACGGCAAGGCCTCTGCCTCAGAAGCAGCAACACACTGCATTGTAGTGGCTCCCACACCATTGTGTTGCTCACACTCCTCAGCTTCCCTCTTGGCAGGTGAGGGAAACTAATTGTATCACTGATACACATACACAACACACACACAGGGCAAGGCCCCTGCCTCAGAAGAAATACACTGTATTGTGGTGGCTCCTTCGCCATTGTGTGGGTGACACTCCTGACCTCGGCTTCCCTCTTGGCAGATGACAGAAACTAATTGTATCACTGAAACACCGACAACACACACACATTATTGACACACATACACAATACACACATACAGGACAAGGCCTTCACCTCAGAAGCAACACTGCATTGTTGTGACTTCCACGCCATTGTGTTTTTTTACACTCCTTGGCTTGCTCTCTTGGCAGGTGAGGGAAACAAATTGTATCACACTGACACACATAGACAACACACACACATGCACATGGCAGGACCTCCGCCTCAGAAGCAACACTGTATTGTGGTGGCGGCAGCATCTTCCTCACTATTGACATTCCCAGGAGGGAAGCCAAGGTGACTTATTGACACACATGTACAACACACACACAGCAAGGCCTCCACCTTGGTGGCTCCTTTGCCATTGTGTTGGTGGTGACACACCCCAACCTCTCTCCTGGCATGTGAGGGAACCTAATGGCACTATTGACACACATACACAACACACACAAGGGGCAGGGCCTCAGAAGCAACACTATTGTGATGGCAGGTTCTTCCTCGTTGTGTTGGTGACATTCCCTGGTCTCCCTTCTGGCAAGCGAGAGAAACAAATGGCATCATTGATACACGCAACACACACACACAGAGTAAGGCCTTGTGTCATTATTGACAGACGCACAAAACACACACGGGGCATGGCCTCCAACTCAAAAACAACGCTGTTGTGGTGGCGGCTTCTTCCCCATTGTGTTGGTTACACACCTTGGCCTCTCTTGTGGTGAGTATGGGAAACAAATTGCATCACTGATGCAAATGCACAACACACACACACACACAGAACAAGGCCTCCACCGCAGAAGTGCCACACTGTTGTGGTGGCGGCTCCTTCACCGTATCATAGGGTTTTCCTGGCAAACGTCTTCAGAGTGGGTTTTGGCATTGCCTCCTTGCCCAAAGTCACCCAGCCGGGATTCGAACCCTGGTCTCCCAGTGTCTTAGTCCCAACTCTCAAACCATTACACAAAGAACATCATCGCTTAGATGGTCTGAATGCCATACACTAATCCTGTCCTGCCTCCATTTCCCAGGATATTTCCAAGACGGACATTTGCTGCTGGACGTCTTGACTGACCGCACAGCCTTCAAACCATTCCTTATCCCTGGGCCAACAAAAAAGATATGATTTGGGGAATCCTACAAAACGTGAGTACCCCATTCAGCTATACATCGCGCTTCAACCTTTCAAAAGTGAACAACCGTCAAATCATTCTACCTTTCCCAGGTTGCATCAGAGGCGGCGGCCTTGCTTTCAGAGAGTAAAGCATATTTAAGTAGCTATAATCAGTTATATCGGCATGGATAATCAGCTAAAAGGGCTTTAATTGGTTAACAGCCGAACGTATTAGGGCTCGTAAGTGGCCTTGAGGGTTGATAACCAGCAATTCCTACCCTTCCTGCAGCCCCAGAATTGCTAGCGTTAAGCAATCCACTTACTCTAAAGTTGAGGCATTCTGCGGGACACACTAAACCAACCCTGCAGGCTGCATTCGGACATGAAAAAAATGGTTAATTAGGGAAAGAAAGTCTAGATGGTAGGTTTTTGTCGGTTTTTCAGGCTATATGGCCATGTTCTAGAAGAGTTTATTCCTGATGTTTCTCCAGCATCTGTGGCTGGCATCTTCAAAGAATTATCTGAAGGTGCCAAAGCCACAGATGCTGGCGAAACGTATAACCCAAAAAACCCACAAAAATCAATGGATGCCGACCATGAAAGCCTTCGACTTCACAGAGTATATACGGTATGCTCATGCATTTGTACACAACAGGCTTTCCCAACCAGGCGTCCTCCAGTAGTTTTAGACAAACACCAAGCTCCAACATCCTCTAGAGGTGCATCTGCACTGTACAAATTCAGTGGGGTTATTTGTTGGGGTTAGGGGTGAAGGACCCCTGTGAATGTGGAAAAATCGCAAGTAAAAGAACCCTATTCTTTTTAACTGAGAGAACACCTCTCTAGAAATCTCCAGGTCCTCCAGTGCAATTCTACAGTCAACATCTGCCAGAAGTTGACCATAGAATCATGCTGGAGGACCTACAAATGTGCAGAGAAGTCCTTTCTTGAGGAACGTCTAGGTTCTCCAGCACAACTCTATGGTCAACATCTGGCAACAGGTTCACTAGAGGACACATTAATCAAGAGAGAACATATTATTCAAAACTGCAAATAATCAAAGCCGCAAATGTGGAGAGCCAACTGTAATGCTGTTTGACACCACTTTAGCTGCCATGGCTCCATCCTGCAGAGTCCTGGGATTTTTAATGTTGTGAGGTACCTGCACAATTTGGCAGAGAAGTCTATTTGTATAAGAACAAATAGGGTTCCACAGAATGGAGCTAAAGCACTGAAAGTAGTGTCAAGCTGCATTATTTCTACGGTGTAGATGCACCCTAGATAAACGTATAGTGAAAATAACTAGCCTCAGTAACTTTAAAGAAGGAAATCTCCTAATGGAGGAGGAAGGCTTCTGTGGATCTTTGGCTTCAGAGGAAGCATCTCATTGAATGCAGATCTGGGCAATAGCAAGAGAGGTTTTTTGCCTTCAAGTCCAGCTTGTGACTTTCCTGGAAGGATCAGGTGGGTCCCAATGGGAAGCAACATGCTGGACTCACAAAACTTCAGCCTGATTCTATTAGCTTTCTCTGTGCGTTCCTTTGCAGTGGTTTTTAAAATCTGCGGATACAAAAGTGTGAATCTCAAGCATGTGTCCTTTTAGACTCAGTCATAGTGATGTGGGACTTAATTGTCCAGGGTCCTTGGAAGAAACGTCCAGTAAATCCCACAGCTTCCACCAGAATCGGACTTTCCCCTTCCTTCCTGTAGCCCCTTCTGTACCAAAAGAAATACCTGCTGGGCAGCCCTGAGAAATAATGCTCTTCTGCAGTTTTTCTGGTACTCCAGCCAGCAGTGGAAAGGAGGGGGAAGTATAAATTCCAGTGTCACAGGATATGGAAATTCACTGCTGGATCTTGGCATTATATACAGGTGCAGACATACACCTTCCTTTTATCCTCTCTCCCCCTTTCTCTCTACACACACACACCTATCTATCTATCGATACACATAGACAAATACAAATATATATATGTGAGAAAATGTTTTCATGAGAAAAAAAAGACTGTGTGTATGCAAGAGAGATTTTCACCCCCTCCGTCGAGGAGTCAGTCTTACTTGGCACACAGAGCAGACTTTGGGTCTTTGGAAGAAAGCCATGGGTACCCTGGCTCAGATTAAGCCTTGGTCACATGCCTATCATGGAGTCACTGAATAGCACACATATATATATATATATATATATTTGTAAAACTGGCATCAGGCCAGACTCTTGCTGGAATAATCTAGAGCCAATCCCATCTGTGTAAAATTAACCATTGATTCAGAACGTAGTTGAAAAAAAAAATATCCTCTTTGGTCTAGAAATAAGTTTGGTCTAATTAGCTTCAAGATGGCACGAGGCAAACAGAATATGATTACAAGTAGTCATTGCTTTTCAAATCTAAATTTGCTGCTGGGCCTCACAGAAAGGCTGGTGTGTGTTCGAGCAGACTTTGTGGACCCTTGCGGAAATGTTTTGCATTAGGAAAGAATGTGCCAGATGAAAATTAAATCTTGCTGTGTACCAGAAGCATTCTCAAAACTTTTCCAAAGTGTGGATCCCGTTTTAATTAGGAAGTCTGTTCCACGCATGGGTCACACAACTTTCTAGACTTCATCTCTCTGACCTCCGTTTAATATCCCTGGCTTAATCACCGCCAGTGCATTCTTGGTGGAAAGTTTTAAAACTACATGTAGAACAATGTTGGCTAAGAATAAAATAGCTACAAAGCCAGCACAATGAGATTAGTCAATTTTACATGGGCCACTGTGAACTGTTCTGCATCCTAATACATGAAAACTTCTCATTAAAAGCAGTTTCAAGAAGGCAACCAGCCAAGCAACACCAGCTCCAAGTCTCATTATACCAATATGGGAATTGTAATATTCTAAAATATCTCTCTAAACCATCAAAGGTGGCCTTTGTACAGCTTTTTACCACTAACCATTCTTCTGTACATTGTGTGCTTGTTGTCCCAATAAATGTGTTGCAGATATTTTAAAGGATGTTTTGCTCGTTCTCAACAGATGTTTTTCCCCCATTTCAGACAGCATGCAATTATATATTTTTTGTCATAATTTATGCTTCTCCATTTGACTATAGACTATTATTGTCCTAGGAAGGACCAATAAAAGTATATTTTGGCTGAATGGCCAGTAAATGATTCTCTGGGCCAGTGCATTTTATCACATTTTCAAATCTGGCATGTAGTCAATGCAGCTGGCTTGAAGACATTTGTCGAACTTTTTGAAGGGAGATCTGAACCCAGATCTCTCAGGTCAAAGCTTTGCTGTGTCTCATGATTATATGAATTTAGGAGCTTTCTCTTCTCAGCCTAATCTGGTGTCCCCAACATTCATCCATTATTTTTAGACATCTGAACCCTTCACTATAAGCAAATTTGGAGGAGAACCAAAAACATAAAATAAAATAAAATCTCTTCTTGGTGAAAGTTTTAATTCAGGCTTGCTTGTCACTACTCAGAAAGTAGTTTTAACTCTGACAGTTATCCTTCCGGCAATGATCAATACAATTCCTATAAAATACCTAGGTATAATTAACAAAGGTTGCTGATGCACATGAAATAGAGCCGCAAGAGCTGCTCTAAATTGCTCCCTGTAGAGAGATATTTATTTTAAAATTTAAGGCCCTGAGCTGTCCTGAAGGATCCTTAAGGCAGCTTGCAGCGGGTTTAAACAAAACAACAAAACACAGCAAGATAATGTTTATGAAGATAATTAGTAAAGAGACCAGGCTACATTAACACGGATCCATACTAGCTCAACTCAAAGGCTTTTTGGGGGGTGGGCAGAAAGTGCCAGATTTATTCCTTGTTCTCTCCAGGTTGGACTGAGAAAGAAGACCTCCTGAACTCCATGCTTAGTTGATGCCTTCTCAATATGGTGCTCTACAACTCCCATCTTCCCCAGGCAACATGGTCAGCGCTGAGCTATAACCAGGTTGGTAGGCAACAAGTCCAATGGCTGCTCTGCAAATTGCGATCCTGGCAACAGAAACCAGGAATCTTCTGCCATTATTCTTCCATCTCTGAACCCTATCATGGGTTTTTCTTCAGAGGGGGATTGCCATTGCCATCCTCTGAGGCTGAGAGAGTGTGACTTGCCCAAGATCACCCAGGGGATTTTATGGATGAGCTGGGATTCAAAACCTGGTCTCCAGAATCATAGTCCAATGATATTGTCCACTGCAAAGCCCTTCTCTCAAAAATCATAAATTTGTAACAGTCTCTCAGACTAAACATCTTCCCCTGCTGATGGAAGGATAGTAGAGATGGAGCCATTTCACGCTTCTTAGGAGGGAGTTCCAATACCGGCTAGGAGCAGCCTTTGGGAAAGTCCTGGCACATGTACCCATCAACCATCCCTTGTAGTGGAAGTGAAAGAAGGGCATCTTTTGAGGAGTGCCGGATGTATACAGGTACATATAGGGAAAAGTGGCCTGTTAGATAGCAGGAATTGATGCCCTTTACAAGCTGGGATGGCAATAGTACCATGCAAGAACAGATTGTGTCTGAAAAAACCTCTTTGCACCCTTCCTTTGGGACTCATCAGTATGTTTCTCACACTAAGTGAAGGGAGAAACATAGATGTGCATAGCAAGCCTGGAAGAAAAAAGTTGAGAATATGTTTGGAAATACTAATTCTCTATAATGACACAACCAGTCTACGCCATGTGGCAAAAAAAGGGTACACAGATAGGGTAGGGGGGGAGGGATTCTAATCTCTTGGATCAACTTGATCCTATTTAGGAAATTTTGCTTCTATGAAAGCAGATGGTGAGCAATGCCTTCCCAATTAGGGCTTGATTATTGTCTCCCACTCTATAATTTTAAAGGCGCTTCCCGCATTACTGCCACTCTTTCCCATCCACACCTTCTGTTGGTTTTGTTTGAAAACCAAAATGGAAAGAAGCAATCGACACAGGATTAAAAAAAAAAGATTAAAGCCCTTGAGCCATCTTCTCCTCCCGCTTATTTAGTTATAATCCTGTCTGAGGTTAAAAGTTGACATCCCTGCCACAAAAACCAAAACCAAAACCCCACAGTTACCAAGTAAATAACTCATTATTTGCTACTTGTAAAGATACCTAAAATCTGCTGCCAGAGGAGTGTACTTCACTCTGTCAAATGTTAGGGTTGGCCCCCAAAACACCTTTGAACATGTCTTGGACAACAGCCATGGGAAAGCCTGTTTTCTGTGCATTTTGCTGACCCTGTTGAAGCCATCAAACTAGGTTCACCATCTCAATGTGTAGCAGTGTATTCCCCATATAAATCACACATTTTGTAAAGGAGTTTCATCAGCATGGAGTCTGTATGGAGAGGCCTCAAAACTGAAGTTCAGAGATAATGTACTGAAAGATGTGCTCTATTTTAAAACTCTGTTTCTGCATCAGTCTAGGAAGAGAAGACAGTTGGATACATCAATCCTAACCCTATCACTATGTGAGGAATGCACATTTGAGTCAAGACTGCTCCATGATGTTGGGCAAACTAAAATCAGGTTAGTGAATCCTTTGTACAGTCCATGCACCACAATCGTATGCAGAGTGCTATTAGGAATAGCTACTTCCTTCAGTAGCAAATCAGGGTGACACAAAGTGGTGGGAATTTATGGAAGCTATTCAGCTATTTCCACAATATAAAGTGCTCACTGCTGCATAGTAACCTGCTCTTCTAGTGGCAATGGGGGAAGTAGTAGAATTTTTTGCTATTAATTGCACTTTCTGGATGTGAACAAATCATCTTCAGCCATGAGCACTGCATTTATGCTTGACTAGGGTTAGCAGATCAGAAGGACTCCTATCCTACGGTCCTACGGATGGTTTCTAAGGATTTTGTGTTTGTTTTAAACACTTCTTTAAAATTATGACAATGCTCTTATGGTGGGATACAGTTGGAAAAGGGGAAGACCGCACTACAAGTGGATACGACTCATTCAAGGAAGCCATGGCTCTGAACCTTCAATGCCTCAGCTGTTTATAACAGGGGGTCTTGGAGGGCTCTTCTTCATAGGGCTGCTGTAAGTCAAATGCAAAGTCAAATTAACAACAACAAAATCCATAGCAGTTCATGCTATAATAAAGATGCCACACAATTCCTCATTGATTTGCTCTAACAGACTAACACAGCTATCCTGTGGGAGAATGTGTTCATCAGGGCTCCTGCAGGTATGCATTACGTTGCAGAGGGAGCATCTCTCCTCAAATGCATCCTTGTCCCCAGGCTTCCTTCTTTGCTGCAGCTGCAAAAAATCTCCTGTAACAACAGGAGGCAAACAAGTATGTTCAAGATGGTGCCATGTGCTCCTGTGACTGCTATAAATTCCTTATTGTGCTGGCAGACAAACATGTACACATACACCAACATCAGAAGAGCATATATCCAGGGGTAGCCATGCCAATATATCTCTGACATAGAACCAAGCCCCCAGCAAGTGAAAAGAAAACTTAAGATGGGTGTTTTAAATGTCTTCATGAATTTTTTCCCCTCAATTGTGCCAAATGCCAAAATGTCAGCCTGTGACCCTTGCTGTGTTGTGGGATTAGACAACAGGAAGTCAGAGAGAGGTTGATGTACCAGATGTCCCTCAACACTGCTTTTGGCACTCGCTTCCACTCCAACAGTAAATGCACAGGCTGCAAACCTTCAGCTGTACAAACCTTCATGGAATAGCCCTTGGCTCTACTCACCACCAAAGCTTTCTTTGTTACATCCCAGTGGAATGAGGCACATTATGGCTGCTGAGGGAAGGCCAACTAAATTGCCTCTCACCCAAAAATCCTTCAGAAATAACAACTCTGTTGGCTTTTTAAATGTTGTTTTCACATTCTTCAAAGCACATTATCATGATACCTACAATTACTGCTGCTTACTGTATGTCTGTGATTCTTATTTAAGGGCAGGGAATAGGATCAGATTTTGCCTTTCCTCACAGCAGTGTCTCTGACTGCAGCCAGTTTATTTCGTTCTATAGAACCCTTGATCACACTTGGCAGCTGAGACTTCGTCCCAGCCTGAATATACATGTTATAGGCAGCGGTTCTCAAGACCGTCTGAATTTCAGTCTTTTTTTTTTAATCAAATGAAATGAAGCATCACTAAACCCTTTAACTTTACTGCCATTATGGCCACCAAGAATAAAGTCAGCATTGTGCCTTAGGAGCACACCAGGTCATATTCTCTATCCTTAGTTTTAAATCACCTTTCTGATGGATCCCAACAGATTAGGAAGCACCAAAGAGAGAGCGGCCTCCATGGTCCTAAGGAAATGGAGATCATTCTTCCTTGCATTTTGCTCATAAGTGCTTTGTCATTAGTTCTCTGTTACTGTCCACAATTGAGAGACAGAGGATCCCGTTCCATCAAATTACTCACACAATTAGCTCCCTTGGGGGTCAGTGTCTGGGAAACATTTTGCTCCTGTCTTGGCCCTTATACACCCTCTGAGTTATCTAGCAAAATAATCTGAGTCTCCAATACGGATTGCAGAGGTATTCCTTGACCTTTCAGTGCAGGCTTTAACCCTCTCCTATCCCACCCAGTTAGCAATAAACAGTTTCCAGAGGCCACTGTCTTTCCACAATTTATTGATATTTCTTAACTGCATATAGAGCTATTTAGGAAACACCCTTGTTAATGAAAGAACTCATCAGAACTTCTGCCCCGACAGTGATGATCACGTGACTGGAACAGCAGCTGGAATTAATTTACTCCTTGGTGTAAACCTCTCTCTTCTGCTTGCCTTTGCTCTGGACAGCTCCCAGCAGCTGTATCTGGAAAGACTACAGACAAGCATTTCCACTGATGGGATTAAGCAAAACTCATCTGCTCTGTACCGTAGCCATCCTTTTTGGCTGCAAGTGCTGGCATGAATGACAGTAAGTGCCAGATAAAGAACAGACTCCATCCCTGACTTAACAAGCATTCAGCGCAAGAGGGAGTTTCTTTGTTGAGGGTTGCAAGGCAGGAGAGAAACTCACTGGAAACAGAACAACAGACCATATCTTCTGAGCAGCAGAGCTTTATGATTAATGAAGACCAAAATGGCTAGCTTTTTTCCCCTCTGCTGAGCAGCACTGTGCAAAAAAAAGGTCAATAGGTTTATTTATTTTTTTAACTAAGAAATAATATTCTCATGAAGGCTGGGTGGAACTAGTCAGTAAAGATGACACATCTCTCCTCTCTAGTTTGCTGATTCATTCAGGACACACTACAAATTTTCAACAGAAAAGATGGCACCCCAAAAACCTTGTTTCATAGATGCTAGACATGGTGGCTTTATGGGAGTTCCATGTTGAGAGGCAATACACCCGCCACTACCAGCCACTGGGTACTATCAGCCAGAAGCTGACATTTCTTTCATGCCCTACATATGGGCTTCCTAGAGGCATCTGACAGATCAGGATAAGGGAAGCAGGATACTGGACTAGATAAGATGAACATTATGGAAGAGGCGACTCCTTGTTTCCTAATTTTGTACCAGGGCTATACAGGACAAAGCTGCCAGAACCAATCAATGCCACCTTGATTAGAAAATAGCATTTTCTCCAGGGCAGACCTGAACCCAAGACTCTCATGGGGCTGAGGGCATGATTATTTCCAACAGCTTTCAGCTGTTAGGATGTATCAACATCTATGCTTTCCTGTGTCCAAAAGCAAAGTATATTATAAAGTCAGATCCTAAGCTGCAGCTCATCCCAGGAGAGAATACGTGAGGACTTGTTCCTTCTGATTCCCCCATCTCATTACGTCTTAGTTTTATTCTAAATAAATCAACCTCAGGCTAAGCATAGATAGTAGGAATTAAATCCCAATGAATAATGTGCGGTGCACTTCTGCATACACTTGTGTACAATTGTGCCATCTGTTTATTGTCTTTTTCCACCGAATAATTTAAGTGTTTACAAATATTAGTTCTACTCATGTAAAATTTACATCTCCTATGAAATCAGTGACAACTTTCCCCAACCCACCACATTAGAACAATGTAGTGAGTTGGCAGTGGCTGAGCAGCCACACTCACATTACAGCACTACACAACGCATGCTATACAAAATGTCAGAGTGACTGTAGAAACAATTTAATTGTAAACACAACAGGTAAGGAGCAGGCTTATCCCAAAGATTACTTCCACTTTGCTTTAAAACAGACGTTAAACCCTGTGCCTCCAGGTATTTTGGATTTCAACTCCCGGAAACTCCAAACAGTTTGTCCAAGAGTCAGGATTTCTGGGAGCTGAAGTCCAAAATATCTGGAGGAGCAAAGTTTGGGAACCACTGCTTTAAAAGATGACAAATCAGATGACGTTTTTCATTTGATCCTCAAAGGATTACACGTCCTGCAACCCTGTGTACCTGATCGGGACAGAATGAACATGCCAGTTTATACTGAGGAATGGTCTACACTCCAGGGATCCAGCTGGTGACTTGTGTAACTCATCTGGCCTTAACTTAGTTAGATGTACTTTTAAAATGTCTTGGTTTCACTTGTTATAAAGGTATACAATCCTTGTGCTATTGCTGCTTGTTGTTGTGTGCCTTCAAATCATTTCTGAGTTACGGTGACCCTAAGGCAAACTTATCACAGGGTTTTCTTGGCAAGTTTCTTCTGCAGGGGTTTGCCATTGCTATCCTCTTGAGGCTGAGAATGTGTGAGTTCCTCAAGGCCATCCAGGGAGTTTCATGGCTGAGCTGCGATTCGAATCCTGGTCTCCAGTCATAGTCTAATACAAACCCAGAGTCCTAGTCCTATACCACATTGACCCTATTAAGCCAATAAGCAATTGCTGCTTATTGAAAAACAAAACAAAAAACTCTTGCTGCTTGAGGTCCCTCAAGATTTTTGACATGTCCCTGTGTGCATGTGCCTTCAGGTTGCTTGCCAACTTACATGCCATGTCCATGCTCTTGCAAAAACAAGTTTTTTTGCCAGCTAGGAAAAGCGGGGCCTTGGTTATCATTGCAATCCTTTAGTCGTTACTGCAAGCATCGCCTTCAGCACTTCTGGGACTTACCTAATGGTCACGATGGCACAATGGTGACTGTTAATCTTTTTCCTTTTCCTTGAGTTGTAAGTGCAATTTGGTTGCAAATTGGTATTATCTGCAGTCAGTAGGACGATCGCTAGTGAAGCCTCTCCATCTTATAGTCCATAAGGTCAGGGGAAAAAGATGAGTGATTGCTCTGGTTTCTCAATCAATCAATCAATCAATCAGTCAGAGTGACTGTCAAATCAAAATAATGACAGGTAAAAAGACATCCCATCCTTAATGTAGAAGTCCTGATCAGGATTCATAACTTCAAATAGCAGCACCAGCAAGATGGACTGCAGCTCAATAGCAGAGGACATGGTTTGCATGTAGAAGATCCTTGGTGCTTCCAGCTAAAAGGGTCAGTTAGCAGATAATGGCGAAGACACATTGTTGCCTCAGATCCTGTATATACAATACTGGGCAATGTAAGATACTGCACGATAATCTGAGCAGGTATCCAGTAGCCTCTAATGGTGCTCTTACCATCAGACCAGTGGAAATGTGCACACAAAGCAAACTTTTGCACATGATTCTTGCCAACAGTAAAATGAACACAGATGTTTTGAAAAACAGAAATGGTCTATCTATGCCAATTGATTATGGATTTTTAACACAATAATGGTTAGGAGTCAAATAATATCCCTAGTAAGCATGAGACAGTTTGATGGAAGAGCTGGAAGAGAAAGAAGTTAGGAGACTTTAAGATTACTCAGGAAAAGCCACCAATGAATGTGTCTCCTCGCTCCTTATCTTTTATAGCTTTCAGCAAATTGTCTCCCTCTTCCCAGAGCTATTCTTCTGCTGTGGTCTTTGAAGCATTTGGTTCTGATTGCCTTTGGATCAAGAGCCCTGGTAAACTCAGGAGGTTGCTGTGTTTTTGTAGTTTCTGCCAGCACACAGGCTTCACAGGACCAGGTGCTTTTTTGGGCATCAAAGCTGAGGGGATGAATACAAAAACCTGAACTGTAAAAGAATGGGAGAAGACATTCCTCCAAAAAAAGAAGGTATTTCCTTCCTGCCACAAAAACCGATCAGCCATATCCTTTATGAATCTGTCTATCAATGGCTACATCATCATGATTGCTATACATCACCCGCAATGTCAGAGGCACTATGTCTCTTCATACCAGTTAGTATTACCAAGAGTATGTTACTGGGCTCATGTCCTCCTTGTGAGCATCTGCTTGGTTACAGACAGAATCCTGGATTAGAAAAGGCCTTTGGTCTGATCCAGCAGAGCTTTTGGCACATCAGAAGCCCTGCCATGTAGACTTGACAACTTGCACTGGTCCCAGAGTTGTGAAGCAGCAGCAGAGGTATTTGTCAATGCATGTGAACTGTGGGGAAACAGATTTGCAGCGGGTGGCCCTTCTAAGCGTGTTCAAAACAACCCAGTAAATACATATTACCTTCAACTCTCTTCATCACAACTATAATTTCATCCAGCCAAGCAAAGACAAAATGGCTTGGCTCCTAGCTTAGACCAAGAGAATGTGGCTGATAGCTGTGGAAGTTAAGAGATGATGCTTTTTTCACAGGTGATGCAGACACTGTGATAATATCATCCGAGTCGTCTGAGGGAACATCATCTGCAAGTGGGGAAGGAGAGGGCTGCTGCTGAGCTGAGGACGATGTGGCTGAAAAGAAGAACAAATGAAACAGATTTGAATAAAATGGGGAAATGCACTTCTTCTCAGAAGAATCCATTCTCTTGACATTAGGTTTCCCGAACAGGTTTCTGCATCACTTAAGGAAAATTTCTATCAATTATTAGATAAATGGTAATGCATATCTGTTAAGCTTTTAAAATGATAGGGCCTGAGTCCGAATGGTCTTAGCATAGATGCAGTAGTGAAACAAACATGTTATATATGCGGCTACACTGTGAAAAAGTTAAAGCATTTTGGACTGAGACACTACAATCCCTACTTGGCCTGCTATTTTTTAAAAAGTGCATTCCTGTGAAGCCCTTCTTCTTATAACAATTGTTTCAGAACCTAACTTCTCTCTCTTAAGCATAAAAAATAATCCCAATTCTTGCAATTGCAAGAATGGAAGTGACTAAGCATTGGAAACTGTCTACCATGATTTCTTTCCGGTCTTAGAGAAACAGTGTGTGGTCCATGGCACCTGTGGAGAAATTAACTCATCAAATAAGAACGTCAAAATGACAAGCAGAAGGAATCAAATTTGCTTCTGTGTGGTATCCATTTATTATTTAAACAAAGTATGAAACTGCACAGTTTAAGTCCAGAAAGTCAAATGAAATTCTGGGTTAAATCCATTTTTACTGTCTCCCACCTGACAATTTTTCTTTTTTCCTTTTCACTTTTAAATGTGAAACTTCCTGATGGTAAACTACTATGCTGATTTCAGTTTACAGTTGTTTCTCTTTGTCTCTTGTTACCAAATGGTTATTGACCTTTTTATATACTGTTAAGTAACTGAAATTACAAAATAAATAAATAAGCCAGTCAGTTATTTTTCAGGAACTGTTAAAAAGAGCATTAGGCAAACCATTAACTAGCTTTACCTCCCTCCGCCCCAGTGGTGCGATGTAGTACCTTCAGTATTACGTAGGTATTTGCTTTTTATAGATTGCTGAGGGTGGGACAAAGGAGGTGGGTGAGAATTTGGGGTGGAGCAAGAACAATTTTGAGCAGAGTGATTTATAAACCAATTGCACTAAGGATAGAAGCAAACAAAGGAAATTTCACGAGAAAAGACAGAATAATTAAGAGGTCTTTCTCCCTAAACCAATTCTTTAGCTCTAAAAAAAGTCTACTGCTGGAAGTAGACATGAACTATTATTAGCTGGATCACTTTATTGTGTTTTTGTGCCCCTACCCCATTGCCAGCCTTAATATCTTTATTTCAGAACTACTTATGCTTTCACAGAGACCAGCACAACACAATTCCCCTCCCTATATACAAGTGCATTATGTTTAGGAATTCAGCAATTAGAATCCAATTACAACCTCCATCTTAGCTCCTGTTTTCTGAATCTTATTTATCAAAACTGCCAATTCATCATATAAGTTTGTCATGTTCTCTGTGTGAAGGTTAAGATACTCGTAAACAGGCAACGCTCCCATTTATTCGAGCCAAACATACCGCCTGCTGAGGTAGATTATTAGGATTATGTATACATGCACCAGTCTTTACTATGTTAATACTCTCTTTCAGATCAGGTGAAATAAAGTGCATCTACTGACAAAGGAAATGCACTGGAATTATAAGCATTCTACTGGAGAAAAATGGAATCATTCGCCAAAAAATTATGACAACAGGTAATTATTATCAAATGACAAAATTGATGTTTCTTAAGATATACCAATAAATGTCAGGGCTACTACTACTGACCTTTTAAAATTGTAAAGATTATTGGTACACTCACTGAATTGCTAACATTTTTTTTTTAAATTTGTATAGCGGTGAAAAAGAAAAGGGCTGTATTCAATGAGGCCTATGCATGCTAGCTTCTCTTTCCTTTCTCCCTCTCACACAGCTAAACCATAGCTTGATCAAATCGTAGCTTGACACAATCTGGACAATGTCATTTCATCAAACAACAAAACAGTGCATAAAGCTACATGCATTAGGAGAGGTGGGAAAAATCATACAGGCACAGACTTCATTCCTGATCCTCTAAGCAACTGTTTGGAAGACAGGCTAAATGCAGCTAGTATTTGTCCTGATTTTACAACAAGAGACAAGCTTACTCTCAGTGGGAATGGACAGCAACCATTGATGAATATTAATGGGAAAGAACATCAATTTGTATATTATCAATTCACCACCAGATAACAGATAGCAACAATTAAGTGGACAATCCATCTATTTCTTCACTTCCTCAGTGGGCCAGTTTTTCACTATATAGATATAAAGTGAATTGCCTTTTGGTCAGCTGGCTTCTTCTAGAACAGTTAAGCTGTTAAGTAATGATAGTTATTAACCTTCACAACAACCCTGTGAAGTAAATAGTAATTGATACCTACTCTGTGGTCTGTGTAAAAAAAAATCAATGTGATGGAGTGGCTGTCAACATATAAAAGTTATAACAATTGAAAAATCAATGAGATAGTCACTCCACAAAAAGACTGAGAACTGAGCCCATGTTTAGCCTTAAGCTTTATTCTAGCTCCTTTGTGATAGATTCCTACATGTACTGTTAATAGGAGGCCCATAAAAAACACACCTGACTTTTGATGCTTTTACCTGCTCCACTTGGAAAATGAGGCAAGGACTACAAGTAACACAGAAAGAAGCTGAATGAGTTGGAACAGGAGGAAATGCCTCTATAGGAACCCCATATTGAGGTGATACCTTTATTTTATTGTTAATTTCTATCAAATGAGTTTCAACTTATGATGACCAAAGGTAAATGAGATTACCTGGTATCGAAGTGAAGGCAAGAGGTGAATATTTGAACGGAGACCAGACCTGTTTCTCCTCTCCAATATAGGCAACTGGGATTGCTTTCTCACTCTTGGGGCTAGAGATTAGAGACCTGCAGAAGAATTGGAGAATTGAAAATACACAAAACAGCCTCCCAGTAGAAAATGAAATCAGGAGTCAGAGAGATCCAGCTATAAAGACCTATGATAAGAACTCTCCCAAGGCTGAGGCTCTAAATCAGATTGATGTGGGAGGAGGTACCAAGTCACATACTCTGTTACATCCATCACTTTGTTTCATCTTTACGTGGAAAGCATCTATTAGGATTTAAAGCTATTATGAAAGGTGAAGCGACACATTATGGGTGCAGGGAAAACAATTATTTGCACAGCGGGAATACAGCAAGTCTGAGGAACCCAAGTCATGGCACGCCTGGTAAGGTGGAGATGCTCAAACAACAGAAAGATTGCCATCAGGTATAGCTGACAATTCTGTGGCATATCAAATATGTGGAAACTGCAAGCATGCCTTTTGCTATGTGATAGCAGCACCTGCATATACTACAGTGTTTGAAAAACCAGACGTTCCTCATGAATAGAGCATTACCCTGCATATCTTGCAGGACATCAGACCTCTCCCAGCCAGACATCAGAGGAGACTGTGATGCAAACAGGCAGCACAGAAACACTTGGCTGTGTCAGACAGAACATCAGAAACTCAACCTGGGAATGCTTTCTTACCACTTGCCTACAGCTCCTTCCAAAGAACTGTGTACACATTTCTGTATGAAAACTGTGAACAATCCAGTATAGCTGGGAAGAAGTACGTATATGCTGAAATAGTCTGGAATTCCTTGCCACTGTAGATAGGGTTGGCTATCTACTGAGACTCAAGGTTACTATGTGGTTCTTGCCTGTGTCAACAGTTTTCTCCCTGACCCTATGTTAACATTAAAGGCTAAAGGTTACAGTTAAAAGACACTGTTTTGTTTCTGAAGCAGCAAAACCTGAATCGTATACAAAGAAAAATATTGACTCTCACCTTCCTTCACATTGCATCCGCATGATGTGAGCCCGGAAAACTGACTGGATCAGCGTCACAGCCTCCTCTTCCTTACTGCAATCAGCAGTTATTTGTGATGGGCTGGACCTACATGATAAATCTGGGATCTTGGAAAGTCACCAGAAAAGTCAATGTTGGGACTTCAATCCACTCTGTGGCAGCATCTGTGATTTAGATATTTTCCCCACCCTCCTTGTTATTAGACATTCTTTATCAGCAGTTTTAAAAAATTACCACTTGCTTTTGAATTGTAGTCCTTTGAGGACATCACTAGATTCTTGTAGCTGCCAATAGAAAGGTAATCAGGGCTTTATGTTATTTGCTAAATAATACTTAAAGATCCATACTCAGGAGTAGTCTAGATGACATATCAGTTGTGGCAGGGCTATAGCAGAGCACAGGAGGCCATCAAACCCTAGTTGAGGGTTCCTGAAAATATGTAACTGGTATGTCACTTTAGGGTTGCCATAAGTCAGAAACAACTTGAAGGCCCACAATAATACTTCCAGAAGCCCCCCCATCAATGTGGCCAGTATAGTTCAAGAAGTTGCTTTGCCAAGCTATAAGTGGGAGACCAGAGATCTAGAAAAACATAAGAAAAATGCAGCTAAATCAGGTCAAAAGGCCTACTTAGGAACACATTTTTGTCCTGATGATGGCCAACTAGAGATTGCTGGGATGGTGACAAGCCAGGCTTGAGCTCAGGAGCACCCTCCCATTTTCCAAGAGAACCCTCCCTCAATTGGTATTCAGAGGCTTTGTATAGTCAAGGCGATATGTAGTCATCATCATAAGTAGATATTGATAGAATCTGTCTAATCCCTTATTTTAAAATTCATTTCCTTTCCATTTATTTTTAACTAATTCTATGCTTGGGCTGTTCATTATTAAATAAAGGAGCAAAGTCAAGGACATGATATTAGTTCCAGTATCAAAACCAGGATTGCAGCTTGGACTTCTGCCTTACAGACTACCTACATATCATGGGAAAAATAGCAAGGAATACTGTGACTATCACCTTACATGCCTCGATAGTTACCCTGTTTCCAGCGCTAGCTATATTGTGAGCATTTCGACCTTGCGCGTAACATGATAATAGTTTCTGCCGAGCTAAATGTCCCCTGAATGCTGCCTGGAGCACAACCGCCACCTAACGCAAAGAAACACTGAGAGAAATGAAATCAATGGATGTTCTCCCTTGAAAGATGACAGCTACAAATTAATGCACAGCCCAAGGGGAGAAAGGGGGATTCCAATAAAGGCCTATTTCCCCTGTGCCATAAACATTGTCTTGCCAATCAAAATGAAAAGTTGAACCCCAGATCTGTGATTTAAAAGACGGACCTGGTGAAGAGCGATAAGTGAAACCTACCGGTGTGCAGATCCCACAGTAAAATTTAATTTAGGAATTTACACATGATCAAACCTGTCAAATGCAATTAAATTCTCGCAGCCAACATTATGTTGGTGAGGCCACCTCAATGCCTTGGATCTCAGCTACCGAGTGTGCTTTGGCGAATGACGGCCTCATCTTATTCAAGCTACTTGTCTAGGTACTGGAAGTCTCCACTCCTTGGTGCAAGATATTAAAACTGCCCAGATTTCTGACTTGAGCAGCCTGTTCTTCCCTCTAATGCTCCACAGAGCCAGAAGGTAAAAACACAAAGTCTGATCCCCTTAAATGTGGCATGTGACTGTTGGCAACTGGGCTGAAATTCCCATTGACCCATTAAATGAATGTGGCGAAAAACATGAATAGATGGGCAGCAATCTGGAAGAGGGGAAGGAGAGAGAGAAAAAAGAGCAGTTTTGGACAAAGATCCAACACATAAGATTAAATGCAAAAGGCAGGGAAAGGGGAGAGAGAGACACACTTCAACATCATGGAGCTTTCCGCCATTAGCAAAATCAGTATGGGAGCAAGCGAGGGTAGATATCTCCCAGCTAAGTCACTGGAGGTGATGCGTTCTGTCTCCACTGATCCCTTCGGATATACTTTCCTATGAATCCAACTGTAATTGTTATGAGGCTATACATCATTCTCGTCCAGCAACCTACAGTGAGAGTCTAGAAGGCACTCTCCCTTTCACACACCATAAATGTAAAATTCAATACTTGGCTGGAAGAAGGCTTTAAAGAGACAAGCAATCTAAGAAACTATTAAATGCCGCAGCCAGACAATATCTAAACTCCAAGCAGCCCAAACAGAGGGTTTCAAGAGAAGCTAGAGTTAGTCAATATTACAAGAAGCACTGTACCAAATATATCAAAATGTCATTTTTTTTACCTGGTCAGGAGATTCCGTGGCATCAGTCCCAGTCTCTCTACAATTTATTTCTTGTTTTTCCTCTAGTTCTCTCACCTTCTCTGTCAGCTTCCGTATTTCTTCCCTGCAGAAGAACAAAATCAATTTATTTGTGGTGAATTTTCTATGTAGCGTGCACTTGTCTACAACACCACCTTTACAATGCGGGGGCCACAAGCCATATTTTGAGGGACACCACAGCATGATGGGGGGCATATCTCAACATGCTCAGCAGCGTCATAATGGGATTCTAGCCAGGACACAGCTATTTGAATTACGAAGAACATCCATGAGGATCTGCTGCACACCCATTAAGTCATGAAGTACAGCCTCTTGGGGCTGCAAGATTTCTTCAGGGGTTTGGAAAGAGAATCATCTTGTTCTTTTTAACCTCTTTCAAAGTAAAGCACTGCTACCACCAAGGCCCAGATCTTCAAATCTTAGGCAAATTCAGCCAAGCTTGTTCTCCAGCTCTTGGGTCAGGAATTCCCACAATTTAGCACGATCATTTTGGAAGGGGAAAAACAATAATCCAATGGCAAACTGTAAAAGTTTACATGCTTGGCAGGAAAATCTGGCTTTTGCATGCATTTGCTATATGCAGAGCAGTTTCTCCAAGATATGAATTAGGACTGCTATTTCTTTCCTTTATTTTAACCAGCAGAACAGGCAAAAGTGAGTGCGTGTAAACTTGGGATAGGGGTCAAGAAGATTTTCAGATGTTTTATTTCACTATCTTCCAAGATTCCAACAAAAATGTGGTATTGCGTCAGACAACGCCTAGAGACTTAACTCTTTAAGTGTCAACTGATCCTGAAGGACAATCTTCTGTACTTCTAGTTTCTTTACTATCTCATGTAGATGCTCCAAGTCCTCAGGGGAATCAGATTCCTTAGCAATGGACAGATCCAGGTGTCCAGAAGCTGATGGAGTGAGCACAGGGGAGGTGCTGGCTTGTGAAAGCTGCAGCCTGTCATTCTGAAGCTCATCTATTTTCTGAAAATTGAAAGGGGAGAATGAGAAATAGTCACTCAGAGTCTTTTTCCTGCATATGACACTTTTCTATGTATTCCTACTTGGGGGAGGGGAGGGGTCACAAGAAACTTTGCTCTAGTACGAAATTGCTCATCCGTAGAAATCATAGCCACAAAACAGAAAACTGGTGATAATTACTAGTAAAATGTTGACCTTCAAACAGATTCTGCAATCATGAACTCCTGCAACTTATAAGGTAAACTTGAAAATAAAACAAAAGAGAATGCACCAGAGACTATTTCCAATATTCTTTTGACTCTAATCCAGACTCAAAGCACAGTCTATCCCAGTTCTGATTACTTCACACACAAAAAGGCTGTAGAGTAGAACAGCCACTTATATATAAAAAAAAAACCCCATGCCAATTGGCATGTAATAGTGTATTACAAAAATAACTCTGTCTCTTTGTCACAGACTAAGAGATATGGTCCACAAACAAAAGGATATGAACGCTGTCAGTAGCTATAATGGTTTCTTTTCCACCTGCTCTAAGAATGCTATGTAGTCTCCATTACTCACTTTCTCCAGTTTTGCAATCCGTCGAACCAGTCTCTGTCTGCTCCATTCAGTGTAATCTGAGAAAAGTTAATAATGTTTTCAGACTGAAAGTAGTTTGCAAGAAACACCAAAACCTGAAAAGAAAGCTCTGAGTTGCAAGAATCTTTTATGCTATTTATAAAAGTTGGAATGGCAGGTATCCAACTGAGCTGCCACTGACTGTGTTACTCAGGTGAGACAAGTCGGAAACATTCAAAAAAGGGTAAAGACCATATAATGCATTAATTCAACTCTATTTTTCTTCTGTCCAACTCTGACTCCTTCATAAATGGCAAATGTATATGAATTAGTAATAACAAAATTTGTATTGTCATTGCATTGTATTTCCCTCTGTTGTAAGCTGCCCGGATTCCCTGTGATTGGGTGGCATATAAATAATAATAATAATAATTTAAAAAGTCAATTTTCTAAAAAATTCCAAATTGCAATTCATTCCTCTTCCCACACAATAAAACGAAACCTCCTGGTCTTCCAACAGAACTTACTTTTGGCTTTACTGGGGGCAAGGTAGCTGTGCAACATGTGGTCCAGATCTGCTTTCAGTTTCCAGTTCTCATCTTGCAACTCCTTGATGCTTCTGGAAAACTGCAGGATTGTGGTGTTGAGCACCTTCTGCTGTGAGCTCTCAGGAGAGGATCTGCAAAGAAATTTGGAAAACATAGTTAACAGCCGTAACTGAAAATACAGTGAAAGATGCATCCAAATGGCCACATGATCAACAAGCCATCCAAAACTTGGACAAGCAGCATGGGTATTTTTATCATGGAATAGAACTGAGAGCCAGAGTGATGTAGCGGGCAGAATGCTGGACTCACAGTAGAGTCTTGGGCTGGAATCTCTACTCGCGTGGTGATCCTGGCCAACTAGAGCTCTCTACAGTGATATTACAAGGACAATATGGAATAACACCTTGCACAATAGCACAGAAGCATGTTAGAAATGTCAGCTCCTTGAGAGTGGCACAAGCCAAGAGTTAAAGCATCTGGTACTCTGCATGGATTCAAAACTCAGGACAAAAGTACTAGTGACTGGTCTCCTGCCTCTCAAATGCTGGCTTCATTTTGGGCCACTTTCATAGTATGCAGAGGTATTTAGGGTTGAAGGGGATACCAGCACCCTAATAAATGAAATAAGCCAGGGACAACATGGAGGGGACTTGGAAGTAGTCAGATCAGCTTACTCATTGGACGCGCTCCTCCTGCAGAACAGATAGCAAGTCCCAGACAGATGTTTTCTACTTGGATGTAGATTTTTCTCACTAGCTGTCATTTCCCTTATCTGGAATGGAATCTGTGCCCTTTTAGATCATAAATTCCTGGGGCAGAGGCCTGTTGCCTTCTAATTTGCAGAGTACTATGTGCACTGGTGATGTAACAACACCAACCACCAAGTAGTACATAATCCACTTATTCCAGAAAAGCATGGAAATATAGCTATGTACAGAACGGCCCCAAAGCACAAACTGGTGATAAATGTGTTATTCACATCTGGCATGTGGGAACAACCAAACTGCACAGGTCCAGATAAATTTACTCATCTGTAAGCATTCCTGGACTTATGTTTAGAATTACAGCACATATGGGATCACAAGTTCATTGGTTCCTGTGGTTCTAGCAGAAGCCTCACCATTCAGATGCCTAGTTAATGTATCCCCACCTTTATACACATTTGGCTATTGCGTGTATTAGCGGCATTCAAGAAACAAAATTATGTTATCTTATTCTACATTTCCTCAAAACTACCTTGAGCGCCACAATCTTCCAGACATCCTCTGACTGCACAGACCTCTCTCTCGCTCCCTCTTTCTTCCTCCATCAGAACTTCCACCATTTTCTTCTTCCTTTGAATCTTTCACCTGACGTCTATAGTAGCTGGGCAACTTTGAGAGTTAGAGAGTCTTCTTCTATGAATAGGAAGTCCCACTAGAATTTGTCACTCCCATTTGGATTCCCCAAAAGGTCATACCAGAGAAATACATCAATTAACCAAGGATTTTTTTTAACAAACAATATGGTTATTTTATTTTTGAAGCTGGATTTCTCTTGATTCATCCAATAATTTACTAATCAGCCATTTTGATGTAAGTATATTAGGGTGATCTTTCCAAAGACTATGATTTTGGTTTGGCTTAATTTACAAAATTCATAAAAGATGACGCCGGCGTAAACCAGGTCACATTATTTCCCCTTCTAGCCCAGTCCTATCTGCTCAAATAGGCAGCAGTTCTTTATGTCTTAGAGACAGAATGCCATCCATTTGTGTGTTTATGCCTTCAAGTCACTTGTTGATTTAGGGCGACCCCATGAATTTCACAGGGTTTTGCCAGTTCCTTCTTCTGAAATACAGCACATTAGTATTCGGTAGCAAATAGCACTACCGAATTTTTGTCAGGATGGTTGAACTGATAGTCATAGACTAGAGAAGGAATGATCAACTGTGGAAGGCTGGGGGACCACATTAGCTCCTCCTTGGAAGCATGAACATCCCGAGATACATGGGGACATTTTCTTTGTGTGTGTGTTTTACATAAGAAAGACACAGCACAAGTGTTCAAGATGAGACAAGAGGCCATGAATAGACCACAACTGGTCCATCTAAATCTGGTAAAGTGTTTTAGGTGACACCAATTGCAATCCACTAGGCTGGACCAAAAATGTGCCAGAAATGTGAGGTGTGGACTAACCTTCAGACACTTGATAGCACATGGCCCAGTGTGCTAATCCTTTTGTTCACGATGGAATTAGACTAATGAAAAGGGTTGATTGGAATAATGCTGTTCCCACTGGACAGAAATGTTCCCTTGAAACAAATCTTCATGCCATTTGACATCTTCAACATGGTTAGGACCTAGCTGTAAAAAGATGTGAACCTGCACCCTAACCCTGATTCAACAACTGGGACATTCCAGTATCTATTAGCACACAGTAAAACCTTGACTTGAAACTTGGAAACAGGATGAAGTAGGGTGTTTGTTTTTTAATTAAAGACTATATGTCTAAATTTTGCTTTATTGCTTAAGAGGGGGCATTTTCAAACTTGAGTCTGCTACAAAATATATTTCCCTACTTTGGAAAAACATGTCATTGATCATCCAAGGGAAACAAAGTAGTTGGATTTAAGTCTAAAGTCTGAAGTGCTTCCACTGAAGCTTATTTTCACTTCTTTGGAAATATTGTGTGATAAAATCAATAAGGCTTATAGGATCAGGGAAGGTGCTAACTTGCGTGGAACTTCACCAGAATCCTCAAAGTAAATCCTATTGATTTCTGTATAGGTATTTTCTACATAAGTGAGTGTTAAAGTCGACAGCCTTAATTACCTTTCACTCAATTGTTTCAACTTTACTAGGTTTTAGATTGGGCAATGTAGCCTTTAACAAGCCATTACTTTAACAGGTACAGCTTTCAACATACATGGATAGAAATCTAAAACTCCAATGGGTAAAATATCTTAGAGGTAAATACTGCCAGCTGTACTGAAAACTGGAACTGGAAATAATATAGATATGGAGGGATGCAAAGTTATATGAAAGCCAAGAAAGAAACTCCAAACAATGACTTGATGGATGAGATTTTTTTAAAAGCTTTTAACGTCCTCTGACTTCACAGCTATTAGCGAAGCATAGAAATTAGAGAGAAAAAAATTATACACGCGCATACAGCCCCAAAGAAATAAACGTACTTCCGTTGCACAGCCTTTGATTTTGCTAGCAGACCATGGAGTCGCTGGATCTGCAATGGACAAGTTAGGTTAGCAGAGATGCAGTAAGGCTCAAGCGCAAAAAGAAGTTGCCCTATAAATATACAAATTTGTACTGGAGGTAAAAAAAGACCTATGTACTTTTTAAAAACAGAATTCTCCATCTAATTGCTTTTAACCTCTGCAACTAGATGGACTTTGTTTTTAAATATTTGGAAGCTATTTTGAGTCCCTTGTCAGGAGAAAGGTTGGGGTATAAATTAAATAAATTAAAATATGTAGCACAGCCAGCTGAGCTGATGAAAGTAAAAGTAGATTGTTCTTCGTCTATTGATCTATTTCTTTTTTCTAGTTTGTGTTAACAGCTTTTCCAAAGGCAATTGATTAACCAAGACGTACCTCGTCATAATAAGTCTCCAGGGAGATTCTCATTTCTTCTACATTAGTGCTCTTCAAATCTGTCTGGAGTTTGCTTTTTCACACAAACACACACACAAAGGATGTAGGAGCAGCAGAAACACAGAGTCAGAAATGAACCACAAACCTTTGTTAACAATAAAGCCAACTTGTAACCCCTTTCTACCTGATAGTCATAAAAATAGCACCAAAAGGACAGAATGTAATAAATATTAATAGTCGTTACAATAGCATTTATAGCAAAAATTTGTCCAGAGACAATTGCCACTGCCAATTGGCCTTTCATCTCCCTATTTTGTTCTCTTGGCTTGTTCTGGATTTGCTTGAACCCACTGCCAGGTCGCACAGACTGCAGCCACCACTGGTTCTGTCAGGAGTCATCATGGGTTATAAACTGTAAAGGGATGTTTTCATACTTGCAACTTTACTTGATTGTCTTGGCTCTATTTCAGCAAACGTCTCCTATCTTTTTCTGCTACACAGGTCAATAAAACCCTCAATGCAAGTATCACACAACATTTGGGATCTGGATATTTTAAGGACCATCCATGGACTCATTTTTAGAAGTTCATCAAAAGCCCTGCTCCATATTCCACCAGTAACCAAGTGAGTGGGTAGGTCAAGCAAAGTCTTCTCATTCCGTGAAACATTTTGTCCCAGAATATCCCTCCCTCTTTGCCTTTAGAAACCAGATTAAGATGCTGTTATTTCATCATGCTCTTAGACTGTGCAATAAATGGTCCTCTTACAAGGGCCTGTTCCTGGTTTGGCGGCTCACTTTCAAATTTTGCTCTATGGTTTGAAATTATGAATTCTATGTTCTTAACCTCCTTTTGTGTCTGATTATTTTGTGAGCAGCCTCAAACCTCTGCAAAGATGGAAAAGGGAAAATATGAAAATATTTTAATGAAGTAAGTTCAACATACTTGATAGTGTTGTCTTTTTCCTTGCATTGCTGTTCCAGTCTGAGAATCTTTTGTTTCAATCCATTGACCTATCAAGAGGAAAGAATACAAGTTCTTTCCTGAAACATGAGTTGTCTTTAACAGCACATGTTCACAATTATTACTCAACAATTGCACCTCGACTGTGCTGGCTACAAACTTGTATAAGACGGAACATCTTAGCACAAGACAAATAAACATATAAATCTGGCATTTTATTAGTAGGCTCACTAATGCTCTCCTTCACAGTTTGACTATATGGTTTTTCTTCAACTGTACTATATTCAACAAGCCTTGTAGCTACTCCCAGGTTGTGGCAAGGAAGCTAGGTTGGTTTTCTCCCCATCATCCTTCTGCCACCCAGCAAAGACCTTTCAGCTCCCAAAGATTTGGGCACTTGACTGTGATGAAGGAGCTTTTAAAAGATGGATGCTGCACTTTAATGCTAGGCTTTTAAACAGTTTTTAATGCAACTGTTTTAATAATATAGGTGTATTTTAACATTACAACCTCTTGCCTTATTTATCTGCACCTTTTTTTAGTTCATTTTGTTGTAAGGTGCTTCAAGGCCCATTTTGGGAGAAAGGTTGGCCTTCACCCAAATAAACAAACATACATTGAGACAGAAAGAAGGCATTAAGAGGAGTAGTTACTGAAGTAATGTCGGTCTTCAGCTCTGGCCGTACCCGTGCAAACTCGGAGCCCTGAAAAAAACAACAGGTCAAGACAGAATATTTTACCATTGTGCAAACAACTGATTGATAAGATAAAGAGGATACAAGAACACCATAACAACTATTTCCTATCTGGAATGCAAGACTCAGCAACCCCCCCGACCCCGCCAAAATGTTCAGAAGCCAACCTATAGCTGCCTCTCAGTCTTATAAGAAAAGGTAAGATTGGTGAGACCAGATCTAGACTTTGCTGCCTAGACATCTTACTGTTCAAGGAGCACATGACTTACCCTGGAGGGATCCAGCAGCTGCTCAATCTGTTTGTCCTTTCGGTTGTTTTCCTCCTCCAGTCGTCGAAGCTTTGTTTTCATCCGGTCTGCTTCACATTTCTGGGCTTGTATGGTCTACAGTGAAGAAGGGGAAAAAGAGAAATGTTTTTGGTTCTTTACAAACTTCTCCTTATAGCCTTCTGGTATGCAAAAATCAACAATGTTTTTTTTTTTTTTTTACTTTGCATCTTCTTTTTTTCAAAGCTGAAAAGAACAACTAGACCCCAGGCATCAAGGATTGGAAAAGGGCATGTTAAGGGAAAGAGTTAGAGAAAGCAGGAAGAAATACCTTTTTATCTTTTGCCTCTTTTTCATGCCTTTTCATTATTCTCCAGTCCCATTCGCCTTGGACTCATCCAACACACCATTGGTTGGAACAGAAAAATTAAAAACCACACAAAATTGCAAGGTAGCAGATTTCTGGGCAAGGGGTTTGATGGTGCAAGGCAAATTGGAAAAGACAGGCGGAGAGGAGAAGACTGTACATGATGCCAAGGAGATGAGCAAAGCCATGCAGGCTACAGATGTTTAGCTACTCTCTCCTCCTGGAAAACTTGCTCATGGCATTTGTGGTTCCTAAGCATAGCCATCTTTGACATATTGTCAGTTGGAAGAATGAACTATTTTTCTCCCCAATGACAACAGAGAGTCTTAAAAAAAAAACAACCACGTACTACAAGGTACATAGATATGCAGACATGTAAATACATATCCATACCTTCTTTAATTCAATAATCTCATCATACATATCTTCCTTTTCTTTGTAATCTGGTGTTCCAGGGATATAGCCTGCAGGAAAAAGAAAAGAAATAATAATAATAATAATAATAATAATAATTTTATTTATAGCCCGCTCCAATCGGAGCAGGTTACATCAATTAAAAAATACAAGATAAAATATACACGACCCATACCCAACCACCTGCCCCTTAACATCAAGTAAAACAACATAGTAAAAATTACAATTTAAAACAGCAACCCATTGCATAGATATCAGGGTCAAGATGTTAAGGTGTTAATGGGAGACCTTAACCCGGGAGGTTAAGGACTGTCTGGGAAGGCCTGCCAGAAGAGATGCGTCTTCACGGCTTTTTTAAAGCAATCAGAAGTTACCCATCACAATGTGCACTAGCATCTCCACTGGGTTAAGTTCTTTCCTTCTTGCCATTGTCCATTGGAGATATGACCTCAGATTTCTGTGTCCAGTGTGAGTCAGATCCTGGGCAAGTCATTCCACAGGTGACGAAAACGTCCTCTGGCTAACAGTTGCCAACCTAGTTCTGGCTGAATGAAGTAAATGTTGCCCAGAGGACCTGAGTATACAGGCCAGATTATATGGCAGATGGTGATCCAGTGGGTAACTGGGACCCATACCATATGGGGCTTTAATAGGAAAAAACCCAGCATGTTTTCCCTTTTAAGGGCCAGCAGAATGGAAGGGCCAGCAGAAGGAATGCTGAGGCTGTGAGCTAAGATACATGGTTGGTATAAAGCTGTTTACAGCAGGTTTTCAGGGTCACAGTCCAGTTTCTAACCACTATATCAAAGCAAAAGCATTGCTGAGACTCTGGACTGGCGATTATTCCATCTAGGGAGGATCCCCCTGCTTTTAGCCAATGGCTTCTTGAAAACATTTTTTTCTTTTTTTTATTGATTCACATTCCACCTTTAAAAATTCTCATCTGTGAGTAGCCATTCCTTTTATACTGAACTCACCACTGCAGGAAGAGCGGGCGTGCTTTGGTTTCTTCATGCCCAAAGCTTCCTTCAGATATTCTGGAGTGCTGCCAGGGAGAGTGGACAGTGCATCGCCTATGTGACGGTCTGGTTTCCCCTTGACCATCCTGGTATCTAGTGAAAGGGAATGCAAAAATGATGAGACAAGTCTACGGGGCTTGAAGTACTGGACAAAATCCATTTGCACACTGATATTCCAGGTCTCTAAATTCTAATAGTTAAGTATTCAGTATCATCAGACAAGTGCTAACTCTTCATATAAGAAGTTCTACTAACAGAACAGAGCTCCTTAGCAAAGCATATTTCAGCACGCTGTTGACCAGAGATGACAATTCTTTCCTACATGATCTTCACAGAGGGAGAGATAAGTCAGGTCTGAGGGATTTGTGGCCTTCCAGATGTTATTGAAATCTCAATTCCCATCGGCTGTAGTCGACCTGGCCAATGGTGAGGCACAATGAGAGGAGTTGTTCATCAACATCTGGAGGGCTGATGTGAAAGTGAAAGAAATACTAGGTGCAACAGGAGAAGATGTAGCAAGGCTTTTTCCAGACTTCAAAAAACAACAACAACAAAATGAGAAACCCAGGATCGCTGTGGGGAAGCACACTCCGCGGCTCTGACGCATGCCAATGTCACTGATCTCAGACAGCAAGGGCAGTGCTTGTATGAAGCTCCTACACACATACACCTGGTAGCCCAGAGGTTTGAATCTATCCTCACAGCAAGGGGAGAAGCATGGCACCAGTGCCCACATTGTCAAGATAACGCATGAAGCAACTTGTTGAAAGGGGAATTGTTTTCACATACGAGTACCTTGTTTGGGAGAGCCACGCCACAGTTGGCTGGATGACTTGACCAAAGAGATGCCAAAATTTTTGTTCTCGGTGCCTTTAAGGGATCTCAGAAATCCAGCCCTTTTAGAAAGGAAACATGTAGCAGAGGTGTATGGAGACTCTAAGGCAAGAAAAACAAAACAAAACAAATTCAGTACTACAAGTTTAAAAACCAACAAGAAAGCTTCTAGCATCTGTAAAGTCATGAGACATGCATCATGGGCCCTTTATCTTAAGAATCACTACTGACTTGGGAATACGGAGAAAATTGCTTAGTTATGTACATGTTTCGAAATGTGCATAAATTTTCTGATCACTGCCTAACACAGGAAAGGCTGAAATCTTTAGGCAGCAAAAAGCAGCTAGTTTTAAACTGGCCAGCTGGAACTCTACTCATTCTTACAACAGCTGCTAATCTCAAAGCTCTTTGAGAAAAAGAATTCCATCCTCTCTTTCCAGCAAGTTCGCCCTCTTCTGCCCTTTGCATAGGAATCCATTTCATACTGGCGAATGCTGTAAAGATCCATACTTCTTACCGCAGTGAGGCTGTTTCAGGGTATGGGTTTCATGTTAAAGGATTTTGTCATACTAACTTGGTGATCTAGGTGACTTGTAAGCTGTTTTCTTCTTCAATATCTGAAATTTAAAAAAAAATGTAGTTAAGCACGGATTTGCAAATAGCACGTACTTTTCTAAGCAGAAAACAACAATTCCATTACAATAGTTTTCGTGTAGTGGGTGAAGATCCAGATAGCTAGCCAGGATGACCTAGATTTAATAAATTTCCAAGCATGCCAGGACAGATCATTACCCAAAAGCTGAATATTTCATCTCAAATAAACCAAAAACCACAGTGTATTGTAATTCTGAACAAAAAACAGACAACTCAAAAACATCAGACTCCTGGTCCAACTCACCGCTTCTGTGAGAGAGTCATAGATCAGTGCAGAAAGAATGTCCTTTTCCTGGGGAATAAATATGGAGATATCATCACCATGATCATCATCCTCACCTTTGTTTATCTCCTGCCTTTTCTCTAAAATTGAGACTCAAGGTGTTTTACAATTTTAAAACAAGTACAATACAAAAGGTGAACGTATTGAAAGATAATGAAACTACTCACAAATATTAAAACGATTTAAAAGATACACTAGATAAAAAGCAATGTATTGTTATGTGCCTTCAAGTCATTTCTGATATATGGCGACCCTAAGGAAAACTTAGCACAGGGTTCGTTGGGGCCGAGAAAGTGTGACTTGCCCAAGATCACCCAGCGGGTTTCCATGGCTGAGCAAGGTTTTTGACCCAATGGGCTTACAATAGACAAGAAAGTATGGGAAAAAACCATTGCACTCTGAAAGGTGCAGCCACAAGTAATGGACTGATGTTCCTGTACTCTAGAAACTCATCCTAGTCTTCTTCCAAAACCACTTACATAGTCATCATCTATATGTAAAGTAAACAGTTTAGAACTATAGCAGATGTAGGGGAAGAAAATAATCATTCTGGTGAAAGAAGTCAGTGGTCTCAAAACCAGGTAACTCTGAGAGAGGAGATTGTGGCTTTTTGTCACTGAAAGCCCTGGCTGACAACACTCTGGTTTCTAAACATATTATCAGATGCAAACCCCAATTCTTTTTCTTACAAAATGATGAAAACTAAAAGTCTGCTTCCTCTATAGTCATTTGAAGTTGCAAAGCGAAACCTGTGCTGGCAGAGACAACCAGAAGAGGCATGGAAATGCATTTTGTAAGGCGTTACTCAGTGAGTGCTACAGTTCTTTGCCCATATCGGCAAGGAAGGAGGGTTTTGATTTTAATTTCCTTTTAAAATAGTGGTGTGTGGATGAATATATGTTTTTAATTGCAAAGAAGTCACCCTTGAAGGAAGAGCCTAGTGGTTCATTTCCGTTGCAGCCTTCACCGTCCTTTGTAGACCCAGTCCAGTCTTGTTAGATTTAGATCTTGCTCTCTGCAAAAAGGCAGAGAGGGGAGAAAGAATGGCTTTTAAAAGTTGGCTGGTAGGGTAAAAAAAGTGCCATGAAGCGATAAGAGATCATCTGCAGGCGGGCATGTGCCAAGTATGCCCCATTGCTGATTTTTTAATTTCCTGAAGTCACATTCTTCAGAGCATATTGGCAGATTATTTTTGTTATCCTTCAGAGGCATCTGATCTTGGTCTGTATCTACTTACCCCATTTGTCTTGCTGCGCCAGTGGTCAGGCTATGAAGCAGGCAAAACTATACTTTTAAAGAAAATAGACAAATATTTGCAGAAGTGTGCAGCAAAAGCATGAATTTCTAACAGTTAGACTCCTTCCCATTGCTGGGGAAGAGCAAGAGATGCATATTTCAATAGACAGTGATGGGAATACTTTCAGCCAAGATCTTAAAAGGTCCTAATGCAAAGAATTCACATCACAAGTAGCTTAGAACTACAGCCACAATCTGGTTTAAACTGTATATTTATTATCAAACTATAGCTGATGAGAGCCAGCATGACGTAGTTGTTTGAGTACGACTTTGAGACCAGGGTTCGATTCTCAGCTCGGTCATGAAACCCACCAGGTGACCCTAGGCAAGTCACACTCTCTCAGCCTCAGGGGAAGGCAATGACTGAAAGAAAGAAGTTGGCAGCATGAGCTTTCCTAGACTTAAGTCTACTCCCTCAGATGCATTTGGAGAGAATATGGAATACATATTTAAAGATATGGCCATGTTAGTCTGTCGAATCAGTATATAGAGAGATCTTGTAGCACTTTTGAGACTCAAAGGTGCCACAAGAACATACAAAAACTATATAGCATGCCGAAAAGATCTGTCAAAAGCTATGAACCGGGATGACTGAGAAAGATTTCTAATGGCAAGACGTGGGGATGGGAAGGTGACACCAGCATCTAGCCTTTCCTTTTGTGTACTGGTTGCCACTGGGAACCGCATCTGGACCAGGAGGGCTTGGTTTAGCTATTGTGATGAAAGCACACTGACAAGACTTGTCCCATTGTGACTGGAGTGTCCTCCCCACATAATTAATAATTATTAATAATTCCCACACAATTAATAACTACCCGTAAGCCGCTCTGAGAGCCTTCAGGGCTGAAGAGCGGGTTATAAATACTGTAAATAATAGGAGGGTAAGGGGATTAAGTAATTTTTTATTTCTGTATGTATTGTACCCGTATATGATATATTTTATTGTTGTGACTCACCTTGATCCTTTTGGGAGAGGTGGGCTATAAATTATTTTTACTATTATTATTATTAAATAAATCAATAAATCCCTTCTCTAATTTTAAAGCTGAATCAAAGATCCTCTTGTTTCGGGAAGCTCTCCAAATTACTGGTTTTTAATCTGCTGCTTCCTTTGGTTTTTATTGTGTACTAGTTAGCATTATCTTATTACAGATATTTTAATCGTGTAACGTTGTTGTTCTTTTAGACTGTATGCTGCTTGGCAGGTTTTTATTCTTTCTTTGTTATTTTATTTGACCCTTGCCTAATGTAAAAGCACTGTTCAAACTGTATAGCACTCTATAAAGCCCAAGGAACCATTGCTACAATTTGGGGAAAGTGATTTCTATAATTTAATATTTGTGTCACACGGAGAAATACTTTCCGGGACCAGTCTTGGACCGACTGTTCTTTAATTCCTCCAATGATCTCAGTTGTAGCGGTCTGAGGATTGGGATAGGACTCTGGAGACCAGGGTTCGAATCCCAGTTCAACCACAGAAACGCACTGGGTGACCTTGGGCCAAAGCCACACTCTCTCAGCCTCGGAGAATGGCAAACGGCAGCTTCCCTCTGAACCCGTCTTGCCCAGAAATAGGTCCCTCTTAGGATCACCGTAAGTTGGAAATGGCTTGAAGGCACACAACAACCACAACCACAACAACGACAAGGCAAACCTATTATATATTACTAGAGAGAGAGAGAGAAGATCCAAATATATATAGCAAATACATATCTAACCAAATATAAGTTTGTGTACCTAGCTGTCTGTCTCTACCAAATATATATATATATATATATATGAAGCAAATATATAAACCAAATACATTTCTAACCAAATATATATATGTGTGTGTCTGTGTGTAAATAGATAGGTTGATAACAAATATATATGTAAATATATATTTTACCAAATATATATAGGAACTAATATATATATAGGTACATATAGCATATCTAACCAAATATATATCAGTGTGTGTGTGTGTGTGTGTGTATATATATATACACACACACCAAATTTAAAGGTAAATATACATCTTACCAAATATATATATATATATATACCAAATACATATCTAATCAAATATATATGTGTGTGTATATATATGTATAGATAGATTGCTAACAAATATATATGTAAATCTATATATTACCAACCATATATATATATATATATATATATATCATATCTTACCAAATATATATATATATATGTGTGTGTGTATATATATATATCCTACCAAGTATATCTTTTTATCTATGAACCGAGTATATATTCCAAATATATATCTTACCAAGTATATATATATATGTTTGTGTGTGTGTGTGTATGTTTGTATATCTAAATATATATAGATACCAATTCTGTTACAGAGTGTTTTTCTGGGGCTGAGAGAGTGTGACTCTCCTGCAAACACACACACAAACATATATATATATATATATATATATAAAATTGTTGTGTGCCTTGAAGTTGTTGAAGGCGACCCTCTCTCTGCCTTTCCCTCTGAGGCTGAGAGAGTGTGACTTAGAGCTCTGGGCAGCAGGGGCTTCTGGGAGTTGTAGTCCCAGAGGCCTCTCTCTCTCTCTCTCTCTCTTTCTCTCTCACCGTCTCCTCCTCCTCCTCGGTGGCTGTGGGGTCCTCCTCTTCTTCCTGGCCCGGGGCCTGAGCCATCACGACGAGGAGGACGCTCCTCCGCCGCCACCATTTCACTCACAGTCTAGTAGTAGGCCCCTCCACGCCCCACTTCCGGCTTTCAGGGACGCCATGGCAACGCGCCGCCATGGCAACCGGGAAAGAGGAGGAGGAGGACCCGGATGGAACCCGCTTCCGGGTTGGACCCTGGGGTGACCACGCATGCGCAGACGCGGCTCGCAGCTCACACAGGCTCCTGTTGCTATAGCAACCAAGATATAGACTACAGTATATATATATATATATATATCCCCCTCCACACACACACACACCAATTACATACCTTTTATACATATCTTACCAAGTATATATGCATATATTGGTGTATAGATAGATAATATAAATTATACATATACTATATATATATATATATATACACACATATCAATTACATATCTATTGTACACACACACACATATATATATTACATATTATACATCTATCTATCTATCTCTATATATAATAGCTATAGTCTATATATATATATATATATATATACACACCCCAATTACATACCTATACTGTAATATGTAATATAATATATGATGCATATATATATACACACACACACATACACACCAATTACATACCTAACACACATACACACATATATATATGCCTATTACAAATTATACAACTATAAATCTATAAATATACATTATAATATATATATATATATATATATATGCCAATTACATGCCTATTATACATATACAGTACAAATATTACATATTTGGGGGAAAGTTTGCTGTACTGTAATTGTAATTTTTTAATTGTAATTTTTAACGGTGTGATGTTTCATTTTCATACACTTGTAATCCGCTTTGATTCCTCTGCGAAAAAGAAATAAATCATTATTATTATTGTTGTTGTTGTCTATATGTCTGTATTCCCCTCCCTAAACTACAAATCCCATCATCCCACGGGCGGTTGCCATGGCAGCCAAAGCGGAACCCCCCCTCTCACTGCGCATGCTCGGTGTGCGTGGAGGCTGGGCAGCGCAAGCGCATGCGCAGTGTCCCGGAGGAAGGAAGGAAGTGGGCAGCAGCCCAGCAGGTGAGTTTAGAAACCAAAAACTACAATTCCCAGAATTCCGTAGCATCCTTGAGCCATGGCAGTTGAAAGTGGTGTCAAACCGGATTGTTTCTGCAGTGAGGACGCAGCCATGGGCCTGGCTCCAAATGGAGATCCCAACAAGGGTCTTTCCACGCCTTTTTGGGAGAAAATGTTGGGAAGGAGCTCATATATATGTGTGTATATATGGGTGTGTGTATGTATTTGTATGTATATATATAAATATATGTGTATATATATATATGAACATTTATATATGTATATGTTTATATGTATATATGTGTGCATATATAAGTGTGTGTATATATATGTATATATATATATACACCGTATATGGACATGTATATACTGTATGAATATATGTGAGTATATATGTTCCTGTATATAGATAGATTATGTATATTTGTGTGTATATATATATATATGTGTGTGTGTGTGTGTATGAACATGTATATATGAATATATGTGTGTAAATATGCATGTGTATGTGTATATATATATATATATGTATATATATGAATATGTTTATATGTATTTATGTGTGTGTGTGTATAAATATATATATATGAATATATATATATGAATATATGTGAGTATATATGAATGTGAATATATATATATATATATATATATAAAAGAATGTGTATATGTATGTATATATCTCTATATGTGTGTATATATATATATAGACATGTATATATGAATATATGTGTGTAAATATATGTGTGTGTGTATTTATATATATATATGAATATGTATATATATGAATATGTTTATATGTATATGTGTGTGTATATATATATATATATATATGAATAAATATATGAATATATTTGTGTGTGTATATATATGTGTGTGTGTGTGTGTATCTATCTATCTGAATATATATATATATATACCCCACCCTCTTCCATGCCAGCATTCTCTGAAGATGCCAAAGCCACAGATGCTGGCAAAACATCAGGGATAAACTCTTCTCAAACACAGGCTCACGGCCCGAAAATCCCACAAAAAACCCTAAGCCCTCAGTCTTCAAAACCAGCACGCTATTTCCCCTTTTGGGTTCTTAAATCTAATGCCGACTCCCACGTTCCTGGTCAGTATTCTCTTCCGAACGCGGTTTTTCTCTCTCTGTCGCAGGCTCCGTCTTGTCCCAGGAGCGGAGCCGAAACCCGCGCCTGACCCACCCGCGCATCATGGACGAAAAGTGCTCTCAGCTTCTGCCTTCCGTTTGTACCCTTCTGGCAGACCCTCGGTGCCCCGTTTCGGACGACACTTGCTTGGAGAAGCTGCTAGACTGGTTTAAGACCCTGACCGACACAGGTACGTTGTTGACGTTTGAACCCAGTTTGGAGAAGGAACTTTTTCGGGACTGCTGTTCTCGCACCTCCAACCTGAGGAGCCGCTGTTCCGGAAGTTGTAGTCTATCGAGGGCAACGTTTCCAAACCTTTCACTTTGTAAGGTTTGTTACGGTTGGGCATGAGAAGATCCGCCACTTTGATGCTTTGCATTTTTAGGGCAGTGGTTCTCAAACTCTGGTCCTCGAGATGTTTGGGACTTCAGCTCCCAGTAGGGCCAATGCTGAGGGATTAGGGTTCAAAACACATTGCAGAAATAATCCAGTTTGAGACCACTTTAACTGCCCTGGCTCAGTGCTAGGGAATCCCAAGAAGTGTAGGTTTATTGCGGCACTAGAGCTCCCTGACAGAGAAGGCAAAATGTCACACAAATCTACAGTTTCCTGGATTCTCTAGCATTGAGACAGGGCAGTTGAAGTGGTCTCAAAGTGGATTATTTCTGCAGTTTGTTTTGGACCTGAAATCCCAAACATTTCAAGTTCCAGAGTTTGAGAACCACTACTTGAACTGGAGCTAATGAGCTGGTTTGGGAGGGAAAGCTGGAAGAGGATGATGTGAGTTGTAGTCAATGTATGTACCTGGGAGCCACCACCAAGATCTTGTCCCTATCTTGTATCCTCACCAGCCGTGGCTGCGAAGGTGATGGGATTGAGAGAAGAGCCTCTCTTGAGGCTCTCAAGGTTCAGTCTGTGGAGAGACATCTAGGGTTATGCCGTGCGAGTGTTGCTGTGCCATTAAATTAAATCTTAGCAGGGCTTGAGTCTGTTCCTAAGGATTTCCCCGTTTCCCACTTGATTCCCCCTCCAGGATCCAGCCTCCTGCTGTTAGAGGAGAATCCATGCTTGACGGAGATGATCCTCGCAGTGCTCAGGCAAGAGGAGCCAAATCCCAACATCCTTTCCTTCATCCTACGGCTCACTGGGATACTTGCTGCCTCTGAAACCAGTTTCCAACACTTGCAGGTTAGTTGGGTTTCTTTGGAGCAGTGAGATCTATGCCAGGGCACAGCTCTAGCTCTATAAATGCCACATGTGCTATGATGTGTTTGTCTTTTTCCTGTTCTTGGTTTAGCAGGGGGAAGTGGTGTTTGGTGCCTTTGGAGAAGCAGGAGCCCTTGGCAGTACCTTGTGGGAGGACATGACTATCCGGAGCGGCTGGGTCCTGGGCGCTTACACTATGCTGCAGCACTATAGTGCCTTTCAGTTCCTCTGCAACTCTGGTAAGTATGGCTTGGATGCTTTTTTACTTTCCACAGTGTGTATACTGTGCCTGCTCTTGAGGGCCCCACAGAGGTGCTGGGATCTTCTAAAACTGAAGAATAAAAGATGCGTCCTGACAACCATGCAAGAGAGTGCAAGAGGATTTAAAAGTTAAATTAAAGCTGCCACATATTATTAGAAGTTAGGAACTTTAACATTTAATCCTCTACAACAGTAGACTCAAAACATTTGCAAAAAGAAACGAGCCATTCAATCCCAGCCCCTCCAAATAAACCAACAGAATTTGGCACATATTCTGTGAGATAACCGTGTGATCAAAAATTGTCAGCATCCTTGTCATTCTCTTTCTCTGCCTTAATCCAGGAGCCTTAGATGTGATTTTCGCTCTTCAGGGAGACCGCAGCCTGTTTGTTGCTTCTGGAGCCAGCCGGCTTCTTGCCCGCTTGCTCATCTTCTCTGTACAGTCTGAACCGTCACGCCTTCTCTGTACAAAGGACTGCGATTGGCCAGCTTGTGCTCGAATGATTGTGACTCGTGTTGAGGACTCCCTTAAATCCCATCCTGTTTCCCATGTCACGCGTTCCTTGACGCTTCTGACAACATTATTTGAACACAACCAGGACCCATGGACGGAAGTCCTTTGGTCACGGATAGCGGAAACTGTTGGGTCCCTTTTGACAGAGGAGCGTGTCCAAGCAGGGCACTCATTGGTTGAGCTGTTCCTTAGCATGGCAAGGTGGGTGTCCGTTCAATTATCCATGCAAATATTTTGACACAGGGGAAGATAGTTTACATAGGGGAAGATAGTAGACAGCGCCCATCTTTGGTGTCAGATGCCATAGGCTTGGGACCTTGATGCTTAAAGGAGATGGAGGTCTTGTGGTGCCCTTCTTTGTGTTTCACTTGGTATATCTCCATCTGATAGATCTCCTGCCTTTAGCAGTCCTGAGTGCAGCCTTTGGAAGCTGGTGACGCTTGCCCTGAAGAACTTAACCCTCACACAGTCTGGCCCTCTGGCTTTGGGACTCTTAAAATTGGAGGCATGGTAAGTTTAACTTTAAAGTCAAATGGCTGATGAACTTCATAATTAGGAGGGAAAAACAAAGAAGTACTTTAGATGACCCGTGTTGCTTTAGTACAGCCTTTCCAGGCTGGTACATTGTCCTCCATGTGCAGGCCCCAGTAGCCACGTTCAGCCATTCACCAAAATGTGTGGTGGGTGGTGAGAATGTGAGTACACATGTTTTATAACCACGTTCAGCTAGTGAGATGCTTTCTGAACACACACACACACCAACAGCGTCTGAAACTTTCATACATTGAGCATAAAGGTTTGCAGAGGGTTTTGTAACCCCTTTCAGCCGGTGAGATATTCCGGGGGATGAACAATCTGTTCAGGATGCAAGAAAGTCTTAGCAATTGTCTTTTTTTTTTCTTTTCAAGCCCAGAGGCCATTAAGAGGCAAGCTCTGAATACTCTTCTCCAGCCAATGGATTGCATCTTGAGAGCTGCTTCTGACTCCTTAGAGTTTCCAAGTAAGATGCTGACCTTAAGATGGAGTCCGAAAATGAAGGCCAAGGTTATCTTCACTTTGAGTGTAGTGTGAATGTATGCCAATGTAGTTCTAGTGGATCTCATACCTGCATAAACTGATTATACCCCAGGGACCATGGCAGTTGTAGTTCAATATATCAGGTTGGGAAGATGGGTAAATAAAAACATCAGTAATACATATATGTCCCAGATGGATTCTGTCCCTTTGTAGACAAACAAATTAGATAAAATTTTCGATTTCCCCCCATCTCATTCTAGATTCCTACCAGCCATTTTAGAGAATCATTTTGTTTACATGTATCTTTGCTTTCATTCTCTCCAGGTTTGTTAGATCAGTCTTCTCCCTCTGCTGCCTCTGTGGAATCTCTCCTCTCCTCCAGAGCATCATGTGTTAGCCTCCTGTGCCAGACCTTAGCTCATCTTGAGGAGATCCAGTACTTGGTAAGACGTAGAGCTGCCTTCTCCTTCCAGGTACTTTCTGGATATGTTGGATCGCAATTCCCATGGTGCCCACTGAACTGTCTGGGGATGATATGGAACCCTTCACGGCAGCACCAGTTGGTCATAAAACAATGTAGCTTCATTGCTTTCTTTTAGAGAGTAGATTCTCAGCCAATTTAGCCTGAATTATACAACCTGTATGCATTATGTTAAACAGGCTTCATTTGCACATTATGCAGAGGTTGCATAATCCATTTCTAGATTTTGCATAATATTTTTCTCCCTGTTGCTTTTAGTTATAAAGAAGAAGCTCTGGAAGGTGGTAGAACATACCTTGTGCTAGCCTGGCTAGACAGGAGTTGTTTTTTAGCATGAAGCAAATTTCCAAATTGATCCAGTGTTCAGAGCTGGAAAAAATCCTGTCTACTCTGTGTGTATACACACAGAGTCGTCCCTCTATATCCATGGATTCTTTATCTGTAGATTTAACCCTCTATGGCTTGAAAATATTGAAAAAAATATATGAATTCCAAAAGGCAAACTTTGATTTTGCCATTTTTAAAGTAAGGGACACCATTTTACTATCCCATGGTATATAACTTGAGCATGCACAGATTTTGGTATTCCCAGGCCCCACTGTATGTCTCTCACCTCTCTATCCCATTATTCATCTTGCCCAGTATTGTCAAGATCAACTGGCAGGGTCTTTCTAGGGTTTGAACCAAGATCTTTTTCAGCCCTCTCTGGGATTGAACCTGGAAGTTTTTGCATGTATCATTTTGAGTTATGGCCTTTCCTTTGAATAGGCTGGAAATGCATTCCTTTTTTCCTTTCTTCTCCACCAGGCTTGCTCCCCAGTGGAAGTTCCCCATAAGCCTTTGCTACACTCCTTGGTGACTGTACTCCAGTTCTGCGCTGGTCTTGCTGTTCCAGTCTCTTCCCTGGGAGTGACGCTTGGTAAATTTCTAATTGGCTGCTTCCGAGTTCAGCGGGCCGCCCTTGGACTCCTTGCGGCGCTCTCTCCATGGGCAAGTAAGTTGTTTAAACCTGAGTTTCATCTTATTTTTTTATATGCAAATATTCCAGAATCCAAAAAACTCCAAAATCCAGAACACTTCAGCTCCCAAGAACTTCAGATAAGGGAGACTCAACCTGTGTCTGTTACTCTGTTTCTGAGTTTTGAAATTGCTGGCGGTATTGTTTTAATTGCAATTCTATATTTATTTATTCCATTTGTACGTCGCCTGTCTCCTGGCATGGGAACTGAAGTGGCTCTTGTAATTAAAACCAGATCAGCTAAAAACCTGACACCCTCATTTCCAGAGTCCTAGTCTAATGCCCAAACCATTACACCATGTTGGCTCACAGAAATACCATACGATATTGTTAAATACTTTTTGTCAGTACTGCAACCAATGTAAAGCTATTTAACAAGAAAAGGCCATGATTTCTTCAGCTAGCCAAGCTTGCTGTAGTTCTGAGAACTTCCTGTTTTGTTTTTGGTTGCAAAATCTGAACTACAGTTTGACCGGGTGAATGCTAGAGCACCACTGTCAATCCTGTCCCTGGCTGAACCGTCTTTCCCATTAGATTAGCCATGGATGCTTGGGCTTAACCTGAGTCCAATTGTTTTGTTTGTTCTGAGGTGGAATCCCTGACTGTTCGTATCTGTGTGTTTAGCTTCAGCTTATGAGGAAGATGTAGAACGGGTCTTTGACATTCTTCTTGTATATTTGAAGAGTCTGGACACCAGCAATATTGTGAGTATGTAAAGCTGCCTGTGCAGCAGTCACATCGCTAAGACAAACAAGGCTAGTTTTCTGTGCTCTTAGCTGGCTCTTCAGGCTTCAGGCAGGTGTCCTTCTCTCTTAGAATTCTGACTTGTTACAACCATTCCACCAAGCTTACCTAAAGAGTTTCCATCTTAGCCAGGTGTGATAAGAAGTGGTGCTTCTATTTCTTTGTTTTCCTTCTCCCTCCTCCTTCCTTGTCGCTTGTGTGATGTGTCTTTTAGGTTGTGAGCAAGAAGGAGGAGACCTTCTCATTACAGACCTTCCTAAGTGAGCCCTGGAAGTCTTTTTGGCTCGAGGGTGTGTGTGAAAATTGCATGCTCACCACTAATGCAAGGGCAGACACACATTTTGCGGCTCACACAGGTCCCCTGCGAGTGATACAGACTGCAAAGGGCATTGGGGCAGATCTCCAAATGTTCTTTTTTTTATTATCACTCCTATGGCTACTGGCCATGCTGGCTAGGACATTCTGGGAATGGAAGTCCAAAAAAAGAAAGAAAGAAAGAAAGAAAGAAAGAAAGAAAGAAAGGCTTCTCTCCCAGCCTTTGCCCAAGGGAAAGCAGTCTTGATCAGACATTAAGATACCTCACCTCTTGGATTAAGGGATCAATTGTGACTGTGGAACAGGGCTGCAGAGTGTGTGCTGTCCCACAGATAATAAGCAACTACAGTTCCTCCAGCCAGAGTAGTTATAATGTGAATTAAGAGTCCACAAGGATTCCCATATCTTTTGTAGGATGTGCCCTCTCTCAGCCTGGAAAGAGAGAGTAATTTTTGCCGAAACCATGATGCTGATAGAAGACTTTTTATTTCCTAGCAGATGCTCTGTTCTCCATTGCAAAAGGAGCCTTGGATACAGAGAGGAGATGATGGGGAAATGTCTGGATAGATGTAATGCTGGTGGGAGTGGGAAATGACAAATGTTCTGCTCACTTTACAGTTTTGTGGGTGCTTCTTTCACGGATTTTGGTGAGTCCCCTTTAATTCCTTTGCAGGTCCTGAAGAAGGTGCTACAGGCAACACTTAAATGGTTTCTGAATGTCTTGGAACCACCAGGCTCAACTGCTGACTTTCAGCGGCATCAGCAGTTTTTCAAAGGTATTAAACTCATGGCTGGAGAAAGATAAATTAGGTCATCTTTATAGTAAAGGAAGCAGATGTATAGCTTATGGGTTGAAGGCATATTTTCCCACCATTCTCAAGGCATTAAAAAAAAAAGGGGGGGGGGAAGAAACATACCTTTGCAACTAGAAGGGTTAGCGCAGATGTGACCCATATTGGCTGATGTGGGGGGTCAGTTTTCTGCCCAGAGACTTTCCATGGGACAGGTGGCCAACCCAAAAATGAAGGAGAAAATCCATGGAAATAGCTTTAAAAGCTGTGTATTTTTGATGTTGCAGGCCCCCCGTGACTTATTTAAAAGGCAAATTGCTCCTCTTGGAAGCTGCTGGGAGAGGGAACCCACCTCTTTTCTTAACCAGAATATACAGGCTTTGGATAGGTATCAGGGACTAATAAAGTGGCCTTATATCTGGATTGAGGAAGGGACTGGAATAGAGAGGGTTTCTGCTTCTAAAATTCTCTAGTGCCATCTTTGTCTTCCTCCTTTTTGCAGCAATGTTACCCGTGTTACAAAAACGGATGTGCAGCCCCAGCTGGGAAGTGCGTGACTCTGCCCTGGAGTACCTCACATTGGTGATGAAGCCCTTGAGAGGTAAGCACTAAGATGGCATCTCCCTTGGCGAGGAACCAGGGAGTTAAACAAAAAATCTGTATGGAAAGGCAGTTGACTCATGATTCAGAGGCAATGAAAAAGAAGACTTTCCCCTGCCATACCCTACCTATCAGCTCCTAGAACAACTTTTCTCAGCTTGAAAAGAAGGAACGGAGGGAGGAGGAACAAAGGAATGTAGCAGCACCTTTAAAACCAACTGGTTTTTATTTTAGCATGAGCTTTTGTGGATATAAACACAGATGCTTCCTCCTTTTTATGCTGCAAGAAACCAACACGGCTACTTCTTTGAAAACCTTTCCCAACTTGGTGTCTTGCAGATGTTTTGGGCTTCAGTTACTATGATCCCTCACTACTGGCCATGTCTGCTGGGGATGATGGGGGTTGCATGCCTGTCTTTTCACTGCAGGGCAAGAGGGACTCTGGCAAGAGCTGCTCTCTTCTGAAGTTCTGACGCTTGCTGAGAGTCTCCTGGATGATCCAGAGAGCTATGTTCGAGCCAGTGCAGTAAAAGCTTTGGGGCAGTTTTCCCTCGTGGCCAGAGTTGACTCCAAGAGACCAAGCTCAGATGGCAATGGGAATCACAAAGAGGTACAGTACGACATTTTATCCTGGAGCATTGACTACAACTCCTAGACTGTTCCAAGTTCTTGTCTTGCCTTGCCTTATACGCATCCTTCATGAACATTAAGCAGTGCCTCCTGTTCCTCATACCTATTCCAGATCTTGGAAACATTCTTTTTTGGGGACTAGAACTCCAAGTTCCAGTGACTTTGTGGCTGAGAACCTTTGGGAATTGCAGTCCAAAAATAATGTTTCCATGCTCTGCCCTGGCCCCTGTATATTCCTTTTTTCAGGTTCCAACTAGCCACCCACACCCTTTGCCCTTACTCCATACCATCCCCACTCCTTTTGCTTACATTCTTTATATTCCAACAGTCACCTAGTATTCTTTGGCTACAGAGCTTGAAGGAGAGGTCCCCTTTGGGGCTCCTCAGATATTAATTTGGCCCTCTTGTGTGTAAGCAGTCCTATTTGGCTACATACAGCTTTACTTTCTAATCTTAGCAGGTAGGATACTGTTTTGTGAATGTCAGGTGGCCTAGAAAAGAGAGATCTAGACTAGACGAAGATATGAACAGCCTTCATATTCCATGTTTCTTTTTCTTCTTGTTCTTAAGGCCAGCAGTGTCGGCACTCGTCTACTGGAAATCTTGACCAAAGACACTGAAGGCTTCCCTCGCAGAGCTGTGATTGGTGTCTTTGTCGAGTGGCTGCAGGAAGGCCATCCGGATGTCTTGGCTGCCCCCGAGCTGTTTGTTTCCAAAGCAATCCGAGCTGTGGGCAGAGACTTGGATTGGGAAGTCAAAGTGGCTGGTTTGGAGCTGGCAAAGGTTTTTGCTGCCCAAACATTTGCACGGTTTGGGCTTGTCGAGTGTCCGTACACGGCTGATTGCCTGCCATCCAAGAGCATGCCTCCCTGCCTCCCTGAACTGTTGCAGACATTTTGTCGAGTGAAGCTATTTGAGTTCCTTTTTGGAGCCCTTCAGGACTGTGACAGGCCAGTCTGCTTGAAAGCTTGCCAGGTCCTTCTAGCTGTGAAATCAAAGATTTGCAAAGACAGCTGCCTGGAGCCGGGGAAGAGGTCAGAACTGGGTGATGGGACTCAGCAAGAGGAAATGCCAGGAGGCACATCTCCTTCTCCACTGATCCATACCATTGGGGATTCTGTTGAGAAATTTCTCCAGGATCCTGAGTGTTTGCCTGCGGTTTTAAGGTCGATGGACCTGGAGGGCTTGCAGAGGTCTCTGGATCTAAGTAGCGATCACCTGGAGCGGAGCCCTCATTCCCTCTTGCAGGATATCCTCTCGGCTTCAGGGAACGTAGATGAGAATGAAGCCGACTGCTACTGAAGTAGCTGTGGCTTGGAGATCTCCAGTTTGGAGGGCTGGCAGCTTTTCAGAACCTTGTTGTATCCTTGGAAGGCTATGTTCAAACAGTCCTCCTCTGTCCCTAAGAACACAAAGGGCCGTTTTGTAAAATACCTTCCTGTGCAGATGAGCACTCCCAGCTAGGAATTACTAGCAGTGTCAGACCCACATGTAGGAAGCCTTTTGTGATTATTTTCCAAAAGGGAGTTGTGTAACATGTAAGAAGATCCAGAGACAGAGAAACTGGCAAGTTCATGGTAAATGCTTCATTGTTAAGAACCGGTCTACAAACCATTTGAATCTAGTCAAACCATATGTGCATTCAGTAATACTGAAACTGCATTGCTCTTTAAAATAACAGTATGTAGGCAATACTTTAAATTCTTGGAGTCCATAAGGCAATGGCATCTTGTGGCCTCCTAGGCTTTGTTGATGCTGCAACTCCTATTTGCATTGGCTGGGGCTGCTGGGAATTGTAGTACAACAGTTTTGAGAGTGAGATGTTGCCTGTTTCTGATGACAGCATAGGAAGACCACCTTGTGGCAACTGCATCTCCCAGAATCCCTAGCCAGTGGCTAGAGTGGCTTGTAAATTCTAGTTACTGGAATCCAAATGTAACTTTGTCAAGCTCTGTCCCTGACTTACACTGTTAACTCTGTGCTGCAGTGCTTTTAAGAGCACTCTTTTTTAAGAGCCTCCATTTCAAGGCAGCTCTGGATCAAACTGGACTCCAATCTGTGCCTGTGTGACAAATACACAAGAAGTATTGTCTCACTTATTGTGGGCACAGACTTTGTGTGTTTAGAAGAAATGCTCCATGACAGCTTTCTAACCAAGGACCATCATGTACCACTGGCAGCAATAATTTTCACGTGGGTTTCTTAATAAACCATGGGTGGGACGGTTTTTGTAGTTGAGTTTTGTGCCATACAGTTCTGCCCTTGATCTTGAAAAAAACCCCTTTCTGTTAAATACTTGCATTCAGGTGGGTCCCATAGGGTTTAGGCTCCGTACTTTGTGGCGGCCATCCCTGCAGGGGATGCTGACTCTTTGAGAAAGAGGATTTGTCATATTGGGACGTTTTCCTTATTACCAATAAAAGTTATTTTTATGGCTGCTTGATTTTGTTAGCTCAGTCTGTGCATGTCCAAACCTAGCTGTCCTTTGATAAGACAGTAGAAAAAAACCCGCTTCACTTTTTATCTGCGTGAACATGTTTTGAGGATGGGCAGAGTCCCTCAGAAGTGGTAAAGTGTTGAACACAACTATTAAACTATGCCTGAGCAGATATAGCTGGGAGGCTATTTTGCTCTTTCAAATGCTTTTTATTTGCTCATCGCCTTGGGAGTCCTTGTGGGCTGGGAGGCGATACCTTAAATCAAATAAAACAGTAGTCCAATAGAGTCAACGCTTCCAAGATCAGCTCTGGACGCAGTACATGGGAGGGGAATCCTTTGGATATTCTTAGATTTCAATTCCTCCAGTGCCCCAGCCTATACAGAAAATGGCAAGGGATGGCGCAGATTGCAGTCAAAGCCATTTGGAGGGGCAAAGGTTCCTTGCCCTTGACACAGAATGTCATATGAACGGCCAGCACAGAGATCTTAATGTACGAACCACAAAGAAGGGGAAAGAAACACAGCTGTGAGAGCCCTTTGAGAGGCCAATGATGCCTCAAAGGCAGAGAGGCGCACACGAGAATAATAGGAGAGCAAATGCACAGAAGGGCTTCTCTCTCAACAGAGGATTACATAAGGCTGCAGTTTCGCAGACAGAGCTTGTGCGATGCTGCTGCCTCTGAGCAAAACTGGAGGAGGAGGAGGTGGTGGTGGTAAGGGAATTGAGAAATTGAGAGATTTTCTGTGCCACCCTCTGCCCCCATAAAACCTAAGCAGAAGGGATTTCACAGGTGTGTGTGTATATATATATATATATAGAGAGAGAGAGAGAGAGAGAGAGAGAAGGCTGAAGCCTTATGAACACTTACATGAGAATTTGCTGTTAATAATAATAATATAATAATATATCGACTCAGAAGAATCAGGCAGAAATGCTGGCATTTTTGAAAACTTTTTCACGAGGCCTACATTTTTTGAGAACATGTTTTTTTCTTCTCCAAATAGCAAGCAAAGCAGAAAAAGATCAAGCGATTTCACCGCCTGCCAAGAATCCCCATCCGCTGCCTCCAATCCAAACACTTCATTGGGGCATTTAGTAAGACGTTGGCGAACGGAGAAGCTGGAAGACAACCTTAGGTCTGAAGGTCCTCCGAGGGACCTGATTCTGTCCCTCTCCAAGTTTCCGTAAGGCATTTCCGGCCGACTTGGAGGAGAGCGGGATCGAACTCATCATTACCAATGCAAATGTACACATATAATCACATTTAAGAAATCCTGGAGTGGAAAATGAGAGAGTGTCTATTCAGGCTTGCTGGAACTCCCCAGGTCTTGGCAGAAGCCGCAAGGCATGAATTAATACCAAGCAAGCCGAATCTCACCATGTCGGATGGCTTCATTATCAAAGGGCAAAAGCAAAGCCGGCAACAAGAGATCCAAGTGCAGATAAAGACATTTTTTAAAAAATACTATACAGTGTGCCCTCTACATTCGCTGGGTTTAGGGACACAGGACCCCCATGAAAAGGGGGGGAAATTCCAAATCAAAAAAACACAATTTTTTTTAATGGAGAGAATGCCTCTCCCTTTTGCCCGTAATTGCGTGAGATACACTCATACGCAATAACGTGAAACCCTATGATTGCGTTCGGATTGCCATTGGATTATACTTCCAATTTCCGTCGTCTGATAAACTCCCTAGTTGGTTTCAACCAGGAGGCAGAAGCCAGGAAGGCATGAAAGAAGACCAGAGAAAGAAAATCCCAATGGACGTTCAGAGCCGGAAACCGCCCAAATAAGTCTACAATGCCTTTATGATCCCCTCCCTACTGGAAGCACTGGAGTGAAACTGGTTTCCAGCACAAATCCTGCTTTTCAAAGCCTGCCTTCTTTTTTCCTTTCCAAACAGACTTCATCATTAATGACTTCCTTGCCAAAGGGAGGGAAGGAGGGAGGTTTCCATGCATCACCCAGATGCACACAGCAGGCTTTTATTTGGCAGATGGTTCACTGGAAAAGGAAGGGATCATTTTAAAGCGCAGAGGCATTCCCCATTTCATCACCTTCTTCCAAAGGCCAGAGATGGAGCAGAGAGAGAGGAACTGAGCCCAGAGAAGCCAAGCCGGGGCATCCACTATACGCAGCGATGCCCAAATTCTGGTGTTTTGGACTTCAGATCCCAGAATCCCAGACTATGGGCCAAGATAGCAGAATATTCTGGGAAGCTGAAGTCCGAAATTACCAGAGTTTGGGGATCAGCATCTGCCCAAACTGGACTGAACCCAAAGTTATATGTCGGGATCGCAACTCCCAGAAGCCCCATCAGAAAGGCTAAGGAATAACTGTGACTTAGGATCGAAAACTGTGATCTGTGATCTTAAAATAAAAATAAAGGTAAGAAGATGGCAAGATTAAGGATTGCACGGCTCTCGATGCTGGGATCCTGCTTTGAAAGGCCTTCTTCCAATACAATAAAATCCAGGTAAGAAGATGGCAAGATTAAGGATTGCGAGGCTCCAGATGCTGAGATCCTGCTTTGAAATGTCCTATTCCAATAAAATAAAATAAAATACCAGGTAAGAAGATGGCAAGATTAAGGATTGCGAGGCTCCGGATGCAGGGATCCTATTTTGAAAGGCCCTATTCCAATAAAATAAAATAAAATAAAATAAAAGCCAGGTAAAAATTGCAAGATTAAAGACTGCAGTGTCCAGATGCTGGGACCCTGCTTGGAAATGTCCTGTTCCAATTAAAAATAAAATAAAATAAAAGAGCAGAAAAAGATGGCAAGATGAAAGACTAGAAGACTTAAGATTTTAGGATACTGGTTAAAAATGCCCTATTCCAAAAATAAAATAATAAAATAAAGACCAGGTAAGAAGATGGCAAGAGCCGTAATAATAATAAAAATAATAATACCAGGTAGATAGACTGCAGGGATTCAAGACTGCAAGATTGCAAGATGTTGGAATGTTGCTTTGAAATGCCTTGTTCCAAAAATAAAATAAAATAAAAATAAAAATAAAATACAAACAGGTAAAAAGATTTCAAGAGTCAGAATCACAAGGTTCCAGATGCTGGGATCCTGCTTTGAAATGCCCTATTCCAATAAAATAAAATAAAATAAAATAGGCCAGGTAAAAATTGCAAGATTAAAGACTGCAGTGTTCCAGATTCTGCTTTGAAACACCCTGTTCCAATAAAAATAAAGATTAAAATAAAATAAAATAAAAGCCAGGTTTAAAACTGCAAGATTCAAGACTGAAATGTTCCAGATGCTGGGACCCTGCTTGCCTTTGAAACCACCAACCCATCCCAGAAGAGGCAGAGAGACTACTATTGCAGCAGCTGCTCTTCCATCCTTTTTGGGGGAGTCCCTTTTTTGAGAAAGTGCCTTTTGGGGGCTGGAGCTCCTCCTCCTTTCCTCCTTCTCCTCCTCCTCTTAGGCTTCCCCCAAAAAGCCTGGCTTTCCCTGGATCCCAACAAACAGATCCCCCCCTCCTTCCTCCCCCTCCTTCAACGTCACAGACACACAGTCAGCTTGGGAAGCAGTTCATCCCATCCCAGTCTCCTGTTTGGTCTTTATTGCAGCATCTCTGATTCCCCAGAGGACCAGTCCTCCCAGTTTGGCCAGGCAGCCTTTGGACCAGAGAGAGGCAGCAGCAGGTAAGGCAAAGCAAAGCAAAGCAAAGCCAAGGGGCTGTTTGCTGCTGCAGCCTTTGCAAAGACTGGGGTCTCTCTCTGCATCATCCAAGCCTTGCAGGGAAAGGCAAGGATGCCAGCCCTGATGCTGATGCTGATGCTGCAGCAGCAGCAAGGATCGTCTGAACGCATGACTTTTTTGGGGAGGGGGGTGTTTGACACGTGTCTAGGGGTCCAGCTGGAGCCTGGGGTGGCTTTCTTCTTGGCTGGGTGGCCCTGGGGCAAGCTGGGACCCGGGTGTCTCATAAAGGGACCTCCAGGGCTAGAAATATCAGGGAGGACCCTTGGAATTTCCCTTGGAATAAGTTTTGTTTTTAAACCTCTCTCTCTCTATTTCTTTATTTCTATCATCTGTCTATCGCTATCATCTGTATCTATTACCGTTCTCTTTATCTCTATCTCTGTCTATCTGTTTATCTATCTATCCCTCCCTATCATCTATCTATATCTATCATCTCTCTCTCTCTCTCTCTCTCTCTCAATCTGTCTGTCTATCTGTCAATCAATCTTATCTATTTATCAATCTATCTCTATCATCTATCTCTATCATCTCTCTCTTTCTCCCTCTCTATATCTATTTATCAATCAATCTATCTAGCTATCTATCTATCTCTATCTCTGTCAATCAATCACTCTATCTCATCTATCTATCTCTATCATCTCTCTCTATCTATTTCTGTTTACCATCTATCTATATCTACCATCTATCTATCTCTATCTCTATCATCTCTCTCTCTCTCTATCAGTCAATCAATCAATCAATATGTCTATCTATATCATCTCTCTATATATATCATCTCTCTTTCTCTCTCTATCAGTCAATCTATCTGTCTATCTGTCTCAATCATCTATCTCTATCATCTCTCTCTTTATCAGTCAACCTATCTCTCTATCTATCTCTTTCTGTTTTGGTCGTTTCTAGTTTATGCTGCCCTTATCGTGGGGTTTTCTCATCTAGGTTTATAGTAAATATTAGGTAATACTGATGTTTATTCTGCAAAAGCTTGCCATTGTCTTCCTCTAAGGCTGAGAAAGTGTGACTAAGGTATCCCTAGGGGATCACGGATTCGAACCTTGGGCTCTCAGAATCCTAGTCCAGGGCTAGTATGCCATGCTCTTGTAAGGAGAATTGTTGTTGTTGCTGTGTGACTTCGAGTCGACCCTGACTTATGGCAACCCTAAGGGGAACCCTGTTGTGGGGTTTTCTTGGCAAGTTCCTTCAGAGGGGGTTTGCCATCCTCTGAGGCTGAGAGAGTGTGACTTGTCCAAGGGTCACAGTCCAATGCTTGGTCAGTTTGTTCCTGAACAAGTTGCAGACATAAGTACATCTCAGGCAATGATGTGGTGGACTAGGAACTAGGACCATATTTGTGCCCATTGGCTACCACTGTTTGAAACCTGCCAGGAAAACCCCATTGCAGGTTTGCTTTAGGGTCTCCATAAATCAAACATGACTTGGATGCATACAACAAGAGCAGCAACAAATAGGTCCAAGTCAACACCAATGAAGCTGTGGAGTCTGAGGTCAGTGGATCCACTTTGGATTTAGTGGAAGCTTGGAAAGAACTGTTCTAGGCGCTACTATTGTGTGTGTGTGAAGGGATAATGTTCAGTACCTTGGACAGGATCCTTTATATTTCAGCCGGAAACCCCAGTCTGGATTCACTGCTCCATGAGAAGCATCAGTCTCCGCAGGTTGTCCATTCGGCCTCAGCGTTTAGAACTGGCAGACACTTTTCAAAGTCTGCACAGGGGACGGGTTTCCTACAATAGTCCTTTTCCTTCTTGCACTCTGAATCCTCTGTAACCTCTTCCACCATCTCTGTTTTCTACCTCCTTCCTTTGCTACTCTGCACTTAAAAAAAGGTTCGTACCACGGCCCCTCCTTACACCAGAGTTGACCTAGTTTTCAAGGGAGGGGATCCTGGCATATGGAAGAAGAGGCGGCTTAGGTTCTTTCCCTGGAGCACACTCCTTCACCTTAACAGCGGAGGAAGCAGTCCTGTTTCACATCTTAACCATTTCGCCCTGCCCTTAACCACTGCAGCGTTTCACATATTCACATGTGAGAAGATCTGCTCAACTAGCAACTGGATATATTCCTTCACGTGCGAATAGGCCGAGTTTGTACATCTCAGTGTCTAGGTCGAGGGAAGTAGTAGTACTACTCTCTTCTGCTTCGGTCAGGCCTCACCTGGAATACTGTGTCCAGTTCTGGGCACCACAGTTCAAAAAGGATATTGATAAGATGGAGCGTGTCCAAAGAAGGGCCACAAACATGGTGAAGGGTCTGGAAACTAAAAAGCCCTATGAAGAGAGACTTAGGGAGCTGGGGATGTTTAGCCTGAGACGAGAATGTTAAGAGGTAATATGATAGCCCTCTTTAAGTATTTGGAGAGGTGTCATATTGAGGAGGGAGCAAGCTTGTTTTCTGCTGCCCCAGAGACTAGGATACAGAGCAATAGATGCAAACTACATGAAAAGAAATTCCATCTCAACATTAGGAGGAACTTCCTAAGAGTAAGAGCTGTTCAAAAGAGGGACGCATTCCTTCGGAGGGTGGTAAAGTCTCCTTCTTTGGAGGCTTTTAAACAGAGGCTGGATGGCCATCTGTGGGGGTTGCTTTGATAGTGTGTTCTTGCATGGCATTTGGTCTCTTCCAGTTCTTTGATTCTATGCTCAGTGGTGTCTCAGTTGAATCTCTGGAATATGTGAATCAGGGTTATTCTAAGCTTTCCTCTCCTAAAATCATGCAAGAAGCCAAAGGGCCTCCACCAAGGAGACGTTTCCCTCTGATCTGTCTGGCATGATGTGCTTTTTTGTCTAACCACAGAGAGTGTCATAGAAAGTGACAGGGAGAGCCTCATTCAAACATGAATTTCAGAAACCATGGCATGGTCCCAGAGGTGTTTAAGACACTGTGGGAGTAAAGGAGAATTGATACATCTTATGTAATGGTGAAAATCATTACAAATTCTCATGATGAAAAGCAGGATCTTTTTGGTGTCAGTAAACCCTGCAGCCGTGCCGAAAGAGTCCTGGATGCATGTGAAAAACCTGTGACCAAAGAGCTGGATCCAAACGTCTTCTATCTGTGCATCTTTTTCTGATCATAGATGGACCAGCCTGGAAGTTGCTCCCCATCATCTTCTGTTAAAATAAGATGATGAAGTCTGAAAAGTATTAGCAGTCTTTTTAATCTTCTTTTCCTTATCTTTTTTCCCCCTTCACATTTTTGTTTGAAGAAATAACCTTGCTCCAGATAAAAAGCCCATCCTGCCAACTGCACAAAAGCCTGTTTCTTATGGCACTTTATTTTCCTGCGACACAAAACGTGTCCAGCTGCACATTAGGAGAATGCCTGATGTGGATCCGTCACCGTTACACGTTTTGTCTGCCTGCGTAGGCCCTTTGTAACGTTGCCATTCAAAAGCAAAGCACTTCGTATGACATGACATTAAAACCAAGTGGAAACCCATTTGCTGAAAGCATCAGGTCTCCTCAGAGATGCGTAAGGAAGAACAAGGTGCCCTGAGCTGTGCAGAAGACTGTGCTTTGCCCTTGGGCTCCTCTCCAAACATGGTTTCTATTTTGATGGCGATGATCTGGGCTTATTTCCCTGTCCTTGCAGGACGTGGGTACATTGGAAAAGCCAGAGGAGAATGGGGCTCTTGGCTATCTACAAGTGCCAGGAGACAAACGTAATGGGAACATCACTAAAATGAAGAAACAGGGGGAACTCAGGGCCAAGAAGAATCTGTACAGGTTTACTACAGAGTGACAAAAGTGGGGAAAGAGCAGAAAATTATCTCCTCGCTCCTTTAAAAAAAACCTTGGCAGAGCTTCCCAGAATTATGAACTTGTGTGCTGAATGCTTTTAAAAACGTTAGAACGTCTTCATTGTAAGGCTTGTTAAAAATGGGGGGGGGGGGGTCCGGTACTTTTATTCTCGATGCTATGTTTTAAATGTTTATAAACTGGTCCAAATGACAGGCATACCTCATCCAGTAAAGACTCTGAGGGTGAAGCTCCTTTTTATAGTCTTTTTTTAAATGCCTGTTGTTGTTGTGGTTGTTGTTTTCCTGAACCTGTTCTGGAAGTTCTTTCTGGAGGAGTATATCATGCAGGGAAAGTTGGACTTGTTTAATTTTTGCATGCATGGCAGGAACAGTTGGGGATATCTTTGGTTTGGGTATGACTACCAAAGTTTGAAAATAGAAGCCAGAGTCATGTCCGATATACTGCGTTGGCTGCAGGAGATAAAATGAAGCACTGGCCAACCTTGATTCCAGCACAGATGGGTCATGGTTTTCAAGACCTAGTCAGAGAGGATCTCCATTCATTTGCCAACTTCTTTTTTTCCAAGCAGGGCCCCTGTATCTTCATCAGCAGCCTAGTTTGCAAAAATTTAGCATTTGAAATATTACCTAAAATGGAGACCAAGCAATGGGGAAATAGTTATCTGATCAATTTAGGCTGCTCTTGATGCAGTTGTTTTAGCATTGGACTACAACTCTAGAGACTAGGGTTCAAATTCCTGCTCAGCCACAGAAATCCATTGGATGGCCTTGGGCAAATCACACTTTCTCTGCCTCAGAGGAAGGCAAGGGCAAACTGCTTGCCAAGAAAAATCCTAACGGTTGCCATAAATTACTCTGCCTTAGGTCTGCCTTAGGGTCACCACAAGTTGGAAACAACTTGAAGGCACACAGCAACAATTTGAAGTCAATCCTTTATAGTCAGAAGCAGTTACTGGTTATGTATTTTGAACCATAGAGTAGCACATATGATAACACAACAGCAAAACTGCATCCTTGTTAGCAACTCAGAGTTAGAAATAATGAACACAAGCGACTGTTGAAATAATGCACGCCTAAAGTATTGCTCGCTCCCTCTCAAAAGTAGCACAAGCATGCAAAAACTTTGACAGTCCGTCTTACAACCCCATTCTGCTGCACAGTTGTGCCATATTTTATACCGCTGACTCCGTCTCTTGTCATCACTCCAGACTGTGACTATCTGAGAAGGGGGTTGCCCGAGCCAAGCTGAGAATGAGTGGCACAGAGCTGAGCTTTCAAAGAGAATAATTCATGGGGAGCTGTCACTCTTGGGGAGTTGCTCGACAGTAGCTGATTTACAAAGGGAATCATTTATGAACAGATTGCCGCAAGTTGCATGCAGGGTAATTTAGGAAACCCTGGCATGATGGCACCTGTAAACAATTGGGCTAAATTTGAAGAAAGAGCCCAGCAGTGGGGAAAATATTGATTAATTTTGGAAAGGCCGGCATCACTTCTTTCGAAAACAGATACGGGGCTTGAGCTTGGGTTTGGACATGACATTTTAAAATGGTGCAAAGTTTTGACTCACAGTTTTGAATCACTGTAGCACATCTGCAGAGTGGGAAAAGATGTTTAAGGCTGCGGTTAAGAACATGCAGACTCCCTTGGTAGGCTTATTCAAAAGCAAAGTGTAAGGCTAACCGTTGTTGTCCTCTCCCTATAGAAGACAGCGCAACAGATCCAGGGGCTGCTGTCAGCGATGTTGCAGTGCAGACATGCCCAAGAGTTCAGCTTTGGACCTCGGGCACTGAAGGACGCTCTGATCTCAACCAACCCTGCGTTGCAGGAGCTGTATGCCAAGGCCTTCTCTAGCACTGAGAAACTCTTCCTCTCCGAGGCGTACAATCCCCACCGGACACTTTTCTGCAGCTTGTTCATCAGAACGGCCTTTGACTGGCTTCTTAGCCACCCTGATGCTCCGGAGGATTTTGAAACCTTCTACTACTCCCTGTTGAGGAGAAAGCAAAGATGCTACCGCAAGCACATATACCTCCAACCTATAGGTAACTCCTCTGCCTGCATCTTTGGCATCATATATGTGTTGTTGTGACCCTCTTCTTCATATCTGACCATGCGAGGAGCCCTGGTGACATAGTAGTTAAATGCTGGTCCTGCAGCCACAAAGTTGTGAGTTTGATCCCAGGGCTCCAAGGTCCACTCAGCCTTCCATCCTTTCGTAGGTCGGTAAAATGAGTACCCAGCTTGTTGGGGGCAATTGGCTTACAGATTTTGAACCACTTAGAGCATGCTAAGTTCACTGATATACAAATGTAAATTCTGTTGCTATTGCTATATAAGACACAGGTGGGCAGAGAGCAGATGGGAATCTTTTGGTAAATCTATGGGTGACATGAAGAAGATCAGGGTTTCTGACTTCCAACCGTCTCATAATAGTGACAGCCGAAAACTGCCCTAAATTAATTATTGAAAAAGAATTCTGATTTTTTAAAAAAAGGAGTGGTTTTTTAAAAAAATATTTGCAGACAAGTTGTTTTCATTATGAATGGAGCAAAAAAAATTATAACCAGAAATTGTTTTAGTATACATTGGAAGAATATGATGTGCTTTAATTGAACTGTGCAAATGTTACTGTATTTTATTGTTTTGTTATAGTTTTGTTGTTTGCTATGGCTTTGGGCCAAGGTGATTAAACAATCCGCAGTTGCTGTTTATACACCACTCTGCTGTTTATCAAAGTGATCTTCATCCTCAAAGCAAATATTGCTTAAAACGTGCACAGGGACTATATTTTTTTGATACAAATAATAAAAATTGGGAACGGAGCTTGGGAAAGTGTACAAAAACTAGCCAGGCTGGCTGGAGGACTCCGGGAACCATGGTCCCAAAAAGTAATCTCCCCAAGCTCTGAATCAGCTTCTTTTTGTGCATTGCAATGTCGTTGTGGTCCTCCTCTTTGTACTTGACCACGCGAGGACGAGCTTCAAAGTCACTGACTTGATGCTTCTGCTCTTAGACCTAAGTGAAGGTCCTGTTGGGATCTCCTTGCTGGATTCCCTCCGGAGCTGCGTCGAATCTTTCTTCTTGGGTCTCCGCGTTAAGTGCCTTCCTTCCGTCCCAGTCTCCTCCATCCATTGCTGCTACCGCCACAACCAAGATTCGGACAGAGTCCAACTCCATGCTGGTAAGGTGATGGGAGACCAAGTGGGGTGTTTTATTTGGCACTTTTAGCTCATCCTCACCCCCTCCTTCTCTTCAATTCCATTAAGCAACATGTTATCACTTTTGCCCAGATAGCAGGAAGGGAGTGAGGCATGAAACATCCTGTTTCCCTAGAATAATGTTTTATGTCCCCAGATGGGCAATTGCTGTCACATTTTCCTTTTGGGACATTATTTCCAGATATGTTCATCCTTTGGTCATCGGGGGAAAAGTTGCTCACCCAGAATAGGATTAGGCCAGGAGTCTGTTTTAAACGAATGCTTTACGGATGTATTCAACGGATGTATTACTAATCTTAAGGTTTCATTTCATGTTCTCCTTCTGTGCTCCTGTAGATGGGATTTTGACCTTCCTGAAGAACAACAAGCCGATGGATGCCCTCTGTGTCCTGGGCCTCACCCTTGCTGATCTCTACCCCTGCGAGACGTGGAGCTTCACCTTCGGGAAGTTTTTGCCAGGCCAAGGTTTGCTTTGTAGCCTTTTCAAAGGTGGAGTGAGCATCTAAGACCCTCCTGGGACTGGTCCATGCCATATAAGCCCAATGAGAATGGAGCCAATGGGGAGGAAATTGGATTCCTGGGGGAGGATAGGAAGAATAACCACACATCCCATGTTCTAAACCCTTGCCTTCTACTCCCAAACCTGGATTTTCACAGGACAAAATAAATGCCTGAGTAGGTATGGTCTGAGTATTGGAGACCAGGGTTTGAATTTCTAGAAATAAAATTTATTATTTATATTTATTATTCTACTCAGCCGCAGAGAAACACTGGGTGAAATTGGGCAAGTCACACACTCTCAGCCTGAGAGGAATTATTATGTGTTGTTGTTGTTGTTGTTGTTGTTATTATTATTATTTTTACTTATATCCCACCTTCCTCCCAGTACAGGGACTCAAGGCGGCTTACAAATCTAAAACAGTCCAAGTTAAAACACTATAAATATGCAAAATGCAAGGTTAAAAATAATTAAACAATTCAAACCATGAAAAACATTCCAATTATTAAAAATTTAAAGTTTAAAACTCTTTAAAACAAAACAAAAACAAAACATCATCCGAGTCATGCAAAAGACTGACGGCACAGAAACCTCTTTACCTGTCGCCGGAAGGACAGCAAGGATGAAGCCATATAGGAATGGCATGGCAAAGTTTCTCTAAAGAAGTCTTGGGGGGAAAAACACAACCTGTAAGAATATTTCCATAAAATGGAGTTGACTTGAAGTCATGTAACAGCAAATATTTCAGGTCTAACCAAGATAGCCCCATCACTCAGAGTAGACCAGGGATGGACCATATATGACTTTTGTGATATTTATGGATTGCCCTTCTCATGCGTCCTCAGCACTGGCAATACTGCAATATGGAGGGCCATACATTCCTTATCTCTTCTTTAAGCGACACACATAAATTTGTTTGATCAACGAACGAATAACACTGAGTGCTTCCTGGTGCAGCTTTTTATTTTACAACCTTGCTGACTTCATTTTTAGGGTGTGTATGGGAGCGGGGCTGTTTTAGGTGGCATCAGCTTTCATAGTAACCCTCTTGTGTCTCTCCCAACTCCTTTCATCTTTGTTTCCTTTTAATCTCAGAATATCAATGACGACAGAACTGTGCCATACAGTTTGACTTGGTAGTACTAAGGTGCGCTTGGCAGTACTCAGAAGCGTGGATGCGCTTGCTGAATACCCTGAAGGCACCAGATCCCATCTGGTCTTGGAAGCGAAGCAGGGTCAGGCCTGGTTAAATACTTGGATGGGGGAACCTCCAAGAGATACCCCCCCCCAAAAAAAAATTCCATGTTTAAGCCAGGGACCTTGCACTCTTAAGTCTAAGCAGGGCTCGGGCAAGTTTCTTTCCAAATTACCACTTTTTGTAGTCCAAAAAGTGACTCTTCCAAGCTCCGAGCATCTGTAACTACATTTACTAGCATGGATTCCCTGGTTACTTTTGACTGTCCTCTCCTTCTATGCGCTTTCTCACTGCCAGGCTTTAGATGCTAATAAGCTTCTTGGAGCAGGGAGGATAACTGGACAATGAAGCGAAATTCACCAAAGGTGCCCAATGAATGTAAGAATGTAAGGAACCCCATCTTCCCATATATTTTTGAACTGAGTAACACAGAGCGCAACAATGCTCGATTGTGGATCTCACATCCGGAAGCCCTGCCAGTTCTTCGTCTATTATGTCGTTTTCTATAACCCGCTCTTCAAATCCCTTTGATGGAAGCTGGGTGTATAATGGGGTGGAGGATGTCAGAGAGTTTGACCGGGCAGCCTTTAACTGGATGGGCTCTATCTTCTTTTTATATAAGGCGGCAATTGTGCTGGCAAACCATTCAGTCGCTGGGCCACTTTGCGAGAGGAGAAACAGGAGCCTACTCCCCGTTAAAATTGCAATTTTACAAACTCTGTTAATGTTTTTAACGTTGCTGGCTTTATAGAGACCGGTTCTTCATGTTGTTAGTTTTGTAATTCTGAATTCTAAACCATCTCGAGTGTTTACTGAGGCTGAAATTCCTGTACTAAAACAACAACACAGATAAATGCAAAACTGGGGCAAACTAGTTAAGAAATAGTGGAGCTGAGGGTGCTTTTTATGCTTCAGCTTTGAAGATCCTTGTATCTGGATAAACAACAATCACCATTTTCTCCTCTGATCCAAGTCTCTTCGTATTTCTGCAAACATAATGAAAGCTACACTATCCCTGCAGAAGAGGGAACAATAAATATACTGGGATAAACACATCTAATGAAAAATAAAATCTAAGGGGGGCAATTCCATTTCAAAACAGACTCAACGGCATGTACAGTGGTCCCCCCACATTCGCTGGGGTTCGGGGTGAAGGACCCCTGTGAATCTGGAAAAACTGCAAATAAAAAAAGCACTATTATTTGACACCTCTCTAGGAATATCCAGGTCTTCCAGTGCAACTCTGTGGTCAACATTTGCCAGAAATTGGCCATAAAATCATGTTGGAGAACCTACAAAATGCCTAGAAAAGTGTTTTCTCAAGGAAGTTCTTCTTGAGCACAATTCTATGGTCAGCGTCTGGCCGAGTTGTGCCAAAGGCCTTAGAGATTTCTAGAGAGAACATATTAATCAAAACGCAAATAATCAAATCCGCAAAAGTCAAAGGCGCAAATGGAGAGGGCCAACTGTACTTCTGATAAAGGGAACCGACTATGAGAAGGGGAGTGGAATGGATAAGGAACAGGCAAGTAGATTTAAGAAGGATATAGAGAAAATGAGAGCCAGTAGGGTGTAGTAGTTTAAGCGTTGGACTACAATTCTAGAGAACAGAGTTCAAATCCCCTCTTGGGTATGGAAACCCATTGGGTGACCTTGTGCCTGTCACTCTGGAGTTTATCATACGATGGAATTTGCGGGTATAATGCAATGGCAATCCGAACGCCATCATGGGGTTTCACGTAATTGCGTATTAAGAGTATCTCACGCAATTTCGGGCAATGGGGGATCATTTTTGGGAAATGGGAAGTCATTCTGAACGCATTCCAAATGCAATCAGATTTCACGTAAATTCGCTGAACTAGCGAATTCACGTAATTGCGAATTGGCTCCATTCGCAATTGAGAGAAATTCCTCCCATGGGATAAACTCCACTCTCTCAGCCTCAGAGGAAGGCATTGGCAAACCTCCCTGAAGAAATCTTGCCAAGAAAAACTCATGATAGGTTTCCCTTAAGATTTGCCATAAGTCCGAAACAACTTGAAGGCACACAATAACAACAATAGAGAAAATATCTTATTGTCTGGGTAGGTCTTTTCCCCATTCACACTAAGCTATTTTTAAGCATCAGTAGAGACAGAAGTGTGTGACGCCGATAGAAATGAATGGAGGAATCTAGGATGCTACTATTGCTTGGGGAACAGTGTGTGCCAAGCCCCCCGCAATAAAGACAAAACCTACAAAATTGAGGGGGAAAACAAGGACTGAGTAGCCTTAATGGATACAGAGTGATAAGGGAATAACAGAAGGAAAAGGACAAGAAGCAGAAATGGAATGGAAAGGCTCAGACCTAATCAAAAGCACTCCACAGTGCAACATTTTGTGCAGTGACTCCATTTATATTAATTTTGTTGATGACATATTCACCGATTAATAAGCCTATTGTATGAAAAACTGCTCATTTATGCTCTATTTTATTTTTCATTTTTTAACATTAGTTAACTTTATATTCATGTATGCACCCTCCGACTGTTGCTGTTGCTTCATCAGGGCTCTGCCGTCTCCGCTTCCCACGACGCTGTCATCAAAATCATTGCCTGGTATTAATTTCTCATTGACATCGCTTCGGTATCCCTTTTGGTCTATAAACAATGAATTCAAGCCCTCTCTCTTTTGCATGTTATTTCAGCGTTTCGTCTGAATAATCAGCTTGCAAATAGACTGAAAATCACATTGTTTCTGGAGACTTCATTGTAAAACAGATGACTCTTATGAAAAGCGCACATCGACGTGACGGATACGAGTGTTGTTTTTTCCTATGCAAAGGGAATGACTGGGTGTCTATGGAAAGGAGGCTGACCTCTCTCACCTCTGGTTTCCTCTCTCCGTAGAAGTGGGCGTCTGTAGCTTCGCCAGGTTTTCCGGTGACTTCCCCCAGGTGGGCTGTACCACTTTAAACCCATCACCATGGAGACAGGACATGCAGGATGAAGTTGTGGAGCAGGCCAGGAACCAGGCATTGCTGTTCAACCTGCTGGAGATGCTCCAGTGTTGCAAGGTGAGATGTGCGGTGTTCCCAAAGCTACAAAGTTAGGCGCGCATGATGTGCACACAGCAGCCTTTTGGCTTAATTTCGGCCGCTAAAAAGACCAATGCGATCCTAGGCTGCATTAATAGAAGTATAGTATCTAAATCAAGGGAAGTAGTAGTGCCACTCCATTCTGCTTTGGTCAGGCCCCACCTGGAATACTGTGTCCAGTTCTGGGCACCACAAATTGAGATGGATGGGGATATGCTGGAGTGTGTCCAGAGGAGGTGAAGGGTCTGGAAACCATGGCTTATGGAGCTGGGTATGTTTAGCCTGGAGAAGAGATGGTTAAGAGATAATATGATAGCCTTGTTTAAATATTTGAAGTGGGGTCATGTTGAGATTGGAGCAAGCTTGTTTTCTGCTGCTCCAGAGAAGAGGACCCAGAACAATGGATGCAAGATACAGGAAAAGAGATTCCAGCTCAACATTAGGAGGAACTTCGTGACAGACCTGATCAACAGAGGAGCACACTCCCTTCAAATCTCCTTCTTTGAAGGTCTTTAAACAGAGGCTGGATGGCCATCTGTCGGGGGTACTTTGATGGTGTGTTCCTGCATGGCAGAAAAGGGTTGGACTCCATCGTCCTGGTTGTATCTTCCAATTCTATGGTTATATGATTCTAGAACCTCCAGTTAAAAGGATCTCCAGCCCTTAGGGTCCAGGAAAGACCCTTCTGTGATAGAGATCCTTAGAATGGACAGTACTTTAAGTAGGTAGCTACTACCCCATTATACACACTGTCTCTATTTGCTCATGGCTCAAAAGCCCATGGATAATGCTCAGTCCTCAGCTGGAATATACCCTCCAGAAAAAGTTGGGAAACTACCAAGCGTTGTGCCACCTCTGTTGGCATAAGTACATCCGGGGAACTTTATGCGCTGCTAACATTACACAGGATCTCCACCTAAGAGACTTGTGGCACTGTGAAGATCAATAGTGCCAGAAATGTACATTCAGAAACCAAGATGCATCTAGAAAGCACACCATTGAAGTGGACAAGATAGTAGTCAGTCAGTCAGTAGGAGTTAGCAAAGAAGTGTAAGTGTAGATTGTTCCCACAGCCGTCCTCAGCAGTTTCTATTTCCATGGCACCAAAGCAAGAGAAACAGATCATAAAGAGTGGAAGAAGTGCAAGCCATATACAAGAGGAATAGTAAAAGTTTTACATTAATCCTATAATAATGAAAAGGAAATATTGCTACCTTTAATTTAACAGCAACACTGTTTGTACAATGATCACATAATTCTTACTAGCCATAAGAGTATTCATGCATCACTTCAAGCCGGTGTTCATTATTTTTAAAAATGATTCACGCTATGTATTAGCAATGTTTCTGTCTTGGGGAAAACCACTATTTGCAGCAATTGCACGAACCTATCATTATGTAGGCAGATTTGTCTGATACAAACTCCCGATCCAGCAGCCTGACACTTACTTGTCTGTAAAAATCTCTTGCTCACATCTCATGGAAGCTCATCCGTGAGGTTAATCCAATTCCATCTGAAATGTAGAGGAAATGCGGTTACAAAAGAGTGCTTGCAATGCTCAAGACTTGCTGACAAGTCTGCCTTTTCCACATTATCTGTAAAAACACCCAGGCACTATGGAAAAGAGCATTTCATACATGCGTCTGGGGATGTCTTTCTAATTTTAACTGCTGCAACAGTTAAACAGGTCTTTCTTTTAACCCTGTATAGGCCCAAAACACACTGCAGAAATAATCCAGTTTGAGACCACTTTAGCTGCCGTGGCCCAATGCTTAATTCTGGAAACTGCAGTTTTGTGAGACATTTAGCTTTCTCTGTCAGGGAGCTCTGGTGCCACAATAAACTACAGTTCCTAGGATTCCCTAGCACTGAGCCAGGGCAAAGTGGTCTCAAACCGGATTATTTCTGCAGTGTGTTTTGGACCACAGTGTCTTGCATTATTAGGCTTTGTTGTTGCAGCATTGATAGGAGCATAACCCTTCCTGAACTATCGCACTGCAGACTATATAGCTGGGTGTATCATTTGTTTGAGCATGTTTCCTTCCCATTAAAAAAGATACTATATTGAATTTGGAAAGATAGTGTGCAAGAGACGGGGCTACGCTAAAATGTTGTAGGACTGCAGCCAGATATTGTATGGTAAGGGATGCTGGGATCTCTAGTCCAACCTCATCTGGAGGGCAGCAGTTGCAGATCCCTGCCATATACAGTGAAAATGAAATAGAAAAGCTCAAAGCTTTGGGGTCTCTGGGTCAGTGAATAAGGGCAAGAGACAGGGAGCCCGTGAGGCTGTGACTTCAAGGATGAGCTGTATTGATTCTCGATTTCTCCCGTGAAAGGTCACCTGCCACGAGATCTGCCACCTGATCGGTTTGGGAAACTGTCGCTGGCTTCAGTGCATCATGCAAGGTGCCCTGAGTCTGGACGAAGTCCTGCTGCGACCGTTGGAGCCCTGCCCAATTTGCCTTCGGAAGCTGCAGTACGTTGTGGGCTTCAAGCTCATCGAGCGCTACAGGGTAAGAGACCCGGAGAAAGCGGGGCCCATCCTGTGGTTCAGTTGGATTATTTTATCACCTCCAAAAGGGAGTTTCAGAAGCTGAGTCCAGAAAGTTTGTCTAGCAGAACAGAAGCGTACAGACAGCGCAGACACTGTTTTGGCGCCGCAAGTACTTTGTACGGATTGTTTCTGACGTACAGCAACCCTAAGGTGATCTTATCATGGGCTTGTCTTGGCAAGATTTCTTTAGATGAGGTTTGCCCTTACCTTCCTCTGAGGCTGAGAGAGTGTGACTTGCATAAGGTCACCCAGTGGGTTTACATGGCTGAGAAGGGATTCCAACTCCTGGAGTCCTAGTCCAGCACTCAAATGATTACGCTACAATGGCATTCCCCATAAGGACGAGAAACAGTTGCTTTTTTCTGTTAAAAGAAAATTAAGATGATTACGATGTTAGTTTCCACAACCGGCATAAAATGCGGTCTATGTGCAGGGTACAAAGACAGTCCTGATTATTTGGTGTGGCATGAAATGCTAACAGAAAGAACTACCCTGGTGTTTATTTTTGTTAAAAAAATATGCTTGCTTTTGTTCTTTGGCGCAGAAACTTTACGCCTGGATGCAAACCATTTCGTCCGCCTGGCTGAGCCAAGACTTGTCTGAGCTGTCTGTATCGCAGGACATTTTGCCACCGAGCACAGACTCTGGGATGGGTTGCGAGAACGACTCTGAGGCCGTCACATCCCTCTCCGAACCCCTGACGCCAGACACTTGCAGCCAAGCAGTTTCCACATTGCAAGACCTCGATCTGGATGATCAGTCTTGCTCTCTGGCTGATGCCCCCAGCCAGGAACAACTCGGCGTTGCCCCGAAACCCTCGGACATGATTAAGGAGTACACCCTTTGGCTCAAGATGTGCATCGCCGCCCTCGAAAAGGATGTCTCCGAGGAAGAGATCCTGCAGTTGGACAAGTCCGTGGATGCTATGGCACGGTGGGAAATGTTCACAGGACAGCTGCCCAACACTCGGAGAGATCTGCCTTTGCCCACCGACAGCCCAGGGCTGAGGAAGGTCCTCGGAGACAAGTTCTCCTCCTTGAGAAGGAAACTGAGCTCCAGAAAACTGGCGAAAGCTGAATCTTCCCCACGTCACTGGAAATGGGAGGAGAGTTAGCCCCACTGAGACACTTTTGCTTGATCCTGGGATTGGGGTGGGAGGTTTCCTTTTTGGTTTCGATGTGGGTTTTGTTAGTCTCCTTTCTTGTTGTTATGCCTCTTGTCCTTTTCGCTGCAAGTTCTTGTCATTTTGTTGGGGGGGAAAATGAACCAAGAACTCCCCAAGTGCAATAAAAGAAGCTTCTTTATTGAGGCCTGCTCCATTCCTTCTTGAAGGAGGTCCTTGGTTTACTAGAGCTGAATGCAGAAATCCTCAACAGGAGATTAATCCTTGGTAGCTTTAGAGATGACTGTCATAACTTCCTCCCCCTTCAAAAGAGCAGAACTTTACTCAATACAGTGAGAAAGATCCATAGTTCATTCATATGATTTTCTTTCAGTGGTTATGGGTCAAGGAAAGATCTCAGTCCAAGATGGAGAAGAGCCACTGAAGGGCTACATGGACAAGCAGAAGGGATTCGGCACAAAGTAGCTTCGTGTGTTTATGCTACTGTTTTACAAAGTTGTTAATGTGAGCTAAAAATGGGCTGTTCTACAACCCTTAATGTTTCAAAATGGATGTTAGGATCACAAAATGGATTTTAGGACCACTCTCTGCTTGTTTTATATTAAACTCAGAGAGTTATAGCTCCTGTTTTAGGGCAAGGGCTTGAGAAGTCACACACACACACACACACACACAAACCCCATGGCCTCTCATCTCCCAATTGCTTGAGAGGTTATTTCTTTTATTTTCTGGATCAAGTCATGGGGAAAAAAGTGCCCTGCCAAGAGGGTAAGAAAAGGACAAGCCATGGACACATGAAATGTTTTCTAATAGCATGTTCTGGAAGGGGCTGAGTAAAATTGGTCCAGGCTTTGCATGTTGCTTTACGTCTTGAAGCTATAACTTTAAAGTTATTTTTAGACAAGCAAACACTCCACTCTTCTCTGCCATCACACATACATTGAGCTTTGCTCTATATATCAGTTCTAGCGTTCCAAGACTAAAGTGCCGATGACCCTCCTTTCTGATAATGTCACCTTTTTAAGGAGCTAACTATAAATAACCACAGCTTCACGTACTGCAGAAGACGAAAGCATCTGAGAGGCCCAAGTGCTCTATAACTCCCAAGTGTCTCCAGAAGCATTTTGGAAACCTTTGCCACCGAAACAAAGCTGATGCGGAAATGGTTTCCTGGAGCACAACACTGGAAAAGCATTTGAAAGTGTTCCTTTCAAAACAGAATATAAATCTGTTCTATAAATCTATAAATATAAATCAGCAGAATATAAATCTTCCTGTCAACAGTACACAAGTACATCTGAATGTCAATTTTAGAGTTGTGAAAGTTTAGACACTGAAACTCCACTGCTTGAAGAAGATTGCAGGAAATGTTTTAAGATGTTACACATGCTTGCTTCACCCATGACAGAAGGCAGGCCTCTGGATGTTCGGAGATGGCCAGAGCATAGTCAATGCACTTTTGGCATTTTCACACTGTGGAGAAGAGTTGCTGGTAAGCAGAGAACTTTTCTTCCAGAGCTTAGTACTTCTCTTCCTCCTTCTCTTTCTTCTTCTCTTTCAATTATAGCTCCTAGAATTCTGTGGCTGGCAGCAGATACCTGTACATTAATTCTGTGCCACCTTTCTGGGGAACGCATGAAAAAGATCCCAAAGAAACCTATAAAAAATTTACTTAGAAGAACATCGCTTAAAGTCACTGCTGTAACACCCCAAATTAGACATTTTGCAGAGGGCAGGACAAAAGTGAAGGCTTGGGAAACAGAGAAACTCAGATCCAGCATTCTCCACATCAAATGTGCATCGCTAAGATCTGCAGGCGTATTATTTGTGTGTGCATGTGCATGCGCACACGGACCTTCAAGTCGCCTGTCAGCTTATGGCGACCCCATGAATATCAGGCTTTTCATAGGCAAGGAAGCCTGAGTTAGTTTTGCCAGTTCCTTCCTCTGAAATAGAGGCCACAGCACTTGGTATTCATTGGCAGCCTCCCATCCAAATACTAACCGAGGCTGACTCACTTCCAAGATCAGATGGCTCTGGTGCCTTTAGTGGGTATTACTTAAAAGGGAATACTAAGGCTACAATCCGGTGCATTTACTAAGTCCCGCTGAAGTCGATGGTATTTAGAGCAGCTGTGTAGAGGAGTGTGCTATACATGAGTTGACCGAGGGGATAGATAAGGAAGAGCTGGGACATGAATGCAGCAAGGTGACAAGTGTCCATCAATGGGCAGAAACATTCCCGCCCTCCCTTTACATCTGCAGAACAGGCATTGAGATTGGAGCCACCCTATTGCTGCCGCCTGCTGGATGCTTTTTCATCTGGTTTGGTGCTTTTGTGGGAAAAACAAGCACCAAACCCAACCACAGATCCCTTTCAAAGAGCAAGCATATATAACATTTGGGAAATAGCAGGTGAATTAGGGAAAGGAAGGAAGGAATGAGCAAAGGTTTGAAAAGCAAACATCGAGCTAATTTTCATTTTAATCAGCAAGTGATAAAAGGAGGAAAGATGTGTCTGCATCTCCCCGCATCAGCCCACAAAAAAGTGTTTGTGGCACCCTTCCCATTGCCATGGCAACTCCTCTGCCAGAGAAGAGGGTCTATCTAGCACCTCTTTGAGCAAGAACTGGTGTGTGTGTATATATGTGAATATGTGTGTGTGTGTTTATATATTCACATCATGCTTTTCCAGGCCTTCATTTGGCACAGGGCTGAGCACTGGAATTAGTTTTCAGCCAGCAGGTGATCTTTTCCCCATTGTGCATCAAGAGTGGCAGACACTGTTTTTCCCGTTTTACCTGCAGGCTGGCTTTGGCGAGCGAAGCACAAAAGAAGACCTCCAGGACGGACAGCCGTGGATGATGGGTCCCATTGCTGATCTGTATTAGAGAACAGAAGGGGGAGAGGAGAGTCAAACATCTGAGCATTCCTTCATTGTATCAACACAGTCCAAACTGGATCAAAGCAGGACTTTATTTTTCCCGAGGGGCTAGTTTTCTGAGAGCAATTCCAAGGATGCAATTCTAGCTGTTACTACTTGGAAAGTAGTAGTAGAATTGTATCTAATAGGTGGGGTTTGGTTCCAGGGCCCTCCTCCCCGTAGATACCAAAATTTGTGGATGTTTCAAGCCCCTATACACACACACACATAGGTTTTTGGACTGCAACACCCATCAGTCCTGTTGGGAACTGTAATTTCGAGGGCCACATGATTGCTTGTTTTAACACGACGGGTTCATGAATTGAAAAGCTGAGTAACTGAAGACTCGTCTCAAAAGATGAGCAAGATGAGTATTAAACTCCAGACAAGGCTGCAGGATGAAGTGGGAGTTGGAGTTCAGGGCTGCGTAGAATTGCACAGAGCTCCATTGTTATCCGACACAATAGAGAAGAGACACTCGGCCCCTCATGCTACGCTAGTGGCTCCGTTCTAAATTGGGAGACTGAACGTTGAATTATTGCTGCGTTGCTCTGTCCCAGTTCAGGGAGGGCTTTTAGACAGTCCTTAAACAAAGATGGGCTGAAATTTTGAGGCAGAAATCCAATTACAGACATCAACAATAGCACCATAAACTAGTTCCACCAGGAGCCCTGCTTTTAAAGAGTTCAAACCACGGCAGATAAAAGTGGTTTCTATTCACCCGTCCCGAATTAAGTTCATATTATTCATCTAGGCTGTAAATTAATTGTGTAACGATTACTGACTCTGAATTGGCAGCCGGTGAAAGGAAAATGTGGGGTCATTGTGTGGATCAGCAAATGGAGGCTGCAGGGCTAAAGCTGATTTCCTACATATTACTAGCTTGCTCCCAACTGTCTGTTGTTGTTGTTGTTGTTGTTATTATTATTGTTTATTTATATCCTGCCTTCCTCCCAGTACAGGAATGCAAGGCGGTTTAGAAGTCTAAAACAGTCCAAGTTAAAACACTATAAATTTAACACACAGCTTCATAAACTGTCACAGCAAAATAAGCCACGGAGTATCATAGATGCTGTTAAGTGCTGAGAAAAGACCACATATATATATCATGAATCCTATAATATCAACCAAAAGGAACGTTGCAAAATGCCACAAAACCAATTGCGCTAAGTATCTAAAGAGAAAACCAAAAAGGCAGATTGATAAATCAATAGTTCTGGATCCACACGAGTGATCCCAGACATAATGTAGCATCGTATTTTAAATCTCTGACAGTAGTGCTCATTTGTTTTGACTCTTACACCACTTCTAGAAATTCAAAAGCCTGTTCAGGATGGCTTTAATACAAGTAACACTACAGTCAAGTTGGCTTCCATTTATGGCGACCCTATGAATGAGAGACCTCCAAGTCACCTTATTGACAGCCCTGATCATACCTGAATGCATACATTTCTTAGTGCTTCCAGAAATCCTCATTTTGGGGTAACTGATGATGCCATTCTCTGTGTTTTTATTCCTGGCACAAAAATTATACAAGGCAGGCACTCTTGGTTGATCTTAAAGGCCTTAATGGGAAAAAAAAGGCAGTAAGCTTTCTTTAAAGTATGTGCGAGCCCAGCTGTTTAAGGCTTGCGCTTGTACGTAGTCCGAAGGAAACACTTATTTGGCTTTTAGAAAGTTTAAATCAAACCATCTGTACGGCCAGAGCCTCACACTAAACTAGAAGCTGCCCGAATTTGCATGTCCAAGTTATAAACAAATAGGCAAACTGGGGGGAAAAAAGAGAGAGATTTATAATGAGCGTGCCAAAAGCTGCAGCGATGCCAATATGTTGTTTTAGTGAGCAGCCAAATCCTTCTTCTGGAAAGAGTCATCAAAGCGCACAGGCTCTTCATTGATGGCATTTTGTTTCAATACACACAGACCGTCAGTGTTTAAGCAGCAGTGCTTGAAAATCTATTGAGAAACAAGATCCTTTCCTCCTCCACATCTCTCCCTCCAAACAATGGATTTTTGGCTCAGTACCACAGAGGCCAGCGCATCTTTCTTTCTTCTCTTCTGATTTGAACGGCGGCGATTTTCAAGCTGGCTGCAGCAAGCTAAAACTATGGGAAGCAAGCCAAGCCCCAGATGAGTTTTCTAGGCTGTCGGGAGATCCTTTAATTCGGTAAGATGAATCGGTGGTAGAAGGAGCCTCAGCAGCTCCTTCGCCAGTCGCCAGTTCAATCTCAGAAGTTCAGAGGATGTGGAAATTTTGTTCCAAACTGGCCAAAATTTGATATGGATGGCAGGATCGAACTTCAGTTTTCTTCACTTAAAAGTAGCGCAGCTGCTAAGATGTCAGTTTTAACCATATGCATTTGGCTGACATGTTAAAAGACATGTCTTTTCTGAGCCATCTACTCTTATAAGCACTGCAATGCAAAAACAGCAAACTCATGCCAACTTGCATGGAAATAGAAAGTACATGTTTTAAGGCCTTACTCAGAAAGCCATATATATATATATGAGAATGACACAGAAGGAAGCATTTCCTCCCTTTGTCCTTGGCTAAGAGCGCTGAAAACACAGCCTAACTCTTTGCAGCAATCTTTCTCCAGCGAAGGAGAAACTCTGCCAACAGCTGAAGACTATTTATTTGGTGCAAAATATGCCGAAGTGTAAGTTCAAGGCCTCTCCTATGATTGTCCTGTGTGTAACTCAATTTCCTGGTTAGTCAGAATAATCGCATCTACTATTCCGACTGAAATCCTGCTCCACCCCCGAGTTGCTCTTAGGACAACATGTTCTCCAGGGTTACAATTAAAGGCAAATGGCTTGTGGCTTTGGCAAAAAAAAGAGAGGAAGGGGGAGTAAGTTTGCGCCTGCAGAGCAAACACTCAGTACTACTATGGTAGATTTCTTTAAAATAAAAAGTTTTGAGTTGTAAGCAAAATACTAAGTTCTAAGCATACGCTGCTTGTAAAATGCTACGATGAAGCTTATCCACACAAAGCCATATGCTTTTAAGATGATTCTAAGTAATTACGCTAATTTACATTGGACTGCACCAAGAATCTTGACGTTGTTGAAACAGATTCATCCTTGACCAGACACAGATACACCTTGAGGAAGCCAACGGTATCAGCTTTTGATTGCAATATCTATCATAAGAATGACAACTGTGATCATTTTCCATAGGAAGAGGGCAGCAAGAGCTGGAAAATTGTACTTATCTGCATCCTAGGACCAAGAAAAACTGGCTAAAGGGATACTGGACAAATCAGATTAAATTTAACGTAATCTGGCTACCCAAACATGTATACTGTATCAGCAAGGGACTCCCATCGTACCAAGAGAACTGTATCTGGTATGAAAGGAACACATACCTGTATACTACCTTCTACAAGTGACTGCTACAATAGTCGTAATTCTAACAAAGAAAAGCAAGTACATATCTGAGAGTTCTAATAAAGGGACATTTGAGAACTACAATGAATTAGCTCTTGTTTTTAAATTTTTACAATGCAAACAGCAGCACGGTTCAGATTCAAAACACTTGCTATAAGAGTGTGCACTACACTCTACCATTCAAGCTCAGAGTTAAATGTGAATGTAAAATTCAGGTACATTTGGGAAGCCAACTTCAGTTTTTAAGTGGAGAAAGTCAAGGATTCTTCTAGATACAAAGCTAATGGGGAGGAACTAACTTGCAATACAGTGGAGTCAGAATACAAGGGAACTACTTTATGCTCAAAATTATTTTAAAAATTGAGAAAAGCCAGCATAATGTAGTGGTTTGAGTGGTAGATTATAATTCTGGAGAGTTATGCTGAATTATCAAATATGATATATATGTTCTATCATTAATTACTCTTGAAAACCTCTCAGTTTCAGCCATTAGCCAAGGCATTTGAAAAACAGAAATTAGAAATCCCCTTGTAAACACAGAATTAGGACACTGAAGAGAAAAAAGCCACAAAGAATTCCAACAAACATAGCATTAACTCTAGCAGTTCAAGAGAAATGGACAAAATAATGTTGAAATTACCGTATATTCCTCTTCATCCTTTAATAGATATTTTAAACTGCAAAATTGTTTTAACACGTTAGCATATACATGACAAAGTGGCAACATTATGTTCTTGTCTAGACACAGAGGTGGAAACGGAAAAGTAATTGGTCCTAGAAAATTAAGTGTGTCGCTATGGAAGTTCTCAAATGTATTGTAACCTTGAAAGGTTGAAAAGTCTGAAATTGCTAAGCTGGATGTCGCATGGTTACAACTGCAGTTTTCCTCAAGTTACAAACAAATTTCTTCCTTGTTGCCAAAACCAAAGTTGTGCTGTTTTCTGGTTTACAAAATATGCTACACACACAGAAGCATGCATATATACATGTAAGTAATCCACACAGAGAAAAACATTCTAGGGTTTGTAAAAAGCTAAAGACCCAAGACACATATAGGATGTTATCTCTAGCATCTATGCCTGGAGTGTTGCTTCTTATTAAAGACATGATTGTCTGGATTGTCCCCGAAAGGCATATACTAAAGCATTCTCATAGTGTCATACAATAAAGACTAAGCCCTTTATGTTTTATTACAACAAGTAATGTACCAATGTCACAGTAAACTTCCTTACGTTTAACAGTATCCCTGAATAAAGACTATAGCACTGAAAAGGTAGGCCACTGTTTCGGTTAATACATACCTTATAGCAGAAAAAGTGTGAAATAGTTGTACACACAGAAAAGGCACCCATAGTTAAATTCAACGTTTTAAAATAAAAACAACCCACATCATTATTCACAGCCTCCTGCAAACTTACACATAATCCATGGTAAGGCAAGTTAGGAGTTGACAGTTTACAATATTTCCAATGTATATTTATAGGCTAATAAATCCTGGCATCAAGAATTAAGAATTGAAAGTAAGTTTTTTCTGTCTAAAGAGAGTGCAGCTGTAAGGTGGAATTCCCTAAAGCGTTTTGGCTTAGTGTTATGGGTAACCATTGCTTAACAAAACTCAGCTAAAGAGTAGCATCAACTTCCATATCAGAGACAGAAAACATCTACATCAAGCTGAGAAGGAATTTCTATATAGTTCCAACTCCAGGTTTGAGGACTGGAAGTGTCTTGCTAGAACATCAGGAGTGTGCTTTTCAGGCCCACGTTGTACTTTACTATGGAAGGTGAATTTCCATGATGCGATGAATACTGTACATGTAGTGCAAAGTAAAGCCTTGTGCTGCACCAACCCAGACCTTGGATTTCTGTCCTTTTTTGATCTGAATCCCTACAAAAACAACTCGTTTGTACAACCGGGGAAGTTCAGTCTGCAGTTCTGAAGCTGAAGAAATAATCCAAATACTGTACTGGCAAGGAATTTTGTATGCACCAAACCTGAGTATTGGTCTCAGGATTACAAGGATATATTGCAATGTATTCTCAAAACAGAAGTTATCCATTAGGGAAATGAACACATTATTGGGTTTCTTATTTCACCAGAAAAAAACTAACTAGGGCCACAGGCTTTATGGCAGCAGATTTTGGCACCATTAAATAACAACATTAATTAAAAACACAAAATTTCTTTACATGATTTTCTCGAAAGTTAGGTTCGCTTTTCAGAAGGCAGAATACAGTAACGTTATTCAGAAAAAGGCACTGCACTTATTACAACAGCCACTTTTTCAGTAGTGTTTTAGTGAAGTGATTCAGTAGCTACTTTGAGCTTTCATAGCCCTTCTGCCTGTTGCTCTTCTGTCTGGTGTGGCTATTTTGAAGCTTTCTTGAGCCAAATAAACAGCAAGGATCTTTTTTTAAAAATCCAACACAAGCACCAGAAAGGTTATAAATGGGCCTATGGCTAGGCTAGGCTGCAAAGGAGAAGTGAATTTGCCTTCACTGCAACATGATATCTTTAAGGTTCTCCTGAAGGATTGTATCCTTCACGGCATGAAACACGAAGCGGATGTTTTCAGTGTCTATGGCTGTGGTGAAATGATGGAAGAGGGGCTTACTGCGATTCCGCCTCTTTCGATCAAAACACTGTACCAGGTAACGCTGAACATCCTCCAGACGGTGTGGGTCACCTTTGAAGTCTGAGAAATATTTCTTAATGCTGACGTTCTTCACCTTTTCCACAAGAAGGTCCATTTTGTTAAGGAACAGAATGATGGAGACGTTAAAAAAGAGCTTGTTGTTAACAATGGTCTCAAAGATGTTCATGGATTCAACTAGCCTATTTGTGCGTCTGTCTTCCATAAGAACCTGGTCATATTCACTGGAGGAGACCATGAATAATATCGATGTTATCCCGTCAAAGCACTGAAACCACTTCTGGCGCTGAGACCTCTGTCCACCCACGTCGACCATTTTGAAAGGAATCTTCTTGATGACGAAGTCGTGCTCCACAATCCCCTTGGTAGCTTTTCTAGCCAGCAAGATGTCTTGTTTACTGGGGAAATAGTTCTGCAAAAAGAGATGGGAAGTAGGGAGAAATCATTTGTCAACATGGATCAACAGCTGGCTCCAGTGAGCCAAAGGCAACATGCATTGTGGCAAAGTATAGGTGAAAGAGAAGAAACTAAAGATCAATCCGACGCGCTTAGCTGCAGACCATGGATTCAGTTTATGGCAAAATAAATCATAAGACCCATTTGCTACACAGAAGTAGCTCACTCTCATTCGAGCTATTTGCACTCCATGAAACAGCCCCAAGTAAATTCAATTTGGAGGTATCTGAAAAGTTTACAAGCTTCCTTAGTATCACGAACGTATCCTTTGAAGTCTTGTGCAGCGGCCTTGCAACATATGCAATAAAATCTGGCATTTCTGATAAGCTAAGTCTTGCAAGTTTCACTGCTGCAGGTACCAGGCAAGTTTCACTGCCACTATGAATGGGTGAGGCATGCCTGAAAGTTTGCATAACTATCTGAGCAAGAAGGTATACATCTCTTCCTGTATTAAGTGCATTTTCTAGACAATCTCTGGATCCAGAAAAAACACACCCAATCCCCAGCAAAACAATGGTACTGAAGAAGTCCATTGTATTTTAAAAAAATGATTATGGAATCATGTTTTAGCAAACACAGATTCTCCTAAAGGCCTGTTATGTGACTGTATGTCTGACTTGACGACAGATTCAGGCAATTCAGAAAACATTTAGAGTTACTCAGTGGCCCATATTTATATTGCTTACTCTGCTCTGTCACACAAACATCCTTTTTAACCTAACACTTTCAATATGACTTTCCCATACTATATAACATGTCGTTTTTTTGAGGGGGGGGGGAATCTGCTCTAAGAACATATTTTCCCAACAAAGTAGAGGAAACTGGGAATAATTAAAAAACAGTGGGAGACAGTAAGCAGTTTTTAATTCTGCTAAGAGTTTATTTGCATTTTCTACATTTGTATAAATGCTCAAGTCTCTAACTTTTGTTGGTATCCTCCTGAATATTGCCATTACTCTCTAATTCAACATCTGAATCTCTTTCATGGCCATGCAATTTAAGGATAGGATAGAAACAACATAAAAAGGTACAGGAGCCATTAAAGCAGATAGGGTGGGGAACAGAGAAAGAGTTAAATCTTACCAATTGCCCAATCCGGTCCAGATTATCCAGGAAATATTTCACGGATTCACCCTGTTGAGAGAAGAAGATATGTGTGGCTTGATACTATTTCTGGAGGACATGTACAAAGCTAAAACCATTTTTAAAACAAAAAAAGGTGTACTCCTGATAGTACCAGAATAAGCAGTTGGCGTTTTGAGCAAAAAAATTGCTATTGCAACAGTGACGCAAGAAAAAAACAACAACTATTCCATATGCAATCTTTTAAATGAAATCAGAAGAACAATGACAGAGCAGAAGACAAGAGATACTTCATATTATGCTATTGAAACTCCACTTGCTTTGAAAGCCAAAGGAAAATAGAGGATTTAGAACAATAGAACACAAAAAGCAGGAGAAGTCATTGGTAATTTGAAATGTTAAACACAATGTCCACTTCATCCTAAACTCTCCTCAATAGATAAGGAATAAGACAAAGCATATTTACTATAAAAGATGAGCCCTTTGTACAGCAGGCACTATAAAACTGCAATGAGCACCTCAGTTCAGATGTAAAACTTAACACTTCTGCAAACAGCAACACTTTGGCCAACACATACGTGTCCTTGATGTTGAACAGGAGAGCTTTATACAGTTTTTAAAAGGAGAGGACCTTTTCAGTTGTATACCTTAGTCCAGTGCGGCCTATTTGGCTCCGATGTTGCCATCTTTTTGATGCCAGATAACCTACACATCTACTCTCAAGCAGTCAATGAGTGGCCTGATTCCCCTTTTCTTGAAAGGTATATATTATGCTGGCTGTGGCCCTTGACAACTAATTGTGATTCCCAAACACTGGTCCTCCAGGTGTTTTGGATTTCAGCCCCCAGAGTTCCTGGACTGTTGGCCAAGATGGCTCGGAATTCTGGGAGGTGAAGTCCAAAACATCTGGAGGACCAAAGTTTGGGAATCACTGCTCTATATCAAAGTTTTCAGGACTTGACTGGAGTGTCGATTTTTGTTGTTCTATTACTTGCATCCCACCCTTAGATCTCTAGATATAGGGTGGAAAATAAATACTGAAATACACAAGTAAGAAATACGCCAACTTATTATCTCCTATAATGTGTTATTTTTGGAGGAGGTATACCGGTAGTTCTACCTAACATACATACCATATTGTTTTTAACCTCATTTCTTAACGTGTACATCTCAGAGGACAGCTGGAGTCTAACTTTGAAAAAAGTAAGACACTGAAATAATATCAGCATCACAAAGAAGAATAACAACGCGGGCGTCTCAAATAAATGATAACCCAGTAGGTGTGGGCTGAGCAATTAAAGGACACAGGTGCTTTGTTTCATCACCACCTGGGCAGGTGGTTTTTCTTCCCCTAGAGGGAAAACAATTGCTATGCAACAGAATATTAAGCAATATAATCTCACACATCTCTGAGCAGGTTGGTTTAGCACCAGAGACAAGCATACATATAGCTGCACATACTTGGACAGAATATAAATCAAATCTACTTCCATTCTAAAATAATAATAATAATAATACAGAGCCTTCACTTTGTTTCCAAATTAGGGCATTCCATGTAATAAGACAATTCCAATTTCCTTCTTTCATCCCCAGACCCAGAAGAAGAGACACCTTTCAAATATTCCTGAAGTAGCTATGAAAAAGGTAAGAGATGGTATGTCAAAGTCTGAAGCTTGGAAGCACTTGGATTCTGTACTATCAGAACTGCAATACACTCACGTCACACATATATGTTCCAAAAAAAGGGCAAGAGGCTACTCAAGGGAAAAGTTGGGGATATACACTCATATCACTGTTAGTCCTCCTGGATACCAACTGAAAAATTAGGGCTTTTATCAGTTGTTGTATTATTACAAATGTACCAGAGAACCAAACATCAAGAAAACTGTATTTTGCAAATTCCAACAAAATCCAGATTTCAATAGAATTAGTTCAGAATTATTTATGAGTTTCAGATCTGAAACACTGGAATACAGTGCTCACTGGGATTAGGGGTGAAGGACCCCCATGAATGTGGAAAAACTGCAAATAAAACTGCCAGAGGTTGATCACAGAATCATGCCGGAGGACCTACTAATGCCTAGAGAAGTGTTTTCTCTAGAAACTTCAAGGTTCTCCAGCACAACTTTACAGTCAACCTTCAGAGGAACTGCGCTGAAGGACTTAAGAGATTCCTAGAGAGGACATATCAAAACTGCAAATGATCAAATCCGCAAAAGTCAAAGCTGCAAACGTGGAGGGCCAACTGTAATCTTAGAAATGTTTTCATCTGTCTCTAATACTAAGCAAATAATAACAAAGTCCCAAGACTATATTGTTGTTATTTGACCTGGAAGATTAAAGCTGCTCAGTTTCCAACAAAATCTGACTTTGCTATACAAAGTGTAATGCTCTCATTAATATTCCTGGTCTTCCTACCCAAAGAGTTAACAGAAAAACGTGGATGATTCATTTCAGCACTGTATGCCTCCCCTCTAAGGCTGTATATCCTCTGAGTCAGTTTTGGCAACTAAGGCCACATGGGAGGTGCTGTTCCCATTGTTAAGCAGCAGCAATGAGTCATTCTGCATCTGGGAACGGGACAGGACAGCAATAGGAACAGTAGGCTTGAAATAAGCCAGGTCCCACATTTCAACATCAGCCTGAACTTCATCTCTGTGTTTTTTTGTGGCCTGTGTCGTACATTCTTACTGGGCTGGTCTTGAAAGGCAGAGTATGGAGATGTTTGTGTCACCTTCATGAAGGCACACAAAGAAAATTAAATCTCGCTAAGTGGGGAATATGTTACCCCACGTAGCACAGGATGAATCCCTATTCCCTGATTTGCCGTCCAAGTGACCGGAAATATTTCTGTCTTCTCTGGATTAAATTCCAATTTGTTTGCCATCACCCAGTCCATCCTTGATACTAAGGTTTAGAACGGCTTCCTTTTCATTTTGTTGCTGAGACAGAAGCAAACAGTCAAATCAATCATAGTGTTGTTTTAGATAGGATATTTTCTTTAGATACAGCAGCAAACAAGGAAGTAAATGATCAACCGATCTTTCAGAATGGCAAAGCCATGGTTTTTTTTAAATTAGGGTTGTCATGAATCTAATATCCCTTGCTGAACTATCTCCTCTATGACTGCAAACTGCTTTGAGTTCTATGCCATGAGAAATGCAGGTTATAAATTAATTAAACAAAACACAACATTGAAGACTATAGCTGTATAGTGCAGAGACTTGCGGCAGGAAAGTTCACCACTCCTCAAGACAGTCCACAAACACAGATCAGATGTCCCTTAAAAATGACATTGAAAAATGGCATCTTGGCAGCATCTAAGGCTGCCACACTTTTCCTGCTGCACCAAGAGCTGTGGCTAGAAAGGAATCACTGCTAACTGGGATTCCATGATCAAACATGTTGCATAAGGCAATCTATTATGTGCACTTTCTTTCCTGCTAGAAGTTTTCTAAGCTTCTTTGCCAGACTTAAATGAATAAACGGAGCTCAGTTGAGCAGCTCTTTGGTTGATGCGGTAGGGCAAGTTACCCTCTCAGGACACATACTGACAGTTTGTTCAGGAGTAAAGCCAAATGAAGCACAGATCGGCCACAGTCTCAATTGCAGAAATCAATGTTGCTAACAGAGGGGACATTTGAAAGGTGCCACTAATTTGCTACTAAAAGCAATGCTTTCCATCTTTTCAAAGACAACTCCTTGATGGATGTTTCTGGAAGCTTTTTGCACACAGACAGACACAGAGTCGAGTCAATTACACAGTTACTTCACATAGCCTCTTCACTCAATATAGTTGCAAGTGAGAGGGATAAAAAGATTAACAATTAATAAATTAAAAAATTATTTATCCATGCATGCAGATGGTTTTGACAAGCAAGACACAATATTATAGATGCTGTATCTGCCCTCAGTCTAGAAATATCACAATTTTGGGATGAATTCTCTTAACCTGTCTGAATGGGTCCTATTCCTATTACTGGCAGAAATGGCACTGTCTAATCAATGTTCATTTTTTCTCGTACAGTATTTCTAAGGGAAGTCTACAAATTGGCTATCCATAACAATTCCAGGTTTGTTGAGGTTCGCCAGATGAATCCATGACTAGTCATGCAAAAGTTGTTTCATCAGAAGCCAAGACCTTCCCACTGGACCGAGCTTTATCTGCAAACATCTGAGGTTTTTCTCTGCCAGACTGAAAAAAGCGCAGACTATGCTAGCAGTGATTTTACCACTGTTTGGTACTGGCTCAGCAAGAGTTTGATCTGCGGTTTCCTCCCACATTTCTCACATCATGTGCCAACACTTCCTAATGGGGACGGACAGACTGTTCACAAACCTAGCTGTTATTTAAACCTTATATAGAGCATCTGAATCTCAAACTGCAAGGTAGTCAAATGCGCTGAAGCACAGCTGCAGTTTTTTTACTACACAGTTAGGAGTGCTTCTTATTTGTGAGGACAAAATACGTTGTGTGCATTATATCCAACAATAAATGTCTGTTGTCTTAGCATGCCCTCTTTTATTTTTTCGACCCCTTTCCGATTTTTAGGTCTACTCTCCTTTTGCAGTTTAACAATAGGAATTTTTGATGACATGTTCCTTGTCAGGACAATAAAGCGAATCCCCTTCATTTGCAAAAAGCTACAAAAACGTGTTAGATATGGCTGTCTGGAACTACCCAACATCCTTAAACTGAGGTCTATGTCTTAACCATGGGATAACTGGACTCTCAGTATTTTGAAAAAGTTAGAGGACATACACCAAAGTTATAATTGGGAATACAATTGCACTTTCCCCATCCCTTCTTTAAAATCAATACCATCCACCAAGAATGCTCCTAACAAAACATATAACATTAGGACATAGCACTCCAGACAAAGCAAGTATATTCTGATATATCGGTATATTTATAGTATATGTATATAATACATAGATCTCAGGCATACATTCAAGGAGTGCTTTGTACCAATGGACATCAGACAGAACCTCAATGTTAGATGTATTTACTGGCACACTGGGGACCTGCTTCTTCCTTATCATTTGTTGCTGTTACATTGGTTCTTCTCAGAATCTCATGACAAATACTTGATCTCATTGTAGATTGGGTAAGTGGCATTATTTTTGCTCTAAGTAAGGAGGAGGCAGCTTTTGCTTGATTCCTTTTTGCTGTGGGCCATTATAAGGGAAGACATCTAGGATCTGAAAATTCATCCTCGACATAAAATATGCCAATTACAACAACTGGCAGCTGCCAAAAGATAATGCAAGACATCTTCATCCCCAATTTTTGGGAAAGGCAGAATATAAATCACAAATCAACAACATGGAGAAGGAGGAGAAGACAATAATGACAAGAGAAGTTCTCTAGAATCCTGAATATTCCCATTTGCTCCCTCCAAGTTATGAAAGCCTTCCCCCAAGATTTATAGGTCATCCCAGGAGGGATATATAGACACGAAGAACCATTATGCTAAGGATTACAAAATAATTCTGGTGACAACATGGGGAAGTAAGCATCACCATTCAGAATACCAGCCACCGTTTGTTTATAAGCTCTCTCTGAAGTCTGGGTTATGACAGAAGAAGTTCAAAAAACAGGACTTGTAGAGGATAGCCATAGAAAGAAACATACTCCTTTGGAATAAACAGACAGAAAAATATGGGTGCTGGAGACAGTCGCCTACTGATTACAAAAGAATTCTTATTCGGCAGCTCTTCATCCCTCCCATCAGGAAAGGGACAGGAACCTGACAATGTAGCTAGCATACACAATGAAGCTTTTGTCATAGGAAGACTTGCTTGCATAAAAGAGACATTGGGACTTACCAAGGGACACAGATGGGAGGAAGCTGGTTAGTGTGCTCCAGGGGAGAAAGAAGGAATCAGAGAAAATACTACTACTACAGAATCCACCCACGCAGGACACAAAGACCCAAGGCTCCACGCAGCCAGAGCTTTGATACATCAGGTGCAAAGAGAATGAACAAATACTAGTAAAGAGTAGTCAACTAACATAGGCGTAATGCTACCAACAAAAATCAAATTACACAGGACTTTATATAACCTGTATGTTGCTATTCTTGGCTTTAGATGGGCAAGTGTAAACATGCTCCAAGTCAGATCCATGACTCTGGAGACCCAAATTCATATTCATGCTATATGATGCCATAGAACTATGCTGGGAGGACGCTGGAGCTCTTAAAAGACTGCTCTTAAACTGAACGAATATTCTGATACTTGCGGAAAACGTTGCCCCTTCTTCCAACACAGTATTTAATACACTCACCAGCTGATATTCACTTCGACGGCTAAAAGCCTCCTTGATTCCAGAATCCTTCCATAGGCCAGTCAAGGCAGGCACATACAGCTGGAACAGAGAGGGTTCGATGGGCATCCCAGCTTTATTTTCAAAGGCCATCAGAAACATTCCATGCTTCTCATTCTCTGTGTACTGCCAAGGGATGCCTAGTTTGTCCCGTGCATCAACCAGAACCCTGCAGCCCTAAAAAAAAAAAAGCAGAAAAATATATTTAGTGACATTCAAATAAAATACTATATGAATTTGGGGTAGAACATGAAACCTACTGGGCAAGTCACTCTCTCTCAGCCTCAGGAGAAGGCAAAGGCAAACCTCCTCTGAACAAATCTTGCCAAGAAAATCGCATTAGGGTCTCCGTAAGTCAGAAATGACTTGAAGGCACACAACGACAACAATTTAATATTTAAATATTTGAAGAGTATTTAACCACAGTCAAGAAATCCACCCCACTCCATGCAAGTGGTGGACTGACTGCCAGGGAAAAGCATCTAATGTCCCGTGTCTTTCTCTTTTCTCTATTAGCAATATTCCCTTCCTTTCCCGTATGTCTAGATGTCCTGTGATCTCATCTTGGCCATTTTTCAACCGCTGGCATCTCTGAATTCTGTACATGTTCAGAAACATCCACAATGTTTGAAGAAATGTTGTCTGCACAGGTTGCAAGTGTTCTGGAGTTGCAATTACTACCAAATCCTTAGCTTTTACTGTGGGAAGAGAGTTCATCAATGATATTTAAACATTCAAGATACATATAAAAACATTTTAAAAGTTTTGTACCATTACAGAAATAGCGCATTCATTATGAACTTCCATGATGCCACCTGAAATATGTGTGACCATTCACACCGTTTCCATTATGGCCGATTGAAAAAGTAGTACTTCCTATTTATGCTGCTACCATCAATTAATATCTACATTTATTTACTCTCCCTCTTTGTACAGAAGCTTGCGTTAAAGTAAACTTAAATGACACACACCTATAGTTAAAGGAAACTTGAACAACCAAAGCACTTCCAGCTGCAAGTTCTGTCCTTGCACTGTTTCCCAAAAACTAGCTATGTCTGCTAAACCACTTACAACTTTACATTGCAATACGGATTATTCAGGGCTCTTTCATTACTCCTCACCATAATCAATTTTGAGATCTGTTCACACAACTGAGGAGGAGTATATCCCATGGACGGTCATGATCATGGTAAAGCATCAAAAGCAATGTGGCTTTGATACAAATTTTTAGCAAGAAAAGAACAGAATCTCAATATACAGAAAAAAAGAGAAATCCACCAAAGTGTTCTGGAAAAAGGTTGCTCTGCCCGGCTGTAGAGGCAGCTTCTCTAATAGAAAGACGCTAATTAATAATGTGTTCAAGTCACTTTTATCAAGCTAGCTTCTTCCAGTGAATTTCCCTAATGTAAACACTGAGCTGTCTTCAATGCCTATTACTTCATCTTCATACAATGTAATCCTTCAGGCAAACAGTTCAAAGACCATGCCCTCAGTGCAAAGCACAGAGTACAACCGCTGCTTTAAATGTTGTTTTCCACTTCAGAGGAATCCAAAAGGTACAGATGAAAAAAAATTTTTTTTAGTTTGCTGCTACAGTATTTTAAAGGAGACGAATTCTATCCCTTGTCTGCTGTATTTACGTTTCCATTCTGGATGAAAACAGATTACTGTGTGTAGAATGAAATATCATGAACTATACGCACAGCTTTACTACAGGCATAGATCAGCCTTGCAAGATAAGAATCCAAAACACACTGCAGCAATAATCCAGTTTGAGACTGCTTTAACTTGCCCTGGCTCAATGCTAGGGAGTTCTGGGATTTGTAGTTCTGTGAGAGAGCAAGCCTCCTTTGCCAGAGACCTCTGGTGCATTAAAAAAACCCCCAACAATTCCCAGGATTCCCTAACACTGAGCCAGGGCAGTCAGAGCGGTCTCAAACTGGATTATTTCTGCAGTGTGTTTTGGACCCTTATCTTGTAAGGCTGGACTGTGACTGTAGCAAATGTCCATATAGTTCATGATATCTCACATTCTAATGCAGTAATCTGTTTGGATGTAGGAGAAATGAACGTTTGAAACATAGGTTGCATTACTTCCAATTTTTATTCAGCTTCCATAGCAGGTAGAACAGCTCACCAATGATGGAGCTGGGAATACCAAGGTCCTGCCGTGTCAACTGTGGCCATTTGTGTCTAAAATTGGACTGCAAATGTAGCATCTAAGCCTGCAAGACTGCTATGACCTTTCCTCTGCTTTGGCTCCAGTGCCCTGATGTTCTTTTAACTCATCCTCTTGCTTCACTCTGGCAGCTTTCTGCTCGTAACCCCTGAGGATCACATAGCTGCCGCCCTTGACTGAAAGGCAGTCCGACTCTAGGAAACAAGAGCATAATCGCTGCTTATTAGAACCGTGGAACTTCAAAACACTGGTTTTCTTAAGTAATGCATCTGAGGAAGTCTAGGAAAGCTCATGCTGCCCATTTTTCTTTCTTTTGGTTAGTCTCAAAAGGGCTACAAGATCTCTTTAGACTGAGAAAGAACAGAAAAAGATGATATGGTAGACATAAGTCGATAAAAAATAAAGTAAGGTTTGGGTAGGTTGAGGAGAGAAAGAGAAGAAGAGAGGCTAAGGAGGAGAAAGAAGAGAATGTTAGATTTAAGGAAGGAAGGAGGGAGTGGGGAAGGAATGAAGTTGGAAGAGAGAAGAAGAAAGGAGAAGAATGAAGAATGGAAAAGGAAAAAGGAAGAAGGGGAAGAGAAGAGATGATTGGGAAGAAAGAAGAATGTGTAGATGTATGGAAGTGTATGAAAGTTATGATGGTTTTATGTCTGCATGTGGAAAGAATGTATGTGAAATGATTAATACAATTTATTTTTTTAAAAGGTGCTACAAGAGCTGATTCTGCAGACTAACACGGCTGTATTTTTTAATTTTCTCAAGCATTTGCCTTGCGGCATTCATTCCTATATAATGGCTGCAGGCTGCCTCTAAGAAGGACAGGTTTTCAAGATGTTAAGTAGACCATCCTAAACTTTCTACTCAACATACCAAACCGGAAGAAAATACTGAGTGCTCAAGACCAACCTCGTGTCCATCTCAATCCACAGTCTTGCCAGCTTGTCTGGGTTCAGTTCTAGCTTGTACACCCTTTTTGCATCCCAATGACATCCCTGCAGACCCCTGTTGAAAAGTTTGAAAGCCTCCCTGGGATTCCATGGAAGAAGAGAAGGAGTTCTGTGTGTCAACCACATTCTGTTACAGTAAGCCCAAAGGTTCAGAGAAATTATCCTAAAGCCTTTGTATAGACTGGGCTGGGTCACAACTAGTGTACTTCAATCCCAACATTTCTAAATAGCATTTCTGCTCCCTTAGCAAGTTCACTGTACAAGCTACTTTCTCTTAATCCAATACATTTCAGAGCTATGACTGCGAAACAAGAGATTTTACGCAAACCGAAGCCTTGAAACAAGCAAACAAGATGTAAATAGAAAAGAAGAAAATTCTAAAATAATGACAGCTCAACCGCTTCTGTAAAAATATTAATATTTCTTTGCTGGCTACCGTACTTTGTACGCTATGCCCAAACAACAAGGGCATCAGCACCTTCAGTGTCTGAATTTTCATAAATTCAATATGCTAAATACATTCCCTAAGAAAGTGCATCACTTCAAGCCTACCTTCTTCCAAGAGTATATTATACGACATATTAGACAAGGAATCACTTCTCGGCCTTTTGTGTGTGTGTGTGTGTAGAAAAGGACAGGAAAAGGACAGTCTAAGGATTTGAAACACCATATATTTACTGCTGTGCAGGTTGTATTTGAGAAGAAGGAACTGGCAAAACCACCTCTCAGTATTCCTTGCCTAAGAAAACCCTTTAGAAATCATGGAGCCACATAAATCAACAGGTGACTTGAACACACACAAACACAGTGATCATGACATTATGGTTAAACAATACGTCGTAGCACATGAGATGTATTATCCGGTACAAGCTTAAAAATCTTCTCTAATGGCACAGTAGAGAAAATAATGAAATAAAACTGTTCCTTCAGGGGACCTATCCCACATCCTTCAAATACACTGCTTCTATTATTTATGAGTTGCTTCTGCACATTATGGACCTTGAACTTACAGAATTAAGAGTACTTTACATAAATCCACTTATTTCATCATTTATTCCCCAGGTTAGTAGTGTAAACATCAAGATTACTGGTATTCTGAGCTAAAAGAACAGACACATGAACAAAAGAAACAGCACTTTACTTAGCCTACAGAAACTTAATCCGTCTACTTAACCAGAAAACCTGTGTTTTTGTAGCTGCGTTTATGCCTGCAATCTATAGGACGACTTTCTGGCTCCAAGTAAATCCAAAGAAAGGGAGGAAAGACTTAGAAAGTTGTCTTGATGCAATGACAGTGAAACCTTGGAGGTGAAAACTCATTTGAGAGGTGCAAACTGATCTGAAGTACTTGGGTCAAAATTACTACATGCATTGCTCTGGAACTGAACAGATCACAAAATTATTTGGGCATTACCAACTTTATAATTTATAACCTTTTATTATTTATAATAATAATATAAATAAATAAATAACCCCTAACACTACTGCTCCTCATTTGAAAAACCTACACTGAACCTTGATTAATGCGCAAAACCATAGTTAAACTGTGAGTATTTACTTAAGCCAAAGCAAAACTGATGTTTGGGAAGCCTACCCCATAAACGCTAGGAAAAAATACAAGTCTAACCACTGCCTGCACTGGATGGAAAAGTAAATTTTGGATTGGCGCTTCCTTTCAGCATTTGTAACTGTGCCTTCTCTGCAAAGAACGATTATAAGGGGTGGAAAAAAAAAACACAAAAGCAAGATGCCAAAGGAGTTTCAGTACAAAAGGTAAACAACCGTGGCGTTAGCTTTTGCCGAAAAGGACCAGACGGATGTTTTCCTTCGTTCTTGCATAAGTTTCTCAACAGGAGCTGTGCTAGAAATGAATCTGCAAATTTTGCGAGGCGGCGGCGTTGTTGTGCTTACTCCCTAGAAAAATCCTCTTTCCAATGCCAGTTTTCTGGAACCTGTTTGCTTCCAACGTTCAGGCTTATAGTCTCTGGACCACAGAAAATCTGGATTCCTGCTGTTCCTTAAAACAGGTTTTTAGCCCTGAGGGCTAGAGAGCAAGAGGAGGAAAACAAGTCTGTGCAGTTAGCAGGGTGTGTATATCCTACTCGGCTGGCTCCTTATTCCTCCAACGCCACACTTCTATAGACATTCGGTGGGACTCTAACCTAGTCCTCGTGGGATCTACTGTGATCCTTTCACACTTTGCACTGGCTAGGGACCTACTTTGCGCAATGCAACATAACACCGGTATGTGCTTCTACTTCATTTTGTCCCATATAACCCATCTCTTTGCACCGATCTCTCCTCCACTCCATGTCACTTGCTGCCTGGCTCCACTCACTCCTCCAACTTTACCTGGAGTAATTGGGCATATATGATGCATTTATCTGATAGCAGAGGAAAAACAGCAGTCAGTAAACATCACTATAACCTTATCTTTCATGGGCCCTATACAGTTTATATATATATAATTAGCAATAATTACAACCCACTTTTCTAGGTTCAGATTCAAAGCAGTACGTGGCTATACACGCTATGATTAGTGTAAAATATTAATGTGAAGCATATGTACAGTTGGCCCTCCTTATCCACGGATTTTTTTATCCACGGATTCGAGCATCCACGACTTGAAAATATTCCTAAAAAGTATAAATTCCAAATAGCAAACCTTGATTTTCCATTTTATATATGGGACACCATTTTGTTATGCCATTATATTTAATGGGACTTGAGCATCCATGGATTTCGTTATCCACGGAGGGTCCTGGAACTAAACCCCAACGGATAACAAGGGCCCACTTGTATGGTCCTTTTCCCTCCCAGTCAAAGTACAGTAAGCATTATGCTTCAACAACCAGCCCTCAAATGATGACACTCCAATGGTGCTTTTGCTCAACCATCCAGGTTTATGAAACCTTATCACTTTTGCATCTCTTCTGTCTACCTTTTTGGCCATAAAACCTTGCTGTTGGCGAAGAATGATGGGAGTTCTAGTTCCAAAAATGTGAAGGGCCACAAATGCCCACTCCTTTGTAGCTCTTGCCTCCTCCTTGCAGGGTTTCTTGCAAAGATAAAACAAAGTGGTTTGGACCCAGGCTTAGTTCAGTAACAAACTAAGCAAGATCAGCCGGAGTTAACACACACCCAAAACACACTGCAGAAATAATCCACTTTGAGATCTCTTTAACTGCCCTGGGTCTCTGCTAGGAAATCCTGGGAATTGTAGTTTATTGCAGTACCTCCAGTGCTCTTTCTAACAAAGAAGGCTAAATGTGTCACAGGATTCCTTAGCACTAGGCATTTAAAGCACTCTCAAATTGGATCATTTTTGCAGTGTAGCTCTTATTATTCCCTATGCGCAATGGCGCATAGAGATGATGGGATTCTTAGTCTTACAACATCCGGAGGGCCTTGACCGAGGAAGCTTTTCTCTGTTTTTAATCATGGAAGAAAATAAAGAGAGTTTGCCAACGAAGAAGAATTAGAAGAACGTGATACAGTATATGTCGAGGTTCAAGCTGCATTCACACTGGAGAAATAACCCAGTTTGGAACCGCTTTAATTTGTTGTCTGACTCATTTGCTATGGAATTCTGCGCCCCACAACAAACTCCAACTCCCAGAATTCCATAGCCTTGAGCCAGGGCAGTAAAGTGGTGTCAAACTGGGTTATTTCTGCAGTGTGTTTTTGGACCTCAGTAAACCATCTAATTAAAAAATAATAATTGTTGTAAGCCGCTCTGATAGCCTTTAAGGCTGAAGGGCAGGGTATAAATACTCAAATAAATAAATATAAATAAACCTCAGGCAGAAATAAAGCAATAAATACTGCGGGAGTGGAGTATTTTCTGCAGTGTGTTTTTGGAGGATGTACTAAAACAAATGGCAATAATACGCTTGTCCCTCCGTATTTGTGGCTTTTGCGGATTTTATTATTCACGGATTCGGTTCATATGTGTAAATTTACAGCACTATATAAATAATGATGGGATGGTATATTTTAATTGTACTGTTTTTTAACCTTGTTGTAACCCGCCCCGATTGCTCGTTCAGAGGGGTGGGCTAGAAATAAATTATTATTATTATAAAGGTTAATAATAATACTAATAATATGTTCTCTCTAGGAATATCTAGGTCCCTAGGCACAACTCTATGGTCAACTTTAACCAAAAGTTGCACTGAAGGACCAAGAGATTCCTAGAGAGGATGCTCTACTAGGCCTTTGTAGCTCCTCCAGTGCAACTCTATGGTCAGTCTGTCGGATGTTGACCATAGAGTTGCGATGGAGGACCTAGAGGTTCCTAGAGAGGTGTCCTCTCAGGTGTAAAAACATGGGTGTTTTTGTTATTTGTGATGTTTCCATATTCACGGGGTGTCCTGTGACCCTAACCCCAGCGAATGTGGAGGGACAAGTGTACTTGCCCAAAGGGAAGCCATACTTGCCCATAGAGAATCGTAAGGGAACACTGGCCCATAGGGAAACATTGGGGAATACTTGCCCATAGAGAATCATAAGGGAATATTTGCCCATAGGGAATCCTAGGGGAATAGTGGCCCATAGGAAAACACTGGAGAATACTTGCTCATAGGGAAACCCTACTTGCCCCTAGAGAACCATTGCAGAATACTTACCCATAGAGAATCATTGGGGAATACTGGCCCATACAGAAACATTGCAGAATACTTGCCCATAGGAAAACATTAGAGAATACTGGCCCATAGGGAACCATTGCAGAATACCTGCCCATAGAGATACATAGGAGAATATTTGCCCATGGAGAATAATAGGAAAACCATACCTGCTCATAGAGAATCATTGAGATATACATTGATTGGGGGATCCTTGGGGGCCAGTGTTCCCAGTATGGACTCCCTATGGGCCAGTATCCCCCAATATGGGCCAGTATCCCCCAATGTTTCCCTATGGACCAGTATGGACTCCCTATGGGCCAGTATTCCTCAATGATTCCCTATGTACCAGTATGGACTCCTTAAGGGCCAGTATTCCCAATGTTTCCCTATGGGCCAGTATGGACTCCTTATGGGCCAGTATCCCCCAATGTTTCCTTATGGACCAGTATACCTCAATGTTTCCCTATGGGCAAATGCTGCCATATTGTTTTAGTACCTTCCCAGTCCTGAGCTTTTTGGCTCTATTTTTACCTCAGATTCACTGAGATTTTTTTAAAGTATTACTGTTGCTGTTATTATTAATTTTTTTTAAATCAGTAATCCGCCTCGAGTCCCTATGTGAAGAAAGGCGACATACAAGAAAATAATAAATAAAAAATTACTAAAACCAAGAAGGAGCAGACCTTGAGGATGTTCTCGTAGATGGTGGCCCTGAACTCGAGGAGGGCCTTCTGGTCGAACTCCTTCCCATGAATGATGCGCATTTGCTTGAGGAAAGTGGACTTCCCGCTCTCTCCAGCTCCCAGGAGGAGGATCTTGACCAGGCGGCGGACCGAGCGTCTCTCCCGGGCTAAGAGGGCGTCGATCTCCCGGCTCCGACGACGGGCCTCCCGCTCCGCAGCTCGGCTCCTCTCCTTCCCTTCTCGGGAGGGAGGCTCCCCACCTCCTCCTCCTGACAAAAGGCACCGGCTCAGGCTCCTCACCACCCCGGACATGGCTGCCGAGGAGGCCCAGGGCCCTTCAGAGAAGGTGGGAGGGTCTTTGGGAGGCTCGGGAGGAAAGACAGCCCTCCTCCGTCGACGCTACTACGAGCCTGAGCCTGGCCCGCCCATCTCCCTGCCTCGGAGAGGTCCGGGAGGGCCTCAGATTCGATTTTTACCTCAGGTTTTACCTCAGAAAACACTCCCCCTCGACGTTAGGAGCCAGGCCCACCCTTCTCCCTCCCTCAAATAGGACCAAAAGGGCCTCAGCTTCACTTTTTACCTCAGGTTTTACCTCAGAAAACACTCCCCCTCGACGCTAGGAGCCAGGCCCACCCTTCTGCCTCCCTCAAATAGGACCAAAAGAGCCTCCGCTTCACTTTTTACCTCAGAAAACACTCTAGACTCTTTCTGCACCTCAGTTTTTACCTCAGAAAACGCTCCGGACCCTCTCTGCACCTCAGTTTTTACCTCAGAAAACACTCCGGACCCTCTCTGCACCTCAGTTTTTACCTCAGAAAACACCCCAGACCCTCTCTGCACCTCAGTTTTTACCTCAGAAAACGCTCCAGACCCTCTCTGCACCTCAGTTTTTACCTCAGAAAACGCTCCAGACCCTCTCTGCACCTCAGTTTTTACCTCAGAAAACGCTCCAGACCCTCTCTGCACCTCGGTTTTTACCTCAGAAAACACTCCAGACCCTCTCTGCACCTCGGTTTTTACCTCAGAAAACGCTCCGGACCCTCTCTGCACCTCGGTTTTTACCTCAGAAAACACCCCAGACCCTCTCTGCACCTCAGTTTTTACCTCAGAAAACGCTCCAGACCCTCTCTGCACCTCAGTTTTTACCTCAGAAAACGCTCCAGACCCTCTCTGCACCTCAGTTTTTACCTCAGAAAACACTCCAGACCCTCTCTGCACCTCGGTTTTTACCTCAGAAAACACTCCAGACCCTCTCTGCACCTCGGTTTTTACCTCAGAAAACGCTCCGGACCCTCTCTGCACCTCAGTTTTTACTCAGAAAACGCTCCAGACCCTCTCTGCACCTCAGTTTTTACCTCAGATTAGGCTCTTCTCTTTTCCCTTCCCCCCTAGAACGCAAAAATGGGCGGAAAAGGCGCTTGGGGGGTGGGGTGCATTTCCCCTCAGCCTCTCTACCGTCTTTTTACAAGCTTTTCCCTCAGAAAAATAAGAAAGAAGGAAAAGGGGGAGGAGTTCCTCTTCGTCATTGGGCGATGGACTGTCAATCAAGCCACTTCGAGTTTTCCCATTGGGTGAAAGGGTTTTGGAGGCGGGGCAAAGGAGGGGAAAAAGGGGCGGGGTTAGGCTGTCAAGGTGGTTACTAGGAAGGAAGGAGCCTGTTTCAGTCAAGGAGGAAGCCACGCCCCCTCAAGAGGACGGTGGGCGGGGTTTTCCCATACTGAGAGTGGTGTGACGTCACCAGGCCAAGGAGAAAATTTTTGTGAATGAAAACAGGAAGGGGGCGGGGCTTAGGGAAGCTTAAACTGTCCTATATCCCTCTTACATATTATATTATTAAACTTTTGTGTATGTTTTAAATTTTTTAAAAAATTATTTTTTTAAAAATTAGGTTATTTTGACTGTCTTTTATTTATTTATTTATTTATTTTTAAACAATAGTTTTTAATGTTTTTTTTTTAAAAAAATATTGTGAGCCGCCTTGGGTCCCTTTTTGGGGAGAAAGGCGACATAGAAAAATAAATAAGTCAATGCATAAATAAATAAATCCTGGGGTTTGTTGTTTTGTGTGAGGCACCAGAGAAGGCTAAAGGCCTTGTAGAACTACAAATCCCAGCATCCTTATGATTATATGATTATATTTATTATATAATATAGGATTATATTAATATATTTATTATAGTATTATTATTATTATATTTTTATATGATATAGAATTATATTTATTATATTATTATTTTATATTATATTATATTTATTATATTATATTTATTATATTATTGTATTTACTATATAATATAGGATTATATTTATTATATTATATTATATTATTATATTTATTATATTATATTGTATTTATTATATTATTATCATTATATAATATAGGATTATATTATATTTATTGTATTATTATATTTACTTTATTATGTTATATTTATTGTATTATTATATTTACTTTATTATGTTATAATATTTATTATATAATATGGGATTATATTATTACCTTTATTATATTACTATATTTTATTATGTTATATTATTATTATATTATATTTTAAAAGATTATATTATTACCTTTATTATATTATTATATTTGTTATGTTATATTATTATATTATATTTATTATATAACATAGGATTATATTGTTACATTTAATATTTTGCTATATTTTTTATTATTTTATTATTATATTATTATATTTATTATATAGTATAAAATGATCACATTTATTATATTATTATATTTATATTATCATATGATATTAATTATAATATATATAATTATATTTATATATTTTTGTCTTCTTTTGGAACAGTGATACATCCCTCTATGTGACAAAGTCCCAAGCCTTCTTCTTATTTCTTCAAAACGTTCCCCGCATTAGTAGCCAGAGGGCCCTTGGTATTGTAGCCCCAAAATAATCCTTAAACTCTGCTTTTGTTGCACTGTACGGTGCATTTTTCCCTACTTAAAAAATATTTGAGAAAGGTACCTGTTCTTTAACCCCCTCATCCACAAGATGTCACTGTTATATCGCGAAGAAGAAAGTCTTGCGATTTCTTGTAAAGAAAATTGAGCTTCGTTTTTGGAAGAATACCGCACTCCTATATCCCTCGCTATGGACCTTCTCACACCAGACCAATTCGGATAGAATCTGAAGCGAGCTTGGAACTGATTTCTGTGAATTCGGCTGTTACTGGATTCATTGAATTCTGGACTGACTTTGGATTGTCCTCATCGGAGTTTATCAGACGACGCAAATTGGAAGTATAATCCAATGGCAATCCGAACGCAATTATGGGGTTTCACATTTTTTTTCATATTAGAGCATCTCACTCAATTTCGGGCAATGGGAAGTCATTTTCGGGTAACGGGGAGTCCAATTGGAGCCAATTCGAATTCACGTGAATTCGCTAGTTTAGCAAATTTACGTGAAATCCGATTGCATTCGGAATGTGTTCAGAATAACTTCCCATTGCCCAAAAATTACTGCCAATTGCCCGAAACTGCGTGAGATTCTCTAATACGCAATAACGTAAAACTCATGATTGCGTTCGGAATGACTTCCCTTTTGCCTGAAATTGCGTGAGATACTTTAATTCGCAATAACGTGAAACCCCATGATTGTGTTCGGATTGCCATTGGATTATACTTCCAATTTCCGTCGTCTGATAAACTCCTAACTTGTAACCTGCCTCGAGATGTGAGGAGAGGTGGGTAAGAATTAATAAAAATAATGATGATGATTATTAATATCTTGCTTTTCTCCCAATATAGAGTCCAAAGTGGCTGCATTCAGAGGCACAAGGCCGTTGCATATGAAGCTTCGCTTTACCTAGAAGCTGAGAAACTCCTTCAGAGGAACATGAAAAGAAGCCTGATGGATCGGTCCAGTGGTCCATCCATTCCTGCATCCTTTTTCCTCCCAAAGTGAGGCAGAGATGAGTACAATACTATTCTCCTGTTCCTTGACAACCTTTGAGTTTGTCTTCCATGAAAATTCATTTCATACTCTTCTAAAGCTGCTTTTGAGTTGGAAGCCATCACGTTTTTACTTTCTGCATTTTATTCAGCCTGCAAAGAAAGAGAAAAGAGAAGGGGGAGAAAGAGAGAGAGAGAGAGAAATAAATAGAAAGAAAAACTTGCGTTCCGTGACGTTAGCACTTTTTGGATCATTGTGTCCTTATTACAACTAGACCAATCGTGCTCTCTTCTTTTTCTCCCCCTCTCTTTCTTGAAGTGTGCATTTTTCAAAAGCGGGAGGAAAAAGGCCCGTCTTTGATCAATATTAATATAATAAGAAAATGATGGCTCGGGATTTGCTAGCTCTGTGACAGGCCACATGTCATGTTATTTCACAGCTGCGCTCGCGGGGAAAAAAACACATAAATCACACCAACAGAAATGAAACTGCGGCAACATTTTAGGAAAACGTAGCCCTGAATAAGGAGGGAGCCTGTCACTGTATATCAGTGCTTTCTGAGGAGGAGGAGATGGAAGTTGATAAAGACCCCAAAACTCATCGGACAATTAAAACAAATACGGCAAGCGGAAACAAGGCCTTTAATAGCGGAAGGAGAGTCTTGCGGGGCCTTAAAGGTTAGGTTGGCTTATTGTGGCAGGGAATTTGGCGAAGAAGAAGCCTCTATCCTTCGATGCCCGAGGCTTCAGAGTCTGCAAATCCTGTAGCTATGGAAAAAATATCTTGGATTATGTTATCCTAAGATATTTTGGTGCTTGAAATGGATCCCAAATGGCAACCCGACCCCAGCTATACCTGGAAGGTTAAAGCAGTCTTCTCCAACCTGGTGTCCTCCAGATGAGTTTATTTCACGCAATTTCGGGCAATGGGAAATTATTCCGGACACAATCATGGAGTTTCACGTTATTGCATATTAGAGTATCTCACGCAATTTCGGGAAATGGGGGGGGGTCATTTTCAAGCAATGGGAAGTCATTCTGAACACATTCTGGACACAATTAGAATTCACGTAACTTCACTAAACTAGCGAATTTATGTGAATTCAAACTGGCTTCCTTCAAAATTGAGAGAAATTCCTCCCATGTGAGAAACCCCTAAGCCAGGTCTCCAGAGTCACAGTCTAACATTCGAACCACTGCAACCAATTTTATCTTTTTCAGATATGCAACAATAGCCCTGGGCCACCAGCTGGCAGTAGCAGCCCACTTCGTTCCGATTCCTCTTCGTTTCTGATTTTTGGTTTATTACTAAATCTCTGAGCTGTTTGCATTATGCGGGTGAAAAGAAGTCCCACCCGGGGCTGGTTCGTATACACACGGTCAACACAACGGCTGCAACATTTTAAGGCGGTGTGTGTGAGAGAGGAGACAGAGATGGATCATGTGAACGAACCCTCCCGCCCCAGACCGAACTTTCCTTGCCTCTCAGCCACAGGATTTTTCCAAACTGCTGCACATCCATCAACTAGTGATTAATCAGATGACTGTGTGCAGCAGCCGCTGGTGGCATGAAATTATGCTTTGTGCAATTTTTACATGTTATTCTAAAGCTAAGTCCATCATTGGGAACAAAGGATGCTCCCAAACAAGCCTTTTAATGGGCCATCACCGTGACTCATTCGTGGAATTTTACAGAGGTCCAGATGCTATAGTCTTCTGTTGGCATCTTTACTGTGGCTTCGGTTTTCTGGTGTTTTTAAAACATACCAGACAAATAAATTTGCTCCGGAGGAAAATGTAGAACGGCTTCCCAATGCTTTTTTGTTTCGTAACACTAAAAGACAGTCTGGTTTGAGTGTTGGACTAAGACTCTGGAGACCAGGGTTCGGTTCCCAGCTCGGCCATGGAAACCCACCTTGGTCCAAAGTCACACGCAGTCAGCCTCAGGAGAAGGCAATGGCAGACCTCCTCTGAACAAATCTTGCCAAGAAAATCACATGATAAATTCGCCTTAGGGTCGCCGTAAGTCAGAAACGACTTGAAGGCACTCGGCAGCAACAGCTAAAACAACAAACGCCGATAAGGCTCTGTCTGGAAGCATCCAAGGACTTGCTGATTTCAGTGGAACTGGATTGTTTCTAGGGTATGAAGGCTTTGACTAATATTGTTTGATAATAATGACAATTATTATAATCACCCATCTTGTAAGCTGCACAGCCCTCCTCAATGTGGCCATTTCTGGAAAGGGTTGCTGGAAAGCCAGGATGCTCAGTGGTGATGTGTCCAGCTATTTTCCTTTATTTTGAAGCCTTACAACAGGCACTGGCAGGGACTTTATTTTTTATTTTATTTTATTTAAACTTTAAGGAGTCCTTGGGATGTTGGTGCAGTCGATGATGTTCTTGGAGGGCAGCCATCGATAGCGAAAGAGCTAGATGCATCACCATGGATTTCCTGCCTCTTCGACAACCTAGAAATGGTTGTGTCGGGGAAGTTTGTATTTCTTACACAATGGGCTTGAGTCATTGAAAGGTCAGAAGAGAATTTCAACTTATGAAATGACCGAAAATATGAGTTGCCATGGGGTATGGTATAGTGGTTTGAGTGTTGGACTATGACCAGGGTTCCTACTAGGTGGCACATACTCTCAGCCTCAGGGAAAGGCAATGGCAAACCTCCTCTGAGCAAATCTTACCAAGAAAACCACAGGATAGGGTTGCCAGAAGTCAGAAACAACTTGAAGGCACACAACAAGGACTACGACAAAGGTAGACTTATGGCATCTTACTTGCTAACAGCATGCCGGATGTATATTTAAGAGATAATGGGCACAATCCAGGCAAAAAGAAGGACTTTCACAACTCCCATTGATTTTACTGAAGGCTGCAATCTTTTGTGTGTCTATCTGGGATTAAACTTGACCGAAGCAAGTGGCTCTTACATCGGAACAGATATCCACAGGATTACACTGTTGAACGTGCCTTTAACTTAACTTTCCCTTTGACATCTGTAGATTTTAAAAAGGCTTCGCTTTGGCTGGGTCTTGCTTAGTATAATTAATACAATTACATGATTATTCTCAGGTTGTGCTAAGTACTTTGGAAGTCATATCCGTCTTGCCCTGCTGACACAAGGAATGACTGTACTCTCCGTAATTTCCCAGGTCAAAGCATGACAAGCCCTAAGCTCCGGGGTAATTTCCCGTCATGCACCTTCCGAACATTGCCACCGAGGCTGCTAAATATTGTGGAAACCTCAGCTAGGCCCTCGGGGTCAAAGTCAGTCTATTTCCATTATTAATTTGTGCCAGGTGTGCCACGTTTAATTTCCATTTTCCTCGTATATTCTTCTTCCTGCCCCCGAGAGGGATAAAATATAAATACTAAAATATGTGTGTCATGGCTCCTTTGTCAATTAATCTTCACCTGTTCCGTAATTCTTGGAGGAAAGCCGGTTCCCCTTCATTAGGATTCCAAACCTGTGTGGCCAAATGAGTTAGTTTACTTTCCAAACACGAAGCCGCCGACAACTCTTCAAATTATTAATTCCTGTGAGAGGCGGAATATGTTTTTGAGCCTGATGTATGGCTGTCCCGTTGATGTTCTTCAACAAGGGACTTGTTGGGGTAAACTTGCATGGAATAGACAGGGAGCAAGAGCAAACGCTTAAATAGCTGAGACTTGAGATCCATGGTGCAAATATATGGGATGGGGGCTGTTTTACGGTGACCAGATTTGATGGGTTTTGCTTTATGTGCAATGCGGAGGCTATCCCACCTTAAATGCTAGAGGTTGCAAAAGATGAGCCCTTGACTTTTGAAAACAGAGCAAGGCGAACGTCACATCCACAGATTCCAAGAAACTACATGATTCTTACAACTCTTTGAGAAAGTGCCACTCTTGGACTACCATCAGTAACAATAACCAATGGCAATACCTGATGGAGCTGGCACTGTACAGTCTGCCAGCTCCCAACCTGCAAAGTCCCTCCACCGCCTGCCATTCAGGGTTTAGCAAACATACTCTTCATCTGCTTATACAGGCCCAGAGACTGGTGTGGGTAATAAATAGATCCCCAGGCCAGCAGGAAATTAGCTGGGTTTCATAGAATCCATGCATGGCTGGCTCTTGCAGCTCCACATCTGAAGGGGAAACAGATGTTCACTTGAGCTGGGCGCTTCAGTTCCTGGCAAAGTCTCTGCCGCTTGCTCAGTCTTACTGTAACTCTGATGCTCTTAAACGTTAGGGGAAAGCCAGCTACTGTGTGCTCAAAAGCATATGTAATTTTAAAACATCGGCCCAAGGACCAAAGGTGCATTTTGGACCAGTCGCTTATTACATTGCATGTTGACGTATCCATCTATATACTTGTTGTTGCTGCTGTTCTTCTATGCCATCGTGTCAACTCAGATTTATGGCAATCCCACAGGAGGCTTTCCCTGGCAGAGATTGATTCATAGATTTGTTGTTGCCTTCCTCTAAAACTGAGAGAGTGTGACTTGCCCAAGGTTACCCAATGGGTTTCTATGGCTGCATGGGAGTTTGAACTCTGGTCATCTGTAGTCCAACATTCAAACCACTACATCACACTGGCACTGATCTATCTATATACTACTTCTGTATTAAACCTATAGGTTAGGAAAGTTAGTCCTACGAGTTCAGTTTCTATAATTCCCCATTGCTTATGATGGATGGGGAATTTGGGGAGTTGCAGTTAAAGAAAAGTATGGCCTGATTCCCACTACCTTTTAAACCGGATCACAAATTGATTTGAACTAGTTTAAATGACCCTGATTCCCACTTGAATTGATTCATTGAAGTGATTCGGGGAGAGGAGGAGCCACACACTAGACCCATTTAACCCCCATCTTTTTGACGCTGATGTTTTCCGTGTCTTTTTGGATAAATCGATTCTGTGCAAGTGTGAACCAGATGCAGATCGGAATCAGTTTAAATCTGCCCTTTGCCAGCTGGAGCAGGTTCGTTTTGAATCGATTCATTCATGAATGTGAACCACAAGTGGGTTATTTTATTTTGCAGCAAGAAAATGCAATCGGGGCAAATGTAGTGGGAACCACACTTCGCCGCCGAACCGATCCATCAATTTGCTTCACAAAGCGATTTATTTGTAAGTGGGAATGCGGCCCAGAATTTCAGCTTGGAAAGCTTGGAAAAGCAAGATGTAACTTTTTTTAAAAAGTAAGATAATAAATGACAATTGTGAACATTGATTTCCCAATGCCGGCAACAGAAAATGAGAGTATTTGAAAGAGACAAGTACTCTGAAAACTGGAGAGCAGCAGAGAGCTGGCGACAGGTGAGCCAAATGAGTGATAGCCGTTTCATTGAGATCCCATGTTGGGAGTCCGCACTGAGCAGGTTAAGTGTCCCTCTGCTCTGAATTCAGAAAGGCAGAAATAAATCAGGCCTCCTTTTTTATTTAAAAAAATAAAAAGCCAGAGAAGAAACTGTCAAGTAGTTAATTAGGGGAAGAAAAATATATCGCTATACAAAGAAGAAAAGTGTGGGGGGAAAATGAAATGATGGAACTGGAAGGAATAAATTACTCTGGGAAATATCTGGGAGCAGGTAAGAAGAGTCTGGCAAATTCGACGTTCTTAAGAGCAAATGGCTACAAGGTGCAGAAGTCCCGGGCGAGTCCTGAACCCTTATGGGGCGTTTATGATTCTATGAATGCCAAAAAGAGTTATTCAAGGTCTTGTTCCCAAATATATTCAGTTTCCTTTAAAATCCAGATCAAAACCCAGAGCAGATTCCCCTCCCACTGACTCCGGCCTGGATATTAACCTTGATCGACTGCACCAGGGAAGTTTCAGTAATCCCTCCATGCTGTTTTTCATGGAACATTCCAGAACTCATTGAACTTTACAATCCCAGCTGACAGCTCCGCTCCAGTCCCCATCTATCATTTGTCCCAAACAGACGGGTCATGACTTCTCTTATCTTGTAAAAGGTACAGATAAGATGCTTGAAGCTGATGGATTAGGAGAGAAATAGGCAGGCCAAGTGTGCGAGAAAAATGAGGAAGGCTGCAGACAAAGATACCCAGAGCAGATGGGCCACACAAGCAAGGAGAAAGGTCTACCCCATCCGCATGACCCAGACGTATGGTTTGAGCACTGGACAGGAGACAAGGGTTCGAGTCCCCACTCAGCCATGGAAACCCATTGGGTGACCTTGGGTCTCTCGTCCTCAGAAGAAAGCAAAAGCAACCCCTTCTCTGAATAAATCTTGCCAAGAAAACCCCATGATACTGTTGCACCAAATCAGAAACCACTGGAAGCCATGCAACAAGAAGAAGCGACACATGCACATAGCTGCGAAGATACCAACTGTTGACCGCATGGCGTTGACTAGAGGCACCAGTCCCATTTCCGTACCAGCCCATTGGAATCCCCATTATTTAGAGCTTTTATTTATGGCCCCATGCCCCAGCAATCTTGTTGTTTACTTGTAACATTGTACTGACAGCTTCCTGATCCCCAGAGGCTTTTCTAGCTGCTGACATAAAGACTGGGGGGAACAATGCACACTGTGCCGGTATTACAAGAGGGTTTCTTCTCCTTCCAGGCCTGTCAAGATGCGGGGATTAGATGCAGAATAATGCAGCCCCTCCATCCATCCCCAAAGCCGTAACTCAGCCTTTGGACGCTCCCGGCACCATAAATTTGGACAGAAAGTGCAGCTCCAGCAGTTTGCGAACAAGAGCCGCAGAGTCCGATTGAATTACGGCTATGGGAGGCAGCTGGGATCCCCCTGCACAGAATGGTTAGGCGCTCCGGCTAGGGAATGATTACTTGTGATTTTAATGAGATTGACTTTTAATTTACAATCTATAGGAAGGAGAAGGAGGAAGAGGAAGGAGAAGGAAAAAGAAGAGGAGGAAGGCATGCATTCTGAGACCTGCTTAGAACACAAATGGAGTGAGTTCTGAAATAAAGGCCCTCTTAAGGATGGTTTTTAATGGGCCTTCCTGCTACTTGCACCTTCATGACCTGAGAAGAAAGGAGACCTGGATGGAAGAAGCGGCTTCATAGAGTTGGAACAAGCAGATGCAAGAGTGGACGGTGGAATATGTGGATTGCATCAATCCTATGTATCAGTTTAAAAGTTTGCAAGGGCTGTGAGGATAACTGCTTTGATTTTCCCGCACGTTTTCAGCTTCACTTCTTCCAGCACTCCTTGCAAACCTGTTCATGCATTCATTTATGTTGCCCTGACTTGCTCTCGCTTGCCTTCTCCTGCTCTCAGTGATGTTATCACCCATTCAGATTGGTTTCGTGGGGCTTGCCACGCTATTGCATTCACCAAGGAATAGTAAGCTGATACGGGGGTACGTGCCAACCTAAGAAGGACCAAGCTCAGTATACCAGGTTTGGCATAACACAAGTAGTGCTAGTGGGACAAAAGGTCTCTGGAAACCCCAGTTTGATGCTCCCCCAGGCTTTGCAGTAATAGCATCCATGGTACTGGGAGCTGTGCTGGGGTTTAGATTGAAAGTCTTTTCCAGGCTGGCTTTGCTCCCACAATTTCAATTGCTAAGTTGGCAATGTCAATGAGGAAAGGGGCTCTGGAGAAATACAATGCTTCTCAGAAGAAACTTGAGGAGGGAGGGAAGGGCCCCCCTCAAATGATTCCAGTATATCACACTCCATCATCTTGGCGTCCAATCAGCTCAATTTTATGCACCAAAAATACTGACATATTATGATTAGATCATTGAACGCAGCCCCATATTTTATCACTGAGCTTTCAAGATTGGACATGAAATAGATATTTACTGGCTGGAGGAAAAGCAGAGGAAATGATTAAGGCTGGGCTGGAGAAGCAAAAAGGACTGTGTTGCACCGTATCCTCAAATATCCAGCAAGGACATGAAAGGCAAGCCAAGGCCGTGGCCAGTTCAGCACGGACCTTCCCTCTGACCTTCACTGAGTAGCCCTGGGCAAGCCATGATCTCTCAGCCCCTGCTGTTATCAACGGGGGTATAAGTTCCTTACTGTTTGTAAAATTCGGTCTCTCTGTATTCTTAGGAAACTTCCAGCGGTTGCTCACCATCCTCCTATTCTCCTGGACTGACTAGTTTTTGTAAGCCAGAGCTCTATGTTTTAAGAGTTTCATCTCAGCTGCATTGCTGACCGTTCAGCCAGCTGATCCTATCTCACCACGGCTGGCATCTTGTTAGTATCTCTGAAGATGCCAGCCACAGATGCTGGTGAAACATCAGGAATAAACTCTTCTAGACATGGTCACATAGCCCAAAAAATCCACAAAAAAACTATCCTCTAACTTGCCCAGGCATAAAGTGCGCTATGTATGCAGAGTGATTTTTAGGGGACACACATGTCGGTTGCTCCTAGATGGTGTAATGCACATTGTCTCTGTGCATTGCCATTGTGCGTTGCAGTTGCAGAATGGGTTGTCAGCCCAGCACACTGACCATTGATCCACACACATTGTGCTGCATTGGTATTCAGTACAGAGGTTGCATTATTTTGAAGCAATGTAACCCATCAGCCCCCATCTCCTCCCCATTCCCAATTTGATCTCTGCCTAGCTTGGATTATGCGTTTAGCCACTGATTCTGATAATCTTTCCTGCACTTAATTCTGGTCTGTTTTGGGACTAGGCATGCCCTTTTTCTAATTCACACTGACAACCACCTTCCCCAGAAACCAAGTGTTCCAAATCGAGCCTTTGGTGAGATGATCCCACCTTGTTTTCCTTCCTTTTGCTACTTCTGCAATGATCCTTTTTCCTACTCTTGTCTTCTGCCTGCATGGGGCACAGCTCAAACGTAGTTTTCGGAGCAAGTAGTACTCCCTCTATCAATCTTTTAAAACAGGTGGCAAACGTCTGGTCCACTAGATGTTGCTCAATACAGCTCCCATCATCCCTGAGCATTGGCTCCGAGCATAAGAGTTCCCCCAAAGTTCTAGACTTTGCATTCCTTTTACGGTGCTCAAATCAATAAATGCTCCACTCCAGTGTATTTATATCATACAGTTCCGCCCCGTGCTGCAAGGTGACCAGGTCCTCAGCATGGCTCTCAGTGAATTGAAAACAGCTTCATCCACGGAGGCTGGGGGCTGAGTACTTCCCCTCCTTACAAAACGGATTGTGTTCCATTACTTCCCATCACAAAGCAATGGGGCTTGACCCCGACGTTTTACCCTGAGCCTCCACACAGAGAGAAGTGGAAAATTGCATTGTGCAAACAGCTACCTTCAAATAAAAGCAGGAATCCAGTCTCCTCCTCTGAACGTGGGGAAAGGATGTGGCTGCCCATTCAAAGTTCTTTGAGTAGGTCTTAATAATAGAGCATGTGGGAGTTATAGGAACTGTTTTGTGTGTTGTGGGCATTTTTTCGCGTACGAAACCACACCGAGGGGACGAGATTGGCTACATTTGGAGATGCACAGACTACAGGCTTTTTAGAGAGCTGGAGGTGGCATTGTGTTGATGTTAGTACTGAACTTGCAGGTCCATGAAGCTTCACACCTTTAGCATTGCAGCATCCATGGTGACTTGTGCAGGAAGACAGACTATCAGGGAGACCAGCACCAGGAGAACTTGCATAGTGCCACCTGAAGTAATGACTCTCAGGATAGTCTGTATTCAGACATGAGCTCCATCTGATGAAAATGGGAAAGTGGGATCTTCCAGATATTGTTGATTCCCATCACCCTTACTCATTGACTATATTGGCTAGAGGTTGATGGGAGTCACAGCCCAACAACATCTTGAGGGCTATACCTAGCCACTCTTATAGATAGTGCAGTGGTAAATGTTGATCTGCATATAATGGAGAAGAATTTTGGTCTCCATGATGTCCAACTCCATATAAGGAGCCCTGGTGGTGCAGTGGTTATATGCTGGTCTGCAGCCACAAGGTTGTGAGTTCGATCCCAGGGCTCCAAGGTTGACTCAGCCTTCCATCCTTTTGTAGGTCAGTAAAATAAGTACCCAGTTTGTTGGCAGCAATTGGCTTACAGACTGTAAACCACTTAGAGCAGCGGTTCTCAACTTGTGGGTCGCGACCCCTTTGGGGGTTGAATGTCCCTTTCACAGGGGTCACCTAAGACTAAGCCTTAGGAACTGAGACAATCGGTTGGGGGTCACATAAGATGTGGAACTGTATTAAAGAATCACGGCATTAGGAAGGTTGAGAACCACTAGCTTACAGAGTGCTGAGTTCAACATTAAGCAGTATAGAGATCTAAATGCTATTGCTATTATTATTACTAGGTAAGAAGGCATGCTTTGGAATACTGTCAAAATAATCTTTGCAAAACTTACATTTTGGTCTACACCTCCTGCAGCCTCCAAACCAGTATTGCCACTAGCCACCTCTCAGGAAGGATCTTGGAAACTGAAAATATAAATATTATTATTATTATTAATTATTATTATTATTGAAGTTCAAAACAACATTGTTACCAAGCTCTGGCCTGAATCCTGTTGGTCACCCCAACTAGAGTAGACCCACTGAATCAATGGGAATCACCATCCAACAATTCATTCAGTGCACCATTTCTAGTTGAGACTAACCATAGAATACAGGCCTTAAACTGTTCGCATGTTGAAAATTAACACATTTTATCCACACAACCTTGAAAAGATAGTGATGGAGCCAAAGCCAACCAGTGAACCTCATGGTGGGGTGGCAATATGAACCTATACCTCCTGGCATCTATTTTGACTTTAAAATCTCTATATCTCAAGAGCGTTTAAGGAAAGGTTGACCAGATATCATAACCGCAAAGGAGGACAAAGCACCGCAAAATGTAGCACATTCAAGAACAACGTAGGCCACGACAAAATAAAAGCTACAAGTACTAATATAAATTCATTTCATATGGCACAGTTCGGCACCCTGGCCAGATCTCAGACCATTTAGAGCAGTGGTTCCCAAACTTTGGGCCTCCAGATGTTTTGGGCTTCAGGTCCCAGGATTCTTGACTGTTGTCAAAGCTGTCTGGGGCTTCTGGGAGTTGAAGTCCAAAACACCTGGAGGACCAAAGTTTGGGGATCACTTATTTAGAGGAAAATCCAAGAGCTAGTCTGCCATCTCACTGACATGGGATCCACCAGCGGTTGCTGTGCCAGTTGGATACCCAACATCAAGTGCACAGAAATAAGTGAAATCTCCCATTGAGCCACGCAAAGGCGTTTATGAAGATGCAAACCCTACAGCCAGCCAACATTTTCAAATAAAATGCTTAGTGCAGAAGCAGCCGTTACTCTCCAACCCTTGTAGCTTACTATTATATACCAACATATGGGCCGTTCTTCATCTGCATGGATTGCTCTTCGGTGGGCAGTGAAGTTTAATCTACTTTTAGCAGTAGAGGGAGCTAGGGCTCTTTGGAAAGAGCTCAGCAACTTTTTATTTCCCCCCTTCCCTTTTCTTTTGGTTTATTTTCCTTCCCTCTTGCAGCTATAAATGCACAAAGCCAGAGAGAAAAGAAGAATATAGGATGAAAACTTGGAAGAAAAAAAAAAAACCCTGCACAATCCTCCGTCTGTTGCAGTTCCAAGCTGACTGTCATAAATTACAGGCTCTAATAACAATAATAATAAAATATGAATGCAAGCAGTTGCCAGATTAGCAAAGATATTTAATGCTTCCAGTCTGTGATCGATACCGTTGAATTGAGTCTTACCCAGGCTTTCTGTAGCTGGTTTTGCTCCCATCCATCACTATTGGGGTGTGTAAGAGAAAGACACACGCAGACAAGAGACCCAAGCGCACACCTTCCCTTCCTTTCCAACTCTTCCCTTCCATCCGTCGCAAAGCTTGCGCTTGTAAAAACACATTTACAACATGAAGGCCTCAAAAACCGATATTTTCCGAGCCTTTCCTTCCAGCAAACGGTGACCCCAGAATTGGCCCTGCTGATGGGATCAACTTAGATTTCGCTTAACCCATCCTGGCTCAGTTGCCCTTTTGTACATTTCTTCAATTATCCTTCCCACTCCTCTTGGAAAAAACAGCGGGGCGCAAAAAAGATTCTTTGGCGCAACCCAAGGACGAAAGTTATGGAGGGAGGGTGGGCGAAACAATAAAAATTAAATACCATAAAGCCATGGGAATAAAAAGAGGTCCAAACAGTCAGCATCGCCCGGCTTTGGACATCCGAGGAACCTTACTTGGCCAAGGCCTATGGTCTATGCAACCCTTCTTGTTGAGCTCCTGATGGTAGTTAGTTCCAGATGGAGTCACTTAATAGTCTGTTCCCTATTATTGACTTCCAGCAAGCAGCCAAATACTCATTATGAACATTGCATTCCCAGACTTAGTTAATAGCTATTGATATTCCGATCCCTTCTGCATGTTCCCAGGCATCCTCTGAATTCAGCAAACCCTTCCCTCCCATCTCTGGTTTTTGCAATGGTGACGTTCCACAGGTCACGCAAGCATGGAGTAGTGTTGGTTAAAAAAATAAAATAAAATAAAATAAATCATCCTTCACTCATAATGCCCTATAATTTTTTTGACAACTTTAGACATCTTTCCTTTAATTGCTTTGGCATCGATGAAGTTTGTGGACGATCCGCTGTTTCGCATCATCTTGATTTGTTCTTTTTAAGGTCACGTGGGAGGGGCTGGGTCCCATTTTGAGCCACTGAAAGTCATTTTAATTGATTTTTTTTATTTTAAAAAAATGAAAAGTAAGACGTCAGGAATCCTTTAATGACAAGAAATGGAACAAATCAATTTTGTAATATCCAGTAAAAAAGATTAATGTCGACGAATTTTCTTTTTTGGCTATTACTGACACATTAACACTAGTATTTCCAGGCTGTAGGGCCAACGTGGTGTAATGGTTTGGGTGTTGGACGACCCATTTATTAGGCTTGTGGTAAGTATAAATGATAAAACTGAAGGTGGCAGGTACTTAACCGAGGCCTTCCTCAAGCTCTCTTCAACTAAGAAGGAATGCCTCCCCTAGAAAGATATCTGTTGCAGCGTATGCTGTCCATAATCTAAAAGAAAGGAACCTTTTTTTAAAAAACCATACAGAAACTGATCCGCAAGTAACTGAAAAACTAATTTGGTTCGCAAACCCCCCTATGCGTGTCACACATGGGCACATAATATAACTGTTTTACATAACTCATTCTGTACTGCTCACTATTATGCAAAACATATGATGCTTTCCCTAACTATGGCCAGGAACAAAGGGCTGCGGAGGACATGGAAACATCTCTCCTGAGTCTTGAGGGCTAGAAAAAATTGGAAGTGTGACATTTCTGGAAGCTAAATTCTGCAACTCAATCCATGCAGAATGGAGACATACAGCCAAACCTATGGATGCTGCTGCAGAATTCTGTATTACTGGCTCCAAATAACTGTTGCTTTTATAGCCTCTTTTGCATGGAAACAAGAAGATGCTTCGTCTCATACTTGTGAATGTGACCCTGGAGTTTATCACATGGGAGGAATTTCTCTCAATTACGAATGGAACCAATTCACAATTACATGAATTCGCTAGTTTAGCAAATTTACATGAAATCTTACTGCGTTCGGAATGCGTTCAGAATGACTTCCCATTTCCTGAAAATGACCCTCCCATTGCTCAAAATTGCATGAGGTACTCTAATACGCAATTACGGGAAACCCCATGATTGCGTTCGGAATGACTTCCCATTGCCCAAAATTGCGTGAGATACACTCATACGCAATAATGTGGAAACCCCATGATTGCGTTCGGATTGCCATTGCATTGTACCCCCAAATTCCGTCGTATGATAAACTCCCCTGTTGGCTGCTCTTACCACTTTGGAAAGAAATGGTGTGCATGCCATTTAGCAGAGGAATTTGGGAACGAGCCCCACTGTGCATCTTATTTTTTCTTTAGGTGATTGTAAAGTAAATGCTGGTAATAAACAGTGAGAGGAAAATCAATGGGAACGAACAAAGTACCAGCCATACCATATTTTACTTTCCACCATCTCATTGTTGATGCTTGGATTAATAAGGAGCAATCTGAAAATAAGCAGAGCCTTCCTGAGGCTGTGAGGATCATGGATTGCAAAAGAAAAACAACAACAATAGCAACAACAACAGTGACAAACGGGTGGTTGGAGAGCTACTGTTCCTGAATCCTGGTCTCCCAGAGTCTTAGTTCACCATTGAATCACAGCATCGTAGAATCTTAGGACCTTATCAGACATCGGAAATTGGAAGTATAATCTAATGGCAATCCGAACGCAATCATGGGTTTTACGTTATTGCGAATTAAAACATCTCACACAATTTTGGGCAATGGGGGGTCAATTTCAGATAATGGGAAGTCGTTCTGAACGCATTCCAAACGCAATTGGAATTCACGTGAATTGGCTAAACTAGCGAATTCATGTGAATTCAAATTGGCTCCAATTGGCTCCATTCAAAATAAAGAGAAATTCCTCCCGTCTGACCCTCTGCCATGCAGGAAAACACAACTAAACATTCCTGAGAGAATATCAGTATGCAAAGGGATTTTGCAGCATTGTTGAGACTAACTGAGAGAAAGGCTTCTAGGTCAGGTCAGAGGTGTCACCTGGATAATGCTCTCCCTGTTGTTTCCGAGCACCTGACACTTGGCGCCTACCTTGGGTACATCCATGCCTGTTTGCTTCCTTCCTACCTCCAGCTCATTATAGTTTGATGCCTTCACTTTGCTCTCCATTATCATTTGTTTGTTTCTCTCTGTGCATTTGTTTCATTCATATCCTGCCTTTCTCCCAGGGCTGGCATTCCAACGTAATTAAAAAGGTTCCCAATAAATTATACACATGAAAATGCGAATCACATTAATTGTACTCTTAAAACACTAATTAAAACAATTTTACAACCACACTAAATAATAAGCAAGCAGTAAGCTGTTTAAAAGGAGAGCCTGCACGGTGAAGTGGTTTGACCGTTGGCCCATGACTCTGGAGACCCGGGTTCAAATCTCGTTTTGGTCATGGAAATCCGTTGGGTGACCTTGGGTGAGTCGCACACTCACAGCCCCAGAAAAAACCCACGATAGGTTTGCCTTGGGGTCATCATAAGTCAGAAATGACTTGAAAGGCACACAACCCACAACAACCTGGAGACCAGAGTTTGAATCATGGCACAGCCATGGGCGGCCTTGGGCAAGTCACACTCTCTCAACTTCCGAACAAATCCTGCAAAGTACATCCTATGAACAACACCCCCCAATACAAACTTCTGTTTGCCCCATTAAAATTCATACATAGCTACGCCAGATATTCAGTAGTGCTGCTAGCCCACGTTTTGTTGCTGTTTTCAAGTGCTTTTGAGATGGGTTCCTGGGTTTATCTCTGTTTTGTAAGGAGGTCAAGATCCTCCTTTAGGCCTCTGTTGACCAAAGATTTTAACTTTAACTTGTAACATCCATTCTACCGCTGTTTGTGTCAGAATTTTCCCGTCAGCAGGACGCCCGTTTTCTATAGCCCCAAAGCTAAGATCTGTTGGAAGATGGTGTTGTTGCAAGAAAGGAAAGGTTAGCAAACGCCCCTGTTTTTAGCCGGGCTGTTTCCAAAGAGTGCTGTGAGTGTGACACCGAGTGCGGTCTCTGCGCACCAGTTAAACCAGTCCTGGGGTCACTCAGATGTGGCACCGATGTGGCTACCAGTGGGTCAGCACTCACAAAAAACTACTCTCTCTCCTACCCATGAATGCTCCCTGTTGTTCGAAACAAAAAATCAATACAGCTGTTAGCTCTAAGCTGTCAGATGACTTTTGATGCCTAATATCAGATGAAGTAGTCACTCTGGGGTAGATATTTACACTCAGATGGTTTTTCTATCACCCACCATCTGCGTTGAAAGTGCTCTCTTTCTCCCCGTCTCTCTCTTTTAACCCCCTCCACATCGACGAATGGTGGATTTTACCATGAGGAAGCTGCTTGTGATCTGAACATCAGAAGGGTTTGGGAATATATATATTTATATATATATATGCCAGCAGAAGAATAGAGAAAAAGGAGGGAGAGGGAAAAAGTGCCACGCAAGGTGAACATGCCGAAAGAAGACTTGGCGGTGCCCTCGGACTGGATACAGAGCTAGGGTTTTAAAAATTCAAACCAGGAGTCGTCCTGGGGTGCTTCAGGATTGCTGTGTTTATCCTCCGAGGCTGTTTTCAAAACTGACATTGAAAGAGCTTTTAAGCTCGGTGGTAATAATAGTTAGCACTTATAAAATGCTTTGGAGCATTCAAAACCCATCGTGGACATTATTGCGGCAATCTTTAAAAACAAGCCCATAAAAGAGGTTGCTATTATGATCGCCCCAATTGCAGATGTGGGGCCAAGGCCCGAAGCCTGGATCCTGCTTCTGCCATCTGTCCCGCTGTTTATCGGCGCCAATCCTTTTCCATAGTAAATCCCTGCCCCTCTTTTGTCCCTCTTTTTACCTTCCTAAAATGCCATCCATGTGTTATTCTGCAGTTTCTTTCCATTCCTCCTAGTCTTCTTTAGATGCTGAATCTCTGACTGTTAGGATGGGTGCATCATGTCTCTAGTGCCCAGATCTTAAGGATGGGACTAAGACTGGTTTGCTTTACTTTTTGGCAAGGGCAGTCCCGGTTAATCCTCTGCCATCCTAGGTTTTTTCCAGTTGCTTTTAAAATGTCCCAGTTTCCCTCTCCTCCTCCCACTTTCCACCATCATGTTCAGCTTGCTACGGTTAGAATCATAGAATTGACCAGAAGTTTCTGCAAACTGGGTTCAAAATGCAAACATAGTTCACATTCACTGCTATAATCTACAATGACAAATATTTTAGTGGTTGGGTGGTGCATTTGGGATGACTGGAGTAATCCCCATCATCACTTTGTAGAGGAAGAAGCCCTTTCTTTTCCATCTCTTTCCCTCTCTGTTCCCATCTTCAAAAAACCGATGCTTTCTGTGCGATGGCAAAAAAGACTGGTATTTTACCCTCTAGACAGAACGCGGGCACAAAATGGAAATCAAATACTGTGGGGGCAAAAAGTTAGTAAGAAATCTTTATGAGCAACAAATCCCTGATAACACTGATATACCTGATATACCACACAATGTTGGCTTTCTGTAATGACTCCCCCCCCCCCAAAAAAAAACGCTGGCCGAAGCAACTTGGGAAAGAAAAGTGGTGAAATTTGCTTGCATTCATTACTCCAGACACTGAATCCCACCTTTACAAAAATAAAAAATAAAAATATCTTTGCCATATTACAGGTGCATATGCGCACACTCATCTACACACACACACAATCTTCAAAGCCATATTCCAATTATCCCTCTTGAAACGCTGGTACCATAAAACACATTTGACTTCTCACATTTATTTCCCTCAATCCAAAGCCTGTTGCAATCAGCTGCAGGACCAAAAATCATGCCACTTTCAACAAATGTGTGTGTGTGTGTGTGTGTATATATATATATATATATATATATATATGGAAAAAAACACAGAAAGAGAAAGAAGGAGCCTGTTATTTTTATGTGCTCATAAATGCTTTTATAGAAGAAAATATGTCAAGTGACAAGGCAGTTTGCTATGGGTATGTGGAAAAACTTGCCGCTTAATTTAAGATTTTAAAGTGGGGGAATTGTTCTAGCTGCCAGCTCCAAAGCCTTTAGCAATCTGTATTCTTCAAAGGGCTGGATATAAAACGGCGCATGGCTACTCCGTGCATAGGACACAATCTGCCAGGCACAGCTGTGCAACCCCAATTTATTTCAGCCCCACGCAAGCCCCGTTGAGGTGCATTGGTGCAGAGAAGCACATGGCAGCAGTGGACTGTCCCTTTATACTGCAGATAGCTAACGTCTCCAAGACTTAAAAGCGTATCTACTCTATAGATGCAAGCTGATGTAACGGGGGGACATAATTCAACCTATTTTTTTCTGGGGTGAATTTTTAAATGTTGAAAACATATACTCCTCTTTCGGAAGGTTGTCAGCAGCCCCTGAGAAAATGTTCATATCTATTCATTTGCACAACCCACAGTCACCCATAGCAATGGCAACAATCACTGATCGGTTATCAGGAGGTGGAATATTATGTGATCTCAGATAGGTTTGGGTTGACCATGCATCTAATCCCAGTGGCTACAAACCAGCAGCCCCAGTTGCCATGGGAAACTGTGACGCTGAACTGGGTTAGTGGAGTGGACATGAAGATTTGCAGCATGGAAGTATTTTCTGGGAGGAATTTCAGTCGTCTAAAATTGCCGGCGTCAATCAGAAAACTGAAATTGCAGAAGAATCGGCACAACTGTAAGTAACAAGTCAGTCCAAATTGTTAAGGAATACTGGGAATGGCAATGCCTACAAGGAAAGAGATGGGGGTTTGGCATCTCAAAGAGAAAATCATTTGTCCCTAAAATTGTTGTTTGTAGGATTCTTTGGCGGGCACTTTGCCCAACTGGCATAAAACTGAGGTACGCTTTGTAGTGAACATCCAGTCCAAATATCATTCTGTTACCAACCAGGCTTGGATCTCTCCCCTGAAATACATTCATAGCCTTGTGTCTGAGCCTCCTCCACTACCATCAAGCTGAACTCACTTTCTCAAAATAGACTATTTTGGTGGGAATCTGTCTCCACCAGTGTCTGTAGAAAAATCATTCATGTCTCTCTCCATATCCCATTCTGAGAACCATGATAAAAGGTTTATTCTTTACAAACTTCTCTTCAATATTCCTAGCCTTTAGCGGCTGCCAGAAAAAAGCAGGTGCTTGTGGCACAGGAGTAAACTTCTGTGGAGGAAAAATTTTGGTGAGAATCCACATTGATTCCCACATTACTCAACCATTCATGATGTAGTTGTTGTTTTTAACTGTTCCTTCACACTCAACGTTCTCCCAGTTGTTGAGACTCCTCAACAGATGAGTAGAGATGGAAGAGTGAGTGAAGGCTGGCTCTACCACAGAGATTTCTCAGATCTTCTTTTGGACATCCAACACCTGCTCCGTTGTGTTATCAAATGGCATCTCTCTCCCACACCAGTTGGGTCTGTGCTTCACAACTGGTCCTCATCAATCCAGATGGTTTTGTGCTGTTCTTCGGCCACCTTTTCCTTGATGATGCGGAGGAGGTCCTCAATGCTGCTCCAAGCGTCGGCTTCCAAGGAGGCATAAAGGCAAGGCAAACCCTCCAGTTCTTTCTCGTTCTGACGGCACATCGGCAAGAACTCTTCCTCCGTCTCAGGCTTTGGTAGGAGCTTCCTGCATTGCAGAAGGAAACCCATAAAAGACACGCATTACATATAGGAACATAGATGCTACGCATGCTCACATACAGAGACTGTGCCGGTCTATGACTGTAATAAAGATGAATTATTTGGGTTTTGTTATTCATCTTGGGCTGCTGTCACATTGCAGAATTAATGTGCCATGCTCATGTATGGTACAGTATCCAGGTACATATATATGTATGTATGCATGTATATATCTTGCATTGTACATGTGCATTAAATATGTTTGACAGAGTTCCCACTTACATCTTCTCCCAAGTTTATTTTATCCTTAAATTAAACGGTTCTAGTTCTGAGAGAGTTAGTTGAGCTTCAAGTGCTGCTGAAATGAAATGAGTCAAGAAAGTATGAACTTATCTATCTCCCATTAATTTCAATGGGACTTAAGTGCAATTAACTTTCTCTGACTTAGGGACAATAATTTTAACTGGGAGACAGCCTTGTGAAATACAAGTAGCAATACATTTTAAATTAAAACCTCAGTCCATTAATAGTGTTTTCTTCTGTTACATACAGATGTGTTGAAGGAAGTAACAGCCACATAAGTAGAAAGCATGCAGCATGGCTGGAAAAATTAGTATTCTGTCCCAGCATCTTAATATATCTGTACCATTCAAAGTCTTTCTGAAATCTAAGGCTATATGTAAGCTCCGTTATCCAAAATTCAATTTTTGTGTAAGCTACAAATACACAGCGGGCAACTGAGTTGGTCTGCAGTTATTTGCCAGGCAATATTTTTTGCCATTGCCAATGAATAAAGTTCTATTGTTGGTTCAATTTGATTAATCCAAATTGAAAGCTCACTTCTTACTGAAGCACAATAATTGACAGTGGGTTAATGCTTCATGTTTTTGTTACCAAAGACAGGATAACACTGGCTTGTGTCCCATCGAAATATTTATGACTCTCCAGATTTACTTTAGGATACGTTAAGACACCCTTTCGATCTTCCACCGGCTTTAACGTCATGAGCTAATCATTTTCTATTGATTTTCTATTAGGTTTCCATTTAGACTTGCTTTCAATGTCATTTTCCATGTTACCTTCCATTTGTTTGTTGAAATGGTAGTCTCCGGGTCACTTTTGTGCTCGTCCCCATATCGTAGCAATACCAATTTTCATGACAAAGTTTTATTACTGTGTGTATGAATGCATAAGTCTAGAAAGTTTAGTCCAAAAATGGACTCCAAAAACCTGAATCAACTTATCCACAGGTCAATGTAAATACTGTACATTAACTCTTATAAGAAAAGGAACCATCTCCTGGTGAAAGGCCTGCATTCAGCGCCGATGCCCTGCAAAATGCTTATTTTACCAGCGTTTGACTGGAATATTATAAACCGTATCACTTTCCTGTAAAGTTCTCCTCTTGCTCAAAGGGAAGGAAGAGATTCTATTTATATGTGATCACCGGAGGCTTCACCTGCTCATGAACTCATCTATTTTTCATCCAAAATCCTGGACACTTATCACAGCTCAGATCTGAGCCCAGGCCCCCAAAGCCTGGTTGCAGGGCTTTACAGGGATGCTTTTAATAGCAACAAAGGTGACAGCAAAATCTCAAATAGGCTGTGCCAACATTACAAGCCAAGGCAGACGTCTCGGGAAAGGCAAGGCATTCTCCGTTTTTAGTAAAAATTCTAAGAAAGCTCAGAACGACTGAGCCGATTCTGAAGCGAGCTGAAGGGAATTCATTCGCTGTTCATTTATTATGACTTCATTATTTTCAAGAGCTAACATTTAAAGAAACCTTCTGCAAATTGTCCCGTTAGGAGCCCTTCTTGGATCAAATCGTCTTAAGGCTTCGAAGGAGAGATGGCTGAGACAATTGTATTTAAGAGAGGGTTAGTTAAAACTAAAACGGGAAAACAAAGAGAAAAAGAAAATACTGAGCGGAAAAGAAGTGAGAAAGAGTTGCAATTTAAGGCATACATTTGGAAACCCACTGGGTGAACCTGGGCAGGTCACACTCTCTCGGCCTCAGAGGAAGGCAAGGGCAAATCCTCTCTGAACAAATTGTGCCAAGAAAACCCTGTTAACAGGTTCACCTTAGGTTTGAAGTAATATAGAAATGTCTTGATGGCAACCAACAAGAAGATGTCCCATTGAATCAATGGATATTTACACAAGTGTTAACTTATCAAATTCCCAATTGATTCCATGGGTCAAAGTCTAGTTGGAGCTAGCACTTGGATTTAAGCCTTCAAAGGAAGAAATTAAAGACAGTAATTAATAATAATAATAATAATAATAAAATTTTATTCATATGCTGCCTCTCCCGCAGGATAGAGGCGGCTTACAATATCAAATAAAATACAATATAAAATAAAACATAAATTAAAATGCATTCTACTTCCCCCCCTCAACTATACTATAACAAAATATCATAAACCAGTACTCAAATTTCAGAGAGAATAAAGGCGACTAAAGATTAGGAAGAGGAGGAAAAATCATGGCAAGTGACGGAACTGTTTAGAAAACTTTCAGATACACAAAGGAATCTAAGAGCACATCCAGACGGACTAAAGAGCCCCAGATTTTGTTCCTGTCCTCCTTGATTTTATACTGGGTTAAAATGCACCAACTGGGAAGCTGGTATAAAAAGTCTCTGATCATACTGGGAGCGGGCAGAAAATATTCTGGGATAAAGAAAACGTGTATGGATTTCCAAAATAAAATAGAAAAGAACAAAATCTGGGACTGTCTGGCCTTTTTAAGCAATCTGGGTGGAATACTTTATAAAACTGGGGTAGAAATCATGCAGCCCTGGACTGCAACACCCAGCAGCCCCAGACAGTGGCAGTTCAAAGGTAGTTGCAGTTCAAAAACATTTTGAGGGCCATGTGAGCAAGGAATCTGCTTTTGTCTCTATTCAGTGCAACCCAGGTGTCATCCGCCAGGTCCAAAGTTTACATTGCCATAGGCCTGGATTTTTGTATCCTTGATCATCACTGTGCCATAATTTCCAAGAAGAGGAAGGAGAAAATTATGAGACAGAACATTGTCAGACATGAAGGTGCTATGATACATGGGAGGGAAAGGATGATCGGCTTTCTCTCTTATTCTTGACAACATCAGGATAATAGCATCCGACGACACGACGAAAGCATCCAACATACCTGAACTTCTTGATATTTTTTTCCGAGACTCTAATAAAGAGAACAATGGGATATATCCTGGCTTTGATTAAATCCTTTGTGCAGCCGATGCCAACTTCAAGCAGACAATGTTTGTTCTGTAAATACGAAGTCAGGAAAAGGACTTTGGTAAGTACACCTTGGGATTTGTAAGCACACAGTCTCAAGCGGGATTAGGCAAATGACCTCCCACTGACTGCACCACCTGGTAAAAAATACTTTATATCAGAAAGTACAGGTAGATCTGTTGTCCTTCTCTTTAATCCCCCCCCCATCAAAATCTTGCCCCGTCTGTCCTTTTGCCCTGATTTCCAAATATAGCCTTGCCTGTAACCATCACTCCTCCACCACCCCTATTCATCTTCCAGTTTGACACCAATTGTTATCACACTGTCCCCGTGAAGGTGCTTTGGAGATCCAGGGTTGCGTGGTCTGTTTTTCACACCATCAAACACTGTCTTTCAGAAGGAAGGGAGGGATGAGTGATTGCAACTGCAAACCACCTCCCAATGCCAGCCGATGTGTGAATGTTCCCTATCTAAGGGAATGCCTTCCTTCTTATAATCCGCTCCGGATACTCAGGTCCTCTGGAAAGAACCAACTAAAGCCTATGAAAACAAGTTTGGCTACAGTTTCCCAGAACACCTTCTCATCGGCTGCTCCTAACCCATGGAGTGGCCTGTCAGAGGAGATCTGGCAAATTACAAACCTTAATAGTTTCAAAAAAAGTTTCAATGAAAAGGTGCACTTTAGTGGAATACAAGGCAGCGACAGGATCGACATGATGTTGTGTGATAAGTACCAGCTACGGATGCTTTTATCTTGCTAAAATTCCACTTTACTAGCCTTGTGTGAAAAAGTCCTTACGCTGGGGTGGAGAATTTGGCATCTCTGGGAGTCCAGCTTCAACATCAACTCCAGCCAGCATAGCCAGTGGTCAGTGGTCAGGGGTATTATAGACCTAAAATCTGGAGGGGTGGATTTCGGAGGGACATAGGTTGCTTTTGCCTGGCCTAAGCCAGTATTCTTTAACCGAATCGGGAATTATTACATTCTATAATATCCTAATTTGGGCCAAAGGCCATGCAGATTATATGACAATGATGGTTGTAGACTAGGGTTAAGGAAAGTGTGACCTATGAGACAGATGTACCCCTTAGGCTCTTTTTCTATGGCCCCAGAAGCCCTCTGAGCCTGCCTAACAATTATATTCAAGAAACCCATTGCTGAAATGTTGTGTCAACAGCACATGATCCAACAAGTTGCAGCTGAAATTTGCTACTACATTTTCCCTCTTCCAGTCAGCCTGGCATTCGGCTTTGTAGGCCAACACCTCTGAAGAGCATTGGAAACATACAACTCATAAAGCATCATCAAACGAACTTGATCAACAAGACGTTCTTAACCCAGAATCTCCCCATCCAATGCAGAGTCAACTGAGCAAATAAATGCTTTTCCCTGCCTACTGCCTTTGTTTGTTAATTCGCTATAATGGCCTCCTTCCTGAAAGAGAATTAACTGATCTAAAGATGGGGATTATGTCAAAATGAAGGAAGCATGTGCGAAACATAAGCACGTAATTGAACTTTGTTGGTTCAAATGCAACATGTTCTGTAATTACTTTTCAAAAGGGGGGGAAAAACTTCTTATACTTGTCTTTTCCCTGCTGCATAACAAGCATCCTGCATCTCATGCCATCTGTTTGGGCTTGACTTCATCATCTTTGTTCTTCACATCACTGTCTCATTCTACAGCTCAGATAAACCTCTTTAGATATCTATGTAAAACCCAAACAGTTTCCCACCCCCAATAGATATGTGCATGAAAATCCAGGGAACAACTTGAAGAAATCAAGGATACTTGTCCGTCTTTACGATGGGCCATGCAACATAACAATAGGCTATGGATGGAGAAGGATGGAACCATTTGTGAGAAAGCCAGAGGGACTGGGATGCAAAAAGATTCTTTATCCGTTTATTATACTTTGCCTTTTCACCAAAGAGGCTCTCAACATGGCTAATGATAATAAAATACATAATTAAAAACAACACCATGATTACAATGCGATATTAAAGATCAGATATCTCCATTTGGAAGAAAAGTTAGTGGATAGTATTTACCTGGAAAAAGAATGAAAGAGAGAAAAAAAGAAGATTCCTCATCATTCTACCTCTTGTATAATAATAGAGTATCTCATTCCCCAAACATGGTTCTGTATGAAGCCAAAAAGGAAGCCACAAGAAAGACGATGTCTCCAGGCCTGGGGAATTGCAAAGATTTTGCAAAAATAGAAATCCCCATTTCTCTCATCTAATGCTCTGCTTGTACGTTTTGAAATTAAGTCCAAACTGCAAAAGCCAACCTTACATTTTTTTGGTTCTCTATTGGCCAAAGGAGACGGAGCCCAGAAGCTCTGTCTCTAGAATTATTCACTGCTTAAGGGAATCAAAAACACCGACAATAACTTCAGTGTTTTCTCAAAGGTGGGTTCTTTGCCCTGACCAAAGATCTAGGCAAGGTGACCCCAGTTACCTTGGCAGCGACAGCCTCAATATTTGCAGGGAAGATACATTCGTAGGTGTGCGGATTCCTTTCTCGGGAGTATATGATCGTTTCTGTCTTGCGTCTCCTCAAGAATTCCTCCTTTGTTATGATACCTGGGAAGGAAAAGAAAAAAAAATCTCAACTGCTCCAACTATTGTAATAGTTCCAAAGGCATATATGCATAATATATGAATAATTTATTAAACAGAAGTTAAAAATGACTCGGTGTTGTTGTTGTTCTTGTTGTGTGCCTTCAAGTCATTTCTGACTTATGGCAACCCTACAGGGTTTTCTTGGCAGAATTTGTTCAGAGAGGGTTTGTCTTTGCCTTCCTCTGAGGCTGAGAGCGTGTGACTTGGCCAAGGTCAACCAATAAATTTTCATGACCAAGGAGGGATTTGAACCCTGGTTTTCCAGTGTTGTAGTTCAAACCACTCAAACCACTACACCACACTGGCTCCATGATATAAGATTTGGGTTATAAAATTTCAAGGCATGGCATACTTTTAATTCATCCAAATTCTAATTGACTCATGAGATACACCAAAAATAATCCCATACAAACATTCGGCCATTCACTAATCTCCCTCAGCATCCCATGCTTTCACTAGTCTTAACAGATCACTTACCCCATTATATATAGTGCTACGCATAACATACAGAACCATACTTTACCTTGATTTCCCTAATAAGCACAGCAACAGTTCTTACAAACATCACAAAGACCCAGTCAAGTCCTTAAAAACAATGGCACCGTGTCTGAGATGTCAAATGTCTGAGATGGACACTTACCCATGTTGCCATGATTTGTAGTATGCCACGTTTGCATGACTTCACTTCTATGAAATTTTGGATCGTGTTGTATGTAGTAGGTAACTGATGCCCAGATCCCATAGAATCATAGAATCTTAGAATTCTAAGAGCAAGGGCTGCCATGCAGGAATACACAACTGAAGCACTTCTGAAAGATACCCATCTAACTTCTGCTGAAAGACCTCCAAGGATGGAGGGTCCACCACCCTTTTAAGTCATCTGTTCACCTCTCAAACAACTCTTACATTATTTTCCCCTTTATGTTTCGATGGAACTTCTTTTCTTGCATCTTGAATCCCTTGATTTGTGATCCCAAACTAGCACTTCATCTGCGGCATCACACTAGTCCTAATGAAGGAGTATATCTGGGTGGCCATCTTACTTTATTTCTAGATCTTGGAACTAGACTCTAACAAGACCTGATTCCAAGCCTCTGCTTTGGAAATCATTGGAGAATTGGCTTGTGTGTGGCAGGGAGGGATGGGACTGAGTAGGATGAATAGGACGGAGAGCATAAAAGGTGTAGAAGAAATGATTGTTATAGTTATTATCCTCAGATTTACAATCCCCAGGCTTTAACTGGCAGGGAACAGAGCTGGCAGCGTGTTTATCCTCGAGCTAGTTAAATCTGGTGAACTTGAGCATGACCTATTTCAAGAAACAACATATGAAGTGCCAAGATGGGAGAATAACTGACGTCTGTGTAATTGCCAGCCTGTGTTGCAGTGTCAGGCTCTTCTGAAAGACGGTATTTCAACAATGAAGTGCGCAAGATCATCTGCAACGCCTCAAATTGGATATGCATAAAAGAGCATAATAATGGAGGAAGGGCCTTTGCTGTTGCATCCAGCCAACAATAGTTTTGTCCTCCGCAAGCAAGCAAGCAGCGTGCTTCTGGGGAGCCCACAAAGAAAGCACAGGGATAATAGCCAGCTCCGGCACTTATTCCCAGCATGAGACCCATTAGCACTATCCTGTCTCTTAGCATGGAGAAATATTCACCGTTAAGGTGACCCAGTGAATTTCGTAGGGTTTTCTTAGGTAAGCCAGAGGTGGTTTGCCACTACCTTCCTCTGAAACATAGCCCACAGCACCTGGTATTCCTTGGTATTCCCTGGTATTCCCTGGCAAACCACCATCCAGGGTACTAACCAAGGCTTGGGAAAGTTACTCTTTTTGTTTGCCTACAGCTCTCAGATTCTTCTAGTTAGTATTTTTTTTTAAGAAGGCCACCTGAATTTGAAATTCCTGGGCTGGAGCTTAGAAAAGGTGGATGGCATTCTGCTTGGGACTTGTTGTTGGTGTTGTTGTGTGCCTTCAAGTCTATTCCCAGCTTATGGCGACCCTAAGGCGAAGATATCATGGGTTTTTCTTGGCAAGTTTTGTTCAAAGGAGGTTTGCCATTTCCTTTCCCTGAAGCTGAGAGATGTGACTTGCCTAAGGTCACCAAGTGGGTTTCATGGCTAAGCTGGGAATTGATCTCTGGTCTCCAGAGTCATAGTCCAACACCAAAACCAATATGCCACACTGGCTATCCTATAATGTATATATGAAACATAAATGAATTTCATGTTTAGACTTGAGTCCCATCTCCAAGATTTCTCATTATATATATGCAAATATTCCAAAATCTCCATAATTTCCAAAATCCAAAACACTTCTACTCCCATGCATTTTGGATAACGGAGACTCACTTTGAACTCCCGCAATGCTGATTCTTGCCCTTTTTGAGTTATTTTGGGACAGAGCAGGTTGGCACTTAAGAGATGCTGTGTAGCCATTCAGGGTGGCGAGATTTACCTGGTTTGCACAGATTGAATTCCAGGGCCCCTCCGGAATTGAGCAGCTTCTGAATGAAGGTCTTGGAGAGCACCGTGGGGCAGAAGAGGACAGGGCGCCGACGGTCGCAATGGATGGGGCGCACTGAGCTATAAGGGATCAAGCTGAAACTCTTATTGATCTCGCTGACTGAATCAAACTCTGCGGGAAAGACATAATGAGCATTTACAGTCTAGAAACGGACTCCGGTGTAAAAGTGCAACCTTCTCCACCAAACCTGGCTGTCCCGGGAAGGTCACCTTTCAAACAAAAGCATAATTTCATCATATTGAGAAATACTTATATGTTGACTTCTCCAGAAAACCAATATCTGCATGACAATTAGTCACAAAAGTCCAAGACAAACATTGCTACCCATAGATCTTTTTTTCTGGACTCTTCTGAGGCAGACTGGGCAATGCTGTGCCATCCTCCCTGTACCTTCAAATCTATCCAGCAAGGCCTTGGTCACCGGCTGCACCTCCGATCTGGCACGGGTGTCTTTTGAAGTGACAATGCGGACTCGTTCATTGCTGTTCATGCGTTTGTACTTGTTTTCTGACCTGCTGACAAACTGAGAGCAGACAAGGGCCTGGTCAAGGAGAGCTTCGAGACTGGAACCTTTCAAGCAAAGCAACCCATCTTGCTGGGACTTCATCCAAGCAGGTTGAAACTCCAGAGTCCTTCCACTACACAACTGCAACCCTGACTTGACAACCTCTGACTTTCCTTGTGTCATGCAATTTTTGTGGGCCTTCCTGGGCTCTTCCAACTGCTGCGTTGGGAACCTGACCTTTACTTGCCCAGGATCTGACTCACACTGGACACAGAAATCTGAGGTCATATCTCCAATGGACCATGGCAAGAAGGAAAGAACTTTAGATAACCCAGTGGAGATGCTAGTGCACATTGTGATGGCTAACAGTGTTGGTTGGCTGGTTGGAAATATTCAAATGGCTTCCATAATCATAGGAATGGAAATAGAATAATAGAATTGGAAAGGACCAATTCTAATCCAACCCCATGTCATGCAGCAATACACAACTACAGCACTCCTGACATCCATCCTCTGAAGATGGAGAGCCCATCATCCTCTGAAGCCGTCCATTCCACTGTCAAACAGTTGTCACAGTCAACAAGTTCTTCCTCACTTCTAATTTTCTAAAGGGTAAATGCACTGTAAATTTCATTCTGGATTTTAATGAGCTTTCCAAGGTAATGAACCTATTCTGGGAAACAGAACGTGAGTATTCTGGCATTCTGGGGCCTCATTCCCACTTACAGATAAATCGGTGTGCGATCTGAATCAATGGATCGATTCAACAGCAGAGTGTGGTTTCCACTACATTTGCCCCGATCGCATTTTCCCCCTCTAAAATAATCCACTTGTGGTTCACATTCATGCATGAATCGATTCAAAATGGACCTGCTCTAGCCAGCTATAGGGCAAATTTAAATCCGCATCTGGTTCACATTTGTGTGGAATCGATTTATAAAAAAAGATGCAGAAAAATATCAGTGTCAAAAAGACGTGGGTTAAATGGATCTGGTGCATGGTCCCCCTCTCGAAATCACTTCGGCGATTTGATTTAAGTGGGAACCAGAGCCATTTGAACTGGTTCAAGCTGAATTGTGATCCTGTTTAAAAGGTAGCAGGAATGAGGCCTAGGACTATATGACACTGAACTGGGTCCACCTGGGAGTCTGCTGGCCTCTGCTAAGCTATAGATGCAACACCATCCTCTGACCAGGCACTTTGGTGGAGCTAAAATACAGCAAATAACCGACCAACTATGATTTCTTTGGGTAAGTGGCACAACAGCAGAACATCAAAACACCTGCATCTCACTGTCAGAGTTATCACTTTGAGGCCCCTGGTGCCATATCTTTTCAACTAGATTGCCATTTTTTTAAAAGACAAAATTTGGCTTCATTGCTTTCTCAGAAAAGCTTTCCGCAGCTCTGATAAACCCTGCGGTTGGCACAGGCAGGCGGCAAACCGGACTTGTGAAGTGAGATTCAAGCTGCGGCTAATGCCATGGAAAGCCAGCCAAACCTGCACTTGATAATAAAAGGTAACATTTTGATGTCTCTGTGTGATTTTGTGTTACCTGTAGAATCTGTCCCAAAAGGAAACTGGCTCGGGAAAGACGAGGACTGGTTTTAGAGTCACCTGGTGGCGTATGGTCTTCTGGCTGCAGTGTATTCTGGTAGAAAAGGCACAAATAAATGTATTTCAGGACAGAACAACATGAAAAATTGCCAAATGCAACTTTGGTGGAAGATGGAAGCAGAATCAACCACAAAGTGGGGGCTGGTGGCTTCCATGTTGGTGAAGCAATGAATCTGCTCTGGGGTTTAAAGGTGTTATCCAAGATACTAAACCTTACTCCCAAAATAGGTTCAGTGCCTTAGGAAGCTTCTTTCACATTCAGGCTAAAATGCTGAATAAATTCTCCAACTCTACTTCATCCTAGCATTGCTCACATAACTCATAAATTAGGATTAAGAGACATTTTGTTAGTCTGAAATATCAGTATGATATTCTGAGAGAAAGAAGTACCAGAAGCTTTCATAAACTGTCTGCTTCCTCCGAAGTATGGAACAATGCTGAAGTGTTTTAGTTGTACTTTGTAAAATTGCTCTTTAAAAATTTTATTATGTTGTCATCGTTATCATCATCATCATCATCATCATCGTCGTCGTCATCATCATCATTTCTATCCCATTTCCCCATGAGACTGGTACTCAAAGCAGCTTACAACAATGAAAACAACAGCACTTTTTCTAGTGTTGGTAGTAGTTTAATTCTGTTTTAATACTGAGCTGCTTTGTTTTTAAATTATGTTATATTTGTTTTAATTTCTAAGCCTCCCTGAGGGCCAGTTTTTCGGAAAAGGTGGGGCATAAAGATACTACTACTACTAACTGCCACTACTAGGCACTGAACACAGAGACTGCTTCATATGAAGCAGCTGTTTTGCCACTGATCTAAGGGCTGCATCAGCACATCACCAGTATTTCCAAGCCATGCTTAACTTAGACCTGCTAAAGCCTTGCAGACTCACAGCCCTGAGTTTGCAAGACCTTAACAAGACTGTTGAAAGCAGGGGAATTCAAAGGCCTCTCCTTCGTAAGGTCTCCATACATCGAAGTGGCTTTGACAGCAATGAACAGCAACAAATTCCAAATTGTGCACTGCATTCCCAATTATTTTGTGCGCGAGGAAATTTATTGAGAAGACAGAGCAGAATTTTTGCATGCGTGTGTGAACTCTGCAGTCTACCTATCATGCTTAAGAAGTTTATCACATGGGAGGAATTTCTCTCAATTGCTAATGAAGCCAATTCACAATTACATGAATTCACTAGTTTAGCGAATTTACGTGAAATCTGATTGCATTCAGAATGCGTTCAGAATGACTTCCCATTTCCCCAAATGACCCCCACCATTGCCTGAAATTGCGTGAGATACTCTAATATGCAATTATGTGAAACCCCATGATTGCCTTCGGTATGACTTCCCATTGCCCAAAATTGCATGAGATACACTCATTCGCAGTAACGTGAAACCCCACGATTGCGTTCAGATTGCCATTGCATTATACCCCCCAAATTCTGTCATATGATAAACTCCATTGCCGGCCTTGTGAAGGGGACAGAACATTGGTGGACAATGTGAAGAGGAGAAAAGACTTGGAAAAGAGACACGGATCTTTAGGTACCTCTATGGATCTGAAAGGCACTACTTACCCGGGGCGATCGGAGTGTACCATATGAGTTGTCCATCTCATCCTTGTTCCCTTTGTTCATCAGCCGCTGCAGCTTCACTAGGAGGAGCTGTTGGGCTCTAGAAATGAAGGTTTTGGAAGTCTATACAACTCAGGGCATCAACCATCGAGTAAATCAAGAAAATAAAGTAGCACGAAAGACTTCAGTAACGGAAAAGAAGTCTTGACTGCACATCATTGTCTCCTAATTGTTTAGGCTTGAGACATTCAATATTTTCCCCCTTCTCAGAAAGCTAAACTAGTAATCGATGCTCATGGTGTGCACATTCATCCTTTCTTTACTCATGATAAGCTTACATATTTTCCAAGGTTTCCCATCACTCCAAACTTTTGGAGTTATTGCACTTCCACCTGCAGGATCAACCCTCCCTCCTTGCTCCCTCATGAACTTTGAGGTGAAAATTTAATATTTTTGTTTAACTCTAGTTCCACAACTGGATTTTTTTAAAGCACATATAGCAGACAGTGTGACTTAGTGGTTTGAGCACTGGACTATGACGATTAGAGTTCAGATCCATGCTTGGCCATGGAAACCTACTGGGTGAGCTTGGGCAAGTCACACTCTCTCAGCCTCAGAAGAAAGCAAAGGCCATGGTATATAATGGGACTTCAGCATCCACAGATTTTGCTGTCCTTGGGGGGTGGATACCAAGGGCCTCCTGTATTGGTCAATTTCTTTTATCTTATCTCGTTTCCTATTCCAAGATGGATCTCCTGGGACAATAAATGTACATGTTCATTTTCTATTACAACAGAATCATGAATAGTTACTCATATTGCCCTAGCCTTGCTGCACTCTGCTTAATGTTGTTGTTGTTGCATGGCTTCAAACTGTTTCTGAGATAAACCCAGCATGGGATTTTCTCGGCACTGTTTGTTCGGAGAGCCTTTGCCATGGCTTTCCTCAGAGGCTGAGAGAGCATGACTTGATCCAAGATCATCCAGAGGGATTCTATGGCTGAGTGAGGATTCCAATTCCTGTCTCTTGGAGCAATGCTCCAACATTTAAGCCGCTGTGCCACAGCGTCTCTGCTTTATATAGACAACAAACATTCCTGCATCAAGCACACTTGGCTCAATGGCTTCTGGGGACATGGAGCTTCGCACTTTGCTCACCTGCTGCCATTTGGGATGGTCCCCGTTTCCAAATCCTTGTCAGTGAAGGGGTCAACTCTAGCGCAAAGCCACTTGCACTTCCCATGGTACATGGTGTCAAGGACGTGCACAATCTCATCGCATTTCACCGAGAGGGAGCAGCAGTCCAGCTGGCTGGAGATGCTCAGATTCAGGCGGATGTAGAAAGAGTCTCCCGATGTGACCAGCCCTTCTTCGATTTCAGTCAGCAGTTTCCTGTATCCTACGATGGAAAGAGTCCAATTTATAACTGTCAACTGTATGAACTTAGGAGCCGGCCCTATCCCAAGCATTGATTCAGTTTTGTCTAGTGTTAACATACTGATGTGTGTTCGTCTTGTTGGCTCAATGGGAAACACAGTCAGATCTCTTGTCCAGATTTTTTGTCCAGGCGGATTATAGTAATTCAAAACAAGATCCAATTAAAAATCTCATTTTATGAAAGCATAAAATAGAATAATAGTATTATTTCTAAAAAATATATATGGATAAAAACAATTAAAATGCATTTAAAACAGAATTAACCGGTAAAAGAGGTAAGACCTTATACAAGCAAAACAGGGGCTCTACCCTTAAGCTGCGGCCTCTATCTTTAGACTGCCCTCTTCGAATTTAGCTGCAGGAAGACTTTGAGAAATCTATCTACCAGATGTTAAGCATTTGCTGAGAGAAGGAACCCCTCATAAAGAACAAATAAAATGACCCCCTTTTCGGATATCTGTTCACACAAATGCTCTCTGCAAAAGGACACAGGTATCGATAAACATCATCCAAACCCTTGCATCATCCTTTTCGAGTGCGTTATGATTCTCTCATTTTTGGCTTAGTATAAAGGACAGTTCAATCATTTCGTAATTAACTCTAATTGGCACCTTGCACGATCTGTATCTTGCTTTTTGCTCCTGCCAAGTGCAGCATTCGTTTTCCATGTTTGAAAACATGAAAGAATTCAGGGGAGGTGGAGGAGAGACAGGGCATCCTTTTTCCAGTGAGAAATTCAACTTTTCCGAATCTCCTTGACCCACGTACTTAGGAAGAACAAGGACATATTTAGTGCAGAAATGTGGTTTTGCAAGTATTATTTAACACACTCCCTGCAACATGCCAATTGTTCTGATTCTAGGGATGACAGGGATGCGTGTGGCATTTCTATGGCTCTTTAAAGCAATTTATTTAAGAGGCAGAGCCTAAAAAGGGGACAGATATGGTGAACCCACACATTATGAAGGCTAGGTCCAGTAGACCCTTGGTACCCATTGGGTTTTGGTTTTAGGATGCCTTGTGGATACCAAAATCTGTGGTTGCCCAAGTCCCATTAAATATAGTGACACAGAAATGGTGGCCCTTATATAAAATGGCATAATCAGGGTTTGCCGTTTGAAATTTATACATATTTATATAGATATAAATTTATAGATATTAATATTTTCAAACCATGGGTGGTTGACTCCATAGATAAGGAATCTGTGGATATGGATAACTGATTATATATAAGCCTCAAATATAATTGTCAGCCCATATGATCAGAGGTTTCATGCTCCAAAGCTTTTTAACGGCGGGGATCCCTTTTTGGACTACAACTCCCAGAATCCCCCAAGACAGCTCTCTTTCGAAACGTCTTTCTTAACTTTCTAAGCTCTGATTTGGAAACCGGAGTGAAAAACAATGTCCCGCAAGTGCCAAACCGCCAGCCGCAAAATCATGACCTTGGGAAGCACTGATCAAGTCTGTAAGAATTCTTTATTTGTATGTCTACGAGCTTCCCCAATATTTCCTATTGACGAAGATTCATGAAGGAGCAATAGAAGATTCTGGGACTAGATTACTATCTCTTGATCTGCTTCATAAATATACACTTTTGCCTAAACCGTTGGTGGCGAGCGGCTTGTCGTACGCCTTACCTTCGTGGTTCGATTTGCAGTGCAGTGTTACTGGTCCACTACACTTCTGAATTATCCAGTGAACTTCTTCCTTTGTGCAAGCATCCAACGGTAGACTTGTGTGCTCCCCTTTGATGCATCCCTCCACCTAGAGATACGAAAGCAGCATTATTCTCTCCTATGAAGCAATTATTCCCCTTATTAAGCTGTGTAGTTAACATCAATCTGGAACAATCAACCTGTCTTATTCTTTCGCAGCACCGAGGATGCAACAGATAAATTGATAATCTCGCTTTCTATCCCTCTCCCTCCCTGTCGCTGCTTCTCGTTCTCTCTTTGGGCTGCTCATAAGCTCCGGGCTATAAAATCACAGCAATGGACAGATTGATAGCTCTGTTGTGGAATGCAAGTCTGTCTTATAAAGGCAGTGACAGGGATTTGAGGAAAGCCTAGCCGTAGGGAAACGAGGTGGGTGCCATGCTCGCACTTGCTCGATGTGAGTGTTTTGCAAGCCAGGACGTGACAAATGGCAACAAGCCCACTTGCAAAGTCCTTACTTCTGAGTAGATATGTATAGAACTGAACTCTGGTACTCATGCAACCAACCTTTTTGGAGCAGAAGACAACCTCGGATGAAAGATACAAGACAGAAGTGGTCAACCTGTGGCCCTGTAGATATTGCCGATCTACAATTCCCACAAATCCTCAACATTTGCTATGCAGATTACTTTTTTTTCATGAAGATGTTTTTGAAGATCCACTCCTTAGCATCTTTGGTTAGAAAGAGCTGGGGTGCAAGAAGTGATATATCTTTATGCTTGAGGATCTTAGCTTGTTCCTTCATAGCTGCCTTGCCAAGTCTTACCTTCTTCTGTCTTATTGACTACATTTTGATTAATAAGTGAGACAAGGTATAGAAAGTCTTATTTTGACATTTCTATAACCTACTTTAAAGTTCCATAAATTGGGCAGATTATTTTGGCACAAGAGGCTGAATATCCAACAAGCACATACTCAGGTATAAGTCTAGAAATTTTAGTTAAAAAATTGACCCAAAAACCTAGATCAACTTATTAATGGATCAATATAAATACTATACTTTAACTCTTATTAAAAAGAGAGCCATCCTCTGGTGAAAGGCAAGAGAACAATTTGTCCTGGAAGAACTCACCTCCTTCTACTCTCTCTTTCATCCAGCATTTAGTGTGAGCCAAAACTGTTCTGCCTGCCATGATTTTGTAGGTTCTTTGGCATTGTTTTCCTTTGCTTCATCATTTAGATCCTTTGTGGTATGTCCCTAAGTTTTATCCTTGACTTATCCAAGAGTCAAAACAAAATCTGTAATTTTGCCCCAAAAACCTGCCCTCGACTTATACATGAGGTCAACTTATAGTCAAGTATATACGCTACTTTCTCCCCAGCAGTAAAATATAAAAGGACAGAACATTAGATAATCATCAATTTTCTTTTTCCTCACTTAGCCCAATGGTAGGGCTGATCCTGGAAGTTCCTCATGCTAATGAGAGAAAATACATAGAGGGGATAGTCTGATGCTACCATGCCCAAGCCTATTTCTTGCTGCAAACTCTCACCAAAAGGAGCTGGTGTCCCTCTCTGAGGCCAGCTTTCTCTGCCATCGAATCCATCTTGACAGACTTGACATAGTTCCCTTTGATATTCCCTCCCAGCAGAGTGATCTCTGAACTCAAGCTGTCTCCAGTCACAATGATTTGCTGGACGGCGTGGAACGTGTTGTGGAGGCGGCCGACAGATGTTACCGAAGGGCGGAAGGGCCTGAGTCGATGGGAAGAAGAAAGGACATTCTCCTTGGCTTCGAATCAAGTCATATGGGATTATAAAAGAGGAACCCAGGACCCACGGTAAGCTTTCTCTAATCCAAAGCAGAAGTTTTGGTGCATGCTAGCTTTCTATCTGCAAGGCCAATGAGCTCTACCAAGATTTCTACTGTTGTAGTACAATCCAAGAAGGCGTTTTATTAGTTGATGCTGCCGATTGTGTAAACCTGCCCAGAACCCATACCCTTGAACCCAGCCCAACAGACTCCAAAATACCTCTCCAAAGAGAATTTCCGAAAAATGGAGTTGACTTGCTCCAAGTCCAGCCCTTCAGACTGATGGGAAGAGGATGAGGAAGGCAACGAGGAATATCTGTCGTGAAAGTCATCTGGAGAAGGAGGTGGAGAAAAATGTTGGTAAGGTACAATACTAAAAGCATCAAAACTTAGGATGGAGGAGGGGATAGACTCGAATTTTCTGATTCAAAGTAAGACTGGAAAGGTAAGTCTCAATATCCAGGGAGTGGAAACATAGAGCCTCTCTAGATGAGAATAAGGTCTTTGAAAGTCCCAGATATAATTCCTGCACCAACCAAATTTATTTGGGAGATCAGCACAATGATTTCTTCGTCGTGAACTATTTCATGGGAATGCCTGGCATTACCAAGGGCTTTTCATTCCTACTTTCCAGATCCGTTTAAATTAAGTCAGTGTTTTCCTAGACGAAATGTACCTCTACTTGGCTGTCTGTAGTATCCCAGAAATCGCTAAGATGACCACCTCCAATAAACACAGTTCTCGCTTCTGGGAGATAAGAGTCAACCGAGATCAAGCAAGGGAAAGCGTTATATTTGCATGAAAGGAAAATGTTCCTAATGTTGAAATAGTGTCATGTTGCTAAAGCATTTAGCACTGTGACTATAACTCCTGAATAATAATAAAGGAGGCTCAGTGGGAATCGGTGAAAATCAATTTCTGAAATGTTGCCTGAGTCTAGATATGATGCGTGATCCGTGGGAGATGAATGAGGAAGAACACAAAGGAGGAGGAACTCTTTGAAGAAAGAGTTTGGATGCAAACCTGGGAATATGCAGGTAAAATGTAGGTTAAAAAAAAAGAATTGGAAACTCTCTATACTTCCAGAGGCTTTTTCCTCTTCTGGATTTGCCCATAGATGACAATTCTGCTGTACATTCAGTAGCTTGCAAAGAGCTAGCCATCTTGTGCGCTTCAGCGTAAAATGGAAAAATGGTGTCAGGAAGGATGGAATTGAACAGCACTGCTGAGACTAACTGGTTTCTTTTCACACGGGCTTTTGCGGATATCAATCCAATTTTTCATATGCATCTGACAGCCCTTTCAGGTAGCAGATGACCCATCTCGGGTCACTCGCTTTTCAAAGCCACAGTCTCCTCCAGCATCCTTACCGTCTAACTCCAAAGTGTCGCAGCCGAAGCTGTCATTGTCTTCTTCTGTCAGGCTGGAATTAAGGGAGACAGTAGGTTTTTCTTTCTCGCTCTACCTTTTAAAAAACACATCACAGCATTCAGCAACAGGGAGAAGAAGAAGAAAAAAGGCTCTGAGTGGAAACCTCTCCAATACAGGAGGCTGTCTGGAGGTGAACAGGTGAAGAAAGCAAGATGGTGCCAACAGAGACAGATGAGCGTGAAGTGGAGGAAGCGTTAAGGTTGGGGAAGGTACCATGCAGAATAGAAGAATGTCAGGAGAGGAGCAGTAGATCAACCCAGTGTTTCTAAGGAAAGAAACATTCCCTCCTCCACTTGCAAGAATATCACAATGTTTCCATGCAGAGCAGGCAGAACAGGATCATTCCAGCCCCCAACTACTTCAGGTGCCCTTGCTCTTGGCATCTCTTGATTTCGAACTATTTCAGTAAAATACGCACACGCTCAGAAACTCTTACTGCTTTTGCTACCTGCGATGGTGTCTTTCTTAGAAGTCAGCTTCAAGGAAATGTATTTTTGGAAACATGGTCTGCTTATATTCATGCGTGTGCCGAAGCCCATCTTCCTCTCTTATGTACTTCCCCTTCTCTTTTCCCCTTTCCCTTTCTTTTTCTTGGTAACCATACTTTAAAAAATTCAATAAAATTTTAAAAATAACTGCATATGCTCGAGACCCTATTTGATCCAGCAGCTGTGCTATTATTTCATTTCTTTTAAAAAAACGCACCCTACAACACATGCAAAATGTCACAGGTTCTCCGGCAGCGATACTTCCATCTAAAGGAAGTATTTTCAGGTACGGTAGAAGCTCAGGAAAAACGGAGTTGCCCTAGTCACCTTGTCAAATGCAATCAGAAGCATTCTGACAATTTCATGCATTCACCCTCACCCAGCTCCCAACTAACACGGCAGCTAGGGGAAAATAAAATAAAATAAAATACAATGACAGTGACAATATCAAAGCATTAGGGCACCATCTACTAACTCAGCCATCTCTCATCATCCCTAGTGACTATAGTTTTTGATATCATCATGCATCTGACTTTCTTCCAAGGGAGAGCAATTAATAGATATGCTTAGTGGTAGGATTTCCGTTGGGAAAAGGAGCGAGGGAGAAAGGCTTAAATACAGAGCTTGGGGGAACGTTCACTTTTTATTAAAGTTCTCAGAATTCGATTGGGAATTCCTTCCAGCTGCATTGTGTCTTGGTTTAAGCGGGACCTTGGTGGGCCCATCCCCAATAAATTTATCCACAAAACGCCCCCAAATGCCCTCATAAATGGGTGCCATTTTGCTACGGTATTGCCCCATCCCTTGTTGTTTTAAGCTCTGAAGAAGTCTTAGTTTATCTGGATCGTGAAATGGGATGCAGTTCCAGTTTCCAGTTAACTAAAGTCCTCTCCTGGAGCTATAGCAACCAATGTGGGAGAGGGGTACCTGGAGCATGGGCTGTTTTGAATGAAAAATTTGGGAAGTGAGGTTTGCATGTGTGTCACAAAAACATCCCTGGGGGCTGCATGAAATCTACAGTCGGACCTTTTCCCCATCCTCAAATCTGTTGGCACCTACCTACTATGGGGAGCATCTTCTCTGGAACGGCGGAGTATGGAGTCGTTCCCTGGCGGCTCTGGGGTTGTGGACATGATGCTTGGGTTGCGATTCCGTAGTGTTTGCTGTATTTCAAGAAGGAAGACAAAACATACACAACACACACTCACATATATATAATGACCATCAATGCAATCCCACTTGAGTCCACTGAGACGTTAGTCCCTTTCTGTTTACATTTTGATTCGGTGAACCCAACCATCCCTACTACCAGGAATGCTAGTTTTTCAAAAGGAATTGTTACAGAAATAATTCCAAGTCTTTGCGGCAGTAGTTAAGTTACTGTTATTGTTATAGGTTTGAAAAGAACTCTTTAAATTTCTATTTCTCATCAGTAACAAAAATTATTTCTTTTTTTGGCACTTTTTAAAGGAGACACCAGAATGCTAAAGCAGCAGTCTTGTGGTAAAAACAACAACATATTCTCCTCCTGACCTCTTTGTCCTTGCCTCAACAACACAACACAACGTAAGGCAGTGGCATGAGCCAGCACATGGACTATGGATCATGTATGATGTATTTTATACTGTTTTTATCATATTGTAAGCTGCCTCGATCTAGAGAGAAAGGCAGGGTAAAAATAAATTTTATTATTATTGTTATTATTATTCCACCTCTTCCAGAGTTTTGTGAAGGCACACCCCATATTTCTAAAAGTAGTGAAAAGGTTTACCCTAATACTATAAAAGCACAAAGTTACCACTTGTGAGTCTCCCTTATCCAGAATTACCCGAAATTCCAAAACAGTGGCTGAGATAGCGACACCTTTGTTTTCTGATGGTTCAGTGTACAACAACTTTGTTTCATACAGGCTGAGTCTCCCTGATCTGGAATGCCTGGGACCAGATATGTATTTATTTTTAAAAATTTGATTTTGGAAAATTTGCATATATTATCATGATATATCTTAGAGATGGGACCCAAGTCTAAACACGAAATTCATTTAGATTTCATATGCACCTTATACACGCAGCCTGATGGTAATTTTATACATGACAGTTTAAACAATTTTGTGCATGAAACAAAGTTTGTGTACTCCAAACCATCAGAAAGGAAAAGGCCTCCCCATCTCAGCCACCCATGTGGATGCTGCAGGATTTTGGAGGGCTTTGGATTTTGGAATTCCAGATAAGGGAGACTCATCCTGTATTATACTGGCTTTTCGACTGCTATTGTTGGCTGTACTCATTGTGAGTAGGTTCTATGTTGCAACGACAGCCCCGGGAAGCATAATTTATGTTCCCATCAGACAGTGCTTTTAATTTCCAGGGGGCCAGCATATCTTGCAATCTTCCAGCAAGATGTTTTCGTGTTCTTCAAAGGGCCTTTTACTAGCGCTCGGCAAGATCATTCCCTCCTTAACTCACTGAGCCTGCTGTGCTCACAATCACATTGCTGGGTAATAGGATGTCTACCTTGTGAGATTATGGGAATATATCCAGGCGGGGGAGAAAATGGATCAGCTGGCATCTGCCAAAACCCCTGTCTGCTGGCGGCACCTTTTTCCTCACCCTGCTTTGCTTTGCGGGCAGCAAGGGCACAAGGGACCGTAGAGAAAAGAACGTGAAATTCTATTGCAATGCAACTGGGAAAGGAAAGTCGCGTCTCTCTATTTCTTGCCACTAAGTGTTAAAATTGAGAAACGAGACAAGGAACGCCTGGAGAATATCTTTTGAATAAACATGGCAACCCGGCAACACAGTACCTTTTAAGAGAAAAGGTTAATAATGCTTGAATAAAGGAAGGCATTAAGGGGGTTGAGGTTACGATCTGATAAAGCCTTCCGTTTTGTAGTGTGGAGTGCCAATCTGGAAATTGCGACGGGCCCAATTCCCGCTCGTGTCCTGTAGCCATATTAAACAGGGAAGATCATGCAACGGATGTCCCACAAGTTCCTTACAATCTTGCCAACTTCGCAGCTGCCCACCGAGTTGCTGATGGAAACGGGGTTTGAGGAATTGGTGTCTGCATGGCTGCTGATGGTGTCAGCCCGGTCTTCGTCATGTCCTCGAACCGCTGAGCTCACAAATGACAGAAAGGGATAAAGTCAGAGCGGATGAGAGACACCGGCAATATTGGCATGAAAGTCTGCTTCGGTGGAAATAATGGTGTGCAAACAAGATTTGTGACACATGTGATTATTGCCTTGGTTTGGTTTGTGATTGCAACCTCACCTCCCATGGTGCTGTTTTTTATTTTTGTTCTCCTCCCTTGCCTAGGAAATTCATTTTTGTTTCCTGATCCTATCCAACTCTTTCCTCTTTAATCCAAAAGTAAATCAAAACAAAACCACAACTATTTGAGAAATGGTTTTGAGCTAGCTTTCTGTTCTGTGTAACTGCAAGTCGCAATGGAAGGTGTGGTCCAAAACACCTGGAGCGAGGCCAAGTTGGAGAAGCCATGTCTATTTATGAACATAGAGAACATCTGAGAAGATAGTCTTCTGGGATGAATTCTTTCAGATCTTTCCCTCAAGTGGATCATTCCCCCAATCTCAAGGATCAACATAAATCCAACAGGTCATTTTAATGATGATCTAAAGAACTTTTGCATAATCACAACGGAATAGACAAGTGGACACCCATCTATCTGAAATGCTCTACCAATTTCGATTCTATCTTCTGGGATTGGTGGGAAGAGTCCTTTTCTGAAGAAACCTCAATGGTTATGGCTCTTGGATAGGCTTGTATTCAGAACCATATCAACCTGGTATAGGAATATTCTAGATCTAGAAAGATGGGAAGCAGTATTGGTCCAAATGTGTGTCTATTTCAAATAGACTTTGGAAAAAAATTGCTTTTTTGGAGTCCTCCAGCCAACATGACCCACTTTCCATGCTGGCTGGGGAAGTCCTAGTTCAGACGCCAATTTTCTCAAGCTCTGATTTCAAGTGAAACTTAAGGTTTGCAACATTCCAAACTACTATCTTTGGGGAACTATTCTTGTGTTTCCCCACCTGGTGTAATGTTGACGAGAAGAAGCCAAACAGCTTGAGGATTAAGAGAAAGACTGACGTGATTCTGACCTTGAAAATCTGACGCCTTGCTCACATTGACAGGGGATCTGGTTCTTGGCAGCTGCAAGAGGAGAGAAATCAAACTGAACTCAGGGCCTGAGTTAACAGTCCCTGTAGAAAAGTCACCTCCCACACATTCCCAACACCAAGCAGTTGCTCCACGCACCTCCTTTGGAAAAAAGAAAACATGAAGAGGGTGGGATAAGGATGACAGGTACCAAATTACATTGCAACTCCCACCGTTTGGAAATAATAATCGGGATTGCATTTGCACAAACGTAAGAGGATGGCACTAGCTGAGGAAATGAGAGCGCAGATGTGACAGGATTTCTAACGAGAGAGAAAAATATATACTCCATAATGCAGGAATTTGGAGTGGATCACTTATGGCAATTGGCCATGGGACTAAGTCTGGCAGAAGGAAGCACTTAGAGAAGAATATATACTGGGCCCTTGGTATCCCCTGGGGTTTGGTTCCAGGACCCTGTCCATGGATGTTTCAAGTCTTATTAAATAGGATAGTAAAATGGTCTTGTCTACAAAATGGCAAAATTGAGGTTTGCTTTTTGGAATTTATATATTGTAAAAAAAATAAGTTCAAGCCATGGATATGGAGGGCTGACTGTAGAAGCCATACCCTTCTGCTGTCTCAGTTTGACAGGGACAGTCCCAATTAATCTGTTGTCCAATCTTTTCAATTACTTTTCAAAATGTCCCATTTCTTTCTTTTCCTTCCACCAGCCCCTTTGTGCTTGGCTTATTTCAGTTGCAAACTGGGTTAAAATACAAAAGTAGCTTGCACTCAATTGACTCAGCAGGGGCAAAGGAGAGGAGAAGAGAGGGAGGAATCTTCCCCTTCCCAATCACCTCGGGCAAAAGCAAACTGCTGCACCCTCTCCTAGCTTATGTGTTCTTCCTCATTAATAATTGTGGCTCTTTTGAGCATACTGATGTTTTCCAGGTTTCTACTTGTGAAATGTTGGAGGCTATGTGCTCTAGACCACTGGGTGGACCAACACATCTTAGATGTCTTGAAGCATGACATAAATGTAACAGAACACTCCTACCAATATTCACTTGCTTTGCTACCGGTGGCAATATATATCTATTGCAATCAGTAGTAGCCATTCATCAATTTACTTTTCTGAGCCGTCCGGAGATCAAGATTTGATTCCCCACTCCATGGAAACGCTCTCTCAGCCCCAGAAAACCCCACGATAGGTTTACTTGAGGGTCGCCATAACTTGAAGGCACGTGGCAACAACAATAAAGACCAGGAGAAAGAAATAGAAACAATCCTATTTCCCCCCACTGCAGCTAAATCTTTTGTTAGCAAAACCTCCAAAGAGTTTATCAGAGTGGCAGAAGATCCAGTTATTCAGTCAATCAAGCAGACTCAAAGATGTCAAGCACATTTTCCGCTACACTTGAACGAGCAAAAGACATGGCCTAATTTAACTCCGAATTAGGTAGCTAATTTGGCTCTGGATTTGGACTGCTTTCTTCCTATTATCCTTCCTCACCACTAGGATCTTTGCCATCGGTCGTCTGGCACCCATCAGCTTTTCCATTTCTTCTTGGGGCTTAACGTATTGCTCCGGTTTTCTAACCTTTCCCTGTGTGAATGTTCCTGTTGCAACTGTCAAGAGGGCAGAGAAATATTTGTCTTCTGATTACAGCAGCTTCACTGAACCCAAAAGATGACCTCTTTTTAAAAAAAGGATTCCCCACTTCTCCAAGTCACCAGTTTTTCACAACCGTGAAAGCTCTTTTTACAGTTTGCAAGCCAGCCATGTTATCAGCACCTTCTGCACCTTCTCCAAATATAAGCCAGAGTCTCAGAGCTACGATGCTATCAATATTTGCACAACACCCAAGCTGTTCATATGAAACCACGATTGTTTAGGACTAGGATTGCCAAGATGTCAAGACAGCAATAAGGGACAGTCAAGAGTTACTATTAGGAAGTGGTGATAATAAAAATGGATGAGTCTTTCTGGTGCCACATGATCGTCGCCTTAAAATGGCCACTCATACAACTTTATCACATGGGACGGATCCCATGCAGAAACTCAAGAAACGCTTTTAAAAAATTGAATATTTTCAAATATCCTTTCCATTCTGCCTCTGGTAATCCCATACCTGGATGCCCTTCAGGTTCATCCTTCTGAATCGAGGCTGTTCCGAGCGGAAAAACTTGCTGTCTTCCGGCGATTCCTCAGAAGTCGAGGAATCATCAGCCTCTTGGCCATTCATTTTGGGGTTCTGGGAATCAAGAGCCTGAGAAATCACAGTGAGGGGTAGGTTTCTTGGTAGGCTCTAGAAGCAAATGAAAGGACAGATTTAGTGACCCAATACTACACTTCCCAATAGGTCATCTAGCACAGGGATGGAGTACCTGTGGGGCAAAGGGCATCATCTCATCTCATCTTATCCACCCTGAAAACTTGTCTTTTGGCAGATCCGTCCCTGTCCCCTGTTGCAGGTCCACAAGCCTGAAAATGCTTACTTAATACATATTTTTGCCATGTTTTTAATCTCTGGGATATTATCTTCTCTTGAGAGAAGAAACATGACAAAATTGCTCCCAATTCTGACCCCCCCCCCCCGAAGTTGTTGAGAAGATTTTGCATTAAAATAAAATTAAGGATTTTGTGACAACCAAATGGTGCCATTCTCCCCATCACTTAGCCACTTGGGCCGCCTGGGTGGTGGCAGCCTCCAAAATGGATAGCCAGAATAGCTGGAAGTAATGTTATAACATCTCATCTCCAAGAAGCACTGTATCATGGGGCATCAAAATGGCAGCCTCCCAGTTGCCACCCAGATGATTATAGGGTCACCTCTAAGCGAGCCAGCCAATTTCAGAGAAGAAAGTTGGCAGTAGTTGCTGGCACAGCTGCTTGGCAGTCCAGAAGGAAAGATGTCATGCTTTGATGCGCCCTGCCAAGCTGCACGGACCCCAGAAACTGCCCAGCTATGCCAGGCACAAACATTGGCCCTGCCCAGAGAAAGACAGAACAGAGAGATAATAATCTTCTCTAGCTCTACCTGGTCGTAGCAGTTGTCCTTGGAGAGACGCCGCAGCTTGCACTCCAGATTAATGATGCAGGCCTCCTTCCGGACCAGTTCAATCCGGAGCTCATCGTTCTTTTCCTCCAGCTCCCGGATCTGCTTCCGATACTTGTCCTTCTCGATCAGGCACTGAGAGTATTGAGTTTGCGCTCCATCACGGGAATGGAATGCCTCCAGAATTAAAGCAAGTTAGATATATTTCTGTTAGTGCACAACTGCTGCCTGGATGTCCGTTCATTCCAAATGCTGGCTTAAAATTTCCACTACCAAACAAAATATTCTGTACCAGCTATCTGCTTGGCACAACATTTGAGAATCCCAACTGAACTGAACCCATGACTGTGTACAGAAGGGACACATAACCTGGAGTCCTCCAGATATTATTGGGGGAATTTGCCCGATTTGGGGTTCAAAAATGAAGGCATAGTAAATTGGAGGCAGTGGTTAAAGTATACAATGCCGGGCCAGATGTCAGCTTCTGTATGATCAAACTGGCATGAACACAAACATACATCTTACAATTTATAATAGTTTTCGAAAATCTACTGACAGCTTAAACAATACGAAGATGATCTGGTAGGTAACTAAGCATATCTGCTGAGTGTTTTGAACCCTCTGAGCTGCTAAATAAATACTAAGTATTAAATATTATGTTTGATTATGATTGCAACGGCTGGGTGCCATGTTCCCCTCAAGTTCCTCCTATGCCTTCCCCTATAAACAGGAAACATGACTTCCTTTTTTCCTGTCCACAACTTTTGCCTCAAAAGGTTGAAAATACAACTATTTTTAAATAAGCCTCAAAGGAGGCTGGAAGCAGAAAGCAGTGCTTTCCAGGCTTCTTCTGATGTCTTTTGGGTTTCCACTGAATCCTACTCCAATTTGGATTTGTGATGATGCTGTTGAAGCAAAAGCGGAAGAAAGAAGCTGATTCCTCCTGTTTGGAAAAGAAGAAACTCCGAAAGGGATGGATGAGGAGGAGGAGGAAGAGAAAGTGGAAGCTGCAACAAAATGGCCAACACAAAGTGCTCCTGCCAGCCATCCATGTCCTTTCTTGCTGTACCCCATTACATTCCCCATCTCCACTGCTTTTCTATTTCATCCTCTCCACAATCGGTCAGCGTTTTATGTCCATTGGGCGTCACAGACTTTGGATAAAGTCTTGCTTTTTGGACTACAACTCCCATGCTGGTCAGGGATGATGGGAGTTTTGCAGTCCAAAAAAATGATCCTCTCCCAAGCTCTCCTCAAGTCCTCACTGAACTGCTGTTGAGGGCCTGATTCCCACTACCTTTTAAACCAGATCGCAAATCAGTTTGAACCAGTTCAAATGACCCTGATTCCCACTTCAAGCAATTCAGAGAGGGGGAGGGCATGCACTAGATCCATTTAACCTGCGTCTTTTTGATGCTGATGTTTTCCGTGTCTTTTTGGATAAATCAATTCTGCACACGTGTGAACCAGATGCGGATTGGAATTGATTTAAATTTGCCCTTCGGCCGGCTGGAGCAGGTCCGTTTTGAACCAATTCATTTGTGAATGAGAACCGTAAGTGGGTTATTTTACAGGGATAAATGTGATCAGGGCAAATGTAGTGGGAACCACGCTCCGCTGTCGAAATTGATCCATCGATTCGGATCGCAAACCGCTTTTTTTGTAAGTGGGAATGAGGCCGAGGTTTCTTCCCTCCAAAAAAGAATACAGGACCTTTATAAAAGATGCTTCCTCCCTCCCCCCCCCCCCAAAAAAAAGAATATAAGACCTTTATAAAAGAACTTGGGACTTGCAAAAGAACTTGCAAAAACTCATAAAAGAGCCAGGCTGTTCAGGTCTTCATTGATCTGTTGTCACTGTTTTCTTAAGAAAAAAAAAACAAAAAACCTGGAATTTGGAGAATTCCTAATCCTGCAAGTGCCTCCCTTCTTGTCTGAAAATGGTCAATATGGCTACACGAGGATCTACATTTCAGGAACAGATTCGCTGTTAGTAGGTAGGACATATCTCCCAACAAATGTAAGAAGAATGATGGGCTTGGCAGTGGAGAAAACAGAGGGAAGAAGCCCCTGCTTCCACACATCTTCCCCCTTCCAGTAAAAACTGTCATGGAAAAACGTCTTTTTGCAACTCTTAGCTTTGATTCCCCCCCCCCTTCCTCTCTCAATTTCTTTCCAAGTATCTTGTGATTTTTAGGTACCTGGTCTCTTTCCTTCTCCACTTCTTCCAGTTGTATCATCACTGTATTCATCCGGTGTTTGTACATTTCACAGTCCTTCCCCAGAGTCGAGCATTTTAACTCCAGCTCCTGTTTCTCCTCAAGGTACTACAAATGAATCGATCAATAAGCACAGAGCATCAAGGGCGATCGATAAAAGACCTAGCCCATGCCAAAGAAGGGAATCACACTGATCTATCTCCGCATCTCCGAATTTGGGCTTGGCGGTTGGGAGGCAGACACATGGGGTCGCGAGTCCCTCGCTCTGAATCCATTCATGAGGTTTCGTGGCACAGCATCCAAATATTATGCATTTGAGTCAAGGGCTCAACTTAACCAGGGAGGGGGAAAAACACATTAGGGGAAGCTGCTCAAAGTATATTCTACACAGATGTGCTAAATGAGCAAAGATAATTTAATATGTGAGCAGCTATATTCCACTTGGAATAAGAAAACAAACTGTCAAAATTGTGGTGAGAACCAACAGTACAGTGGTTTGATTGTGCATACAAAAAGCGGGATATAAATAAAAGTTTTTTTATTATTTATTATTTGAGTGTTGGACTGTAACCAGGGCTTGAACCCATGCACAGTTATGGAAACCACAGAGTGACCTTGGGCAAGTCACACTCTCTCAGCCTCACAGAAAGTCAAAGGCAACCCCTCCTTGTACAAAGTTCCTATAAGTACGTTTTAGGATTCCCATAAGTAAGAATGACTCAAAGGCACATAACAACAATTTCCACTTGGAATAAAACTGTCAAAATGGAAGATGACAAAAAGAGTGATATTGATATGCAGGTGCATCTACACTGTAGAAATAATGCATTTTGATGCCACTTTAAGGGCTGCAGCTCCATCCTAGGGAATACTGGGATTTGTACTTTTGCAAGATTTTTAGCCTTCTCTGCCAGAGAGTGCTGGTGTTTCACCAAACTACATGGAGCCATAGCAGTTAAAGTGTCGTCAAACTGCATTATTTCTACAGTGTAGATGCATCCTGAGTGAGAGAAGAAAGCCAGGCAGGCGTACACAACTCAGCTCCCCAGTATGGTTTCTCCTTTCTGCTGCTTCCCCTGCTTCAAGTGCATTATATCTGTTGCTCTGGGAGTCATAGATGCATAGAGTTATGAAATACTTGGCTGAATGCTAGGCCACTGTGCTGCCATGTCACTTTGTCACCACTCCACCAGAGCAGAATGAAGCAAAGTGTTTCTGTTACGCTTCGCGATGCCAAATGGGATGAAAGGTCAGTAAAGGAAGAAGACATCTTATCACTACACATGACTTCAGATACCCTCGCCTTCAAAAGAGATACTTCGTGGCTGAAGATAACACGTCAACACATGGCATTGCATCAACCCATTTATTTTAAATTTTATGCATTTGTTGCCGGAAAATATCTAAGGATGGGGCTGAAAAATAAGGCTAAACAAATGAAGACAAGGAGCACATCATTTGGATTTTTGGAAAGACAGACGTTTTTGTACAAACAAGCCAGCGGAACATAATAATATCTCTGCTTGTTTCTCCTCCAAGAGAAAACCTGAGTTGCTTTCTGCTTATCTATTTTCCCTTTGCTTCCCCTCATCTCCGTCTTACCTTATCTCGGAGGTCCTCTGCATGTCGGATCTCTTCTTGGAGATTAAAGATCTTGTTGACCAACTCCTGGCGATCTTCGAGTGCCTCTTTCCGGTCGTGTTCGAGGATATCCAAAATGGCCTTATCTGAATCTGGCAAGCTTGGCTCCCCAGCCTGTAATACACAGTAATTTTACAGGGTAGTTGGCAATACAAGAAACCGAGACAAAAGATGGAATAATCTGACCTTGGCAATGATGGGGAAGGGGGAAGGTTAGACAAATGGAAGAGAGTAATAGGCTTTTGCAAAATCATCTTAACCTGGCACCTGCAAGGATTCAAATGTAAGTGCCCATCATATCTTTTTGGACATATTCCCACCTCTCGAAAAACTGGAATAATGCTATATGGCAATGATGGGGATTTTGGGGAGTGTGAGTGTCTCTGCAAAAAAGATTTTCTTGGCCACAATGGCAGTATTGATGAGCGAGGTTGTATGATGTGTAATGGTTTATTCTTAAGTGTGTGTGTGAGTTGTCAGTGGTACGACTGGTAAATTACCAACCCTGCCTTTTCCATTTATGAATGGAGTGGTTAAATTGGGTGAGGGGGCTGCAGAAATATATGGATTTCCATACATAAAGAAAAAAGAAATCCCTGCTTCTATGGGGGTGGTAGAGGGGAATTGACCTGCTTGTTCCAGTGCTTTTGGAACGACCATGGGAACTAGTTTGCCTGCCATATTAACAATATTATAATGTGTGTTGTGTGTCTTCAAGTTGTTTCCAACTTATGGCGACCCTAAAGCAAAGCTATCATGAAGCTTCCTTGGCAGGATTTGTTCAAAGGAGGTTTGCCATTGCCTTTGTCTCAGGCTCAGGGAGCGTGACCTGACCAAGGCCGACCGGGAATCGAACCCTGGTCTCCAGAATCATAGTCCAATGCTCAAACCACTCTGTCTGAGTCGAAGGACAAGACAACACCCTCCTCATTCCATGTTCAGAAATTAAATAGAACAACATTTGGACTTTATTCAATCCTGGTAGTAGAGTAAGGAGAGCCAACATGGTGTAGTGGTTTGGATGTTGGACTGGGATTTCAGGAGACCAGGGTTCAAATTCCTCCTCAGTCTTGAAAACCCACTGGATGACCTTGGGCAAATTCCATCTCATAGGAAGGCAATGGTAGACTTCATCTGAATAAATCTTTCCAAAAAGATCCCCAAGGAAACAGAATGGCTATACGTTGGCATTGACTTGAAGACACACATCAATGAACATCAGACCACTGGTCCATCTGCCTATGACAATGTGCTGTGGCTTTCCAGGCAAGGCTCAGCTTGACATAAGTCAAGTTGAAGGCACATAACAAAAACGAGGTTCATATCTGAGGCCAACTATCCAGGTTAGGGCCTCAGGACAGGGACACATCACATTATTCTCCAAAAGAGAGATATGGACAGCAAAGAAGTATCATTAGGAATGGTGAGCTGCTGCTGACTCCCAGCATCTGCTACCTGAGACAGGTGCTTCGCTTTGCCCAGTTGACTCTGGATCTCACAGCCTCAAGGGTATGTCCTTACAGCTTTTGTTCATTTTCTTCCAACCTCAGTGCACAAACAACTTCTTTGCCTGGTATGTTTCCACAGGATTGCATTTGGATTTTTTTTTGTGTCTGCTTCTAAGCTCTGCTCCACAACAAGAGCGGTCCGTAAGACAGGGGAGCCCATTTCAGGGCAACACGCTATGAATAATCGAAAAATCCATGCCTGGAGTGATCATCACTGCTGACTAGAACAAATGTTTCCTTCTCAACTGCAGCTAGCTTTCTCTGCGCTGCCTTTAAGTAATTTGCTGTCCAAAAATAATTTCATAAACAGGGAGTCAAAAGGTACAAACACGTGACATGCAAAAGGCAAGGAAGAGAAAAAGAAATTGCAGAACATTTCCCCCTCTGTTTGTCTCTCTCATACACACACCACCACCTCCTCTGTTAAACCTCTGATCTAAATCTCACAAATATCATGATCCCATAGGATCGCGAAGATATGTCACATTGAATTGAGTGGGATTTATTCAGCCACAAAAATTGCTTACCCAGCAAACCTTTTTTACTAGCTTGCTAGATCTGCCACAGGAGGAACAGAGAGCAAAGGACAGCAGTTCTTCATGGGGCCTGGCCCTACTGTAAAGCTGAATGAGGAAACCATTTTGAGCAGCAGATGCTGGAAGGGCAGAAGCAACGATCCCCTTGCTCTTCTTTCTTAATCTCGCAGATATTTTCTTCACTTAGAAGTGTGTGCACTGCTTAGCCCATTATCCACACTGAACCCAACTGCTGCCCAGGTGTGAGTGAGGACAACAGTCCATCACCAGTATTGAACTAAGGCCTTGTCTGCATGGACCAAATAAAATATCCTCCCTGCAGTCCTATGGCAATGAGTCTGGATGATGCAGGGTCTAATCCCAAGTTTTGGTGTGAACTGTCCAGACATACCCACCCAGTTCTGCACTGAACAGCACTGAAGGCATAACACCCTTAAAACATTTTTTTTAAATTTGCGTTTACACGTATATGACAAGATATATCAGGATAACAATAAAAACAACAACATGTATTTGCTCCAGATCTTCCAAGATCCGGAGCCCTCCATTGCACTACAAGGGGACTGTTTACAATGAGCCCTGCTGTGCCATTAGTTGCAAGAGTTGCCCACTTTGAGGTCAGAGTGTGCCATGGGGATGATGCTGGATACCTCATTTTCAGCCTTAGAAGGAGCGATCTGTGACGTCACTGCCCCTATGTGGCGCAACAGGATGCACATGTGAACAGCAGGCTGGCATTGCAATGGGAGTGCCCATGTGACAGATGGACACTAGAGCAATTCCAGGGCCAGAATACTGTAGAAGAGCCTAGAGTATTCTAGCTTGTGCAGACACCACCTCAAATTCAACTAGGAGCCCAAACAGCTTCTGTATACAAAATGGAGGGAAAGGGTGCCATCTTGTCTTTTGCATCAGGCAGCAAAATATCATTCCCACTACGTTTTAAATCTGATCGTGAATCGGTTTGAACTGGTTCAAACGACCCTGGTTCCCACTTAATCTGAATTGCTGAAGCAATTCTGGGAGGGGGGCCATGCTCCAGACCCATTTTACCCATATCTTTTTGACACTGATTTTTTTCCGCTTCTTTGGATTCAATTCAAATTTCCCCTTCGGCCAGCTGGAACCGGTTCATTTTGAATCAATTCATTGGTGAATGGGAACCACAAGTGAGTTATTTTGGTGCCAGAAAATGATAGAAAATGCGATTGGGGCAAGTATCGTGTAAACCACAATCCGATGTCGAATTAATCCATCAATATGGATCACATACTGATTTTTCTGGCAATGGCAATGAGGCCTCATGTCTTTGCCTGGTACAGAGCAGAGGGCTTTGCTCCTCTGGCAGCCAACGTGGCTTTCATGAGCAAACAAGGAGGACACATACTTATCTATATGGACTTTCCTGCTCCGCTATGGCAACTGGGCTAGCACTTATATATAAGCTGGATGTACTCTAAGGAAGTATGCGTAGTTGTGTCTCTCCTGCACCCACAGTCAGGTGTATTTCCAATTAATTACCGCTCTGTTTCTCGACTGCTTCATTTCCAACCAGTGATTAAGCTCAAGTAAGTCATGCTGATTAATGCTCTCAACCTTCCAAATTACTATTTGCGACGCATCTCCTGGGAAGACTACAGCCAAGCAGAAGGGAATATGAAGAGTGTCACTCTAGACTGCACAGGAGAACACACCTAAAATACAGCTAAACCCTTGGATGAACTGAAGGGTTGCTTGGATCTCAATGGGGATATGAAAATTAACGCATCAATTATTTTTTCTCTTCAGAAGGGACTGGGCCTTTGTAAAGTAGCGGGGAAATTAATTTGGCTCTGATTTTTAAAATCACAGTCTTCATGTGTCCAAAATGATTCCAGATGTGAGGCAGATGCAGAGTTGTTGGAACATAACGTCCGTGCCTGCATGTCACAATCAATGTGTGTTTATTGAAATCTGCCTTATTGTGATACACAAACCCCTCTGCTAACCCTTGAATTTATTAGTCATAATTTGAAACCGTGGTTTGCTGCTGGATTGCAAACTCCAACCATGTTTAAACCATGGCTTGTTGGGAAATGTGAACCCACAATGATGGCTTGTCCCTGGCTTGTTTTCCTAGTTGCTCATCCTGGAAGAGGAGTTGGCAAAAGAAGTGGGAGAGAAACAAACCAGGAACAGGGAAGGGAAGCCACGGTTTGGCCATTTCTTATATGATAGTTGACTTAAACAACAAAATATTATGAATACAAACTGGCTAATGGAATACATTTTATGTTTGAGCAACTGAGCTGTGAATTCTTCACTTGAAATCATCTCATTTTAGGCATAAACTCATTGGATGCCCTTACACAAACTACTATTCTCATAGCTTCAGCTATCTTTAAAATGTCACAGAAGCATAATCAATGCAGGCTTCCTTACAGGGCCATTGTACAGAAAAATTTATGAGTTCTGTTGCAGCGCTTTGAACACACAGGGAAAGCGCTACATAAACCAGCTGGTGTGTACTCTGAGCTAAATGCTCTTGTACTGGAAAAGCTGCAATCTGTATAAATTATACAAAACATGCATAATTTATATTTTCCCTTGCTGCATCATTTACTATTTTCTACAACTGATTTATCTTTTTTTCTTCATGGGATTTTGTGAGCACTTGTCTAGATCTGGAACTGGCTGTAGTTCCAGGCCTCCCCAAAAGTTTTTTTGGTGCCGGACACTGTAACATGTTACTGCTATAACGTAAGTTTTATTGACGGTACATGATGCAGCAGATGGCACACATCAGAGAAGCATTCCAACCTTTTCGATGATGAGGTCCAGCATCCCTTCACAGCCAATGGATGAACTGGGCCCCTAAACAAATTCTACCCAGACATATCCCTTTGTTTGGCAATCAGACCAACTCCATATTGCTGCCCACATATGGCACTTGGGGGGGCATACACTCCCTCCCAGGCTGAGGCCAATGGAAAATTGATTTCCAAAGGGTTAGATGGTGCAGAAAGGAAATCGAAGTGTGCAAATGTGACTCATCTCCCTCCAATCACAATGAAAACTGTGCAAGAGAAAAGTGAGCTTCCTCAATGCATTCCCAGCCTTTTTACCTGTTCTCATCCTCTTACTGCAAAGCCTTTTGCAGAAAGGCTCCATCAAGGTCACTAATACACACAAACCCTTTCATGCTACTGGACAGCAGTTAACATTGGACCATGATGCTAAGAACAGTTAAAAAACCCATCCGTCTGGTGACAGAGGCCCAACTCACTACATCACTGAAATATCACTTGATCCTACAAGTTTGAGGAGTTTATCACACCACCCCTGTTCTGACCGCGGTCACACTAATGAAGGGAAGAGCATACACACTGGTTTGGGAACATTCCCTATCGCACACCGCTCCATTAGCGCAACCATTGCTGGCCCCTCATGCTCTCTTCAGTCCGCATTCATAATCTCACCTCCCTGCGCTATGCGCCAACCCAGCATACCAAGTGCATTTGTGTGTGTGTTTTTCTTACCACAATTCCAGAGTTATGCTAACTCTGTGGTTTTATACAAAGCTGTTCTGGAAGAGCAAAGGGGAGGGAAAATGGAGGAGAGGAGAAGACACCATGCGACTGCGCAGTCTCTGAATTGCAACAGGATAAATTACCGCACCTGATAACTAATATGGAGCTTATTGACGGGTGTTCCCTGACAATGGCAAGGTGTCAGTTAACAATGATTGAAAGACAAGGTAGTGATGAGAAGGAGATGGTCTCATGTGCTAGGTATCGCCAAATGTGCTATTATTGAACTTTTATGGTGGTTTATAAGCCATGTGTGATGAAGTCCTTATTCAACAACACTTTAGGGTTTTCCAGATTCCTGTCCAGACTACTTCCAGAAGCATAAGGCCAAGAAACGTGAAAGAAAAACAGTGAAACTGGGTAGGACTCTGAAATCTGCACCCAGCACTATGTTCTGCTCTTTTCACCTTCCCTTATTCACCTGAATGATAGACTGTAGCTCCTGAATTTTGGTCTTCAGCATCTCATTCTCCCGTTCCAATTCCAAAACCTGTTCCTTCTTTGGCCGGTTTTCAATGTCATTCTTGAGCTTCAAAGACTGGTTTCTTTCCAGCTTACATTCCTCTTCCACTTTATTGAGCCAGTGTTTCAGCTGGTCAATCTGGCAAATCCCATAAAAGGAGCGAGAAAAACAAGACAGACAAAACAAGTCAGTTAAAAAAAACAGAACAGAGTCTGCTTCTAGTAGCACAGTTTCCAAAATTAATGGACATGCCACTCAGTGAGCAAATAAATAGCTTGTATTTCATGCACAGTGCCTCCAGCTGTCATATTCCAACTAGCACTGTGAATTATCAAATAAAAACGAAGGAATCTAGAGCTGTAAATCTTCACTTGTTTCATACTTGCATGCAAGAATGGATGGTTTTCAAACTTTTCTCACTGTTGGGTGATTTACAAGAGTTTTTGCATTTTTAATATTTTTGGGAGTATTTGTGGATTATTATTTTTTTGGTAAAAATCTGCTTGGGCAAAAAATTGTTTTAAACAAAAAAAAAAGCACAACAAATGGTATGCTTTTGCACTGTTTTCTGGTCAAAAATAAGTTTTTATTTGCAGAAAGATGTGTGTTTCACAAAAAGGAGAACTACACAGTGGTTGAGCATTTTTTCCACTGATCTTTTCAATGAGGACAAGAACATTGGTGAGCATTCTTCTCATTCCTAAAGCAATTCCTGGTTACCTTCCTACAGATTAGGGGGGTAGGCACCACTTTAAGGAACAAATCAGTTAGCCCAGGACAACTGAGTGTGAAAAAAGTCATCCTAGGGCCATGCCAGAAATTACAAACACGTTGACTAAAGCAAAGGCAGGATCAATGTGGCCTGCAGGTACTCCCAATTTTTCGCCACCAAATGCCCTGTAGGGATGGGGGGCATTTTGACAAAATTTTCACCTTTGGGGCATTTTAAGTTTAAGAAAAGCATTCCTAGAGAGAACATATTAACCAAATCTGTGACTAATCAAATCTGCAAATATCAAATCCGCAAATATGGAGCAATGAGTGTAGTATATCTGCCTTTAGACCGGGAAGGTGAGGGACCCCTGATCTCCACAGTCCCATCATGGCTCACCACTGGTCAGGCTTGACAGGGTTGAAGAGTGTTGTAATCTGAAAGGCGTAGTAGTTCCACATCTGAAAGGCCACATGTTTTCCCACTCCGTCACAACCACACACATAGTCAAAGCAACCAATCCACCGTAGCAGCCTTGGCTTTGAACAATGCTCCCCAGGACCTCACCACTCACCTCCAGCTGGAGGTCTCTGCTTCTCATCACCGCCATGTTCTTTTCTTCGCTCAGTTGGGCGTACCTCATGGCCAGGTTGTAGTTCTCATCCTTAACCTTGACCAGTTCGTCATTGTAGTTGTTCCTTTCCTCCTTCATTTTGTTGTACCTCTCCTGGAAGGTCAGCAGCTCGATCTTGTTGAGCTTCAACTGCTTCCTCTCATCCTCCAACTGGCGGGACTTGGCTAGGAGCTCACAGCGCTGCGCGTCCTTCGTCTTGATCTGTTGCTGGAGCTTAATGATCTCATTCATCAGGAAATGAGTGAGGCCTTCATGACCCTCTTCTACTGAAAGGGAAAGAGGATGAAAACAAGGTAGCAACAGCCAACATGCCTGAGTTCGATACCTCAACATCCATGAGAAGCAATAAATGTTGAGCTGAAAAGGGTAGAGCCATGTACCTCTGGCTCATGGAATTTGTCTTGAGAAATAAGGCAAAGGACAGAAACCAAAATACCACAGTTCTTCCAAACCCGTCAATGAAGAAACCCTTAAGTAAGCCCTCAATGGTTGTTGTAATTCAACATAATAGATATTTTACATCAGATGTTGTTTCATTTGCATCGCTTCATATCAAATGTTGTTATTTGATGTGAGCTGCCTTAGGTCTCATACAGGGAGAAAGGTGAAATATAAAATAAAAACCATAAAGTCGGCTTTGTGTTATGGTAATCCTATGAATGAGAATCCTCCAAGAGTCATGGTCACCAACAGCCAGGATCAGGTAGCCCTTCCCAGGAGGCTCAGGGAAAAGCAAATTGCTGCAGCCTCCCCTAGCTTGTCTTTTCTTCCTCACTCTGACATTCCTCCTTGACCACATATTCCAGTTTTCATCCATGCAAAGTTTGAGGGTATGCAGCTTACCAACAATAGTGGAGAACCGCCGTGTCGGTTCCTTGCCAGTCACTAATTTGTAGAGTTCTGGATAGTAAAATTCAAGGCTTTCCAAGAAGACCACATAGCCTCTCTGCCCTTTGGTATGAAGAATGTCTAGTAGCCGACCTAAGGGAAGAGTCCAAAGATATCAGACATTGACAAGGCAACCGAGCAGAACTCTGCAAAACAGAGCTGGAAAGTCAAAATGGCTAATCAGCTTCCTTGAACAAAGGCTCAGATAAACCATAGCTAACCTATTGTACATATATCTTTAAAACATATATCTTTCAAAAGGTCAAAATTACTGCCCATTGTCATTGTTCTCATTGTTGTTGTCCACTGCACTCAGAAGCAGCCCAGTCCACAGCTGAGCAGCTCTTACAGTAAAGACATTCTTCCTAACGTTTAGGTGGAATCTCTTTTCTTGTAATTAAAATCCACTGCTCTGCACATGCCTAAAGGAAATTGCATTTCTCGAACTGTTCCAGAGTCCCAATGCCTTTAATCCTGCCTTTGGAATAGTAATAGGAAATTCTTACCTGCCCGGTTGATTTTGGAGAGGAGCATTGGGGAGTTCAGCACCTCGTCTTCATCTTGCTCATCCACAACTTTACATTGACGCAGGTAGGGGGTCAGCTTGGCTGGGTTGATGTAGCGGGTCAACATGTGGCGGTTGCACTCCACGTTCTCCCATAACGCATCCTCTTCGTCCTTCAAGGTCTCCATGTAGTCGTCCATTTCTGATTCTCTTTCCAAAAAAACAATATGTAGAAAGATATAGCTGTGCTAGTCTGTAAAATCAGTATCTAAAGAGATCTTGTAGCACCTTTGAGACTAACTGAAAGAAAGAAGTGGATAACGTGAACGTGTGTAGACTTAAGTCTACTTCCTCAGATGCACGAGATGTCCTCCAACAAATGCATCTGAGGAAGTAGAATTAATTCTACAAAAGCTCATGCTACCAACTTCTCTCTTTCAGTTAGTCTCAAAGGTGCTACAAGATCTCTCCAGAAACAATATGGTGAGAGAAAGATAAATGGTTCACTGAACAAGGAGGTACCCATAAAGCTGATTAATGATCAACCTACCCATAAAGCTGATTAATAGATGGTCTAAATGAAGAGGGCTTTGTTTACCAGGAGGAGCTATTCTGCTTCTGTGTGAACAACATTAGCCTTTCGAGAAATATTACTTGCGCTCATAATTACACACATGTCCCTCTTTTGGACTGGGAAAAGCAAGCCATTCATATCACCGCCTTTCTTTCAGGGGGGCAATTCCACTTATGATGTTCAGTGCCGGGGTTGCTTCCAATGCCTTTATAACATACATGTCAAATCTGCCTTGGCCAGAATGCTCATCCACATTACACATGTCTCATTTCTGCACAAATCTGTATTGTTTTAAAAGGTTGTCAGCCACCTTGAGTCCCATTATCGAGAGAAAGGTGGGATATAAATGAATTAATAATAATAATAATAATAATAATAATAATAATTTTAGAGGCATTTTGATATGATGTTTCCAAGTTCAATCCTAAGGAGTATTTCCTTTTTTCAAAAAGTAATGAGCAGTGCAGCAAGTAGAGATTCAGGGTGGTGTAGTGGACTGAGTGTTGGACTACAATTCTGGAAGACCAGGATTTGAATCGCTTCTCAGCCATGCAAACTCAGTGGCTGACCTTGGGTGAGCCATACTGTCTCAGCCTTAAAGCAAGGCAACGACAAACCTCCTCTGAAGAAATCTTGACAAGAAAACCCACTGATAAGGGTTTCCCACTTAGGCGCACCATAAGTGGGAAACGACTTGAAGGCACTCGACGACGACAGCAACAAACGAAGCAAGTAATATAGCAAGATGCTTTTTTAAACAATGCAATCACCGAGGGCAATGGGTTACTTTCCAAACACTGTAGTGAATAATGGGAAGAAATTACATTTCGGCATTAACTTTCCAAGCTTTGGGAGACACACACACACACACACACACACACACAAAAATGTTACTCCGGCTAAACCGAGGAGCACTGTGGTCGCATGCCAAGTTTGCCTTGCGTTCAAGCCCATCTGTTCAGGAAGTCTTTACACATGTCACAAGGGATGTGGCCGCTCAGAAAGGTACTTTCCAGGCTTTATTTCCTATAAAGCCCTTGCTGGTGGAGGGCTGGTTCCCTCCCAGCTTATTAACTGTTACTGTCTTCCTCACCACAAGCCTGCTCATTTTCCTTTGCGCATAGTGCCTATGGGCTTGGTTTGCTTCGGAACAAGGGGTGGGGAAGAAAAAGGGAATTATTTTGCAGAGCACAGCGAATGGGAGGTTGTATCAGAATTCTCACTTCCTTGCTCAGCTCTTGTTGCTTGCAATCGACCAGAGAATCAAATAGTTCAGTGGCTGGGGAAGGTTCTGCCTGCGCACAACATCACTTCTTTCCCCTTAACATGGAGGTCTGTGGGGGGTTGTGTCAAAGAAGGGGATCCCATTGAGGAAGCAACTGGCTTGAAAGATGCAAGCTCAGCCTGTCAAGAGCTCTCTTCTCTCCCCAGCAACTATCAATCATTGCCTAGGCAGCTGCGGTTGCAAATATTTGGAACAGTCGCTAAGCAGTCTTCCGTTCGCCAACCACAGCCCTGTGGTCCTCACCGAGAAGAGAGCCATCACAAGATCAGTGCATAAGAGACGGGGAAAAAATATCACGAGAAAGACAATCACAAGCAATACCAACCACAGGAGGCTTTACAGAATTCATAGTATCCACTACAAGTGATGAACAGCTGCATAAGGGGCTTCCCAGGTTTGCTATTCACTTGTTTGAATTGTCGGCTTTCCTCAACGAGTGCCATGATGGAGGTTCAAGAGATCAGCGTAACAGCAAAATGTCCTGCATGAGAACTGGGGTTTGGAGGGATACTCCCACAGTGCTTTGGTTCGCAGGCTCTGTTTTTTGACTTCCCAGAAATCCCAAACAGCATGCCAATGCTCAGGAATTCTGGGAGTTGAAGAGTCAAACATCTAGAAGATTAGTGTGTTTGGGAAGCACCACTGTAAGAACCTGTTCAAGATACAGGGGACAGACTCAGGGTGCCCCTTATCTTCTCGAAGGGAGTCAGTATTGGTCACTCCTAGGAGGAATTCAATTTCTTCCCTGGGGGTCTAACCAGAAGCTCAGGCATCAAAGCTGAAGAGTCTTGGGGAGGTTTTCCTGCACATTGGTCTCCCTTTGAGATCATTCCCACTTACAAAAAAAGTGGTTTGCAATTCAAATAGACCCGATCACATTTTTTCCCTCTAAAATAACCCACTTATGGTTCACATTCACAAACGAATCGGTTCAAAATGGCCCCTCTCCAGCCGGCCGAAGGGCAAATTTAAATTGATTACGATCCGCATCTGGTTCACACTTGTGCAGAATTGATTTATCCAAAAAGGCGCGGAAGATGCAGGTTAAATGGGTCTAGTGTGTGCCCCCCCCTCTCCAAATTGCTTCATGATTTGATTCAAGTGGGAACCAGGGTCATTTGAACCAGTTCAAACTGATTTGCAATCTGGTTTAAAAGGTAGTGGGAATCAGGCCTCGTTCAATCCCATATGTACTTGTCTTAACTTTTTATCCCATTTCCTGTTGCGTGCAAAACTCTGTTTTTCTTCATGGGGGATGGACTGAGGAACTTTCAGAGGATCTGGAGACCTTGGAGATCCAAACTGACACTTCTTTTTGTGGGAGTTTGGGTGGTTTGGGAGCATATTCTGGCTGAAAAAGATTTCCCCATATCTATTTTTTCACAAAATGAGGGAAGGAGTTGGGAGGCTTTGGGAAGAGTTTCCTGGGGGGCTTCAGCGACCAGATAATGGGGGACCAGGTGATGCATATCATTTGTGGGTCGCAGTTTGTGCACTCCCAACATAGCTAGTGACATAAGTAGCGAAAATCATGCCCTCCAACATTTTGCAGATGGAAACCAGGACACACATGGCTAAACATCAGAGTGTAGTCTAGATGGAGAACATTATCAATGAGGAAGAAAACACAATTAGAGGAGGCTGCAGCAATTTGCTTTTGACTGAGCCTACTGGGAAGGACAAGATTCCATCTTCCTTCTGATGAATTAACTGACTGCAAACTAAATTTGCACTTTGGACTCATTTGCAGCAATTGAAGAAAGCTGAGCACAAAGGTGGAAAGAGGAAAGAGAAACTGGGACATTTTAAAAGCAGCTGAAAAAGTGGAAACACAGAGGTTTAATCAGGTCTGTCCCTGCCAAACCAGGACAGTTGGAGAGTATGGGAAAAACCACGAAGGATACAAGACACTGGCAATATATGCTGGAGAGAAAGCAGTTTTTGTCTACCTTCCCTGAAAAAAAAGTGCAATGAATAGGCAGTGCACAAACAGAATCCCGGCTTAGGAAACAATGTTCAGACCGTGCATGAAACACATTTGGAAAGCTTTTATGTCATCATAAAGCCAAAGCTTATGCCTCCAGGAAATTGCTAGTCTTCAAGGTGCCTCTGGGCTCCTTTTGTTGTTTCAACATTGACGGTGTTACAGATATGCTAAATAATAGTAGGATTATTACTTCTAATGCTATTCATAGTCTGGTCTGATCTCTTTTTGTGTGCGACGATGTTCTTTCTCAGCCTGTCACCATCCTTTCATTTCTCCTTTCTTTCTCCCTTCCTCCCATAGAAGTGCTTCCTTCACTGTAAGAGCAAGTCCACAAGAAGTGATTCGAACGGCTGGAACGTGCATGGGTTTTATCACATTTGCTCTCTCGCGGTATATCTATAGCCTTTGATTTGAGTGCCACTTAAAGCACAACGTGACACCTTGCGAAAAACGGCTCAAGTGCCATGGAAACATGGTGGCGGTGGTCTCAAAATCACAGGTGTGAAGTCACCAACGTGGGCTGACTGAAAATGAGGGAGATGGGAGGCTTGTATGCATAGAGCAGGATGGGTGCCCACACAAACCTGTTCTGACATAAGAAATCTGAACACCTGAACCGAGTAAAAGGACTCTGCCCCTTCCCAAGAAGGCTTGCTGTACCAGGTAGCACATATCTGTGAGGAAGCCTAGTGGTATCCAGCTCCTACAAGCCGACAATTGACAAACGTCAGGAATAAACTCTTCTAGAACATGGCCACATAGCCCGAAAAACCCACAAAAAACTATGGATGCCAGCCATGAAAGCCTTTGACTTCAAATCGATAAATTCTTGCTTGCATCAGGAGGAATTAGGCATCCTTTTTACCGATTAAAGGCTCTGAGAGTTTAGGGTGAAAATTTAAAACTGAAAAAGGAACCACCACAAGTCACACAGAAAGACCCTGGCAATGCCATTAAGCATGCTGCATTAAGCATCAGCCACAGTTGTACAAAATGTGCCATTCAAGTCAGCAAGACCAAGTCTAACAAAAAAGGAAAACACACACACACATTTTTCAAAGAAAGTCTTTGGATTCTTCCTCCTTTCCCTGAGAACTGGACAAAAAGGGCCAGAGACTTCAGGACAGTCCCTGAGACTTGGCAGATTCAGCTGGTGCAAAACTAAGGGTCAGAATAATAAAATCTCAAAGGTGAAAGGAACCCCAAGTGCCATCCAATCCAACCCCCTGCCATGTAGGAATACACAATCAAAGCTCTCCTGGTAGATGGCCATCCAGCTTCGGTTTAATACCCTCCAAAGAAGGAGACTCTACCACACTCTAATTTAGGATAAGATTTCTTGGATGGAAAAATCCAGAGAACAATATCGTCCCATTGTTTCCTTCTCACCAGCCTAGCCAAGCAAGAGATTGGCAAAATTGAAATGAAGGGGATGCCAACCAAGCTGTACCAAAGTGACAACATGAAACAGCCCGTGTGACCGCAGAGAGTACTATGTGGCAATTCAGAGCCATGATTTATTGGACAGAAAGCCAAATGGAAGATGTTGCTATATAGATCTTGGCATGGGGTTTAATTCCATTGACTCCATACCTAATAAATATGAATGCTTTATATCATTACTCGGGAGAATTGCCCAAGAACATATACACCTCCAAGTTGCTGGTAAGAATTTATTCTCAGCCTTATTGCAAGAGAGCAGCAAAGTGTTTCCTATCATATAAAGATGGGAGGAAATGATGCCACAAGCTTTAATTGTCATGGTTCAACGCTATGGAATCCTGGGACTTGTAGTTTATCATGGCACCAAAGCTCTCTGACAGAGAAGGCTCAATCTCTCACAAAACTACAAATCACAGAGCTCCATAGCATCGAGCCATTGCAGTTAAAGAACTGTCAAACTTCTGCAATGCAGATTAGACCCAAGTCTACAAAAGCTTACGCTAGACCATCTTTTGCTCAGTCGATTTCAAAGGTGCTCCAAGATCCCTTTGCACGCTAACAAAAACAGGAACGGCAGCAACAACTCTGCTGGCCAATTTACTTACCCCTTCAGTACAGGGGCATTGGCATGCAGAAAGAAACACATTTTCATTCCAAAGGTAGAAGCCTGAAGGACAGAATCTCTTTGCTAGCTAGAATGAAAGAACACCCAGTGACTCGAAAAGACAAGCAAACCTGAAGGTTGGTCAAGAATGAAGTTTAGGCATTTCTGCATTATGCAGCCGAATGTACAAGCAGCGCCAGAGGATTCTCAGGGAACACTAGCAGCATATGGAACAATGGCATCGCTGACCCTGGCAGACAACTTGATAAATATCTGAAAAATCTCCCGGGACAGGGAGGGAAACACAACATCTCACAAGCAAGGACATCAACAATCAGGCTTTCCATGTAGCACGGGTGAGAATATATTAATATTATTCAATGCACTTTAATGTTGCACGTAGAATTTGCGCAAATGCAACAGTTTCTGGATCTAGGGAAGCAGAGAAAGAGGAGGATGGAAGAAAGTATAAAGTAGCAAAGGGTGAAACAGAACAAGATGACAGGCCAGTGCAAATATTCAAAAGATCCAGAGTTTAGGGTTCAGGGATACCATCAGGAAAGGTATGCTTTTGCTTGCCTTTCTTAATTTCACTGCTTTGGGGTTTGAGGCAGCCATGGCCAACAGTGGGGTTAAGTAAGGTTAGCAAAGTGAAAGCAGATCTCCATAATAGAGTTGAGTTGAGCAACACTTGCACTTCCTGAGGCAAACACAAAAACAGTGAATGTCATAGTGACTGAATGAGGATTCCCTGAGGTGTACATAGGTGAGTGTGATGCCTGCCCTTTTAAATGCATCACTGGCATTTTCTGCAGCAAATATTTAATGTAATGGCTCAGGCATAGCTTGTGGGCTTCATCCCTGCCTCAGACACATCCAATCCTCCCCAAAACCTCTATCCCCCCCCAATTTACAGGCATTTTTGTTTGCATCCAGATCATGTAAAAAGCTCCCAGCATGTGGAAGCATGCAAAAATACTCCCATTTTGTCCCCACAAGCATCCCAGAACTACAGATCATTCCATTTTCCTCTGCAGTCCATCTCAAAATGGTAAAGAGGAGATGAAATGCTATCACACCATTTCGAGATGCCCTGCGGAAATAAAGACAGATACTTGGGCTTGCTGGGGGGACTGTAACCCATGGGAAGGTGTTTGGGGTGAAGACTGACCATCCTTGGTCTAGAACCGTGGTTCCCAAACTTTGGTTCTCAAGATTTGGAACTTCAGATCCCAGAATTCGTGACTATCGGCCAAGCTGGCTGGGGCTTCTGGGAGTTGAAATCCAAAACACTTGGAAGACCAAAGTTTGGATACAACTGGTCTAGAGGGTGGACATTGTCACTTATGGGCTGCCCCCCTCCATATACTTCCATGCATTCTCCACAGTGGAAAAAAATTGTACACATTACTGTGAGAAGAAGGTGCATACAGAAAGAATCAGGAATAAGAATGCAAAGGCAAGGCAAATCTGCAGTGAGGAAACACAAACACACCAAAGCCACACGCAAAAACAAAGGGAGTGAGGTCCCGAGATGGATCTCAGCCTCTTTAAGATTAGTGTTAGCTCAGAGCATGCAAATCAAACTAATGGCACAATGATTTTAATAATTTACCACAGGAATTTAGTGCCTCTGTTTAAAGGGCCTTCTTTTTTTAAAAAAAGAAGAAGTCTCAAGCAAGGAGATGAAAGCTTGGCATTTAATAAAGGGTTTAATCTACACCCCCTCCGTGCCGTCATGCATAATGATGAAGGGGAGAGGCGCAATGATCACAGAGACAACGGAACGTAAACACATCTCCGTTTTGCAGCCCATCCGCCTCTGGCTCATTCGGATGCTGTGTTCTGAGTGGCAGCATTTGAAGACAGACTCCTGTCTTGGGTTATTTTCTCCTCCCAGCCTTTTGGACCCGTGCAGAGATCATCAAATCCATGTTCATGTTCCACATTGGCATTGTACAAGGACTATAGAGATTATGCACCGTGGTAGATCACACAGGTGTATAGGGTTTGGGGGGAAATCTTCTCCCAGCTTCTATCCCTTTTCACATTTAATGCAAACTTTGGAATACACTTTGAAACAAACAACATCCCAATACCCATAACTGGCTGTTCTGAACAGAAACACAGGCAATTTGTAAACACAAAGTTTCTTCCTGAGGTTATTTCTTTATCGACATATTTAAAGGTATTTATATACTGCCTTTCGGATGAACCTCAGAAAGAGGTTTGAATTTTTAAAAAAGAACATTAAAACAACAAACATCAATAAAATTACATAGGAAAGCTATTAAGGGTGAGTTGCAATGAAAATCCCTTTTTGAAAGTCAGATTTTCTCCCCCGACAAAGTGATATCGCAAAATTGCAGTGAGTGGCCAACGAGAAGAAGTTGTAAAATATGTCATGCAAGCTTCCAAAGCTCACAGGTTTCTTCATCATGGATGCTAAAAGTCATTTTAGAGGTTGAACTGTGATGATGAAGCATCTTTCTTGAGATATTAAGCTGAATTTAAGATGGTGTTGGAAGGCAGTTGGATGACCATGAGTCTTTTGGGATACAAAAGTGTTTTCTAACATTGTTAGAAAACAGGTAGTTGAAAGGCATGCTTCAGCTCTTGTTGTTGAGTACCTCACTGTATTCTGCCTACAGGACAAGATTTCAAAGGAACTGTCTTTGTTTCTCATTTCATTTATTTACAGTATTTGCACATATTATAGCTCTTAGATCAGTTTGTTTTCAAGGTTCCTCTTCCCCTCCTCCTTTCCACACTGAAAGAGATTACCACGGTTGTCTCTTAGAAAACGTTTAGGGTTGTATGCAATAAAAGAAAAGCAATAAACTATAAAAAAATACTTTATATTTTCATGCTTAAATACCAAGACAAAGAGCAGAAAAAGAAGCAATTAGGAAGCGAGGCCATAAAATGCAGCAGAATGGATTAAACAAACACAGCGAAGGCGATTTGTGTTACATGCCAAAATGCTTGGACAAATGAAAATGCTTTTTGCCTTGCAGTGAAATGAATGGAAAGTTAGTGACAGGCAGACTGACTGTGTGTTTGACTTACAGAGTGCAGCCCTCTCCTTGAATAGATGACCAAAGACTAATGCAGAGTCTAATACAGAATCCTTTATTTGAAGGACTGTCCAGTCAAAGAACCTTATTGCATGAGAAAAGAAATCCCAAATGGATTAGGAGAGTAGTGGCTCTCTCTTTGCCTCTCTGCATGCTGTCCAAGCACTTCAGGTCTTCTTGTTTGCCTTTTCCCCAAACGGATTTTTCCAGTTTTTCAAACATCTCCCTCGGGAAATGAACGGGAAGTGCTTTAACGGCATCTGGAGTGTCATGGAGAAAACCACTACTCTCCCAATCCTTTTCTGCTTTGGCTGGTGTCCATAGCATTTTGTGGGTTTTTAAAGCTGTGTGGCTGCATTCTGGAACAATTTATTCCTGATGTTTTGCCTGCAACTGTGGTTGGCAAAAAGGTTCAAAGTCTGCTTTAAAGAGACCGAATGCTAAAGGTGAGTCCAGCTGTCATGTTCTACCTTGAGGAGGCCTCCTCTGGCAAAGAAGAAGAATTAGAGCCAGAACTCCAGTTGGAGAAGGCTGGCTATTCTGATCCATCACAAAGAGCAGCTACAGATCAACAGAAGGCAACAAAGTAATATCAGCCTTCAAGCAATGTCAATTAAAGCCCCAGGAGCAAAAGGTCAGGCAATGCCTTGCTCTGCTTTAAATACAGGACTCCAAGCTAATGAGGCCAGCTGGGCTAATTAACTGCTGGTTATAAATTAGCTCAGCCTAGGCCTTTCTGTTGGTGCAGAACAGGGTATTGGAGTCTCCTCCTTTGGAGGTTTTTAAACAGAAGCTGGATGGCCATCTGTCTAGAGTGCTTTGATGGTATCTTCCAGCATGGTAGAATGGGGTTGGACTGCATGGCCCTTTCCAACACTAGGATCCTATGAGGGTGGCTGAGATATAGCAATTTCAAGCAGAAGAGCACTAAACCAATCTAGGGCTGAGGGACTGAGTGAGTGATGTGAAGTCGAAGGCTTTCATGGCTGGCATCCATAGTTTTTTGCAGGTTTTTTGGGCTATGTAACCATGTTCTAGAAGAGTTTATTCCTGACGTTTTGCCAGCATCTGTGGCTGGCATCTTCAGAGAAATGGCATTTGAAGACACCAGCCATAGATGCTGGCAAAACGTCAGGAATAAACTCTTCTAGAACATGGGCAAATAACCTGAAAACCCCACCAAAAATATGAGTGAGTGATGTTCTTCTGCCTCTCCATTGAAGCAGGAAGCAAGAAATGGCAGACCCCTCAAGAGAGCGACAAGAGTGTTCAGGAGGTAAGGAGAAGAGAGAAGAGAGAGAGGGAGGAGATCCAATACAACCAAAACATCTTTCTGGAGTTCTTGTTATTCAGGAGACTAGACCCTGAATAGTCTAGTCTCCTGAAGATCCTATCAGTTAGTCCCATATAGAGTAGACCCATTGAAGAGCTGAGACCACCAAACTCTCTTTCTTGGAGCTCTTGTTATTCAGAAGGCAAAAAACACCCAGTTGTTCAGTGAAGTTTTAGGCCTACCTTGAAATGTCCTGAGAAGCAGAAAAGCTTGTTGGTGGACTGGGACCATCCAAGAAGAAGAGGACTCTGCTTTTAAGGTTCCTCAAGCCACCATCTCACCCAGCTGCATGGCAGATGTCTTTGCCGTTGTCCTTCCATCTCCACCTTGCTGTCCTTTCTGTTGCACCCCCTCCAAGCACGGCTCCTGCGGAACGGTGCATCCGGAAGCACCCACCCACTCGGCACTGTCCTTTTTTCAAGCTCAAGTCTATATTTAGCAGGAAAGAGGCCTCTACGGCCCTGCTTCACTTCCCTTTCTTTCTCTCTTCGGCTCGGAGGCTGAGAGCAGCTTTCGGTCAGGTTCCCCACCATGGTGGGAGACCAGAAAGGAAGCTTTCTTCAGGAGTTAGAAAGTCGGCTGGCTTCTTAGAGCTGATGGGAAAATAGTCCCAGGATCCCCAGTCAGTATAGAAAATTGTGGCTCAGACCTTGCAGCAAGAGGGTTCCCAGGGTCTTTATACAGCAGACGAGGGATGAATAGACACAGACATAGCAGGAATTGCTTTCTGAATGGTATGCCAAGATATATAAAAGAACTGACTACAAACTCTAGTACCTTCCCAAACTACAAAACTCTGGGTTCCATAAGATGCAGCGATGGCAGTTAAAGTGGAATGGCAGCACTATAATTTTTCTTAGCCTCTCGCTCTCCCTAAATTTGCCTTCTGGAGATGCCTTGCCTGAAATCTTGTTAGCACCAGATGCTCAAGAGTTATAAGATCATGGCCACATATAGTTTTACAGGGTCTTTAGTTTCAATCAATTGTGCTTATTTGGCAAACAAATACAAGTTATAACTGCAAAGGCAAAAAAAGAAAAACAGTTAGAGCTAAACAGATCAAGCACTTCCAGTTCATTGAATATGGGGGAAATTCTTCAGTCAGCAATTGGACCTCGAAAGCATGCCTAGGTTGGGTAGCTTTGGCCACAAACTTAGCTCTATTAAACACAGCACTAAATAGTAAATATTTAACTTTATCCATATTGCACTGTGAGCTCTGCTTCAGGTATTTTACCTGAGTGCGGACTATATAATGGACAATATAGCACATCATGTATTGTATCCAAATAAAAAGACACATTATGCTGCCCCATTTTGAAATGGTTGGAAGGAGGAAATATCTATGCAGGGCAATGGAAAGCTATTTGCACACATCGGTGCCCCTAAAAACAGTGTGCATGACTTGGAAATGAACATCTAAAAAACTAACAAGACTCAGAATGAAGCATGTAGGGCCATGATGTTACTAGAGCAAAGTGGGGCAAATTGCTACAAGTGTCAACCATGGGCTGCATGCCGCTCATAGAGCCCACTTTTATAGGCCCTAAAGCCCCTGCCAGTCTTCCAAAGAGAGAGAGAGATTGCGAGTAAGTGGATCTTGTTATTTTATTATGACATTTTTAGTTGTTAATGTCATATTTTATTATTGTTACCTGCCTCGATCCTTCGGTGCAAGGTACAGTAGATGACCAAGCAGGTTGCAATGGCAAAATGGAAGAGGAAGCCGAAGGAACTCTGGTCTAGGGACAGAAAGCGAGCTGATGCCTGGCCAGCGTCTTGTAATGAGTGGCAATGAAAGAGCCGACCCTGTTTTCCAGATTGAGAATCTGCAAGTGTCTATTCAGTCTGAAAGCAAGCAGATGCTTCAAATCTGTGCCAAGAATTCTGGGTCATTCTGTGCAGTGAACTGCAAAATTCTCCTGTCCATGCGACGGCACAATTTTGTACAAAATGAAATCCAAATTCTGTGCTAAGGAATACTCAGTTCCAAAACTAGAACTGATTGGGCAATTCCAACACCCCCCCCCCCCCCGTTTCCTACTAATAATGATGTAAAGTTTAGTCTGTCTGTTCAAAGATACAGCCATGTGAGCCTGTAGAATCAGTATGTTGAGAGATATTTGAGAGTAACTGAAAGAAAGCAATTGGCAGCTTGGGCTTTCATAGACTTAAGTGCATCTAAATGCATCTGAGGAAGTAGACTGAAGTCTAGGAAACTCATGCTGCCAACTTCTTTCTTTCAGATAGTCTCGAAGGTGCTACAGGATCCCTCTGCATACTTAGTCTATGTTTACTACTTTGCATAGTTTTGCAAATAATAGGAACAGGCAAGGTCTATGTAGGAAATCTCTAGAAAAGTGTAAGTGAAGTCTTGCGCAGCTGCTGAGATTTCAGTAAGCACCACATCCACCTTAGCTATCATGAGAAATATGGAAATCTGTCCCTCTCCCTTTCCTTCCAGTTATCTTAGCATCTCAGCATACTGAATTTTGTGTCTGAGTCCAAATTTTGTAGGTTTTCCTCATCTCTTTGGAATAACAACAACATTTGCATTCTGGAAAGCCTTTGGTAGTCGTGTTTGATATTGTCTCAGATGACAGCAGAAAAGCAGGCACACAATACAATGTTGTTGTTTTCTTGCACTGAAAAATTAATACCGTGCAGAAATGAAGGGGGATTTCCGACAAGTCTTTCTGAGTGTCATTTCTCATTCTATCTAATCTTTTTCACGGACAACTTTACATCCGAAGCTTTGCCTCAACTGCTGAGTCAGCTGCCTGAGCTGGGAGTTGTAAAAATCTATTTTAAAAGGGTCTGATGATTTTATTTTCCAATCATAAATACAGAATTTAATTAGCAGCTTGCTGCTAATGAATTCACCGCGGAAGACACAATGGGCACGAGGCACAAGGAAATTTCAAGCATAAAATGAAAACTAAACCAAAACCAAACCATCCAGTCCTCATTACATCAACTGGGTTAACTCTTTGGGGACAGTGGTTATAAAACAGCTGCTGAGATGCATTTTGAATTGCTGATATTTTATCTGGAGAAAGCAGACCCAACCAGAGTAACCCATATCTTGCATTCAGGCTAGACCACTGTAATCTATTCTTTGCAGGGCTAATCTTGAAGGCAGTATGGAAACTGCATCTTGGAGAGCATATGACTGCCAGAACACTTGCAGGTTGTCTTTCAGATCCTATTATACCTGTTCTGTCATGGCCACAATGGCTGTCAATAGGTTTCTGAGCTCAGTTCAAAACTTTAAAACTCACTTTTGCATTGCATTGCCCTAGATCCTGCAACAGAGTTGGGCTCTGTAAACCTCTGCAGGTGGATTTAGGCCTTGATCGTGCTACGAAATCTGGATGTTAAATAGTAACATTATGCAATGGTGTGCGTACCCAAATGTGCGACTGCATGAACAATTGAATACACACTGCGTGAGCATCTACATTCACAATAGCACCACATGCACACTTCCCCTTCCACAACCTTCAATTGAATGCTTTTATTCCATAGCAGACAAAAATATCCAGCCGTTTCCATTTTCAAGCGTGCATCACCAATAGGATTCCAGCTGTTACCTGATTGCTTCCAACCCTGAAAATTCGACTGCTTCCAGTCCTGCAAACAATCCCACTTTCTTGGTTTACCAGGTGGGTAAGTCAAAGGGTTCCCACTTTTCAGCATTTATTCATAAAATGTATCTCTGAGTGTATGCCAGAGGGGGGATTGTGGTTCAGCAAGAGGCAATGCATAAGCTGTGGATCCCAAATTTTGGTCCTTGGATGTTTTGGGGTTTAACTCCCAGAAGGCCCAGCCAGCTTGGTCAACAGTCAGACATTTTGGGAGCTGAAGTCCAAAACATCTGGAAGACTAAAGATTTGGGAACCACTAGCTCAGTGGCATGAAGACCCTTGGGTACACCTTTTCGAGATATCTGATCTTGCGGTGTGTGGTGTGCAGCCTTGGGGGAAACCAAAACACATAGATGCACAGTCTTAAGAGCAAGAGGGAACCAGCATCTAGTAATAACAGTTACATCAGCAAGCTGAAGAAAACACCTTTCCAGGGCTAATAGCAAATAAATAATAATATATAAAACTTTTAATTTGTAAAAGAACAATCAAAGTGGCTATTTGCACTGACATTTCTTTACTGCTTATCAGGCAACCCAGCCTTCTCTAAGTGCAAGCCAATTGCCTCCAATAAGCTGGGTATTCATTTTACTGACCTACGAAAGGATGGAAGGCTGAGTCAACCTTGGAGCCCTCTGGGATTGAACTCACAACTTTGTGGCTGCAGGACTGGCATTTTACCACTGTGCCAACAGGGCTCCCTCTTTAATAGTTCCTAATAGTTGTGTTAATTGCTAATTTTATGTTGTTATGGCCTGTTGTGGTGTAATGCCAGCTTGGTAAGTAGACACCTGACTCTGTTAGGACTTAAAAAATTCCACACCGCGCTTGCCAGGTAGCTAACACTATACAGTAACTCTATCAATACTTCATGCAGTTGTCTTTGCTTGGAGAACAAGTTATGGGTAACAATAAATGTAATGTGTCTTGAAACTCTCTAAGGATGACCCTACTTCTGCCAGTCCAGAAGACCAACCACATTCAATTCGATGGGGTATGCGCTGAGGAAGCATACCTGGCCAGCTACTCTTACTAAGCATCAGAATAGGGTTTTAATCTTTTACCTGGAAATAAAAAGCTTAATCGGCCCATGCTGGAAGAAAAAAAATGGTATAATGTGAGGTTATTTTAAAAATTCCATGTATTGCCTGATCTCCGAGGCCCATTTTGTCCCCCTGCCCAGACTGAGCTGCGTCCCAGCTCTTATTACCTACTGAGAATATGGAGTAAAGAGAAAGAGATAATTTCCCAGCCTGCTGTTCACTGGCTTTGTTAAGCATGCGGCGCTGTACATACGGAGATTTCCCTGCTTTTCCGCCAGCAGCAAATAACCAATCTGCTCTAATACCTAGTTATTTTTCATTCCTGGAGATATTTGGATTTTGATTCTCTCGTGCTCTTCAGACACCACTGGGTCTCTCTAACTAGGATAGCCTTATTGAGATTCCTCTTTGCGGACACCTCCGCAGGGCTGGGAGCAATCACAGATAACAGCATGGAAGGTGAAAGGGAAGGAAACAACACAAATTCTGGCTAGCAAGGGAGGGAACGATAATAGGAAACACATTATCGAAGTGACCCTTGGAAATTTGGGTCTGGGGGATGAGTCTGGTCACTCATCTCTTACTTCTAACTCTTCATTTTCCATTTGTCCCATTAGGCTTGAATGGGTTATTTCCCATTTATTCCATTTGGGTTGCAAATATTTTACGCTGTTCCACCTATAAATAAACATCCTAGTCAGGGTTGTCGCCTATTCGCAATATTGAGAAGAGAAAGGATTTCGCACTTAGGAAAAGGCATGTTTAAGGGAATGTTGGAGTATGCTTCAGGGAAATGTTTTGCCACATTTTTAATTTGCTTCTCATACTTCATACGTTACCAAATGTGAAACAGAACGAAACAAAACCTGCTTATATTTGGCAGAAGAACTGACGCTTCAAAGTTTCCACATATGCTTTCACACTTCCCCTATTTGGGGAAGTGTCGGAGCAACGCTTTGCAACCTGACACATTTGTCTCTGCACTCGCAAATGACAAAAGGAGTTTTGTGGCACCGCGAAGGCTAACCAATTTGCTCAGCATAGGTTTGCGTGGACGACAGATCATTTCTTCAGATGGACACAGAGCTTAGGTGCAAAGCAGGACTACAAGAACAACCTCGGTCCAGCCACAACTGAGATCCAGGTTGCAAAACCAGTTGGATTACAGTTGGCAGCAATAGCAGGTCTGTATAGAAGACATGAAACACAATCCTATGCATTCATGCAGAAGTAAATCCTATGAATTCAGTAGAGCTTATTTCCTAGTAAGCCTTTACAACAGGAATAAGACTCATGTGGCCCTCCAGATGTTCATGAGCTGCACCTCCCATCATCCACCATCATCATTGGCTGGCTAGGATGGTTGGGAGGTGCAGTCCAACAACATCCGAAAGGTTATATGATACCCACTCCTCTTTTAAAGCAGTTCTGCCAAGTTGGTGGCATTCAGTTGTGTTGGACTATAGCTTCCATTAGCCCCAACCAATACTGCCAGTGTGGCTGGAAAAGATGGGAACTATAGTCCAATGCACAGGAAGGGCATGAAATTGGGAGAAGGTTTTGTATAGGACTGCACCCCTATTCTCTTCCCCCATTTATTCTTATTTCCTTTCCCATTTCACTCTCTCATGTGGAAATTTACTCACAATGTATACCAGTGGGTAGGGATTTGTTGATATTTTATAACATACAGTGCATTGGTTTCTGCTAAAAAATATTTAGATGCTCAAGATACAATTGTCATTGGCTTGGATCCAAACCAAGCATATTTGCTCAGATGTAACTAACACATTTTAAGCCTTGAGTGCCTTAATGTAATTTATTCAGGCAGCATTTTCACGACATTTTAAATAAATGTATAATTTTACATTGCTGTCAATCTATTAGTCAAATCTTATTTTGGTCGCAAACCAGCACCTGTAAAATACAAAATGCTTGAAACACACATACACGAGAATACTTAAAACGCACCACAATTGATTGGGTTTTATTAGATTTGAGCTATGGTGCAAGCCAACATTGGGAGAAAGATGGCTTGCAAAGTAGTTCAAATTGAATAAAACCTGATCATTTATATACATATGTGTGTTATGTTGAATGCCAGTTTAAGCATACTGATTTGAACATTGGACTATGAAGCTTAAGACTATGGTTCAAATCCTGCTCAGCCATGGAAACCCATTGGGCAAGTCGCATTTTTTCATCCTTAGAGGGAGGCAACAGCCCAAAACCCCCCCAAATCTTGCCAAGAAAACCGTATGACAGGTTTGCCTTAGGGTCACCTGAGTCAGAAACAACTTGAAGGCATACAGCATGTTTAGATAGTACATTTTAAGACATTTTTGTCAGAGACTAAGGACTAAGAGTGCGGTCCTAAATGGCCAAGATGGTCAAACACAAGCTGAGGTGGCACGTGGCCAGCTGAAGATGTGTTGAATGCCAACTTCTCCTACCTTAGAGATATTGGAAATTACTTGCCTTAACTTTGTGCCAGCATGACGGCTGTGTCTACTGCCAGGAGGCCATCCAGCCTCCGTTTAAAAACCTCCAAAGAAGGAGGCTCCATCACACTCCAAGGCAGCATCTTCCACTGTCGAATAGCTCTTGCCGTCAAGAAATTCTTCCTAATGTTTAGGTGGAATCTCTTCCCCTGTAGTTTGAATCCTAATCTCTGGAGCAGCAGAAAAAAGCTTGCTCCATTTTCAATATGACATCCCTTCAAACATTTAAACATGGCTATCATGTCCCTCTTCACCTTTTCTCCCCTGGGGTAAACTTAACCAACTCCCTAAGCTGCATTTCCTAGAGCTTGGTGGTTTCTAGACCTTTCACCATTTTGGTTACCCTCCTTGCTACACACTCCAGTTTGTCGATATCTCTTTTGAATTGTGATGCCCAGAGCTGGACACAGTATTCCAGGTGAGGCCTGACCAAAGTAGAACAGAGTAGTACTATTACTTCCCTCGATTTAGACACTGCACTCCTGTTGATGCAACCAAGGATCATATTGGCTTTTTAAGCTGCTTTATCACACTCTTGACTCATGTTCAGTTTGTGGTCCACTAAGACTCCCAGATCCCTCTTGAATGTACTGTTGTCAAGCCAGGTGTCAGGTATCTTATATCTGACCCTTTCATATTTTTTACCTAATGCCAACCTAATATACTGCTTAGTTTTAGGCCATTGTTGTTTTTGTTGACTGACTAGCAATGGATCTGTTATCACGTGCTGGATCTGACGTCCATTTTGCCATTCAGACCTTATGGGGACTGTGTTCTGGATTTCAATGTACTGTACTGGATTACCATGTTCCAAATTTAAATCTTATGCAACCCAAGGAGGGAAAAGATCTCTGTGCTCCTAATCCTGTTAATCATCTTCAGCCTATTTACTCTGAAATGTTACTTCTTTCCCCCCTCTTTTTTCTCTGGCCAAAGAGTACAGGCCCGCTTTGTATAAATGGAGAACAAATTCTGAATGGGACTTTGGGGACAAAGACCCCAAAGCATCTGTCAATACAATGCAGTTTTCCTTTACGGATGCTCGTCCTTCACTGGAAACAACTGTTTACAAAGCCTCGTCTTCATAATCTTCAGACAATAGTATGTATATTTAACCTTTGCAACAAAAGCACATCAAATATTTTTGGGCCATAAGCCCCGAGCTGCTTTACACTGGAGTAGAGCCAGGGGTGGCTGGCAGGATGTTTTTCAAAGCAATTGCCTGGAGGCTTTGAGAGCCTCTGGATTGACATTTTTGATAACCTTCTGGCAATGCTTGATATGCCCCATTCTCTCAAGTGGCTGTGCAGATGCATTGTGCCAAAAATTGCAGAGGGAGCCTAGGAGAATGGAGATTTTGCAACAAACAGCCTTTTGCCCATTGCTTCTTCCCTGCGTACTTTTACAGGGATGGGAAAAGTGCAAGATGTGGCCCCCAAAGACTACACAATGATGGACCTCCAACATAATTATATCTGATGATTCCCCCCCCCCCCCCCAAATCTACCTTTGCAAGGTGGCAATTCTCCAAGCAAAATGTCCCTGAGCTGCTGGAGATAAGAGCATTGGGAGATGCAGTCTGGAGTGCTCTCCTTGTCATGGCGCACCTTGAGAACAACCTCCTGCTCCCCACGGTCCTTCCACAACAAAGCAAGGGTGACAACTGCATTGTTGTTATCGTTGTTGTTGTGTGTCTAAGTTGTTTTCGGCTTGTGCCAACCCTAAAGTGAACCTATAATGAGGTTTTCTTGCAAGTTTTTTCAGAGGTTTGCCAACGCCATCCTCTGAGGCCCAAAGAGGGTGACCTTCCCAAGGTCACCAAGTGGACCAGTGTCCTAGTCCAATGCTGAAACCACTACACTGGCTCCCTCTAACATTGCTATAATCCAGGGCACATGTAGCCAAGCAACACCAGAATGTGGCCAAGATGGCGAAAGTTATTAATGAGGAAGAACATAAAGCTTGGAAAGGCTGCAGCAGCAGCTTGCTTTTCCCTGAATCTACAGGGAAGATCAAAATTCTTCCTCCATTTGGAAGGTGGCAACTAGGAAAGGAGGACAACATGGATCGTTTAGAACTGTTTGTGAAAAATTGGGATAGTTGGAGGATATGATACTGTGTGATCAAGCTGCAAAAGGTTGTCAGTGATGAAGAACACACAGGCTAGGAGAGGCTGCAGAAGTTTGCTTTTGCCTGAATCTACAGGGAAGGGCAAGATTCTGCCCTTTTCTGACTCCCCCCCCTTCATTGAGTTATTTGAATGCAAACTACTTTTGCACTTTGATCTGAGCTTCCAAAAATGGAAGGAAGCTGAGAATGAAGAGATAAAGTGGGAGGAGAGAGAAACTGGGTTATTTTTCAAGCAGCTTAAAAAGGGAGACAACTGGGGACTTGTTGGGACTGTCCCTTCCAAATTCGAATAATGGAAGGTATGTGTACGTGGCTTTTGTGTATTGTCTGCACATCCATCCTGTTAGCATTCTGCTTCAAAACCAGTTCAAAACTGTTATTTTGGCCTCATTCCCACAAATAAATTGGTTTGCGATCTGGATCGATTCAACAGCGAAGCGTGGTTCACACTATATTTGATCCCGATCAAATTTTTTTCCCTGTAAAATAACCCACTTGTGGTTCATATTCACAAATGAATCTATTCAAAATGGACCTACTCCAGTTGGTCTAAGGACAAGTTTAAATTGATTCTGATCCGCGTCTGGTTCACACTTGTGCGGAATGGATTTATCCAAAAAGCCACGGAAAAAATCAGTGTCAAAAAGACACGGGTTGAATGGGTCTCGCGCATGGCCTCCCCTCTCCAAATTGCATCAGTGATTCAGTTCAAATGGAAATCAGGACCATTTGCGATCCAGTTTTAAAGGTAGTAGGAATCAGGCCTTCATTGGTTTTGGCTCAAGGTGAATTCCATGGTCTTCTCTACAACTTATTTTTAATGCCCTAGCTATAAAAAAAGAAAGGGAAAGCAGCAAGTCTGGAAATCTGTAACTCTTTTAAACAGTCACTTGGGCCAGGAGGAGTGATTGTTTCCCTGCAGAGCCAGATATAGGGTTATTATGAGACCTTTTAGGAAATGGGGCAGGTTAGGGCAATGGATACTCTAAAAGTCTACCTTTTGTTTTCTCACACTACAATGCAAAGCAGAAAGGGAAAAGCCATCGGCGGCAGGGAGAAAGGGCTTTTTGCAATTCATTGGCTTTGTGCCACAGGTACCAATTACGTACCCCCGAGGGCAGCCCATTATAACTCCAAAAGCCTACGAACAAATTGGAAACAGAAAGGCTAGCCTCCCAAAAATGTTCACCCCCATTAAAACTATTGACCCAAACTAGAGAGGAAGGAAAAAATAGCAGTCCTGAGGGGAGAAGCCGTTCAAAAGAAGCAATCCACTTTAGGCATACACCTGCAAGCATCCCATCAGCAGACCTGAAAATAAACTGCCGAGCTTTAAAAGGAAGAAAATAAAAAAGCAGTGGAGAAAAGGCACTTTAACAAACTCCAGCCAAGCCCAACCGAGGTCAATGCGTAATGGCCTAGTAAGTAATGAAACCGGACGAGGCTGGGAGCTATACAACTTGTTTACATGGTCCAAGGAGACGGAGCTCTCTTGTCCATCAGTTATCCTGACGGAAAGCATCATTAAGGGCTTTGACACAGAGGGAAGTAGGACAAGGAGCCGCCAGGGATCTCGTACATCAAAAAAGTAGCCAGTGACGGAAAGTAAAAAGAAGACAGTGGAGTCAGTGTCTGAAAGGACCCCTTTGGTTCCAGGTGTGCACCCAATGGGAGATCCTGCAGGACAACAGAAGTCAGTTTTCTCCAACTTGAAGAAAGATTGTAACTCTCCATTGGCCTAGCATGGCTGGGGTGGTGGTGATGATGAGAGAATTTTTAATCGAGTGTTTCTGTTCATCTTGTGAGTCACCCTGGGTCCCTTTCCGGGAGAAAGATGTTACAGAAATCCATCCATCCATCCATCATTGGGTCCCTTTTCTTTACCTCCCTCTATTTCTTCCCTGGTATCATTTTCTAAATCATAGGCTTCTTGGGGCAGGGAGCTGTCTTCCCATTTATTGCAAAAGCATGTTGGGCGTGGATTGCACCTTTAGCCCTGGATCCTATTGGTTGTTGTTGTTATGTGCCTTCAAGTCATTTCTGACTTATAGCAACCCTAAGGAGTTTTCTGGGGCTGCAAGAATATGACCCAGCCGAGGTCATAGAATCATAGAATTGGAAGAGACCACAAAGGCTATCCAGTCCAATCCCTGCCATGCAGGAACTCACAATCAAAGCATCACCGACAGATGGCAGTCATCCATTGAGTTTCCTTGGCTGAGTGGGGAATCATGCCACGATCTCCAAAGACCTAGTCTACGTTGATTAGATCCATCTGCTGAAAAGTGTGATGATACAGGTAAGGCCCATTGATCCAGCAGGTTTCTTTACGTGGGAGTTACCAAAAGGCTGTAGATCATAGTATTAGATTATGGCCAGCATTTCATCAGTGGCATGTGTGCCTCTAAGCACCGCATTTCCCTTTTGGACGGGATTATTTGCTTGTTCTTGTACTCCATCTGCAAGCCTTCATGCCCTGAGAAGGTCTCCTCCTGCTCTTTCTTACTGGAGGGTAGCAGGGAGGAAATTCAGGCCGTGCAAATATAGCTGGTCTGGGCTCCTGGGGGAAGGAAGAGAAGGATTCATTCTATCTGTGAGTGCACAATGCACATACGTTTCTTTCTCTGCTCCTCTGAGTTGAGTCCAACTGCAACTTCATGATCTGAATCACCTCCCACTGGGAAGCAGCTCCCCCCTTGTCTTGACAGCCTTCCCTATCAGAGAACTCTGATGTCCCACCAAACTACAAATCCCAGAAATGCGTAGCACTGAGCCATGGAAGCTAAAGTAGTGTCAAACTGCTTTATTTCTGCAGTGTGGCAGCAGCCTTGGAGGTCCTTCATTCATAGGGTTGCCATAGGTCATAGTTGATTTAATGGCAAGTAACCACAACAATGACAGCACACTCACACCCAAACACAAATACACCCACCTATTTCTTTCACAGTGTAAGGAAGAGAGCTGAAACGCAATTGCAGACTAGGAGGAAGCAGCACCAGTGAGAGGAGATGGACTTATTCGTGCACAGTAAATGGTGACAGTACTGTGGGAAGGAAACAAGACTGCGTGGGAGGCTAGAAGAAAGAAATGAAGAAGAAAGATTGTGAATGAGTAACATAACATTTTTCAAAAAGAGTATTTATAGAGCAAAAGCTGTGTCACATATCCTTTCCTGAAGAATCACATTGGGGGAGGGAAGAATTGGCACATGTTTTGGTGACTCTGAAGAGCACCTAGGAATTGGCTGGTGCAACATCATCCCACCAGTTTTAGATGATACAAAAAGTGATTTCACTTAAACTTTAGGAAGAATTTATTTTACTGCAAGAGCTGTTCCATAGTGGAACAGATTGTTCAGAGGATGATGGACTCTTCATCTTTGGAGGTCTTTAAGAGAGTTTGGATGAGCATCTGTCAGGAGTACTTTAGTTATGTATTCCCTCATGAGAAGAGATTGGAGTAGATGGCCCTTGTGGTCCCTTCCGTTTCTGTGATTCAAAGGCTTCTGCATCAGAGAGGCCAACCTGGAAGGAAGCTAGGTGTCAGCAGTCTATGCCAGTCTTTCTGTTTTGGAGAAGCGTATGGTCCTCTGTTCTGGGGCAGATGATAGACACTCCTTTCTATACCAATCTGTTATCTCTTCTTCTTTTCTCTCCACTCCCAAGAGAGCAATCCCATCCAAACTGCGCCAGGCACAAGGAGTGCCCTCCGCTCCAATCCGTACGGTGCTTTATCAGCATAACCATTCCAGAGGTCCTCAGGGACCAGAAATGCATTTCACAAACTATTGATCTGATGATGAATTGCTGACGTTCCTCCTGGATGTCGCAGCTTCATTGCGCTCCTCTCCAGGCCTGGCATAAACCATCCCCTCTGCTTGACATCTTTTAGAGCAAAGGGACAGCAGCGCCGAACACCACTCTCATGTTTTATATATGTGGTGCCTTCCCAGAGATCGTTAGTGTTAATTATTATAGTGGGCCACATTCTGTTATTTCTCCTTCTGGGGCCTGATTTTGCCACCCAGGACCACGTTTTTCCTGTTCAGCTTGCCACCTGCGGATAAGGAGCTGACAGCACAGCTGCTCTCCTCCAGCATTCAGAGAGACACAATGGGGCTATCCAGTGACATCTTTGGAGGGTAATGGTTTAAAATCCAGGAGGGGTGTCACTTCTGTCTGTGGGTTTGTAAGAAAGAGTCAGGCAGCGTTGCAATTGCCCCAGGTGCTGAATGGTACAGAGAGCTTTGCATAGATTTCTCTGGAGAATGCTGTCAACACAAAATCTTTTCTTATTGCTTCCTGTGTCATCACTGTATTTGAGTCAGGGAATCTCTTGCACAATTTAACCCGGGCTGTAAAGCTCTTTTCCAGCTTGCTGCATTACCAAATCCTCTCTGATCCTGGAAGCTAAGCAGGGCAAGCCTGGGTTAGAACTTGGAGGGAAGACCACCAACAAATGTCAGGTGCTGTAGACTGTATTTCAGAGGAAGGAACTGGCAAAACCCCATCTGAGTATTCTTTACCTAAGAAACCCCCTTGAAATTCATGGGTTAGCCATACATCGATAGGCGATTTGAAGACACATACACACACAGAGGAAAAGAAGACCGCATTAAAGATGGATGGATTCCATCAAGGTACTAACCAAAGCTTACCCTGCTTAGCTTCTAGGATCAGAGAGGATTTGGCAACAAGATCTCTTGGAGGTCTCTCATTCATACAGTCATCGAACGTCAAAGTTGACTTGATGACAATTAGCAACAACAAACCATTAAAATAATCACAATCACAAACAATGCTGAGGATACTGTGGTTGGCCAAAAAGACAAACAAGTGGGTCCTTGAACAGATTAAGCCTGAACACTCCCTGGAAGCCAAGACAATCAAGCTGAGGCTGTCGTACTTTGGACACATCATGAGAAGACATGACACATTAGAAAGAGAGGAAGACTGTGCTAGATGGATAGACTCTATTGGGGAGGTCATGGGTCTGAATTTATAGAACCTAAATAGAGCAGTGGAAGACAGAGAGTCTTGGAGTCTCATCCACAGAGTTGCCATGAGTCAGGGTGGACTCAAAGGCAATTGACAAAAACTATGGAATCCTGGGGTTTGTAGATCATAGAAGGTCTTAACAATACTTTGCTAGAGGGAACTGTAGTCCACTGCCCTGAAGTAGTTTCCAAGGTATCCTGAGAAAAGCGATGGAGGATTCATTCACTGCACTTCTGTAGTGTAGGTGCAGACTGCGATTAAACAGTGCCTTGGCTGAAGACAACCTGGGAATCCTCTGTATGGAAACAAGCCATCTTCTTGCAGCTTAGACTAAAGTAGAACTATAGTGCTATAACTGCATAGTTTGAACGTGCCCTAGAAATTGTAATTCATGAGGTTCTAGCCCAGTGTTCCCAAACTTTGGTCCTCCAGGTGTTGTGGACTTCATCTCCCAGAAGTCCCAGGCAGCCTGGTCAACAGTCGGAAATTCTGGGAGCTGAAGTCCAAACCATGTAGAGGACAAAAGTTTGTGTACCACTGTTCTAGCCCCTGATGTACAAGCAATGAGGATTTAGACTTGGCTAATCTTTTTCAAGGATAGGATGGCCCCATTTTACGGAGGGGACATGATGACACCAAGGACTGAGTGAAATCTTCCCAAGGATCTCCCAAGCCATCTGTTGCACAAGGACTGCCAATTCCCATCTTTGCACTGAGTCACCAAGTTTTCTTTCTTCCTCTCTTCATCTCCTCCACCTGCTTCAGTCATTGTACCACCAAGTGACATTGTGAAATAGTCCAGGATGACTCAAATACGTCGGTGGTACAGTCAATGAAATAATACAGGGTGCTTTTTTCTCTTTGGAATCTTTCCCTGCAATCTGTTAATTTTTCTAACAAAAACAATACACGTGACCAAGATTTTGTTTGATGCTCATGAAGTGGTGTCCCTGTGTTTGGTGTCACCCAGTGTGTGTGTGTGTGTGGGGAGGGGCATCAGTGGGGCAGACTGCCTCACTGCCTTCCCTTTTGCCCTCTTGATGCCTTGCTGGTCTGCCCCATAGTGTCCCGGTGCCATGTGGCAAGATTGTTGCTTGGACGGAAGGTAGGGATGAGGTGGTGTTGCATTCTCCTGATCTGGCACGTCTGCTCTGGGAAGCAACCACGCTGGACCACAAACAAAGGGCACTGCCTCCACCCCTTGAGCAGTGCTTACTGTTTGGTGGAGCAACCCTATGGCCTGTAGATGGTCATTTGGGGGTCTTGCCGGCTTCTGCGCAAGCAAGAAAGGGACATGACACCCTTTTTTACTTGCTCAGCAGCCTCACCAGACCCACCAGTGTACCACCCCATTGTATGTACCCCCCTTGGGATGTCACCCAGTGTGGTCTGAAGCCCCCAACCCCATAGTGATACCACTGTTCTGAGGTCTTCAGGGCAACAGGTATTCCTTCTTCCTTGGCTCTGATAATGGAAGGGAATGGAGGTCTTCAGGGTAATAGATATTCCTTCTTCCTTGGCTCTGCTAATGGAAGATAATGGAGGCCTTTAGGGCAACAGGTATTCCTTCTTCCTTGGCTCTGCTAATGGAACAGAGTGGAGGTCTTCAGGGCAACAGATATTCCTTCTTTCTTGGCTCTGCTAATGGAGTGGAATGGAGATCTTCAGGACAACAGATATCCCTTCTTCCTTGGCTCTGCTAATGGAACAGAGTGGAGGTCTTCAGGGCAACAGATATTCCTTCTTTCTTGGCTCTGCCAATGGAGTGGAATGGAGATCTTCAGGACAACAGATATCCCTTCTTCCTTGGCTCTGCTAATGGAACAGAGTGGAGGTCTTCAGGGCAATAGATATTCCTTCTACCTTGGCTCTGCTAATGGAATGGAGTGGAGGTATTCGAGGCAATAGATATTCCTTTTCTTTGGGCTCTGCTGATGGAATGGAGTGGAGGCCTTCAGGGAAGCAGATATTCCTTCTTCCTTGACTCTGCTACAGTATCCAGAGAGTGCTGAAGCACAGCCTCATAGCTAATTATTGGCTGGGAGGACAGGACTGTGTGCTGGTGCCATCTGGGAAAAGGAAGACGAATGCCGGAGGACTTGAGGTGGGGCACCAAAGAGTGCTCCTTTTCTCTGGCAATGCAGTGTCAACCAAAGTGCAGCTCAGACCTTTCCTAGGAGTAAGCCCTCAGCATCATCTGGCTTCTGTTGTGTAGCTGGGAAAAAGCCCTTGCACAAGGAGGTACTGGATAACTCTTTGCGCAATCCTGAAAAAGTACTTATGGTGGCTTAACGCCCAGGGTAAACCATGGAGAAGATTCTGGTCAATATCTTGGTGCCCCTGTTTTGCAGGTCCATGTTTCTTCTTTATGAACAATTCACTTAATTATTAATGGGGAGAAAAGTAGAATAAAGCTATAGCTGGACTGCAACAACAACCCTGGGACAATGTGGCGTATTTCTTCTTGTTGGAATAGCAGAAAAGGTTGAGTGAAAAGGTCAGGAGGAAGGGGATCTTCCCTGAAGAGCTGCATGCGGAGAGATCCGTGAGGCGGCAGTTAGCACAATTATCACCGCCGCTGTCGTAATTAACAGATGGCAATATATTTATAGTGAGATTAAAACAACAATGATATTTTTTCAAAGAGTAAAAGAGTGGAGGTGTACAAGAAGAACTATACTCTGAGAGTAGTGGTTCATTTAGAAAGCATGACTTTCAGAGTATTTTTCCTTTTGCACTGCCGTGTTTTCTTTCCACCTGTGAAGAATGACCAAGGGACTGTCCTAGAGAAGAGGACAAAAATTAGTTCCCTCTTGATCTGATGGACCTCAGTTAAAGAAGGGCAGATGTGGGGTGAACCTTAGAGGAAACCTCTTCATGGGAACAGTTGAGTTGTAGCATTGGAGGAACTTGTGGTGGGTGAGATGGGGCAGAAAAGGACTATTGGTCACACAATAGTTCCCACCAGAAAGTGACAATTCCCAGGAGGCATTATCATGAGATTTTCTTAGCAATGTTTGCTCAGAGGGTTTGCCTTTGCCTTCCTTTAAGGCCGAGAGAGTGAGACTTGACAAGGCCAACTGGTGAGTTTCCATGGCCTAGCATGGGTTCAAATCCTGGTCTCCAGAGCCATAATCCATTGTTCAAACCACTACACGACACTGAGTCTACAATGGTTTTTGGTGAAGAGAAAAAAACTACAATTTTTGGACTATGATTCTTACATTCTGGAAGTTGCATTTCGAAGAAGTAACTTCCCAAGTTCTGAACCTTTCCCGCATCTCGCCCTTTTCCCCAGGAGTTCCAGGCAACCAAAAGCAGAAGCCTTAAGTGGACAATTAAAAATAACCTTGACAATTTAAAAACCTGAAACATTAAAAATTAAACTAGTTTTATAAATTAAAGAGCTACAAAAAGGGATTGAGAAATGGTCAGTCCATTTTAAGGCCTCTAGAATTGCAAGGACACGGCTTTCCCCTTCAACTTTGCAAATGCCTTCAAATAAGACCTAGATTTTAAGTGAGGAAAGAGGAAAGTCATGTTTGCAGATCATCGTCAGAATGTTAGTATATTTGATTGCTTGATGATTTCTTAGGTATAAATGATTTGCCTATTATGGACTCTATTTGTTCTTCCTGCCTTCCGGCGTTTGCTTTCTTTTTTGGGAACAAAAGCAAACACACTTTGGGAAAGAGCCTCAGGTTGCATATAAATAGTACTCATATTTCTCTGATAATTATAGGTATGTCGGATTCAACCTGGATGCAAAATTGTATGCCTGCTATTTATTAACCCATAAATGTCATAGCAAGAGTGGCCTTGTTGTTGGGTTTTTTTCCCAAAGGGTCCCCTTGGGAGGAAAAGCGAAGAGGGTGGGGAATCTATGCGTGCCGGTTTAGTGCCATGAAATTAAATGATGTCTTATATGAATGGTGTTTCATGCCTGCGGAACCCATTAATCTTCAGCTACTTTACAAAATTACAGGCCAGTTCTGACTGATCTTTAGCCAGTTGGAGTGAAAAGCTGGAGTAAGAGAATACAGACACTAAACAGGCCCAATCCGACGATGTTCTGGGACTGTCTATTTAGCTAAAGCAGGTCTGGGGATTGTGTGGTTTTTCAGAATTTGTTGGACTACATCTCCCAGCATTTGCCATCACTGACTACATTGTGTAGGTGTTAGAGTCCTTCTGGGTGTTAGAGTCCTACAACATCTGGAGGGCTGTATGACTCTCTGTCACATTAGGTAGCCAATAGGAGCACAGATACCATAGGATCTCAGTTTAGGTTGTATTCTAGAATCATAGGATCAGTTCCGATAAGAGGAATCCATGGGGATAAAACTGTCATGACGTTTAATAGGTGCCTGCTTCCCTCTTCTTTTTAAGAGGAGTTTAATTTTAAATTAACTAACCACAGTCCCATGTGATATCTCTGCTGCCTGAATTGTGGTTTGTTTAAGCCACACTTCCCCAGCATGATGCACTCCAAATGTGTTAGACTACAATAATTGCTATCCCCAGACGGCATGGAGTTGTAACCCAATACATCTGAAGGGCATTTGATGGGAGAGGCCTTGATTTAAACTATAGTTTCAGATCAGGTTGGAATCAAGCTATATTTTGCTTCTGAAAGCATGCTCCACCTAAAGTTCAATGTGGCTCGTTTCCACAGTTTTGTCTTGCTTCCCCCTATGGTGCCTGCCATTTCCCCCCATAGAATAAACAGCATGTTCTGGGAAGAGGGTTTTTCAGGATAATAGAGCAGTTTCTAACCTTTTGTAGTCTCTTCCTCACCTCTACATAATGTCCGTGATTTATGTCTTAAAGGGAAGCAGGAGATCCGAGACTAGGGGCTAGTCTACACATACATCTACATGGAAGTGTGGTGTGTGAATGGCTATGGATTTTTGCACATTCCCCTCAATAATAATAATAATAATAATAATAATGTTTATTTCTTACCCGCCCCTCTGTAAAACAATCGAGGTGGGGAACAATCGAGGTGGGTGAATTGTTTTCACTTTCCTGCACAAATTTGCATCTATTTACCCTTCCTCTGCCAAAAATGCACAGCCATCCAAATCCATGCAAAGTGAACGTATAGCGACATGTGCAATAATGCACATTTTTGCAGATTTCAAAGGATACTCCTGTAAAAACTGTGAAGTCTTTTTCTGTGGCATTTAAGAAGTTCCCCCCAAAAGCCTGAACACCTGCATACCGGACTGTATTCTATTCAATTGGGATAAGAGTATTTTAACGGTGTAGACAAGACCTCTGATCTTTCACCACCCACCCTACTTATGCTTTTAGATCAGAGATAGGGACAGGGGGCCAACTACAGCATTTTGCTATACGGATGTAATTCTTTGCTAATTTTATTTTCTCAGTGGTAGTAGCAATGGATATTTTAGCAATTTTAGAAATCTGGTTGCATGGAAATTTTTGAAAACAATGCAATTTTTTAAAAAGGCTATTTGCAATTTAGGACCTACTCTGTGAAAAATTCACATAAGGACTTTTCGGATAGAAAAAAAAAACTTTCTGTGCAGAAATATGATTTTCTGAACAACAAAAACTTGTTCCCTGAGCAGAAAATACTGTTTTCTGTGCAAAACAACCGCATGTGAATTTTGTGTCAAATGAGTCCTGTACTGTGAAAATAGTAATCAATCCAGGTTTCTTTTCATCGGGGTTTCAAAGCTCTCAAGTCCTACGTTGCCTGACCATTTCATATTATTTTTGAATATTCTTCACATCCATAACTTGTGATAAAAGACAGAAATGAACGATTTGCATACAGATAATCGAGGAAGAACGCTCAGTAGTCTTTCAAAAAGGATACTTAGCAAGGAGGAGCAGAATCTACTGTTCTCATTTCTTATTCCACAGAATCTAAATTACTGTGAAAGTAAAGAGGAGGGAAGTGATTTCTTTAGACTACGACCCTAGCTACAAAAGACGAGGAGAAGAAGGAGAAAAGCTCTGCTTTTGGAACTGGCTGGCAACCGTTTGGCTGACATAATTTTAATTCCAGATGCATTAATGAGACAGATGGGCCAAGTTTGTCTTGGGCTGTTTGAACCAAAACAAACAGCCCCCCAAATCCAGCAAAGGCACTAACAGCTGTCCTTTCTCAATCTACCTGAAATGATGATATATATATATATATATATATATATTGCCTGTGGCTTTGTCTGACTCGTCTGTTATCCAGCGAGTTGCTTCTGAAGAGCTCTGTAAGATGCAATTCAATATACCGAAAGCTTTTAACATCATTCAGGTCGCTGCTTGGAAGGACTTTCTGTTAAGTTGGGGGCGAAGGGGAACTGTACTGAAATCTAAGCAGAGAATGGAAGGCCTCATTCCCACTACCTTTTAAACCGGATCGTGAATTGGCCTGAACTGGTTCAAATGACCCTGGTTCCCATTTAATTCAAATTGCTGAAGCGATTCCAAGACGAGGGCCATGCACTAGACCCATTTAACCCGCATCTTTTTGATGCTGATTTTTCCCCGCTTCTTTTCTGATAAATCGATTTTGCGCAAGTGTGAACCACATGTGGATTGGAATTGATTCAAATTTCCCCTTCAGCCAGTTGGAACCGAATCATTTTGAACTGATTCATTTGTTAATAGGAACAACAAATGGATTATTCTGGAGGGGAAAAATGCAATCGGGGCAAATGTAGTGGGAACCACACTCCTCTGTAGAATTGAGCCATCGATTCGGATCACACACTGATTCGTCTGCAAGTGGGAATGGGGGCAAAAAGTTACTTTTTGGGGACTACAACTCCCACTACTGCCTATGTAGGCTGTGGGATTCTGGAACCTGCAATTTCCTGGAACCTGTAACATTTCCAACTTCTGGTCCAGAAAAAAGCCCTTGACCAGCTGAAAGCAAAACTAGACACAGAAATATTATCCAGGCCATTGGCTCAAAAGGCTGAGTTTACTGCACAAAAGGAAATGGTGAGATACATTTCCCACTGAGCCAGCTTCTTGCAAAAGAGACAACACAATGGTTGCCGTTTTCCCCCTTCCAAATCAAAACATCCACAGCTCTGGACACAGAAAGATGTGAATGGCCTGTTGTCGTACAAGAAGGACAATGGAGATGCTGGGAAGACAAGCCTCGAGCCACCAAGAAGTCCCCATAGTGAGACAAAACAACCTTTCTTTTTCTCCTTTCTAGAATTGTATGGTTTGATTATGACCATTACAGCCTTGAGATTTCTTTTGACAGGAGGCAAAAGTAGAGTGGCCCGAGATCAAATAAGAAGGAGAGCAAGGAAAGAAAAGATGGGGAGACATAAAGGGATCGCTAGTAATGTTTTAACAAGGAAAAGAGAGTGAGAAGCAAGATTGAAGAGAAAGCTGGAGGGAGCAGCTTTCTTCTTCTTAAGCCCAGACTGAAAATGACAGTTGTGCCTGGAGGAAAAGGTACAAGTGTTTGGAGGGCTGGCAGTACAGGATTGCATCTATCTCCCCCCCCTCTATATCTGTTCATTTTTTTTCCTTTTTGGATTTTTGCTGACTTGAAAAGTGTCATTTCTCATTTTTTGCTTTTATAGGTGCCAAAGATTGTTACCGCTCACCCCATCCTGGCTTGCTAATGCCCTGCAGAAAGTAGTTGACATCTGAAAAGGCAATAACGGGATGGTTTATCGGTCCATTACGTAGTTCCGCACTTGGAAATGAAAAGAAGACCCCAGGCCCTGCTGTTAACACGTTGGCTCGGCGGAAAGTGGATGAATCAGCGCTGAGCAGGGGCATCTCCATTTTGGTTTGTATAAATCATGGAGAGGGGTTAGTTTGTTTTTGTCATGTTGTGGAAGCAAAAACACCAATTCCTGTTTTAACAGGGTGAAGAGAAAGCTGGGTTCACACTGGTATAGAAACCCAGCCTCCAACGTAAGGCTCCCACTGCTGTATAGGCAGACTTCGGCCTCATTCCCGCTCCCTTTTAAACTGGATTGTGAATTGGTTTGAACCAGTTCAAATGACCCTGGTTCCCACTTAATCCGAATCACTGAAGGGCTAGACCCATTTAACCCGAGTCTTTTCGACACTGTTTTTTCCGCTTCTTTTTCAATAAATCGAATCTGCAGAAGTGTGAAGCACATGCAGAATGGAATCGATTCAAATTTCTCCTTCGGCCGCCTGGAACTGAATCATTTTGAATCAATTCATTTGTGAATGGGAACCACAAGTGGATTACTTTTGAGGGAAAAAATGCAATCGGGGTAAACGTAGTGGGGAAAAAAATTCAATTGGGGCAAATGTAGTGGGAACCACACTCCGCTGTCGAATTGATCCATTGATTTGGATCGCACACCGATTTATCTGTAAGTGGGAATGGGGCCCAGATTGCACAGCTTGGAAAGGTCCACCTTTTGGATTACAATTCCCAGAATCGACATCCTTGTGACCACTGGGCATGCCAAGGCTTGGCATTCTTGGAGCAAAAGGGCGCTGTGTCTGTGAAAGAACTGAGGCATTGGAGAAATAGGTTGTTTGGAAATGGCAGGTTTCATAGGCCTTCCTTCGCCATGGCTTGGCAACCCTGGCCAAGGGTACCATTCAAAATGATTCCAGCCAAAAATGGTACCCATTTTGATGCAGTTGGACGACGATGATGGTGATGATATTCTGAAATTCATGTAATGTTCCCTCTAGGTTGGAAGACAGTGACAAACCCAATACAGCTGTTTATTTATCTGAGACCCAACACTAATGAAAATTAAGCCACAGTAATAATAAACACAGCAACAAATATGCTAGCTCTGTTTTTAGTTTATTAATTTGCTTTAGGATTTTATCATTCAGACATTGTATTTTGTATCTTGGGCAGCCTTGTTGGTTTGGCATCCTGTCGACGGCTTTATGACTGTGATTCTGGAATGGAAAGCGGTAGTGTTTCAGCGGTCTTTTGCTAGGACCAAGGACCAATCTGTATGCATTTGCTTTCTAATTAACAACGGGACATAAGAAGACAAGAGACTTGTGGCTGTACTTGTGAAACAGATTAGTATCTAGATGTGATTCTTTTGGGCATATCCTTGAGAGTCCAGAAGGCACACAGCATCAGCAGATTGCTCATTTTTTGATGGCCGAATCTTTTTCTTTTAAAGAAATGCTTTAAAAATAACTTTCAAAATTATCCTTTCAAACACATGTTTTGATTATTCCATTGATCACAGAGTCTACTTGCCCACCTCCGTGGATGATCTTTTGATTAGTTTGCCTGGAATATGTTGGGGTCATATGGCCATGCAAGTTCCCTTCTGTATGTATTTGTACTTTTTATTTGATTTTGGGGCTGTTGCAAAATAGATGTGTTCAGTTCGTGGTTGCACAAGCAGATTTCCACAATTTGACAGACAGTTGTGCATTCTTGAATGATGTGCATATTATTCTCCAGTGTCTTTCATGTGCCACTTGCTTCCCTGGAATTTCAGGACCAGCTCCTATTGCAAGGAGGGGCCCTAAGTGAACATATCAACAGAGATACAATTGTTTTTGTGGGGTTTTTTTGTGGCCATGTTCTAGAAGAGTTTATTCCTGACATTTTCCCAGCATCTGTGCATTCTCTGAAGATGCCAGCCACAGATGCTGGCGAAACATCAGGAATAACCTCTTCTAGAACATGGCCACATAGCCCGAAAAACTCACAAAAAACTATGGATGCTAGCCATGAAAGCCTTTAACTTCACAGAGATACAACTGGTTGCACAGTGTTAGTATGCAGCAGTAGAGGATCCATAGGTCACTCTCATGCCTGTTTTACTGCCCCAGTTCCTGAACGTTCAAGGCAAAAGGAAATAATTTTCAGCAATGTGAAACGGACATGTCTTAGGTCATGATTCATTATGTGCAGATACCAATGCCCAGAAAAGTTACTTTTTTTGGACTACAACCCCCAGAATCCCCCAGCCAGCATAGTGGTCAGGGTGTCTGTTTTTGTTGTTGTTGTTGTTGTTGTTGTTGTTTTTTGCTTGCCGGGGTCCAACAAAGTAACTTTTCCAGATTCTGGCAGAGACGTATTAAAAATATACCTGGCCCATCTCTGTCTGCAAAATGTGGAACGGTATGTAAAGAAACAAAGCAAATGGCCAAGTCTTCCTAGGCAGCACACTGGGGAAAACGCAGCGGCCTGTCAGCTCTCTTTGTTCTGATCATTAAGGAGTATGAAAACATTAAACATGCACAGTCACACACGCAAAAATCACACCTCTGGATTGAAAAGAGCGATAAAAAAATAGCTGATTTAAACCCCTTGTAAAAACTACAGACGCCAAGGCAGCACCGCAGCTTTCTCGCCGAAGGAGACAGAGCAATACCCATTTTAAATGTGTCATAATTCACTCTGCAAATTTGTACATGGACTTGTGAAATGCCATCTAGTTATAACTAATATTTCTGTTCTGAAGAAGGATCTTTTTTCCCCAACTTCTCATGGCCTTCCCCTGATGCTTTGGCGAAGGGAGGCAAAGTGTGGAGGACGAGAGCTGCTCCCACCTTCGTCCTTTAGCAGGACAACATGTACACATGTCTGGATTTTAGGTCCCTTCCTTGTCGTTTTGGCTGGGTTTTGCAGAATGACGAGGAAAACAAACACTTTGCCAAACATACAGAGATGAAGTACCACTCTGGATGATTAGTTAATTAAGCAGGAAATAGCCGGATATTGGACAATCCATGGCTTAAAGTGGTATGAGTGTATGTTTTGAATGCATAAGGATCTTGTTATTTGCCATCAAGTTAACTTCAACTTGAAGGAGGTCTCTCTATGAATGGAAACCTCCAAGAGTCCCACTCATCACCTTCTCTGTTCAAGTCTTGCAAACTCAGGGCAACTGTGGCTTCCTCGATTGAATCATTAAAGCAGTCTTCTGGTTATTCATTTTTCCAATGAGTCATGTGCACATATCTAAAGTACGACAAGTTTAGTGAGATCCAATGTGGTGTGATGGTTTGAGATCAGGATTTGATTCTCCACTTGGCCATGGAAACCTGGACTCTGGAGATCAGGGTTTGATTCTCCACTTGGCCATGGAAACCTGGACTATGGAAATCAGGGTTTGATTCTCCACTTGGACATGGAAACCTATTGGGTGACCTCAAGTGATTCATACACTCTCAGCCACAGAAAACTCCATCATAGGATTGCCATAAGTTGGAAATGACTCGAAGGCAAACAACAACAACAAAATCTTCTTGGCTTCTAGTGAGAAATCTGGTTTCATTTAATCTTAGACACATTTGTCTATTTTTCACAACTATACATAGAAATCGGAAATACTATGGCAAGGAGCATCTCCCAATTGAACTAAGAAGGTCTTCTATCTAAAACCTTGGAGAACCATTCTCAGATCAGTGTGGACAAGGATCAGCTCAAGAAAAGAAAGACACAACTGTCTTCCTCATTGTGTGCCTTCCAGTTGATTTATGGTGACCTTCTCATTAGGTTTTCTTGGCAAGATTTATTCAGAGCTGGTTTGTTATTGTCTTCCTCTCAAACGAGAGACTGGGACTTGCCCAAGGTGGAACTCCATGGCTCAGCGGGGATTTGAACTCTGGTCTCCCAGAGTCCTAGTCCAAAACTCAAACAACTACGCCAGGATGCTTCTACTTGGCAGGCCTCCTTGATATAAAGCGGCTTTGCATGTCTCATGATAGCACTTTGGGATAATGGAAAATTGCTGTTCCTTGGAGAACTGTCTGCAACTGTTCTTATCCAGAAATGATGTAGTGGTGGAGCAAAATAAAATAATGCAGAGCTTTTGACTGAAATGAAGGAAATGTGGAATAAAGGCAGATATAGACTTCTGTTGACAACATACACTGATGTAACCTCCTGCTATGCCAGTTTATGTGCTTCTTCCCATATTCAGCTCCATGGGCAACAAGTGACTCTAAGGCACTATACACCACACTGACAAACTTTCCATGATTAGCCATGGGGCTTTGTAGGCTCAACTGAATCTCATTGTGGAGGGAGTATTCAAAGATATAGCCGCGTTAGCCTGTAGAATCAGTATGTAGAGAGATCTTGTAGCACCTTTGAGACTAACTGAAAGAAAGGCGTTGGCAGCATGAGCTTTCCTAGACTTATGTCTACTTCCTCAGATGCATTTGGAGGGATGCATTTGGAGGGAGTGGTCTTTCTTTTCTCACAGAGCAAATCATTCCTACTTTTCTGGAAGAAATGACAATCTCCCCTGTAGGCATTCCATGAGCCACTAGGAGGCTCCCAACCTACAGCTTGAGAAGCTAGGAGTCAGACGCACTCTCTGTCCAACCTAAATGACTCTGTGCGTCTGACGTTATTCAGACAGCTTCAGCCAAATTCTCCCGTCACTTTTATTCTTCTGGTTAATGTTATTGAAAAGAGGAATTGCAGGCCAACTTGGGATGTTGTTTTCTTTAGCTTTTTTCCCAGAACGTATGCTTCTAGTTCTCATAATGCACTTAAAGGAGTAGTAATGTTAACATGTGTGTGTATATGTGTGTGCCTTCAAGTCACCTGTCAACTTATGGTGACCCCATGAATTTAATAGTTTTCTTAAATAAGGAATACTCAGCATTAGTTTTGCCAGTTCCTCCCTCTGTAATATAGCCTACATCATGTGGTATTTGTTGGAGATCTCCTAGCTAAGTACTAACCAGGGATGACCCTACTTAGCTTCCAAGATCAGGCACTCAATAAACCTCAAACACTGATGCAAAAACTTCATGGGGAGGGTAAAATTGTTTTGTTGTAAGAATGTTTTATATGCAGAGGTTCAGTACTAATGATCAGGCATTAGCTGAAGATCCTGTGATTCAATTGATCATTGTCTTTTACTGACTTGGGAAAGCTGATGGAGGGCACCATTTGTCATTTTACCTTCTGTAGGAAAATGTATTGAGCTAAGCCTGCCCCAGAGAGCCACAGCAAGTTTAAGGATGACCTTAAACTAGATGGACCAGTGGTCTGATCTTTGTTGTTGTTGGAATGTGACTTCAGGTTGACTCCAATTTATGTCAATCCTATCCTAGGAACTTTCTTGGCAAGATTCATCCAAGGAGAGGGCTAAGCCTGAGAAAGTGTGACTTGAGCTGAGAGAGTGTCACTTTCCAGGTTTGCATGGCTGAGTTGAGATTCAGATCCTGTAGTTCTAGTCCAGCGCTCAAACCACGACACCATACTGACTCTTCCTTCAAGTCATTCTACATCAGTCCTGGTCTTCCAGAGTCTGGGTCCAACATTCAAACCATGACACCATGCTGACTTTTCCTTCAGGTCAATTCCAAGCTAAACTTGGTCTCTGGGAGTCCTAGTCCAATGCTCAAACCATTGCATTGCACTGGCTCTTTCGTCAAGTCAACTCCAAGTTGACCTTGATCCCCTGGAGTCCACTTAAACCAGCAACCCTATCATCCAGCTTTCTTGGCAAGATTTCTGCAGAGGAGGTTTACCATTGCCTTCCTCTAAGGCTGAGAGAGTGTGGCTTGTCATGACCCAGATGGGATTCAAACCCTGATCTCTCCAACCACTGCACTGTGTTGGTTCTGATCCGAAGTATTTGAAGCCGTCTTCCCAAGTCTGCTCCATGAGTCTCCCTGTATTTCATCCTGCAACGAAGCCACACACAAGAGCTGCCACCCTGTCTCCTTCCTGCTACACGGACTTCATTACTTTTACAAAGTAGGCTGCGGCACATTTTGCTAGTCTGCCGCGCAAAGGAGCCTGATGAATAATTAACGCCCAACTCGAACTTGTCAGAAACAAATGAACAAAGCCCATTTTGGCAATGCGGCATCCTTGATTTATTTTTTATCGCGCTCACTTAGAGTACTTGCTAATTCACAGCACCCAGCCACCCTCCATCAGCCTCAGAGTCACTTAATGTGAGCCGGTGAGGGTCTGCCACCATCCGCTCTTCTGTGCGTCTTTGCAATGGGCTCGGAGAGAACAAACTCGATGACAAAGCCATTGAGGGAAAACTTGGAGTAAGAAATGTCTCTCCGGAAGGAAAGCTCAGAGATGCACAATGGCCTGCTCAGATCACTGCTTTGGGGGTAAACAGTTATCTTACCATTTACAGGTACATTAAGAAGTACCTTCTTAATAAATGTGTCTTTTGTTCTCTGGTACTGGGCCTCTGGGTACTACAGCAAATAACAGGGCATATTAAAACAGCCTATCAATAACCGCACAAGCTACTAGGAAAGGTTTCTGGAATTATCTTGGTGACTTTCACTAGCATAACCAGGGGATACATCTAGTGTTGGACTGTGACCCTGGAGACCAGGGTTTGATTCCCCACTTAGCCATGGAAACCCACTGGGCGATCTTGGGTAAGTCGCATACTCTCAGCCTCGGAAAACCTCATGATAGGTTTACCTTAGGGTCACCATAATTTGGAAACAACTTGAAGGCATACAACAACAACAACAACAACATCAACATAAGTACATGTTTTAGACATAGTACAAGATGGTATCCACTACCTCTTTGCACAACGCTCCATCCTCAACTCAAACACTGACTGGATGCAGAAATGTGCTGGGAGGCCTCCCTTGTCTTGCTACCCAACTTGCAGCTGTCACCCTTGAGGATCACCAGTGTCAATGTGATTTACTTTCTGCTGTTTTTTAATAGGCCATAGAAGGCTAATTTACACCATTGATATGTTGAGAGATCTTGCAGCACCTTTGAGACTAACTGAAAGAAAGAAGTTGGCAGCCTGAGCTTTCATAGACTTCAGTCTGCTTCCTCGGATGCATTTGATGTTCAGATGTTAAGATAACTGTTTACCCCCAAAGCAGTGGTCTGAGCAGGCCATTGTGCATCTCTGATCTTTCCTTCCAGAGAGACATTTCTTGCGTCAAGGTTCCCTTCACTGGCTTTTTCACTGAAAGCTCATGCTGCCAACTTCTTTCTTTCAGTTAGTCTCAAAGGTGCTACAAGATCACTCTACATACTGATTTTACAGACTAACACTGCTATACACCATTGGATAATAGTTCCATCTAGGTCAGTATTGCCTGCACCAGTGGTTCTCACCTGTTAGCTTTCCAGATGTTTGGGACTTCAGCTCTCAGAATCCCTGGCCATTGGTTTTGCTGGCCAGTCTCCAGAAGCTCACGGTCAAGAGTTTTGTGGAAAGGGTCAAAAACTTCTGGAGGGCCAACATTTGAGAACCGTTGGTCAGAATATTTTTTACACTTGAGGACCACATATCTCTAGGAGGATAATTCTGCTCTTGGCAGCATCCAGTTGGTGGGCAGAGCCAAAGTGAGAATTTGCTGGGCAAGAGTTGGTGATGGGTTTGTAGCATTGCGGATAGCAGCAGCTGAAAGCCCTCATGTCAGCCCGCTTTGGGTTTTAGTCCAAAGTTTAAAGATGTGGTCCAAGGTGCTAAACTTACTGAGGAAGGTGCGCTCAACACCTTGCACAGATCCTTTAAGCCTTGGATTAAAATTTAGTTTTGGACTAAAACTTTGGATTCACCAACCCCAATGACATGGAAGCCACCAGCCACCATGGGTTCTTGCCCTGCAGCTTTGCAAAAGGAAACCATTATTGCAGAGTTATATAGCTCTCTTTTCATAACCACCTTTTCTTTATAGTTTCTCTACATCACTGTTCTCTGCCACCCCATCCCCAAGGGCCCCATAAATTTCCAGCCGCATGAAATTATGCTGAGGATTACCTAACCTGGGCCAAGGGCCAAACCTGGCCCTTCTGCTGTGACAAGATAAAGGCACAAGCCTACCTTACACTCCTGTCATTAAGAACTACCAAAATAATTTTTTTGCAAAGTGCTTCCAAAACAACAGATGTACTCCCCAAATGTTAGGCGGTTTACGCAGACCCATTTGAACTTTGGAATAATGTTGTAGATAGTTTCTTTGAAAACTTTTGTTTTGCAAGCTTTATCTGCAAGTGTTTACACATTGTGGTTGTGACTGTCATGTGTTTCGCACATACAGTTTGCGAGGCAGTTGTGCCAAGCCCTAAGAGAATATAAATATGCATATTGCTCTCCGGGCATTGCCAGAGATATTAAAACATGTTGTCAGGGAAGAAGGGGAAAAAAAAAACACATTTTCTCTTTAGATTTATTTTTGCATGAGCCAGGCTCTTGTTCTTGCATACTGTTAAAATCCCAAAGCCAAACTCTCTTGTTACTTGTAACCCATTTAGCATTCGTTGAAAAAGCACTGTACGATTGTTGTTCTGCTTGGCTGTATAGAAATGTTTAAAAAATGAGTTAAAAACAAACAAAGCATGCTACTAGATCTCATGGCATGATTAACTCGAACTGTACTAGAAAAACTTTATTATCTGACAGCAGGCTAGAAGCTTTCCAAAATGCTTAGGAAAAAGGATGGTGAAAGGCGTCCTTATAAACCATGGCAGGGGGTTGGACTGGATGGCCCTTGTGGTCTCTTCCAACTCAATGATTCTATGATCAAAGATGAATTGATATAGGAAGTGGTGGCGGTGGCGGCATTGAGTCCCTCCAAGGATGCCATAGAAGTCGTTGCTCTAGATAAAACACAATGCCAAACCATATACCCTCCAACATTTCACAGCTGAAAACAGGGAGACAAGAGGCCAAACAACATCAGAGTGTGGTCAAGTGGGCAAAAAAATATTAATGCAAAAGAATACACAATCTAGAAGAGGCTGCAGCGGTCTGCTTTTGCCTAAGTCTACTGGGAAGAGCAAGATTTTACCACTTTCCTCTCCTCTCCCCACCACTGAGTTAACTGAATGCAAGCTACCTTGGCTTTTAACTCAGTTGGCAGCAACTAAAGTGAGCAAGAGGGGAAAGGGAGAAAGTAGGAGGAGAAAGAAACAAGGACATTTTAAAAGCAGGTGAAAAAGTGGGATGACAGAGACCGTCTCTTCCTAACTGGGACAGTTGTAAGGTACGAAACCAAAGTGTGTTTAGCATTGCATTACCTTGGAACAGCTGAAATGTTCCCCAGTGTTTAAGGCCAGAGGCTTTGCATGATTCTCCGGAAGAGTAACACACATTCTCTAGCAGCGTCGCATTCCTTTACACTGAGATTGTCAGCCATATACGCCAAAGTTATGCAATATCTGGTTATGAGAATGGAGCTGCTGAGTAGCAGGGCTTATTTGGTATGCAGCTGAGCACCAAAGCCGTTACATTATTTTCCTGAAAACATATATTTTCTTAGTCCCTGGTTTCATCACTCTGCGGCTTTTTTCTTTTCCTTTTTTTTATTTTTTTTAAAAAATGCCTTATTGAGTTTTAAGCTTCTATAAATAATGCAAGCCAAACATTTAACTAAGACACAGCTGTAAACACACATACACAATGGTTCTAAACCCAGCAAGCTCATTAAGACGCCGAGCTTTAATACAATCTTCCAGAAAATCGAAGCGTTTTAGCTTCCGCACAACGCAAATGTTGTTTTTCTCTCCCAAAACAACATGCCTAGCAACTCAAGTGTTGACAATCGTGTCACTTTGCTTCTGCGAAACCGAAACGTAACTGATTAATTGACTATATAAATTGGAGATTTTTGATTGACGAAAGACATTCCCTCCATTAACTGGCAACATTTTTTGCGGGGTAAGGAAAGGCATTTTATTATCGACTAACAAAGTTTCAATCAATTCCAATCTGCATACATTTCCACATACGTTGAACACTTGCTTTTAAAAAAAAATTATGTATTGTGATTATTATTTAATTATGCAGAAAATGGTACTGTACAAAATAATGGATGGGCCAAAGCTGAGATTTGGAAGGGCAGCCCTGGGGGAACTGGATAAGATACTCAGGTATAAAGACATATCATTGAATACCAAAGTTGCAGCCATCAATAGCAGTGTAGTTTTGATTTCTGGTTTCTTAAAAAAATCCCAAAAGCAAACTTTGATCTTGCTCTTCTATATAAGGGACATCATTTTAGTATGCCGTTGTATATCCAGGCAAGGTTGAAATGCTTAAGACTAAAAGTGTTTGAGATTTTGGATTTATTTATTTCTTTGGATTTTGGAATACCTGTATTTGCATATACACTCATCCCTCCACATTCACTGGGACCCTTGTGAATGTGGGAAAACTGCAAATAGCAAAAACACTATGTTTTTACCCAAAGGAATGCCTCTCTAGGAATCTCTAAGTCCTCCAGTGCAACTCTTTGGTTAAAATCTGCCAGACGTTGACCATAGCATTGCGCTGGAGGAGCTACAAAGGCCTAGTGTTCTTTCTAGGAACCTCCTTCATTGTGACTTTTGGTTAAAGTTGACCATAGAGGTGCCCTGGAGGACCTAGTTATTCCCAGAGAGAACATATTAATAAAATCTGTCAATAATCAAAGCCGCAAAAGTCGAAGCCGCAAATGCGGAAGGACGGGTGTATGTACATAATGAGAGGGCACCTGAGTCAAAATTCATTTACATTTCATATACCACTTATACACGTAGCCTGTAGGTCATTTTATATAACACTTGTCAATACTTTTGTGAATGAAACCAAGTTTGTGTATGTTGAGCTGTCGGAAAACAAAGGCGCCTCGATCTCAGCCACCTGCAGCTTGTTTTCAACACAGTTCTTCCTCCTTCTCTCGTAATTGGATCCCACTTCCAATTGCCTTCAATGATCTTATTACAGAGCAATGTCATAAGTGTTCATTCCATTGATTTAATTTGTCCTCACTCTCGTTTGTGCTTCAGTGATGTTATTGAACAACCGAAGCTGATTGGCAATACAACTTTGTGAAGCCATATTACTGATTGTATGCTCCTTGATTGGTTAGGACTGGTCCACGAAATCAACCCAGAAAGTAGAAGGAAGCAGAAACAAGAGACACACACATTTGAGAGAAAATTGGCACCGAGGGGCACCATCCCTTGCTATCTGCTGGTGTTTGGTTCCAGGACGCTCCGTCGATACCAAAATCCATGGATGCTCAAGTCCCATTAAATACAATGGCAAAGTAAATTGTTGTCCCTTATATAAAATGGCAAAATCGAGGCTTCCTTTTGGGAATGTATATATTTTAAAAAATATTGTAAAGCCATGGATGGTTGAATCCAGGGGTTAAAGAATCCATGGATACAGAGGGCCAACATCATCATCATCATCATCATCATCATCATCATCATCATCTTTAAATAATCTTTATTTATATCCCGCCTACTCCTGTTAGGATTGAGGCGGCTTACAGTAAAAGCAATCCGATACATAGTAAAGGAGGGAAAGCTCCTGTTTGAACCCAAAGGATATATATCCGCTGCCTGTACACCTTTGTATGGAACTCTTCCTTCAAAATAATCAAGAATCGGAATATTTCTTGCCAAAGAAAAGCCTATGAAATTCACGGGGATGCCATAAATCAACAAGAGACTTGAAGGCACGCATATAATGTCAAAGAATTCCAGCCTTGAACCTTATATCAATTTTATTTCAGTAGGAGAAGTTGGACCATCTCATTTGAGGAAAGGGGCTAGTTTAGTAGATACAAGACAGGTTGCGTTCACACACGGTGTTGTTCTCTCGGAAAGGAGGGAATGGGTAAATAAAAGGGAAGAACTGAGAAACTGCCCCAGGTCCTCTGTCCGAGGCAGTTGCTTCACCGTGACTCATGGGAACACCAACTCTCTAATAAAGAATGGAGCAGAAAGGGAAGGAGAAGGGGAGGGAAGAAGAGACCATTCTTCAGGCTTGCAATCATATATATATATATATATATATACACACACACAATATATGACAATTAATCAAATTGTCCTCAGGCATCTGCATTCTGTCTTCCTGTGGGACCTCCACGGTGACGCTGTTTCCGAAGATATAAAGCACGGTGTTCGCTGTCAGCGTTCAGCAACCTGTTGGGTATAATTTATCTTCTTTTAATTTATTAGAGGCTGTCTCTATATCTCTGTCCCCGCTTTGAAGGAAGAGCCTTTAAAACAAATAAAACTAAATGTAGATTTAATTCAATATAGTTTATTTATTTATTTACTTATTTATTTATTTTCTGTCCAGCAAAGAACTCTTCAGAAGAAGAAGAGAAAAGAGGGGAGAGGGGAAAAAAAATCAATTTTCATTTAGAAGGGGGATTCTGGCAGACTGGGAACCGCATTACTACATTATAGTACCTTTTAACATCCAGGTTTATGTGACATATGGCATCATTTCTCCACCATGATTCTATTACTTTCAGAAATCTGTGTTTAAAGAGCATTAAAAGGTCTCACTTAAACTGACGGAAGTCAGGGAATTCAAAAGGAAGAGTGACAGCCTCTTTAGCGTGCCTTATTGGAATCGGAGGCGAGCGGGGCCCCCCTCGCTATACCTCCGCCCTGATAAAATTGGAGAAGTCAGCAATAAAATAGCATTACCTTGCTTTTTTGTCAAGTTATGGCGAACATTAACAAAGTGGGTTTTCTTTCCCTTTCCTCCTGTATGGGATCTCTTTGCCTGGGGGGGGACCATCAGCGAGAGATATTGTGACAAGATTCAATTTTCCAGTCCTCACAGAGGCAAAATTTCTTTGCTAAATGAACGGCGCTTGTGCTTCTTTCGACTTGTCATTTGTAGAGGAGTTAAATTGCCTGTGATTCAGAGACAGACCTGGACTCGCTTGTAGAAATGTCTTTGTTGCACTACTGATCTCAAGAGCCATGGAGGCTAGGAGACTTTGGGAGTTGGCCTCCCAGAAGTAACTTTTCCAAGGGTTAAGAGCAGGACTGCACTTCTCAGGAGAGGCGATAATGTTTCTTCCACCACACAATCTTTTCTGCCCATGAAAATAACTCTTCCATAAAGCTTCCTTGTACGGAAAGGTGCAAAGGTACCATTAGGGCCGGCTCTACCATTAGACAATGTTGAGGTGGCTGTCTCAAGAAGCAGGCGTTGGGTCTCATGGAAGGATGGCACTTTCTTTGTTATTTCATTTCTCAGTCTGCATCTGCACTGTAGACATAATCCAGTTGGACACCACTCCATCTGCCATGGCGTGGTGCTATGGGATTCTGGGATTTGTCATTTGTTGTGGCACTAGAGCTCTCTGGCAGAGAAGGCTAAATGTCCCAAAAAATTCCCGAAGTGGAATCACGATGCTACAACTGTGTGGTATGAAAGAGAGGGTAGTGAAAGTGAGAAACTACCTACCTTGCTCTCTTGTAGCAAATGCTTTCCTGAACATTAATAGCCTTTGGGTCCTCAGTACAAGTCCATTGGGAGAGGCGGGCTAAAAATAAACATTGTTGTTGTTGTTTTTGTTGTTGTTGTTGTTAAAACAAGGTTGGTTCCCCAGTAGATGTGTGAGCAGGGCAGTGAATCTGCCCTAGTGTTACAAACCTTAAAGGAGCTGTCCAAGGTGCCCCGAGTAGGTCCATGGTCTTGGACAACTTCTTTAAAAGTACCCCAAACTTGGCATGGATACACCACCCCACTGGCATTGTCGCCATTGGACACCATGGAGTCTTGCGCTGTGTTTGTTTGTTTTTAAAGAAACACCGCTTATAGAGTTGCATCGTTCTCTCTGGTTGCAGCTACACTGTAGAAATAATACAGTTTGGCTCCACTTTAAATGCCAAGGCTCCATCCTTCAGAATCCTGGGATTTATCACTTTTGTGAGGCTCCAGCACTCTTTGGCAGAGAAAGCTAAAGACCTTGGAAAACTCATCCCAGGATTCCATAGGATGATGTCATAGCACTTAAAGTGATGTCACACTGCATGATTTCTCTGTTTTTTAATGCTGAGAGACAGTGTGTTGGAGTGGTTTGAGCGTCGGTCTATGACTGTGGGGATCAGGGTTCAATTCCCCGCTTGGCTATGGAAACCCTTTGGTAGGTTCATCTTAGGGTCACCATAAGCTGGAAAAGATTTGGAGGCACACAACAACAACAAATCTATCTATCTGTCTATCTATTGCAATCTTTCTTCCTTTCTTTTAATGTCATACCATCTTTCTCTCCCAGCCTTTCTATACTTTCATTTCTCTTTATCCGCCAGCCACCCCACCCCAAAGCCTATGCAGAATTACAGCTGAATGATTGTCTATTTTACAAAGGATGGTCCCGTATTTGAAGGTGTCCATTTTGAAAAACTGTCCAGTCCCAATCCAGTTGAAAGACAAAGAATCAGCCTCAGCAAAGGCGTCAGAGTTAGCAGCTCCTGGACAGACTGAGAAGGCAGCAATGTCATAATTGTTAAGACGGATGTGCAGATTTTTAAGGCAAATCACTGCCCCTTTTAGTCTTCTTTTTTGGCATTGTGTAAGCCGTTCAGATACTCAGCACCGATCAATCTTTCAGCCTCCCTTAATTTTTCTCATTCCCTTTTTAATGGCCCTGTCTGCACATTACATTAAGGATATGTTGAGTTACGAAGGCCATCCTTTGGCCTGTAAGATCAGTCAGATTAGACAATATGTTTTCCTTCCTTAAATGAAGAGGATCAATCCAGATCAGCAGCCAGAAAGAACCTGTTTAGAAGGACCACAAAAAACAAAACAAAACAGAAAAAGACACCTTTTTTCTCCAGCCATGTGAAATGTATTATTAAAAATGGATGGGGGAAATGTGAGCATGTTGATTTACCAAATAACACACAGCTGTGTGACTTACAAGGCTGTCACTCCAGTGTGCGCAAAAGAGGGGGCACATGGGTTGGATGACATCTTAAAGGATTTGGTGAGGTGCTTCAAACAGACTGTGTAACCAGGAGACCCCCCTGGCACGGTTAGAGCCTCAATTTCATTTACAGGAAACTACTGATCTGTTTTGAATGCAAGCACAAAACCCACTGTGGGCTCTGAGTCCTTCCTGAGCTTATGATGTCCATTTTAGAACCTGCCGTCTTGAAAGGGATTGAGGGAAGGCACATTTCATGTTGGTTTAAAGTGGTGTGCATTATACATGTGTATTGGTATTGGGGTTGGGAATATGAAAAGGACCTTGTGTTCTGTGGCGGCATCTACACTGCAGAAATACTCTAGCTGCCATGGCTCTGTCCTATCTATCTATGTATTATTTAATTTGTGTTCTATCTATTTATTTGTTTGCATGTTTTCATCAAGATGTTTTGTTTGAAAAAAGGACTTTTCAAGTCCTAATGGCCAAAAATGGCCATGGAAACATGATGGAAATACCCCCTCCCCCAGCTCTTAGAGGGCATCTGAGGGCAAACATTATCTATTGAGCATCTGTGTTCCTCTCCTAGGTCTCCTGTGTGCTATTGCACCCCACTAGCCTCCCATAGTTGCCCATCCATGATTTATTTTATTAACGTTCGTTGCCTTGGGTGCTTTTATTTTGGCAAAGAAGCCGACTGCAATGGGAACGAATGCATCGACACTTGCAAAGCTCATTGCCTGTTATTGTGAACATCTCTGTTGATGAAAAACCAACAAAGTGTTGCCAGCAACAATAGCGCGGGGGTGGAGATACAAATGTCCCCTCTGAAATTGCTCAGCTTGGTTTTGCGATGCCTTGGGCTGCTTATGGGAGCCCTCGGTAGCCTTTGACTCTTCATATTGTGGAAGGCGGCTGTGTCACACATTGAAAACAGACTCTTCCCTCATCACTTTTAGCTGCACGGTGATGGAGGGATACAGTAAGAGCCATTAAAATGTGATAGCCCCTCTGTTGAATTGTTGATTTGGAAAACAATGCGACTTTTCAAGCTTCGGATGTAACACCTTGTACTCAACACAGTGTACACCTCCCTCACCAACAAGCCGTTTTGGAAAATGCGATCCCAACATAACTTGGATGCTTCTGCAGTGCATATATGATGAGACTGCTGTAATTTTCATGCTGCAATGGATTTCTAAGTCCCCCTGGTGGCTAAAGCCCAAAATCTGTCGATGTTGACTGAGAGGGAAGCACTTAAATGTAGGAAAAATACAAGCAAAATGAAATTGGGCTATGAGCAGAGAGAGAGGTTGCATAAGAGATGAAATGAGTAGAGATGGAATCTGGGAAACAAACTATTTCTTTGTTTGGGGGGAGTCCATCTCCCAGAACTTGGCATTCAGTGGTTTGTGGTTTGGTGATAGCACTTTCTGGTAGGTTCTGAGAGACCTTGGGTATATTGTTCTCTTTTAGCCTTGGAGGAAGTGCTTGGAACGGTCTGGGAATTTCATGCTGACATGGAGTTCAGTAGATGACTGTAAATGTAAGAGAGGTCCAGGTTACACCAAGTTTGAACTCCTACACATGAGTTCAGCATGGTCATTTCTGCATCATCCCACCACTTATCTGTCAGTCAACGCATGTTGTTTCCACATCTTGGTGGAAGAGCAGGAGCAGGTGATTCAGACCATGGAGAAACTGCTGGTCTCAGCTGTGGTAGGGCAATGAAATAAGGATGAACTCTCCATAGGAGTGCACCAAGGTTTTCCTTCCCCCAGGAGCCCAGAGCAACTGGGTCTCCACCATCTGAATTGATTCTTCCCCTTCCTTCTGGTAAGAAGGATCAAAAACAGCTCCTCCCAGGGCTTAGCAGTTGCTGGGCATGGGAGGTTCTTGGACAAGGGCAAGAGAACAGTCCTCTGCAAATACGTAAGCCACTGAGCATGCTGGCCTCTGTTTCTCACAGCAAAAGGAAAGTGTTGCTGTACAACATCTGGTATTCAGAAGTACAGATACCTATGAGAATCTCTCTATCTCTCTCAGCCTTACCTCTCCGTTATAAATACTACCCTCGTGAAGTAGCCTTGAATCAAAAAAAAACCTTTATTATCCAGTGGTGGCAACCATGTATACCTCTAAATGCTGTTTGACTGCAGGCCTAGTCAGCATAGGCAATAGTGAGGAGTACTTGGAGTTGCAGTTCACCAATTCCCAGTGCTCAGTGTGCTTTCCATCCCTGCCAGTGTGCTGGCAAAGTGCTTCAAGGGGTTGAACGTCTTACATCTCTCATCGTAGCTGTTGTTGTTGTTTTCCTTGGGACTGTTCAACTCAGCTGGATAGCAGAGACCTTAAATGTTGAAGGTTGACGAAGCGCTCAGAGAATAAGGAGGCCTGATGTGGCAATTCGTAACAAGAGCATCTCTACTTTCCTTCATCCCACGCTGGATAAATATTGGCTCTGCAGGCTGGAATAGAGATTCTCTTGTGTAAGAGGATGACAAGTTACAGCTGATAAGGAGAAGGTCAAGATCAATTCCTATTTACATTCAAATTAGGCAATGTTCCTCTCTCCTGGCACCGTGGAAGATGCGTAAAAGGGGGAGCTGGGAGCAGAAGGATGCAGTATGTCAGATGCCGTCTGGTTCTTTCCAGAGCCTTCTTACTTTGGTGCAGCTTTTGGTGCAGCCCCCTTTGGCTATAATTCCTTGGCTTAATTTCTATTCTGTGTTTGGATGACAAGATGTGAGCAGCTGTGGTTGGTAATGAATAAGGTTTAATGATGCCACTTAAAGATGCATGGTGTAGCGGTTTGAGCATTGGATCAGGACTTAGGACACTGGGGTACAAATCCCTGTTCAGCACTTGAATCCACTGGGAGACCTTGGGTAAATTGCTCTCTCTCTTAACCTCGGAGGAAGGTGATGGCATACTCCGTCTCAAAAAAACTTTGCCAAGGAAAGCCTGTAATATAGTTTTGCTTTGGGGTTGCCATGTCAGAAATGATTTGAAGGCACAGACCAAGAACAAACGGCCAAGCAACATCCGAGGATGTCCAAACAAGTCTGGACAGGCAACAAGTGGGCAAAAGTTATTAATGAGAAAGGAGACACAAAACTCTTCTTTGAAGTGGAGAAAAGCCACAGTTTATGTACTGAGTTTAGCAAAGCCAGAAAAAAAGAAAGAAAGAAAAAGAGGCAAATCAATAAATACAATGCTGAGAGTATGCATGCACAAAGCATGATTAATAACGCATATAGTATTATATAATATAACAACAAAATCCTTTTATCAAGCTGGATCAAAGTTATTGCTTGCTTTCACTGACTGAACTTTACGTTCATACCCACTAGCTCTGCCCCATATACAATCGTAGATCAGGACAAATCCCATAACACTCACATGGATGCTTTGAGCCAGTTTTTGCTTTTGAGCCCAACCTACTTCCCAGAGTGTTTGTTAGAGTTGTTTTTAAAATGTGGATGGGCGGGTGTTGGGGGAAGAATAACATAAAATGCTTTTAACTCTGGGAGATGACTGGAATGAAATTAGTTTAAGATAGACGCAACTGGGGGAAAAACCCTGATTTTCATAAAGAAACAATGCTTTCCAAAACTCTTTCAGAATGTCTCTTCCCACAATCCGGTACATAGTTACCTAGGAGCAAATCCCACTGGATTCACTGTGGCTTACTTCTGAGGACCTATTATGTGATTGCTTTGTTAATGTAAGTGGAACATGGCTATGCAAGGAACGGAAACCCTTCTCTCAAACCTTTCCTTTGTCCAAGTTGTAGCCCGCAAAGTAACTCCTCCAAGCTGTAGTTGAGCTGTAGCCAACTGTGCTCAAGCCTCTTGCAAGGCGATGATCTGGGCTGAAACACTGCGGCAAAACCTGGGCCTTTAAACCATAGCTTTACTTGCAAATTTTGGCACTCCCTTATTATGGAAAAAAATTAGCTGCATTTTCACAGACAAGGATTGCAAGGTTTGTTGATATCCTATTGCCATTAAAGAGAATTTGGTTGCTGCCACACTGCAGAATTAACGCAGTTTGACCCCACTTTAACTGTCATGGCTCCAGCCTATGGAATCTGGGGTTTGTAGTTTGCTGTGGCACCAGAGCTCTCTGACATAAAGACAAATAGCCCACAAAACTATGGAACCCAGAATTCCAGTTGAGCCATGGCAGTTGAAGCAGTGTCAAACCACATTATTTCTCCAGTGCAGACACAGCCTGGGTTACCTGGGAGTGGTCACTCTCCGTGCCAATGCAACTGAATTTGACATTCAGAATTTCAGGCCTATCCAAATTTTGCCTTTGAAACCTGACTTTACAAACAGTTCCTTTTTTAAAAAAAATTAAAAATTAAATAATTAAAGTCTTGTTAATGAACACCATCATCACACTCTATCACCATCCTGCTAATATAGTTACTTTAAGTATCAATCTACTAAATTTAGTACTTCCTGAATTCCCCGGCCACGGTGAATTAACACACAGTTAAGCATCCTTAAGCAAATTGATTTCAGGGGGTGTAAGTACACTTAATTCTGCGGATTATTGTTGTTAAGTCTAGCAGAATTTATGATAGACAATGAAGAAGGGTGGGAAAAAAAAACCAACTGTATGGAGTGCTTGCATACTAATTTCCTTGCAAAACTTCAACGCAGGAAGAACTTTTTCCGGAGTGGCGGGGGGAGAGTCCCTATTCCCATGCCCATTCCTCACAACACTAATAATACTAGGATTTCTTTCTAAACTCTATGGTTATATTGGATAGTTGGCTCGCTAATGTACCCTTGCTGGTTTCTATGAAAGGGGTAGCAAGATGCTGGTTTTTCAAATGGCCCCTCCTTGAAATGGCAGCGAGCTCGGAAATGGAAGGAACCCCACCATCTCAGCTTGCTGTCCTTCCATCCAGAGCCCCCGTTGCTTCTTGTCTAAGACTCCTATGGGGTACTTTTGTTACATGCTTGACTGTGATCATTGCCTGCCCCTTGTCTCTAAATGCTTTTCGTTCTGCTGATACCATATTCCCTCTATGGGCTGCAGGGGCTTTCTCAGCAGTGAAGAAAGTGGAGATGGAAAGGAAGGAAATGGAAAACTTTTGAACCTTTCTGATCGCTCCTTGGCGCTTATTAATCTGGTCGTACTTTCCTCATCTCCACCCAGTTGGCAGATAAATGGGGAACCAGAGGATGGTCAGCTTCTGCAATGACCCACCGAGAGCTGAGTCTTCATATAGACGGCCAACGGGGCATCGGAGAACGACTCCTCTCCCAAACGGCTTCTTCTAAAAGGCATTTTAATATTTCACAGGGTCCCTCCTAAATGTTTTAAAAGCTTTAAATTAGAAGCAGTAACCAGATAATAAATACACGCCGGCTCCTGCCAATGGGAAGCGGGACAAAGTTGTTTGTATGTTTATAATTCATTTCCATTTCTCCAGTGAGAGAGTCTCTGGAGACCGTGGTTTTCATCTCCGAGTGAATCTGAAATACAGAGAAAGTATTCTTTCTAATACACCGGCAGGATTTGGGTTGTTTTGTCCTCCTCCCTCACCAGAAACGTCTATCCAGAGAACAGGAAGCATCAAATATCCATAAATATGCTCATGTCCATCATGCAAGTACAGCATCTAATGCCCCCATTGGTATGCCGGTAGCTAAAAAGGAATATTTGGGTATATACATTTCACAAGGAGTAAAACACATATCAGAAAAAAGGAAAAAACCTCTAGAAGAACACCAAGACAGATTTTTATTTTTATTTTTCCTGTAGGCAGGGCTTAATGGAGACTTGCACAGTTAAAGTAGAATCGTGCTCGATTTTCTTGGTCCACCATGGCTTCCAGTAGCACTCAGATATTTCAACACCGAGGTTTTGCTTTGCTCGATTGTTGACCATAGACTGACTTACTGGGCCTTCCAAATGATGGTATCTCTCCCAAATAGAGGATTGTAAAGTTAGACCCCTGGCCACCTTATCCTACAAAGTGTCGCAGCTGATGAGGGGTTTGAAACGCACTCCGATATAAACCCATAGTAATGAAGTGGAGCGAACCCTAGTGAGCAATCTGGACACTTATGACGGAGCGTTGCATTACCATAGGTTCAGCGGCGTGTAAACAAAACTGTGAAGAGCTCCTTGAGCACCATTGTGGTGGGAGCCCATTACCAACAAAGGATGCTCCAGCTCTTAGAATTACTACTGACATGTAACTGTGAATGGCTCCATGAGGGCTGTTAGGGAAATGCAGTGGCTGGTTTGCCGGTTCCAGAATATTCCCAGAGCTGATGTTCCAACATCTTTGTTGTCATTGCTTATTTAACAGTCTCTTTGCTTCGTTCCCTATGCAGGGAAAATTCACATCTACCTTTTGTTTTAGAAATCACGTCAATGACATACCCATTTTCCAAGCAGACAGACCAAGAGTGCTGTCTAATGGGATTTCGGCAGAGCATGCATCACTCAATATTGCCATGCGGTATTTGTGGGTGCAGGTTTCCCCCTATTTCCGTTTCTGCACGAGATTTCACCAAATGCTTGGCAATTCATTAGCCATTGAGGTGGAAACAATTCCTCTGTCGTTCCTTAAAATGTTTCATCAACAACCACATTGCAAGTGATAATGAGGTTAAGATCTGTACAGATTTGTATTATAATTAGAGATGTTAACAAGCTGCCCCAAAACTTCAGATACTTTGAGATGCTTTGGTTGAAGTCTCAGTTAGATTGCCAAATGGCTATAATCTCAGATGTACTTTTTTCCCCCTTTTGCCCTGGGTTGCAATGGCGTGCCCTGTTCCACTCTGTTTAATCACAATCATTTCTTTCATATTTATTATTAAGCTATTTGCATAGGGCAACTCAATTTAGCAGATATCATCTGCTTAGCAATGCAGCTCCAGCCTCAAGATAGGCTGGAGCCCTAAAAGGCATAATGAAAATATATACCTGCTAGAGCTATGGAATAACATTAGCAACCGTGGTATAATTCTTAGGACGGATAAGAGAAAATAATAATTACTTTAGGAAAGAAGGGGGAAAAAATGCCACAGTCTTCATAAAAGTATACGCTAATGCACTTGGCTGTCAAACAAAGGGGTTCTTTAAAATGATGGAGGATTCCAACGCACTATAAAGAAATAAGAAGTATAAAATAGAGATAACCATTTATTTTGGAGGCAATATGTTTCACACTGGTGCTCACTGGACTGCTTCATAATCAGTTACAAAAGCAGGACTTGCACATGCAAAGGAAGAGTTATTTTCAGAAACACAACAAATCAAAATAAGTTAAGATCGCAGGCAGTCAGATAGTGGTGGAAAGCTGTAATTTGGAGAGGCTGGTTCCAAAAAGATTAGAGCAGTATGCTTCTGGATCACAATTCATTCCCAAACCCAATACAAAGTGCTGCTTATCATATTCCAAATCATAAGCCATCCCGTGTCGGCTGGGGATTGTTGGAGAATTTTTTTCCTAATTGTTTAAAATTGTAATGGCTTCTATGTTTGTTTTATTTCTGCCTTTCTCCAACAAATAGGACAATTAAACAGAACAAACACAATTAGGGTATATCCAGACAGAATAAAAAGACCAGACAATCTCAGCTTTTGTTCCTGTTTTTTTCCAGCACCACATTTCAAATGTGTTTATTTTCTTCCTGTCAGCTTTTTTCCCACTGGCCGGCTTTTATAACCATACGTAGAAATTGAAAATTGGATGGCACGGACACTCCTAACTTTGGTATTCAATGATCTATCTGCGGATCTTGTCTACTTCCTTCATAGCCGTCCTTCTAAATCCTAGTCTTCTTTTGATTTCTTAACTGCAGTCACCATTTGGATGAATGCTTGGGCCAAGGCCTGGAAAACCTGAGCCAAGGTATGGAAAGCTATTTCAATGTCTTCGTTGTCTACTTTAACATGACGTAAGTCATCCATGGCTATTATTTCTGTTGTCTTAATATTCAAGCACAAACCTGCCGTTCCACTTTTCTCCTTGACTTGCTTCAGCAGCCATTTCAAGCCTTTGCTATTTTCTGCTAGGAGTATGGTGTCATCTACATATTGTAAACTGTTGGTGTCCCTTCGTTTAGTTTTCATGCCGTCTTACTTCCTTTCTAATCCTGCTTTATGTGCATGTTCAGCGCACAAGTCAGATTGGGTAATAAAATGCAGCCTTTCCTCCTCGACTACTACTTGAGTACTATGGAATGGATGAGCCTAACTCATAAACCTAGCGTACACCTATTTGTTTTTATTTCGAAACCAAGCACTCCATCTCCATCCAGACTTCACATCTCTCTCCCCTTTGCTACCAGGCGTCGCTAAGGTACTTTGCAGCCTTCCAGTCCAATCACAAGTCCATTATTATAAAAGCCAAACAATAAAACTGTCAAGTGAATCCTCAACAAGGGACTGGATATTCTGGCCACAGGCTGGTAGGAGAGGCGACATATTACCAACAGTGACATATGTTGATGCTGTTTACCTGCTGCCTTTATTACCAGGCAGCGCCGGTGTTGTTATTGGGTACGTGAAGACTCCAAAATAACTACAGCTTGGTGAAGTCGTGTCCAACCTTCCTTGTAGGATAAATAGGAAAGAAAACACCAGTCCCCCATCACCACGGCCACCGCCTCCTCTTTTGCTGTGTGTTGCATGAAAAAGATGTTTTGCATTACAGTTGGGAAATGCACATGTTACTTCTCTTAACTACAGCAGGGAAGGGGGAAAAAGATGGGGGGAAAAAGAGAATGTTCTGAAATGTTTCATTTTGAAGAAAAGTGATTTCCGCTGCAGGTGCCAGTAATTAACAGCGAGTGAATCGGCTTGATGTTTGCAGATGTAACCTTTCCAGCTCTTTATTTAGGCACAAACCTGGATACAAATACACTCCCGCTGCCCCTTTGGGGTGAGCCATTATCTCAGCAGCACCATCATGTGACATCAATATTTTTAAATAAACTCTATCAAAGGTTTCCTCTGGGGAACAGAAGAAGATTACCCAAAATTCAGAAGCAAAAGGGGGAAATCTTCTTATGTTAACATTTCTCACAAAGTAGATGAGAGAGGGCATGGAATCCCCCCATTTTTCTCCACCGCAAAACACTCTGGCTTTCTATAATGAGATAAATAATTCACCAGCAGTACCCCCATCATAAGCAAAGGGGGAAGCTTAAGGTATCTCTCAGTTTTGCAAATGACATTTGGGGGAGAAAAAAGAATCTGCTTTGCCTAGGTATTCACTTGTTAGCTGGCTCCATATAAGGTGGGCTAAGGGAAGTTGGCAAGTTGCATGGAGATGATGCAATGCTCAGAAAGCAGAGATTTGATGTCCTTATCAGTCTCGCGAGCTTGCCAAAGCAAATTGGAGCATTAAAGTCCCGAGTGCCTCCGTATTTTAAAGATATGGAGGAAAGCACCTTGATCTGAGGTGATGAGACCTTCTCTATTCCTAGCAGAAATGAGTGAATGAGTGACAAGGGCGAGTAAACAAGAGCTGGGAGGAGAAAGCACACTGGAAGGGGTGGGAAAGTGTCAGCAACAGGATTGAGGAAAATAGACGTACCCAGGTCTTGGGTTAAAGATTTGCCCCTTTGTCTTCAAACTTCACAAGTCTGCAGGTCAATATAGTTGGTGATCATGCTGACTGTGGGAGTTTACATCTCTTTCCAAGATCCATAAACCACTGTAGCTGGTTACGGATTTAATCAACCTATTGTGGTTCTAGGGGGAGAAATCTAATAATTATTCCCATTGCAAGTTGCTTTGCTAAGTTACCCATGTTGCTGGTGTTATTGCCACTCACTGGCTACCTTGTGCCGGAGCTCGGAAATTGTTTCCAACGGAAGAAACCCAATGGCCTAGACAAAGTGATGCTTCAGCATGCCAAGCCACTGAAGCAGCAGTTCCTGAAGCAATTACATACATTCTTGGGACTTAACCTGGATTACAGCTAAATGGCAGGGAAAGTTATTTTGAAGAAAGAGGAGGAAATGCAGTTTCCAGAACTTGCATTAGTTTGCACAAGAGGAAGACAACAGCAACCACAGTAGGGTTTGGACATCACAATTGAGGTAAGGGACCTCAATCTGGTCCTTCTGGATTCCCCAGATTGCCACACTGCTTCTCCAAGGTACCATTGTTTGGGGGCTTCCTATCTTTTGTACTGAACAGTTGAGTACGTGGGACCACATGTGCCCACCAAGGCTGTTTATGCAGCCCTCAGCCTCTTTAAATTCCCTGGACCACCCTTTTTGTGCCCAAAAATAGGAGGGAAATTCACCCTTTAAACACATTTCAGGGCCAATCGCTGTTATATAGGTCCTATTTTCCATTCTATAATGTTGAAATGCATCTCCCAAGACTTAGTTGAGAGCTAAGTGTGGTGTGATAGTTTGCATGTTGGACTTGGGCTCCAGGGGACCAGGGTTCGAATCCCCTGCTTAGCCGTAGAAACCCACTGGTTGTGCTTGGGCAAGTCATACCATCTCAGAGGAAAACCATGGCAAATGTCTGACTGAAATTTCTGCAAAGGAAAAACCTATTTTGAAAGAGACAATTGTGGTGTGGTGGTTTGAATGTTGGACCCTAGGACTCCATGAGCCCAGGCTCAGCCATGAAAGCCCACTGGGAGATATAGTACACGTCACATTCTCAGTCATAGAGGAAAGTAAAGGCACACCTCCTCTGAAGAAATCTGGCCAAGAAACCCTTTATTGGATGCCATAAGTCATAGTCAACATTTTCCATTAAGTGCATTTTTGCTGATTTCAATTCCTAGCTTGGCCACTAAGCTGTGCCTTACTGTTGCCTATTGCATTTGAATCTTAATCTAATATTTGTTAATGAAGGTCCGCATGCACATATTTTAAATAGTAATTACTTTAACCAGGGGAAGACCTTTCAAACCTAACAGTTGGTAAAGAGATTTAGAGTCCTCTGGCTTCTCCTTGCTCACTTGCCATTCACTGCTTAGACAATCTTTCGCCAACTTCTGCAACTCACCGTCTGCCAGAATCTTATATTATTTAGAATGATGGAATCTTAGAGTTGGGAAGTACCTCAATGGCCATCTGCTCTGCTCTGGGCCCCACAACAAACTCCAACTCCCAGAATCCCACAGCCTTGAGCCAAGGCAATTAAAGTGGTGCCAAACCGGGTTATTTCTCCAGTGTGGACGCAGCTTTAGAATGGCATTGGCTTTTTGGTTGTCTCATCCCGCTGTTACCTCATGTTCAGCCTGTGCTCTGGGGAAAAGCTCTAGATCCTTTCTCCATGTATTGCTTTCAAGCCAGATGCCACCCATCACATATTTGTGCCTTCTATTTTTCTTCCCTAGATGTAGTGCCTTACATTTCTCCTGGTTGAAATTCTTTTTGTTGGTTTTGGCCTAGCACTCAAATCTGTGAAGGTCATTTTAATAATAATAATAATAATAATAATAATAATAATAATAATTTTTATTTCTTACTCACCCCTCTGTCGAAACAATCGGGGCGGGGTACAACAGATGAAAAACAATTACAATTAAAATGTCCCAAGAATCCTGAATTCTGGTCATGATGTAAGCTGAGGACAAAGGGAGAAAGTGGGAGGAAGATGGAGAAACCAGGACATTTTAAAAGCAGCTGAAAAACTGGGACAGCAGAGGATTATTCCGGACTATCCTTGCCAAATCAGGACACCTGGAGGGCATAGAACTATTGTTCTCTATACGAAACCATCCTTGCACAAAAAGAAGGGAAGGAAGGACGGAAGGACGGAAGGACGGAAGGACGGAAGGAAGGAAGGAAGGAAGGAATTCCACTCACAATAGTCAGCTACCAGTGACATTTTGGCCCTTGCTTTCTGGCATGGTTTCAAATTGCCCATAATGGACAATGTGATTTGGGTGATCGTTCAGGTTTTTAATCTCTCATTTCAGTACAGGAAAAGGAAACCTTCCTGGCATGACAGGCAGCAGCAAACATTGCCCAGAAAAATAAGTCCAGCTTTCACACTTTTCAAGGTATGTGCCAGGTGTGCCTCTGACTAATTCAAGATGGAATCTCACCATCTGTTCAGGGCTGGATTCTGTTCCACTGCATTGTTGAACAGCAACCGCATGGCAACTGGATCAGATTTACAATACCCTTTGCTTTCAAACTACCCCTGCAAAAATCTGATCTGATTACAATACCCTTGGTGGCTGTAGCATTACATTAAAGCTCCCCAAGCAGTTGGTTTTTGAGCTGCAAAACTAGCCTTCAGGGGAGGAAGGGTGGGTTGATGGGGGAATGCGCAGTTACCAAAAGCCCAATATCTCAGCCCTGTCAAGAGAGGCAGGGGAAAAGACTCTGTTCTTTGTTTTGCTGAGCAACATTTTAAAGATCTCCCTGGCATTTATGGGCTTATATAATATATTTAGCAGGAGGAGCCATCGTTCAGTGGAAGAGTGTGTACTTTGCATGCAACAGGTCTGAAGTTCAGTCCTTGGCATTTACAAGGGAGGCTGGTTAGGAACCCTTTCTGAAACCGTGGTAAGCTGCAGACAACCGGTGTGTATAATAAATGGGGCAGTGGTCCCACTCCATATCAGGAGGGCCGGGCAGTGGGACAGCGACCTCGAGCAGCACATTTTGGGAGTCACAGAAAGGCAGCAAGTTGTTAAGGTTTAATTGTATAGGAGCCCTGGTGGCACAGTGTTAAATGTGTGTACTGCAGCCACAACATTGTGAGTTCGATCCCAGGCAGGGCTTCCAAAGTTGACTCTGCCTTCCATCCTTTTGTAGATTGCATTCTTCCGTAGGTCGCTAAAATGAGTACACAGATTGTTTGGGGCAATTGGCTTACACATTGTGTCACTGCTTAGGGAGTGTTTAAGTGCACTAAGTGGTATAGAAACGTATTGCTGTACTTGATATTGCTATCAGTAAAAAGAGGACCAGCTTTTGGGAGGCAATTGGCTTGCAGACTGTAAACTGCTTAGAGCAGCAGTTCTCACCTTAGGGTTCCATGTGCACTTTCCCAGTGCTCCGCGACTGCTCCAGGAAAATGGAAGAAATAAACATTGAATGAAATGAAAGAATAAGAATATATTCTTATATATCAGCAGTTCCCAAACTGTGGGTCCCGACTCCTTTGCGGGTCGAACGACCTTTTCACAGGGGTCACCTAAGACCATTGGAAAACACATACAGTCATCCATCCCTATTTGTGGGGGTTAGAGTATGACAGGGGAAGAAAGACCCCCATGGGTCCCCTCCAGACTCCTGCCATACTTGGATCACCTGATTTAATTTTATGGTTGGGGGTCACCACAACGTGAGGAATTGTATTAAAGGGTTGTGGCATTAGGAAGCTTGAGAACCACTGTTATATATACTCCTAAACACCATTAACTTGTAAGACATGGGTTAGGCCTTTTAGGGACTCCATCATAGAAATAAGGGATCCGTGAATCGAAAAGGTTGGGGACCCCCGGCTTAGAGAGTGCTGCATTCACTGTGAAGCAGTATGGAAATGCAAATGCTAAATGCTATTGAGGTGTTTAATTTTTTTTTAGTACCGTACTTGTTTTATTGCTAGAGGGTAGGAGATGTGCGGTATGATTGTGCGGGTCATACACTCGATGGGATTTTTAGTACGGAACAGGAGTATCCGTGGGCGGAGGTAACCAAAACCTCTGCATTGTCATGGACGGACCACTTTCTGATCAAGATGGAACTTAAGGCCACTTTCCGCCCCCTCGGGGGTGGCGGACCCATTAGAATGGTCCGCCCTCGAAGGCTGATGGAACCAATAGGCTTCCAGAATGCCTTAGAGGGTTTAATGGTTGGTAGCACCGGCGACTCTACCGAGACCTTGGTGAATACTTGGAACTCCGTCCTTCCCAAGGCCCTCGATACTATCGCTCCTGAGCGTCCTCTCCAACCCGCTCCCAACCGTAAGCCCTGGTTCTCCCAGGAACTCCGGGAGATGAAGCGGGTTGGACGACGACTAGAGCGCAAATGGCGGAAGACTCGGCTCTTGTCCGACAGAACTCGCCATAGGCAGCATCTTCGCGCCTATAGGGAGGCTTTGCGTGCAGCGCAGAGATCCTTCTGCTCTGCACGCATTGCGTCTGCAGAGTCCCGTCCAGCGGAGCTGTTTAAGGTGGTGGGGGAGCTGACGCAGGTTCCCCCTGCGCCAAATCCCCTACTTAACCCTACAGTGGCCTGCTGTGACGCATTTAACACCTACTTTGCAGACAAAATCTCTCGGATAAGGGCCGACTTAGACGCCAATGTTTTAGCAGTATCTGTAAATGAGGCACCTAGCAACTCCGTTACTGTTACGTTATTGGATGAGTTTCAATCTGTAAGTACTGATGACGTGGACAAGCTCCTTGGAAGCGTGAGGAAAACAACCTGCCCTCTCGATCCATGTCCATCATGGCTGGTCGTCCAGGGAGGGGACGCATTGAAGACATTCCTTAGGGATGTAATCAATGCGTCCCTCAGGGAAGGCACTGTTCCTTCTTGTCTGAAGGAGGCGGCCGTAAAGCCCCTCCTGAAGAAACCTTCCCTTGATCCCCTGGACCGAAACAACTATAGACCAGTTTCCTTGCTGCCATTTTTAAGCAAGGTGATCGAGAGAGCAGTTGCCTCCCAACTCCAAGCTGTCTTGGATGAAACCGATTATCTAGATCCATTTCAAACCGGCTTCCGGGCAGGATATGGAGTTGAGACTGCCATGGTTGCTCTGACAGATGACCTCCGCTTGAGCATCGATAGGGGTAGTGTGACCCTGTTGGTGCTCTTGGATCTCTCAGCGGCCTTTGACACCATAGATCATGCCATCCTTTTGGACCGGCTGAGAGGGATGGGGATCGGAGGCACCGCTTTACGGTGGTTCCGTTCCTTTCTCTCCGGCAGGACCCAAAGGGTGAGGCTTGGGGACAGCTGCTCCTCCAAAATTGAGCTAAGCTGTGGCGTCCCGCAAGGCGCCATTCTGTCCCCGATGCTATTTAATATTTACATGAAGCCGCTGGGTGAGATCATTCGGAGGCATGGAGCTCAGTGTCATCAGTACGCTGATGACACTCAGATATATTTCTCCATGACCAGATCATCTGCTCAGACCTCAGATGGCGTCTCCTCTCTCAATGACTGCCTGGCAGCGGTAATGGATTGGATGAGGGAAAACAGATTGAGACTGAATCCAGACAAAACGGAGGTACTGACAGTCACCGGCCCGAAACCAGGTCTGGGAATACATCTCCCGGTCCTAGATGGAATCACACTATCCTCGAAGGACCCTGTTCGCAGTCTGGGGGTACTCCTAGACTCGTCACTTCACATGACGAGTCAGGTGAATGCGACGGTCAGGAGTGCCTGTTATCAGCTTCGGCTGATACGCCAGCTGCGCCCTTTCCTGGAGATGAGGGATTTGGAAACTGTGGTACACGCTTTGGTCACCTCACGACTAGACTACTGCAACGCGCTCTACATGGGGCTGCCCTTGTACCTAACCCGGAAACTTCAATTGGTTCAAAACATGGCAGCCAGATTAGTTACTGGGACATCTAGGAGAGAACATATAACTCCATTGCTTAAGTCTCTCCACTGGCTGCCAATTAGTTTCCGAGCACAGTACAAGGTGCTGGTTTTAACCTTTAAAGCCCTACATGGCTCGGGCCCATCTTATCTCAGGGACCGCCTCTCCCCGTACGATCCTCCCCGCACACTTCGATCCTCTGGGAGGAACCTACTACAGCCTATCAAGACCAGGCTGGCACAGACCTCCCAGAGGGCCTTCTCTGCGACCGCTCCCAAGCTCTGGAATGGTCTGCCGGATGAGATGCGTCTCATGACATCTTTAGATTGCTTCAAAAAAGCCCTAAAGACGCATCTCTTCCGGCAGGCCTTCCCCTGAAATTTCCTATCTCCGGCTTCGGTTCCAGACTTTGATTTCCTGCTTACTCCCATGTTTCTGATCCCCACTTATGACGTGGCCGCATAAGGAAGGGTTAGGATGCTGTTATATGTTTTTAAATAATTACTGTTTTAATCACTGCCAGTTTAATCTATTTTTAAGGGGTGGGAGGTTTGGAAACGGGTTATGGGATTGTTTTAATCTATGTTTTTTCTTTTACTTGTACCCCGCTCCGAGTGTATGAACAGAGGAGCGGGCTATAAATAAACTATTATTATTATTATTATTATTATTATTATTATGTATGGTGGGGGGATATTTTTAATAGCCTGCAGGGAGTTTCGGGGAACTACTTTTAAGGCAGAGAGAGAAACTGGGACATGGTAAAAGTGGCTGGAAAAGCGAGACGACAGAGGAAGAATCAGGACCGACCCTGCCAAATTGAGGACAGTTGGAGCGTATGCAGAATGCTCTCGGAAAACAAAGGGGCATATCCAAAGAGGTCTCTCTCTCTCTAGACTATATGTGTGTGTCTGTATATGTATGTGTGTGTGTATGTATATATATGATGCTGTTTAGAGGCAGCCTGTGAACCCCTGGAGTATTTAAGTGAAATCACAGAATTGCCCTCCGTCATTATCCTATAACAAACAGATCAGGCTAATAGCGGCGGCTGCCATTTTCAAACAGCACTCTATCATTATGCATTGTTAACTATGACAGGCTCATACCCCGACTGCAGTGTAGCTGAATGTCTTGATACAACAACAGCTGCTCTGTTTTATGCCGTAGTGCGATTTGGGGTGAGGTTTCTGTCTCTTTTCTCCCCCTCTTTGCCTTACTGCACTTTTACCTTCCCTTTCCTTTCCAGGTTGAGAGCAATGGTGGGTATTTAAGGTTTGGGTGAGAAGAGGAAGAGAAGGGTGAGAATCTTTCTCCTTCTCCTCCTCTTTTTCTTCTTCACATTTCTTTCTCTCTACACTTTTTACAGCTTTTTCCAACAGATGATGAAATGCCCCCAGGGCCAGGCTAAGCAGCCAATAAGCAATTTATTTATGGCAGGAACAGAAAAGTGTGGCGCTCCCAAATAGAACAAGACAAACACGCCCTCGAGAGAAGAGATGGGAAGAGGTGGGTGTTTGGGAATCACTTGCCAGCCATTTCTTGTCCTCGGAGAGTTTAAGGCAGGAATTCGACCGGGGAGGCTTTCCCAGCACATAGAGACCGTTGATGAAGGAAAGCATCACTTGATACATATACATTCAAATGTTATTTTATTTTTTTCACCTCCACATATCATCCTTCCTTGCAAAGAACTCAAGGTGGTTGTTAAATGGCCCTATCCCCATTTATATCCAGAATGGGGTGACTTCATTTCTTTCTTTATTTTTAAATCCTTTCAGATATCAAATCTCCCCTGCTTTCTGGAGTTTTTAATATAGGCGATGGTCGCATGTGACCTTCCAGATGGTGTTGGACTACAACTTCCAACAGCCCTAATAAGGACAGCCAATGGTGATGGGTACTGGGAGATACAGTTCAATAGTGACTGGAGGTCGACATGTATCCCACCAAAGACATCTTGCTGTAGTGGTTTGAGTGTTGGACTATGACTCTGAAGACCAGGGTTCAGTTCCCAGCTCAGCCCTGAAACCCACTGGGTGACCTTGGGCAAGTCACACACTCTCAGCCTCAGGGGAAGGCAAGGGCAAACCTCCTCTGAACAAATCTTGCCAGGAAAAAAACCATGATAGGGTCGCATTGCAATCGCCTTAGGTCAGAAATGATATTTATCATGGGAGGAAATGGTTAAATCCTAAATTGCCTCTACACTGTAGACGTAATGCAGTTTGATATTGCTTTAAGTGCTGTAGCTCCGTCTTCAGATGTGTAATTTTACATGGCCGTTAGCCTTTTCTGCCAAAGAGTGCTGGTGCCTCACAAAACTACAAATTCCAGGATTTTGTTGGACAGATCCATGGCAGTTCCAGGGATGCATTATTTCTATGGCGCAGATGTTCCCTGAGAAGAACCACCCTTTTCAAGAGACCAAAGTAGTTTCTTTCTCACCCTCAGTGAGCCTGTGTGTGTTTGTGAGTGTATGTGTGTTTGTGTTTTCAAGGGCGTCTGCTGCAGGAAAACTGGCTTGAATTCCACAATCTATTATTTTAACCCAAAGCAACCTGATCAGATTACATCTAAGAGGAAGAAAGAGCAACAAAAGACAGGCAGTTTCTGTTCTGATTGTGCTTTCGCTCAGAAACCTGCCCTCTCCCACACTACTTTTATCAAACATAGGAGCAAAAGGGGGAGAGAAACAACTTTCCCTCCCAGCTTTCCCAAAATATAGGCGGAAAAACAGCTCAATGGCAACGGATTTTGAGCCAACAAATAGATCAGATTGGCCTTCGTCTGCTTATCCTTCCTTTACTCATAGTAACAGCGTGGCTAGACTGTTTTTTGATTTAAAACAACACCACAAACTAAAAAGTGAGAGGAGTCTAATATCTAGGATAGTATGGCCCTTGTGGTCTCTTCCAAGTCTATGGAGTTTATCACATGAAGGAGATTGGGAGTTTATCCCACCAATATCCCGGAAAAATCACATAATTAAGTAAGATGATTTCACATGACCTTGCCCAAAACCCACCATTAAAGTGGCCCCAAAGAAGCATGAACGTGCATCTTTTCACATATGAGATTTCAGGGACAATGCATTTCCGATATCACTTTATTTGCGCAACTGCGTGTGATATTCATAAAAGAAAGTTCATCTGAGGAAGTAGACTTTAGTCTAAAAAAGTTCATGCTGCCAACTTATTTCTTTCAGTTAGTCTCAAAGATGCAACAAGATCTCTCTACTGCTGTGCTCAGGTCCTACGGGCTCAGGGTCATGGCCTCCTTGACTATCTATCCATCTAATGTTCTTCCTCTCTTTCTGCTACCCTTCACCTTTTCTAGCATTATTATCTTTTCGAGTGATCCATCTCTTCTCATGATGTGGCCAAAGTGCGACAGCTTTAGTTTGGTCATCTTGGCTTCCAGGGAGAGATCTGGCCTGATCTGCTCTAGGACCCATTTGCTGTTTGGACACGTGGCCAAACAACATAAGAAGTGAGAATGTAAGGGGAAAGTGGGAGCACGAGAAGAAACCAGGACATTTTAAAAGTAGGTGAAAAAGTGGGTCGGCAGAGCATTAACTAGGACTGTCTGTGCCGAACCAGAATAGTTGAGGGTATGCGTATGGCTTCTAATTTCCTTTGGTCTCTTTCCCATCCTCACCCGCTTCCCGGATTTGCATGAATCTCTGGCAGACCATGCTAATGATAACCGTTCCAAACATTGTTACCCATGGCTAAGCAAAGATAAAATTTTTTAATGATTTAATTAACAAGCTTTGGGGAGGGGAAGCAGGGAAATCATCATGAAGGAGGGGAGGCAGGGGCAACCGTCTTGGGCTTTTTGATGTCTCTCTCTCTCTGTCTTGCTCTCTTTCCAAAATAGGTGATGGCACAAAATGCCAAGAGTGGCATCCGTCTCTCCTTTTCCGGGCTCCTTAATCAAGAGTCTGCCAGCCAAGGCCCCTGGAGAGCTGGTGCCATTGTGAATTATGCAAGCGCTGGGAGGCCTGTCCAGACAGGGAACACCCTAGAAAGACAGAAATCTGGGCTTTTTTTCTTTAAAGACAGGAAAAAGTACACCCCCCTTTCCCCTCCTCTGGGGGAGAAAAGCAATCCAGTCCTTTGGCCCATTGCTCTTGAAATCAAGCAGAAAAGCCTAATGCTGTTTTCCAAAGGGTATGCGGAAACGTGAGTCATTTTTAAACACCTCCTTGTGCTCTTTCTCCCTCATTCCTTTTTTTTTTCCCTTTCCCTTTTTAAAAATATTTTCCTCTCTTGATGTGGTTGGTTTGCCCTCCTGGACCTCTCCAGTCAGAGTTTATTAACCGCACATTCTGGTTCTTTCTCTCGGCTAGATCTTCCGAAAGGCAGGGAAAGGTCTCTTCCCTTCCCTGGTTCCTAATTGCCCCGACTGAATAATTTCCTTATTAGAATTTAGATTTGTTTTTCTGCTGCTTAACCCGGCCCACCCTCTCGCCCCCGTCTCCTCTTCCCTATGGATTAGTCTGTCTTAATAAATTCACGGCCCGATCACTCGATATTACTGACACGGAGCACATGGTAAAAAGCCTTTTCCGAGAGACTACCTCTGGGATACGATGCTCCTAATTGCCCCCTCTTTTCTTCTTCTTCTTCTCCCTTCCTCTTCTCCTCATTTCCAGAGAAGTCAATCAGAATATTTTCTTCTCCTAACCCAGGCTTGCGGTGGGATCTGCATGCTGAATGTGAAGGAAGCCTGCCTTTGAAAGCAGGGCTAAAGGGGCAGAGAAGGTTGGAGTCTTAATTAAAAAGTGTCATCCTTTCCAAAAAGGCACACTTTCTTGCCTAGCTGGCCACCTTGGAAAGATCAGCCGCATGCTCTAGCTACGGCTTAAGAATCAGAGCAAGACGCCTACGCTGGGGAAAGGCCAGAGACAAAAAAGCACACCATGCGGACACGCCACTAGAATAGCAGCCCCTTGCAAGTTAGTCTGCAAAATAACTTTTTAAAAAAGGAATGGGAAAAAAAAAGGATTGCACTTGACAGGGATCTGGTTCTGTCAGACGGCAGCGGGCCTGTTTCAAAAAGGCGATGGCTCTTGCTTCACTTGGTGCCATTTTTGTGCCGTTGTTTGCAGCTGCGTGATAACCATATCAGTGTCTCATTATCGCCCCATGCGTCATGTCAACAAGGTATCCCTGAAGGAGGAGATGACAGTGGAATTGCAGGGCAGAAGCAAAGAGAGAGTGCATGCGTACAATGGGTAGATATTTTTTTTTAAAAAATATTGTTTACAAAAGGTAAAACACAATTATATCACCATTCTTCTTTAAAAACACAAACTAAAATACAGATTTACAAAACGGAGGTCTCATTCAAAACTCCAGACCAACATCTCATGTGGTGCTGTGGTGGAACATGAGCATGAGCATGAGTTTATATATTCTATAAGAGACAACCACTTTTCCTTGAACTGGTTACAGTTCCTTGCCTCACAGGTTCTCCTGACATTGTCTGTAAGCTTCTCCGTTAACCATCCTTCCCAGAACGTTGTCCACCATTGATCCATGGACAGATTACCTGTTTTCCAGTTTCTGGCAATGATTAATTTAGCTATAGCAACGGAAAAGGTTATAAGTTCTTGTATTCCAGCTTGTTGATATCCCTAAAAAAATCAGAATGACTAATTCTGAGTTTTTAGGGATATCAACAAGCTGGAATATATCCATAAAAGGGCAATCAAGATGATCAAAGTTCTGGAGACCAAGGCTTATGAGGAATGACTTAGCTTGGAGAAGAGAAGACTGAGAGATGATGTGATAGTCATCTTTAAATATCAGAAGAAACGTCATGTAGAAGTTGGAGCAAGCTTATTTTCTGCTACGCCAGAGACTAGAACATGAACCAAAGGATTCAATTGACAAGGGAAGAAATTCCACCTAAACATTAGGAAGAACATTTTGACTGTAAGAGCTGTTTGATAGTGGAATAGGCTGCCTCAGGGAGTGGTTGACTTTCTTTGGAGGTATTTAAACAGAGATCATATGAACATCTTTTAGGGATTTAGCTGTATATTCCTGCATGGCTGGAGGTTAGGTTAGATGGTCCCTTCCAACTCTATAGGTCTTCAATTGTACACCAATACTTCTTACTACATTGTGAAGATCACCAAGTGAGTGGGAAAATCCCACTCCCCTCTTGAAATGTTATCTGAATCGAAACGTCGTCACGACACAGTCCTTGGCCTGGTAATTCCGTTGTAATAAAAACTCCATCAGTATTTCCATTATAAGCTCTGTTTTAATCCAGCTGTAAAAATGTGCTCAAGGCTGAGATTTGTAATATAAATTCAAAGCTGGGGAGCAATTTCCTTTTTTTCCAAACAAATAATAAAAAAGGGGGGGGGGAACTTTGCACATTTTGAAAATTGGCCATGTTTCAGTTAGCTAAGAGCAACGGGAACATCCCCAAAGTTTTTCTGTGACAAGTAGGGAGGTATCAGTGTGTATGTGTGTTTGCGTGTGAGAGAGAAGAGGCATGTTTGCACACTCTAATGAGATAATAATCCCATCTAACAACATGTTCTGCATAGACTGTAACATTTCTTCCATTTCACTTGTTAGGAAACATATTTTCCCTGCTTGTTTGTTTGAAACTGTGTCAGCCAGGAATTGTTTTGTGCCGCAGAAATATGCGAATGGGTTGAGATGTTACCAAAATCCTGTTATTACCGAAGTCCTTATGTAATCGCTGTCTACCATACAATCCGTGAGAAATTATTTCCTTGGGTTAGATTTCTGTTTAGTCATATTCACTTATTTATTTATTTGTTGGAATCATATTCTACCTTTCTCCCCAAATGGGATTCTAAGCAGCTACGTTCACTAAGTCTCATTCACTATGGTCCAAAACATACTGCGGAAATAATCCAGTTAATGCTTTGACATGTTCCAGTAAGTATACTAGGGGTTCGATCCCTAGTATGTGAGGTTCAAAACACACTGCAGAAATAATCCAGTTTGAGACCGCTTTAACTGCCCTGGCTCAGTGCTAAGGAATCCTTAGAATTGTCGTTTATTATGGCACCAGAGCTCTTACAGAGAAGGCTAAATGTCTCATAAAACTACAGTTCCCAAAATTTGCTAGCATTGATCCAGGGCAGTTAAAGCGGTCTCAAAGTGGATTATTTCTGCAATGTGCTTTGGATCTAAGCCTCATTGATATCCTCCAACAATCTCAATTTGGTAGCGACAATCCAAAATTCCTCTGTCATTCGACTGTATCAGCTGTCTTTAAGATGTTCCAGTTTCTCTCTCTTGCTTCCACTTTTCCTTTTGTCCTTAGCTTAATTCAGTTACTGCAAAGTGAGCTCAAAATGCAAAAGGATCAAGTTGGGAGTGACCAGTGGAAAAATCCTTTCTGGAGAATTTGAAATACTGGCTACAGAACAGCCTATTTTGTAATAATAATAATAATAATAATAATAATAATAATAATAATTTTCTAGCCCACCCCTCTGAACAGGCAATCGGGGTGGGTTACAACAAAAAGGTTAAAACAATATCAGTTAAAACGTCCCATCCCTTCCTATAGCATATACAAACAGGCATGACTGTGTATATAATGTGTATATAAGTGTATGTAATAAAATAAAATATATAATTAAGAGAAGGGAGGATCCACCAGACATTATTTTGTGCACCTTCAGGACCTTCAGTGTTGCAAGGAATTTTGGAGCAAACGTATTTCAGAGCAGATTCCTCAAAGATGACCACTAGATCACGAGTCCTCCACCTCAAAGCAAAGGCATGCAATTCCACCACAAGTGCCGCAATTCATGCCCCTGCAAAAGGAGAGACGTGTTTTCATAAATACTGTGCACCTAAGAGCTAGAGATATAAAGCACATTGGTGTGCTTCTCATTATCTAAGCGTTTCATTATCTCTGGCATTTTAGATGCAAAGTGCACACAAGAGAGGACAGGTGATAACAAATTTTGCTACGAAAAGGGTAGGAGGAGGACTCAGCCCAGTTTCTCGGGAAGCATGCCGTTCAAAAACTGGTAGCACTGAAGACTTAACAATACTTATGGAATAAGAGCTAGCATGGTGTAGTGGTTTGAGTGTTGGGTGTATGTATACGAAACTTCAAGTTGCCTGGTGACTACAAGAATTTCACAGGGTTGTCTTAGAGACAAGGAATACCCAGAGGTGGTTTGCCATTGCCTGATCCTGCTTAGCTTCTGAGATCAGGCCGGATCTGCTGCCTTTAGGGTATTTAGGCTTTTGACTCAGGACTCAGGAGTAGCTCTCATAGTCTAAGGACTTTTTCACACAGAGGAATGCAATCCGAAAATGCAGGAAATTACGTTGTAGCTTATCACACACAGACAAATGCAGCATCCATCCAAAAGAGAAAGCAGTGTGAATGCAAATGAAATCACCACATGGGTACATACCCATTGGCTTCTTGATTTTAAATTAGCGAGTTTGCGCATGTGCAGGGAGGACGGTATCCCATGGCCAACAGTAAGCCCATGGCTGAACTGGAGATGCATTTCATACTAATACAAATGTGAATTGACTGCGAATTTGCAGTGGGAAAGGATTTATAAATTAAATATTTTTCTGAATTCAGCTATTCCTGGGATGCCTCACATTTGCGTTTGGATTGCCTCCATTTGCGTGTGACGTCGTTTGAAAATCTTTTGTGAAATTACCTTGGATGACCCCAGATTAACCTTTGGTTAACCTTCCAATTTCCCCTGTATGATAAAGTCCTAAGAGTGGAGTGCATTAGTTATCCATTAAGAGTCTTATTGAACACCTCAAAAATGAGTACCCCAAAAGAGGCTCGGGTGTAGCTGTGCAGGAGCTTTATTGGGAACGACAGTGCCATCGGCACTGAATCTATTGCACCAGGGACTGTCCTCATTAAGAGCCGATTAAAAATCCATTTTCAATCTGCAACAAATGAATCCTTTAATTGATCCAATCAGTGCAATTACTCTTTGCAGGCCCTTAAAAATTAAGCGCTAGGTTCGATGTCCAAATCTGAAATTGCAACATTTTGGCTCGCCTCTGCTGTTAAGCGAGGATCGTTACGATTCCTACCACCGAGTGTCTTATCCATTTATCTGTGACACGGTCCCATTTATTTGGGAATTGTCCAATGGAAGACACTAATATTCACCATCTTTCTTCTTCACTTTGCGGGGTAATTTCATAAGCTAGGAGTTGAAAAAGACCTTTAAAAGGTCACTTTGTCCTTTAGATGACCTGCCGGATGTGCTCTTTAAAAGGAGCTATATGCCATTGCCTTTTAAGTTGCAATAATCAGAATGTCAGCCTAGGTTCCCTACCTCCTTCCTTCCCTCTCTTGTCTGCTCCGCTCTGTCACTGTTTCCTTTCATCTGAAGGCTAAACAAGTCAAGTCTACTCTTAAAACAAACAGAGGAAGGCAGCCTCCAGCGGTTCAGAAGACCGTCAACATATTTAGGGCTCGTTCAAAAGGACTGGGGGCCAAGTGTAAACACAACTTGTCCCAGAGTACCTACAACTACCCAGGGAGACGGTCACTTGGGTCAGGGAGAAAGTAGTGGAACTCTGCCCTGGAGCTGCAGGCTAGAGCCATTCCCCGGAACAACAAGAAAGTTCTCACAAGATGGAATTCCAGGCAAACGCTCCGGAAGCCAGCATCCCAGGTCTTAAGCAAACAAATCTCATTGCAGCTTTCTTTGGTCAACAAACAAGGGAAGAGACAAAGTCCTTATTCCCACTTATAAATAAATTGCTTTGTGATCTGAATCACTGGATCGATTCGGCAGCAGAGCGTGGTTCACACTACATTTGCCCCGATCGCATTTTTTCCCCTGTAAAATAACCCACTTGTGGTTGACATTCACAAATGAATTGATTAGAAATGGACCCGCTCCAGCCAACTGAGTATTTCATTAGAGGAATGGGTTATAAATAAACTTTATTATTATTATTATTATTATTATTAACCGAAGGGTAAATTTAAATCGATTCTGATCCGCATCTGGTTCACACTTACGCAGAATTCATTTATCCAAAAATGCCAGTTCTGCCGCCACAAGGTTGTGAGTTCAATCCCAGGACTCCAAGGTTGACTCAGCCTTCCATCCTTTCGTAGGCTGGTAAAATGACTTCCCAGCTTATTGGCTTACACATTGTAAACTACTAAGGGGCTATACAGACCAGCAATTTGTGTCGTCCTGTGTGCAGTGTGAGGCTGAGCGTCCGCATGCTCCAAGCCCTTACTGTGCCACCCAGGCATCATTTTGGTATACACTCTTTCTAGATGGCATGCCCTTCTACATGGTGCACCCTTCATGATGACACGCTTCCGGTGCAGTGCCCAAATGGCGCAGTGTGGAGGGGGCATCATAATTTTACACTGTGGCACTTATGACGCCCCTTCCAAGACACAAAAAGGAGCTGCTTGGGGAGGCATTTTTTGCGTCCTGGATGGAGCTGTGGCATAAGGTTGCCAAGGCCCCAATCTGGGGCAAAAATTGGCAGCATCCCGTCACCTGTCTGTACAGTAGAGAGGGCTGAGTTCAGTGATAAGAGGTATAGAAATGTAAAGGCTATTGCTAAATGCTACCGAGCCTATTTTGCGGCAGAGCGGTTGTGAAAGGCAGACCTGACATTAAAATGTTTGTCTGGTTGAAGGTTTTTCAAATAGCCCCTAAGGAACCTCCCAGGACTGCAAGTGAAAGGCCCTCATTAGCTATTAATGTCTTCTTGCAACTGGAAGGTGCAGAGAGCAGCTTGGAGTAGAAAAATGAATAGAGTCCCTCTCTTTTTTTGTGTGTGTATGGCTAGCAGGAAAAAGAAAAAGGGAAACAAAGCTTGGTCAGCAATTAGCAGATCTCTCATGTGCTTGTGTTCACCGGCCAAGCGAAACCGGAGCCGAACTCGAGGAAAACAAAGGCCGGGGGTATAGTTACATTCTCTCTCACCAGTCTCCAGCTGGAAAATTCACCCAGTGTATGTGTCTATGCATGTGGGAGGCAGAGGAGGCCTGTGAAGCAGGAAAGCAAGAAAGGAAAAGATAATAGATAATAAACCTCTCTCTTGTCTACTGTTAGGCATTATAGCCTATTGAGTAAGCCTTGTTTACTTTTCCGAAAAAGACTGCAGCTGGGAATTTGTCCCTCTGAAGGTTTAACTGGATGGTTGATAATCACCTGGCAAATTCCTTATCTGCAGAGTGTCTCTTTTGGAAATGGCATGTACGGGTGTTTAGTTTTGTTTTGCAAAAGCAATAACCGCTCTTAGGTAAATGCAGGACAAACAGAGACCAAACGAAACATGTAGGATTCAGACCAGCTTCTCATGTAGACACAGGTGGCTTCTATGTCTCTCTATGCATCCCCTCTGGGTTTTAGTTTGAACGTTAAAGTCTTCAGAGCCAGACCTATTTTAGGATCCGTTATGGCTTAGGCAATATTTGCTGAAGAAGATTGGTAAGGAAAAAGAAAGACGATGCACACAGTGAAGAAAATGTGGCAGTTTGCACCCTGTATGGAAGTATTTTTAGTCTCCCTCCTTTTCTGGTGTCCTGGCAAAAATGGTTTTACAGTTTGCAGCAGAAGTTTCTGAGAAGCATTTTGGAGATTAGAGAGAGAGAAAGAGAGAGACTTCTGCGTTTTTCTAGAAATAAGGTAATATGTAAGTAAGTACATAAGTAGGTAAATGTATTGTGCTTTGATTTTAAAGAAATCAACAAAATTTGGGGGCTCCCCTTGATGTACGGGGAAAGCACTGAAGAAAGAGGAAGACTATAGCCATGAGTACAGATGTTAAACTATCTTGAAAACTCTGGCAGAAAAGGCAACCTAAAACACATAGAAAATGAAATTAGGATTTCTGTCTGAATTCAGATTCCGTTTGCTTGTAACTGAGTAAGTCTCAATTCTGCTACCTCCATTCTGATCATAATTTAGCTTGGGTAAACTGAGCTGTTTTCTCATTTGAGGGAGGATGTACTGCAGAGTTTGTTTTTAATTCATCATTAAATTTTAATTCTTAATTGGGCTTGAATTAAAGCAAACTGTTTCCTCAGCTGAACCAGGAACCAACATTAGATGTGGTACTTCCCCCAATGGTATTGTTAGGGATGGCACAGAGATTGCTCCCGCTTTGCAAGTCCTGCCTGAGACCCATTATCCCTCCCTTCCATCAGATCCCTTTACCTGGTCAGATACACAAAGATTTGGGTCTGGGTCAATCCAGACTTTAAAGGAGGCTGCATCCTGTCCCCCCACAAATAAGTTCAACACCTCAGACAGCTCCTTGAAATGACCAAAACTCAGATCAGATTTAGTGTACCTGGCGGCATCAACACTGCAGAAATATTCTGGCTTGGCACCACTTTAACTGCCACGTCTCAATGCTGTGGAATTCTGGAAAGTGTAGTTTGTTGTGGCACCAGAGCAGAGCTCCATAGCATTGAGCCATGGCAGTAAAAGTGGTGTCAACCCAGATTATTTCTGCAGTGTGGATGCAGTCTCTGTAGCATGAAAGCCACTGGCCACCACTGAAGAAGGGAAGGGAAGGGAAGGGAAGGGAAGAGAAGGGAAGGGAAGGAGGACATGTCAACTTTCCATCCACTTTCACCGCTGCAGCAACAGGGTCCTGGTGAGGAGGCTTGAGAAAAGGCCAGTTCTTCTCTGACTTGGATTAACATCCAAGCAGAGGGCATGTTCCTTATCTTTGTATTGAGGATGGGCATTCTGAGTTGGTGGTCGTTCTGTTTGGTTCTCTACTCGTGTACCGTAAAAAGGTGAAATGTGACATCCAGAAAAAAAAGGATGGACAAATCTTTTGCAATTGAACATTGTGCACGCAACAGGAATGCACATACATGAGATTGACTTTCTCTCCTTCTCCTCTTCCTAAATACAAGGGACGATCAGTCTTCAAGCCTGAGAGATAACAAGGGATGGAAATATGACACTCTGTCTCACTCCCCTACACCAAGCCATCAGCAGCGCACTCATCTTCTATGCTCTTGACACTCGTGAAAGACAGGCACAATAGCATGTCTTGTATATCAAGCAGGAGTGGGAGGCGTATGCTATATGATAATAATAAGCCATGTAATTATAATGTAAATACAATCAGAACCTATGTGGGTTCTTGGGGAAGGCTCCGCTGTCCCCAACAATCTCATATTGTTCCAGTTGAAAATACATCCTTAGCAGTCCTGTACGGCTTAAAAATGCTGTCCCTCCTCCCGAAACAGCAAAACCCAAAGCAAACAAGCACACAAATATCCTCAAAGGTGACGAAGAGTGATGTGATATTACTTCCAGTTCTCCCAAATGGCAGCTGCAATGGTACACTACTGGAGCTCTGAAGTGGGCAGAAATTGGGTAGCGCCACCCTCGGGGCTTAGGAGCGTCTCCATCCCTGATGCCTTGGGAGAATCTGATTTCACCCTGGATCCAGGTGTTTACCAGGGAGCTTCCTGCTTTCAAGAGCAGCTGCGTTGCAATAAATCAAACCTTTATTGTGCCATTCATCATGCATGTCAACACCAAATCCTCTTCCCATTTAAAGCAGATCTTTCAACGGCAACCTTTTTAATGTGCATTTGTTCTTTCCCCCCTTCTTTCTTAGTTTTTTTTAAAATAAAAAAATGGAATTTGAAGTTCTCAGCATGCTGCCACAGTCTATGCTTTCCCCCTCCTTTTGCTTCTATTCTGTTAGTGAAAGTCATGCTCTTTATTTATTTAAATATGTCTCCTTTTTAAAAGGAGATCTCTGATGGCAAGCGGGTAAAACCAGTGGAGGACAGGGAGTCTTGGAGATGCTTCATCCACAGGATCACCATGGGTTGAGATCGACTTGAGGGCAGTTACCAACAACAGATATTTATAGTATGAGGCATATAATCGTATGCTGTATTATTGCTGCATTTTATTCTTGAGCCGAGCAGCCTGGGCTCGAGGGAAACAAGAGAAGCTATCCCCTAATAATCCTTCTTAATCAATTATTGCTCAGCAGAGAAATTGATCAGATGTGACCCTGATGAAAGGTCAAAAGGCTCCTCTTCTGGCACCCCAAAATATGGCATATGTCCATCTGGTGACCTGCCTGTTATCTTTTACAAACCCGGTGAAGTCCTTGTCTGCCTCGCATCCTCTTAATGGAACTTAAGATCCTTTTATTCACTTTAACTACTCTGCTAATTTAGTGGCTTTATCTTTGTGGCTTTGATCCTCATTTTTCATCTTGCATTTTTATAATAAGTGTGTGTAGGCTGTTTTAAAGGGAACTCCTACCATATGGTGGTATATAAATCGGATACATAATGGGCGCAGTTGGGTGGGCGGGCGTGTTTTCTGTTTGTTTACTCCGAGTGTTTGCGTCCCTGTTCTCCCCATTTATCTGATCCGCCATCATAAAAACCTGCACATCAATAAAATGAAGCACTCGGATTATGAAATAGGGACAGAATGCCATTAACAACAATAACAACATAAGCCACCATGGATCCCATATTGGGAGGAAGATGGGATAATTAATTATTAATTAATTAACATGGGTTGGATGTAGAGACGAGAGTTTCTTTGGTGGAGAATTGAGAGAAGGAAGAAGCTGGAAGCTTTTACTGAATGGCGGTTAGGAGACACCTAGTTCTAATTGCCTCCATTCAGGACTTCAGCTTCCTGTGAATGTATTTTCACTGATTCCTAGATAAACACTCCATCTCTTATGAACCTTAAATAATTGTCAGTGAAGCCTGCACTTAAAGAATCTGAATGCCTGCGTTGTTGCTGACACCTACACAGTGCTCCAAGACGGTGACATGTTGTTAGCGTTTACAAAGTAGTCGTGCCCTGAGGGGTTCACGCTGCAAAGAAGGTGCTTGAAAGACCTTCTCATGTAAAAGAAAACAAGTCCCCTTCACTCTGCATACATAATTATTCCCAGCTCAGATCAATGGATAGGTGCTTCTGCCATGGACGGTGTTGCTCTGGAGAAGGAGTGTTACTGAAACTGCATCACAACTAGCATCCTGGGACCTCTTGATCGGTTGCTTTGGTTAGTTGCTCATGGTTCCCGTTGCCCCACAAACCTCTGAACAGTTTAGGATTTTTTTCTCCAGCTCCATGCTTTGCACCTCAATTATCCGAATGGTGGTCTTGTGGCATTTAAAGTTTTGAGACCTAGGAGAACATTGCCAGGTCCAAGTTCCCCTGCTTTCACCCTCTTGATTGAGATGTTCAGCAACTGAGTTGATCTTCTTGAACTCCATATACAGAAATTAGCAATGCCAGGGAAGGAAAATAAACTAGGCAAGTTGAGAACACAGAGGCCGGAGATGATAGACAAGCCATGTTGTTGTTGTTGTTCTTTTTAAATGCTGTAAAGTCAACATTGACTTATGGTGACTCTATGAAGTTTATCACACTAACGAGATCCCACGGGCAAACCAGATTTAAACGTGATATAACACGAAGATAACCTGGAAATGCCCAAAGTTTTTCACACAATGTTGCAGTTAACTTGACATAACGTGAAATTAATCTGCAGTTAAAGTGGAGGACATCTTAAGCAGGAAAGACATTTTAGGAAGATAACCCAAGCTGTTTGTTTGCTTTGGTTGTTTATACATGAAAACATTTCTATCCTGTTCAGTTTCTGAAGTTCTCAGAGTGGATACAACAACAAGTTTAAGCAATTCTAAAACTGTCTTTTTTTAGTTAAACAACTCTATCAACACGAAACTGTGCCATCCAACAGATCAAAACTGAACCGTGATCTCTGAGCTCCAAAAGCTTGGATCGCCATCATTCGAGTACTGGGCTCCAAGGGAAAAATGTTCAGAAAAATGAGCCATTGTGCCAGAGAGCTTTACTGCCTCACCAAACGGCAGGCCCCCAGGATTCCATAGGAGGGAACCATGGCAGTTAAAGTGAAATAACAGCACTACAGTTCTGTAGTGTGAATGAGCCCCAGAGGTGGGATTTATATAGCCATCTGTTGTTCGGCTGCGTTGGAAAATGCTTCCCAAACAAGCATTCTCTTTAAACCCCTTCACCCATTTGCTATTAGAGCAACAGGGCTTTAGAAAGTGTTTCATGCATGCCTCTACCCCACAGATGTACCCTTGAAAGGTTTCCTTCTGGGACTGTATCTATGCACCCACATTATATTATAAGAGGACCTTCTAGTTGGGTTTGCAAGCATCGAAGGGACTTCTTTCTCTGTCTTTCTTTCTCCCCCCTCAAGGTACATACATACATATTTCTTGAATAAGTCTACAGACCATTTCAAAGAATACACGATTAAAAAAAAACCCCATACATAGTTAAAACTTACATAAAAAGAAATCTCTATAAAATTTAAAATATTTGGCTCTGATTGCACCGTTCCTGTAATTTGCACAACAATCTATCTGAGGTCCTTTTCTACATCTTGCTTCTGTAGAATAGCTGCTTTCATTGCAAGCAAGGCAACCCTAAGAGTTATAAAAGGCTCAACTCCTTGCAAAAGCAGAGACAACTTACTTTCATCGTCCCTTTCCCTTAACTTATAGAGGATGGGAGCTAGATATTGCTCTCTAATGCCATCGTATAATTGACAATGCAGCAGATAATGTGCAAGATCTTCAACTTTAGATGCCCTACGTATACTACAGAGTCCATCAAGAAAAGGGATACCTTGGTATCTTCCTTGAATCACCCTTGAATGCATTTGCTCAAAGTGAAGGTTAGCAAAAGCCTTCTTCAAGATGGTGAATGCAGGCTCTGCTGAGTTGCTCCTCTTCTTGAAAACTCTCTTTAGTTATCCAGGGCTTAGGCACTGCATTGGAATAGGTTTGAATGTGTTTTTAAGTGTAATTAGCAATGTTTTTTAGCTATGAAACTTGCATGCTGCCTGTTTGCTTTAATTTGGCAAAACTAGTCTCAGAAAGACCCAAGAGAGCCAGCGCTTCCACTTGTGAACTCTGCTAAAAGAGTCTGAGTCTTAATTGAATCAGTCTTGATCTTTCCCAGAAAAAGGGCCTAATGCCCTGGGAATCTATTTTCTAATCCAACAAAGTGCAACTCCCAGCATCACCAATGTAGAGGAATATTTGGGAGATGCGTTCCAGCAATATCTGGAGAGCTGCATGATTCTCACTACATGGAGTAGGTTGGGAAAGTCCCGAGCTTAAGCCACTCACCTGTGACATCCTCTCCACTTCAAGAAAACATCTTCTTCCCACACCGTGTCCTAGAAAGTAGATGCCCTCTTCTCCAGCATGAAATCTCAGTAGACTGCAATATACTTGACATTTCCCTTATCACATTTGCAGCACTCCGAGTGGATGTTTTTATTGATTTAAGCATCTTGCCCCACCCTTCAAGCAAAAAGCTCAGAGAACCAGTCGTAAACTCCAGGGTGAATCTGCTCCAGAGGTCAGTCCAAAGTGTAAATGCCAGAAAATATTCTGGGAAGAAGTTTTCAGCATTTTAGACAGCTCCTTTACCATTCAGATTTACCAGCTGCCACTACACAAACTCTTCAGAGCCCATGCCAAGTAGACTGAATTATTGCAATCCAATCTTGGGATATCATCAAATGTGAATTCTCATTGCTAGGTTTGGTCCTCTCCAAATACAGGTGCCAATTTCTGCCCTGGAGTTACAGATGGGCTCTGGCAGGACCTTGCCATTTCTGGTTACTGGATGGAAGACATTTATATTGGTTAAATCAGTAATATGCTAACTGGTTGTCAACCCTACACATCACTTCATGACTGTCCCTATTCAAAAGCTTTGGAAGCATTATGGAAGTTCAGGGAGGAAGGATTTGTGACTGAACATTCATATGCCAGAGCCAGGAACTGGATATTACAGCTATCAAAAAACGAGAGATGTGATTATGTGTTCCAGCTTTCCTTTTGTTCCTTTTAGGATATATCCTTTCCCATTTTTACCAGTTCCTTGACTGCCGTTGGGTGCTGTGCATTTAATTATGTCTTAATTACTAGCAGGATAAAGTTATCACCATGTTAGATTGTCAGACAGCATGTTAATTTAATTTAGATGTTGTTGGGGGTTTTTTTATATTTCGCTCCAGATAATTTTACGTTTGCCACCTCTGGTTCTTGACAAATTGTCAGCTCAGCTTTTCTTTGGAAACAGGGAACAAGCCACAGTCAGCCGACTCTGTGAATGGCATTCCCTTGGAGGTGGGCCATATAATTTGCGATTTTATATTCACAGGCTCAGTAAACCCTTTTAGTGGGTATTGCGATCCGATTTAAAACTGGGGTTCTGGTCGTTTTAGAAACAGTACTGATATATAGTAAGGTTTTAGGTCAGTGTCTCTTTGGAGGACCATCTCAGTGCATTAGATGTCCTCTCCACTCTTGGCCACTAATTCTACCTGTGTCCTTATCTAAGAGATAAGAGATTTGAGGTGGAGAATTTTCTTGCCACCACTTTCCCTTACATGGCCCATTTTTCTCCTGAGGGAGCAGTTGTCCTGCGGAAAAATCTCTCTTCGCTTTCCTTTGCCTCTGCTCCTTAAGCATGGGGTAGCAATATCTACCACGTCAAAATTCATCACGTTAAAGCACGCTGCCTTCCTGCGCCACATAATACCGTGTCACAGTTCCCCCCGAAGAACAAATGTTAATGCATTTTGGATTGAAAATTCACTACCAAGTCAAATGTGCGAGAACAATCCTGAGGCTGTGAGGAATGGGAGGCCTGCTACGGTTTACAGGCGGCAAATGGTGGCTGGGTGGTGTTCCCCCCATCCACCCCACTCCTGCCCACCCTTCCAATGCTTTAGCATTATTATTACTTATTGCTCGGTTATTCTGACTCAGTGGCAGCTCTAGCAAAAAAAATAAAGAGAGAAGGAGAAGAAGCAGACTTGATTTATCCTTGCAAGTAATCTGAACGACGCTTGTGTAATATATTAGAAATGCACCGTATTATAAGGCTGAGAGAAGAAACAAAGAGAGAGGCTCACACCAAGAGAGACATTGATCTACAAATCTCAGAAGGCTGAATCACACTATTTAATATTGTGAGCGTCTGCCACTCCTATAAAGGCCTGCTTTCCTCAAGGGCTGTACAAACATTAACTAATTAATTCTCATGAATTATGTATTGCAGGGAAGAGGGTGGGGTGGAGAGAACAAAAATAGTAACTCTTGACATCTTGTGACATATCAGAGACACTGATCTCCTTCCTGAGCTCTGAGTGGCAAGCCACAGACAAACATTGGCTACAATGGTCCTTTGCTGTCTGCTTGGTTCCAGGAAACCCTGTTGATATCAAAATCTGTGGATGCTCAAGTCCCATTAAATACAATGGCAGAGTAAAATGATATAATTTATATAATATGGCAAAAATCAAGCTTTTCTTTTTGGAATACATTCAAGCTGTGGATGGTTGAAACCTGGATAAAGAATCCATGAGAAGCAGCAAGGTGGCGATGCTGACACTTTTCAAGATTTAGAGGCCTGCACTTGAGAATGTTCAAAATTAAAATCATGGTTGAATGGTGTCCTCCATGTCAGTGCCTCTGTGCTGGGTTTTAGTCAAAACTGTAAAAGAACTATCCATATCCACCCCCAAATTGGGACAGTTGGAAGGTATGGAGTTCTGGGCTTCTGTGAGATCTCTAATCTCTTCTCATGAGATTTAAAGCCAGAATATATATAGGACTGTTTCACGTGCACCATTTATATAGAACCTTCTTTGTAGCTTTTCTCAGGTTATGGATCCTTCTATCCAGAAGATCAGGCGTTCAGTTTGGTTTTTTGGGTGATGGTTGTGGTAATAATTCTTTAGATATAGGATATCTGAAAGATCATATATCTCTATGGGAATTTGCCAGAGTATTAAGATCCTTGAGGGGGGGGGGGCTTTCTCTCAGTGCAAATTATTTTTTGCAAAGCTCCCCCTCCACCCTCCATGTAGCATTGCTTTGCAAGCAGGTGTAGAAGAGTTGGGCTGCCAGGTAAAGTGAGCATTTCACCCTGGAAAAAAAAAACAGGGATTGTTCGCACTATGATTTGAACCAATTTGCAGATCAGTGTATACGTGCATTGTTCACACCTGAATTGATTACTGATTTCTGAAACACTAAGGTGGTAGGGAAGTGTTTCCCCACCCGCTGCCCTCCCAAGGAAGAGCATGAGGGCAATGGTCTGCCTAGAGAAAGCATGGCATTTGGAGCCATCTGGCTTTCCGCCAAGCTGTTCTTTTGGGCACCTTTCCGGAAAGTTGGCTCTTGCAAGAAGAAGGAGCGATGGTGACCAGAGCAATCAATCAAAGCTGCCCCTGGCGCAAGGCTGTAGTCAAAAGCAATGGTCAGATGGCGAGTGATACGGTTCAGCTGCTGAAGCTTCAGGCACTGCTATCCCTGAGCAATGCCAGATTGCCTGTGCATTCCTAAGAAAAATGTGCTTTAACAAATACTTTCTGCATATTTGGGGATTTTACGTTTTGCGAGATGCTTGCAGCCAAAGGAACGATGGGTTAATTTTTGAAATATTTGATCCTGATGCGAGCCCCTGTTCCTTGGTGCATGTTGACGGGAGAAGGGCTATACATCCATGGAGGATCACTGGCGTGAAATGCTGAAGAGCGGCTGTCAGTCCGTGTAAACAAGGCTGAGCTAAATGGACCCAGGGCCTGGCTCAGCACAAGACAGGTTCGTAATGTCCCTTCCACAAAAGGTTACCAAGTCAAAATGAATGCAGTGGCCACAGAATGTCTGTGTCGCAATAACAGACCTATCAATCATTCCTAAAAAGCAGACCTTGGCAAAGTTATTTTTGGAGTACAAATCCCAGAATCCCAAGCCAACATTTCTAATTGTTTTCTCCAATCATTTTGCCTCAGTTCCCCATCAATTTTTTCCTTTGCTCTCCAAATATTTACCTATCCTTCAGTGTCCTCTTTATCAGTCCATTATCTCCTGTACATTCTTTCTTCAGCTTCTTCACCTCTAGACTACTTCTCCCTTATATCCCCAGTCCTCTTCTTCATCCATTCCTGTCCTGTATGGTGGAGTAATTCCATACCCTCCAACTTTTGCTGGGACAGTCCCAATGAATCCTCTCTCATCCCACTTTTGCAACTGCTTTAACAATGTCCCACTTTCTCTCTCCTCCCCTCACTTTCCCCCTTGGTCCTCAGCTTCCTTCATTTGCTGCAAACTGAGTTCAAAGGGCCAAAACAGTTTGCACTCAACATTGGGAAAAAGAGGGGCAGGGACAAAATTTTCCCCTCCCAGGAGGCTTAGGCAAAAGCAAACTGCTGCAGCCTCTCCTCGCTTGTGTGTTCTTCTTTATTGGAACACAATGTCAATTACGCTGCTTAATTTGCAACACATGAACAACGATGGACAACACATTCAGACACCTGTGGCAGTCGCTTGGAATTGACATTGCAGGTGGGAAAGTGTGGAGAGCAGGGGGAAAGCAAAGGAGAAAGTAGGGTGTTTGTGCATTGTGTGTCTCCTGAAGCCAGCTTGACCATCTTCTGATGTTCCTTGGCCATGTGTGTCTTGGTTTTCTATTGTGAAAGGGTGGTGGGTATGCAATGCCAGTCACATTGACAACTTTCCCTCCCTTCGCAGGAACTGGATTACCATTTGCGCAATTGAATAGTCTGTGCCACAACACTGGCTCAGCCAATTAGTGTCAGAAGCTTCATGGGCAACAACCACAACACGACTGAGATTTACTTTGCCGTCTCGGACATGTGTTTGAATGTGTCCACCACACAATGCATAAACACCCTGCTTTCCCCTTGGCTTCCCCCGACCTGGTCTCTGGACCTTCCCACTTGCAATGTCAATGCCAAGCGACCGCCGCTGGTGCCTGGATGTTGCCCACCATTGTGTATGGGTTGCAAATTAAGCAGCGTAATTGACATTGTGTTGCGACAACACCCAGCTGCAACTTAATCGCAGGGCTCTGCAGCCATTTAGAAAGAGCTCCGGCTCTGGTGACATCAGCGTAGCACCTTCCTTTCAAAAGCAGCCTGGTATTCAGCCATATAAACCATGTATTATTCTAAACATACAAAGGGATGGCAGGCTGTATCTAGACGTGTATTAACCCAAAGCGGGGGGATGTTTTCTCTCTGGTGACAATTACTGGTGTTATTCACTGAGGAAGAGATAGGGGTTTTAGAGGGAGGAAATAAAAGGTAGATCTGCCTTTTTACAAAAAGGCAAAACCTATAATAGAAACCAGACAAAGCACACCGTAGATCAAAGGGCATCTTTCATTCATTGCTCTCTCCTTTATTATTATTATTATTATGAGATCTAGTGTCTTCTCTATGAAGTGACTGGTTAATACTACATCTTGGTTGCAACGTGATCCAAGCTTTCCTGGAGGGAGTACATTTTGGGTGTGTGCATGCCGTATTTTATGATGTGTGTGTGTGTGTGTGTGTATGGTTTCCTTAAGCAGCATTTTTTAAAAAGTCACAGTTGGCAAAAATCAAACAAAAAAAGAGGAGGGGAGAAGGAAATAAGCTTGCAAGCTTAGCAAAAGCTTAAAGAGGGCCAACGGAAAAGAATTAGGTCAACAAGGGTTAAAAAAAGAAGAAACGAGGAAAGAAAGGAAAAGAAACCCAGACAATGAAAATTAGGGGAGATAAATGACAATATGAAGCAGGCTGCCGATTGTGTGCCGGATTGTGAAGCTCTAATAAAGCTCTAATCATTTTTAGCTCTGTGAAATCCTTGCGGTCTCTTGCCGCACACAGTGACTTGGAGCCTCCACGACGCATGGCAATATATTTTTTAGTCCTTGTAGGGAATTTGCTTATTCTTGCCAATAACCATCCCATCTCATCAGGGCCATTGAGAAATCATGCGCCGTTCCGTCGGAAGTGAGCAATAAGGCTTCCACAATGCTAATTTGGATCCACCCAGCAAAGCCGTGGCTGTGGAAATCCCCCAGCCTTATTACTCTTATTATTACTATTTGCATTTGCATGATACAAACAGCATCCTTGACACTGACAGCTGCTACTTAGAGAGCCCTTGTGGAAAATGCGGTGTTGTGCTGTGTGTGCATTGCAAAGAGGAACTTCAGAACAAGAGTGGAGGGTCTTGATTCCTTTTTCATCTCCCTTTGGTCACACATGGCTAGCTTTTCACAGTCATTAGACTTATTTAGCCCTTCAGAAATATTATGTTCTTTTAAGAGCTCGAGGGATGGCTCTTGATACGTTTCAACAGCTTCTGTATTTTTCCATATTTTTGGAGTCAAGACCCTCATTTGGTTGGCCTTCGAAAGGTACTCTGTTTATTTAGATAATGGGCATAACAGCAGGGGATGGAGGAAATCCATACCATCGTAATCTCTCTAATCTAAATTCAAGATGTAAACAAGCGAAAGGAACATATTTGTACATAACCAAGTAGCTACTCGAGTCAAGACACTCTCAGAAACAGGCGTGTGTGGATGCATAATGCATCGCACTTCTCGGCTTAGGGAAACCTTGGCTTTTTTGCGTGTTTCAAAGTCCCACGAGAGAGTGACCGCACAAATGTTGCCGCAAAGTAAGCTATGACCAGTGTGCAAATAATGAGCCACCCAAAAATGTCCAGGCAGATTTTCAGAGAAATGTTATCAAATGTGAAGTCGAAGGCTTTCATGGCCGGCATCCATAGTTTTTGTGTTTTTTTTCGGTCTATGTGGCCATGTTCTAGAAGAGTTTATTCCTGACGTTTCGCCAGCAACTGTGGCTGGTATCTTCAAAGAATGTTATCATATGTTGCTGGGAAAGAAACATCAGTGACTTAGAGCCAAAGAAATGTTCACATCCACGAAGTTCTTTGTTTCAGATTCAAAGAATGCAAAAATGATTTGGTTCCTGGGCTCTTTAGTCCCTGGAACAGCCAGAATTTGGGGAAATTACTTTTTTTTTTTTTGGATTATAATTTTCAAAATTCCCCAACTGGGCATTCTGAGACCTGTGATCAAAAAAGCCTAACTTTTCCAAACTTTGGGATTAGTCCACCTGTCTCCTATGAAGCTATCTAACCTATTGGCCTAAAGATGGAGTGGGCTTGTGATCTGACTTTTAAATGCATCAGAAAATTAAATCGTAGTAGCATAACTTCGGAATTGCTTTAAAAATAAAAAATATATGAAAGGCAAACCAAGTAGGACACAGGGCAGGATGGTGAGGTTAAAGAGGAGTTAAAAAGAGAGTGCAAGGGACATTCAATGGCAAAAACAGCACCTTTGCACTATTGCAGCACCACGCAAAAAAAAATGTTCCTAAACCACTATAAGACCCATGTGACAATATCATAAATCACAACTGTTGTTGTTTGGTGCCCTCAACTTATGCTGAGCTTTTCATGGCAAGATTTCCCAGAAAAGGTTTGTCATGGCTTTCCTTTTAGGCAGAGGAGGTCCCCCCAGGCTACATACAAAAATAATCCAGTTTGGCAGCACATTAACTGTTGTGGCTCAATGCTATAGAATTCTGGAATTTGTAGTTTTGTGAAGCATTTAGGCTTCCCTGTCGGAGAGCTCTGGTGCCACAACAAACTACAGCTCCAGGGATTCCATAGCACTGAGCTATACCAGTTAAAGTGGTGTCAAACTGGATTATTTCTGCAGTGCGGATGCAGTCCCAGTGGGTTTCCATGGTTGAGTAGAGATTTTAACTCCAGTTTTCCAGAGTCTAAGGCTAACATTCAAAACTACGACACCACACTGTCTTCTTTGAGTCACACGTCATAATAGGTAGACTAACTTCTAGATCAATGCAAGCTGGTTTCCAAAGGTCTGGCCGGCTGCCAGGATCCTAATGGGTTTCTTCTTTTTCTCCTCTGGTGGTTTTGCAGGGACAGAGGTCACACAAGCGGAGTCCCTGAGTACTTTGAATTGTATTTCCATAAAAGCGTAATAATCCAAGTTCAAGGTAACAGTGCAACCATTTCTTTTTCTCCACGTTGCTGTGATAATGGATAATAACCATTGGCTTGCTTTGCTTCCCAGAAAGCCTCCAGCCAAAATGGCCTGATGTTAGGAGGGGATCTATTAATAGCCATTAGGCAACATGTTCTTTGAGTGTGGATTCTTAGGCAACCAAGAGGGGCCAGTCTAGCCACAAAAAATATTTACCTTCAAGCTTGGGGAATCCTGAGGTTTACAGAAATACAGAATCATTTTTGGAGACATGTGCGTCTACCAGCAGACATGTGTAACACAGCAGACATTTGCGATTCATGATCGTAAATATTTGCAATTTCTAATTTTAGTTTTTGCGTGGATGTATAGTTATTCGTTTTAGAACAGCACCCTCCCCGTTGTCATTCAGTTGCCAGAAAAGGCTTAAAACAAACAAACCAACCAACCTCCATCAGGCTTTTGAGACTGAGGGGTGTTAAAGAATGAGCTTTGAAGAAAGATGCAGAACTGTTAATTTAAACTACTTTTTTTTTTTTTTTTTGCAATTTTAAATGGCAGCTTTTAAATTGTTGTGGATAGTATTGATAACTCAATGCAATTTGAATGCTGACTTTTAACTTATGATTCTAAGTTGCAGGACGCTTTGAATCCTAGCTTTTGGGCAAAGGTAGGTATAAATAAAGATGATGATAAGGGACGGTGTGCTTTTATTTGGATTTTTAGCCACCCCAAGCTCCTATGGGGAAGTGTGGGATATAAAACATCTTCATCTCCATCATCATCATCATCATCATCATCATCATCATCATATCCAGGGGTAGCCATATTATGAGATATTTAGCATTATTTGTCAGAGATCTCTCATGCCACAACATATTACCATTTCCTGAATCCTATAGCATGGCAATCCGAACGCAATCATGGGGTTCCACGTTATTGCGTATGAGTGTATGTTGTGCAATTTCGGGCAACGGGAAGTCACTCTGAATGCAATCATGGGTTTTACGTTATTTTGTATTAAAGCATCTTATGCAATTTTGGGCAATGAGGGGGTCATTTTTGGGAAATGGGAAGTCATTCTGAATGCATTCCGAATGCAACTGGAATTCGCGTAAATTCACTAAACTAACAAATTTATGTGAATTCGAATTGGCTCCATTTGAAATTGGGAGAAATTCCTCCCGTGTGATAAACTCCCTTGAGCTATGGCAGTTAACATCATGTCAACCTGGATTATTTTTGCAGTGCGGAGGCAGACTTCATCAATTTAATTTAGCATATCGACCCTGACTGGCAGCAGGTTTTTCAAGGTCACAGGAAAGCAGATTCTTTCTTATCCCTTGCTGCTGATATTTAAAAGAAGGGACAACACACCTCAAATCCCTGGCCACTGACCCTTTCCAACCACCAGTCCCACCCCATGTTGTCTTTCATTGACATTTTCTTTTTTAAAACTCTCTGGCGATACAGTATCTGAAGAAGAAGGAGAAGGATTCATCCCTTTTTTGTGGCTTCTCATTTGAATCCAGGACAAGTAAGGATGCTTCAGGTGTCAAAACTTTTGGAAAGGGATGAAGAAGTGAGCAACCCTTGAATGCCGTGGCACCGGCACCGGATCATTATCCGTCCCAAACTCACAGATGGATTCCGGTGACAGTAAAGAGAAATCGAGGGATGAGATGCCATATATATGATCCCTTATATGCCAGAGTGTCATTGTTTCCCTTTTCTGTGATAGATCCAAGCCTAATTAGAGAACCGGAGGCTTTCGACTCTGGGAAGGATGCCAGGTGATGGAAAGCTCCTTCCTCGCATGAAGAAACTAGATCAGGTCAATGGCAGTGACTTGATTTTCTTTGACTGAAGTGAGCTCTTTGTAGAAGCCAACGTGGGCAAACCGTGGCCCCTGGACTGCTTTTTGGTGTTCCTTGGGCCCTCTCCAGATCCCACCAGCAGCGAACCAGGAATTCTCCTTTAAAACAAGCAGGAGACTGCTCTCCTCCTTCCTTTTGTTTGTTTTTGTTGGCTTCATAATTCACTTATACTGAATCTGAACCTCTGGAGGCACACAAATGAAAGCAAACAGAAGCTGACTGCGGAGTCAGAGACAGAAGAAATGCTCCGAGAGGATACACAGGGCATCCGCAGAAGGGCATGGAAAGCATCAACTCATCCATTTACACAATGGGGAGAAAAAAGATGCTTTGTTTACCAGGAGATAACATGCAGCCTTCCAACCTTTTCCTTTTTTAAAAACAACAACCCCAATCTTTCTCGGGTTTGTCTCCTTAACAATGTGTCCACTGACGTGAGTCGGCAACCCAACAATCTCCAGATGTTTTAGACGAATATGCTAATAGGAAATGCAGTCCAAAACACCTGGAAGGAACCAGGTTTTAGCTGGGCTTTACAGGGAATTTGAGGACTTGATCTGGAACGTTGGCTTTGCTATGTCACAAGTCAGAGAAACATTCAGTCCCTCCAGAAATTGTTGGACTGCAACTCCCAAAAGTCCTCGACGTTACCTATGTTAGCTAGGGCTAATGGGATTTTCAACCCAACAATGGAGTTTATCACATTGGGGCTGATTTTGGCATTAAAAAGAGATTAAAGTGCATTTAAAGCATTCTGTGATTATCACACACAATTCCTCAAATAAAGTGTTATCAGAAATGCAGTCCCAAAAGTAAAAAGATGTGTGTTAATGCTTCTTTGTGATCACTTTAATGGCAGGTTTTGTTAAATCGCGTGTGAAATGGTTTTGTGTAATTACGCAATTTTTCCAGGATACTCACAGAATAAACTCCTTATCTCCTTCATTTGATAAGCTTCAACATCATCCAACACACACATTTTATTACAGGCAGGCTATAAGACCCGAAATTATAATTAATCCTTTTGTAGTTGATGTCTAGCTTGACAGAAAGTGAAGAAGACTTCTATGTAGGCTCAGGATGAGTTGAGTCAAGGCAGCAAAAGTTAATAATGAAGAAGAACACACAGGCTAAGAAAGACTGCAGCAGTTTGCTTTTGCCCAAGCCTCCTGGGAAGGGAAAGATTTTGCCCCTTCCTCTTTTCTTCCCAATATTGAGTTGAGTGCAAACTACTTTTGCCCTTTGGACCCAGCTTTCAATAGCTGAAGTAAGCTGAGGACGATGGGAGAAAGTGAGGGGAGGAGAGAGAGAAGGTGGGACATTCAAAAGCAGCTGAAAAAGTGGGATGTTACAAGATTGTTTGAGATTACTCCAGCCAAACCAGGATAGTTGGAGAGTATGCCAAATGAACTTGGCTGATATGGACCTTGAATTGTGGGAGGGTGCTATGTATTGTTTGGCCTCAGGCAGAGTAATGTCTTAACTGGTCGAAAGAAAGTTGATGTAGTGTAACAGTAGATAGCATGGTATAGTGGTTTTGGTGGTGGACTAGGACTCTGTAAAAAAAGGGTTCAAATCCCCACTTGGCCATAGGAACCCATTGGGGAAGACAAAAGGCAACCCCTTTGAATAAACCTCGCTAAGAAAACCGTGCAACACTTTTGCTTTAGGATTGCTGTTTGTCAGATAAGTCAAATGGATCAAATATTTATTGTGAGGTACAAAATTTCTGAGAAAGGTGCATTGAGGGAGGAAATAAAAGGATCATCGCCCCCCTAAAAATACATCCCAGGTGCAGACCTCCTCTTTTGATGATCTGGCATGTCCCCATCTATCTCTTTCGCAGTGATATCACCTAAAGATATAAATAAACTCATCCAAATAAATCTCGTCTTGACTGCAGCATGAGCATGGTTGCTAATGTATGTGACTGTCAGCCAAAATAAATTAACCTGTGATAGAAGTCATTTCCCACCAAATTAATTATTCCCATGTCAGCTAAAAGAGGCAGGTGCACTGTCACCGCTACCTCATTCGGACGCTTTGATGAACTTCTCAAGTTGGCAGGACTTGAGATGTGTTCGGTGAGTTCAGAGTTACTCAGTGCCTTGCCTTGCCTTGCCTTCCTCGCCATCCCCTCCTCCCCATTTCGCACCATCCCAATAATGAAGTCATCTGTTGCTTAATTAAACCAAGGCCACCTGATGTTAAGACCAGAGAGCTTTCAAAGCAGATGTTCATGTTAACACAAATGCAAAAGATCCCTGCATTCTGTCTGCAATTCGCAGCTCCCCTTCCCTTTTCACTTCTGTAGACATTTAGGTCATCAATAAAACTGTCATTGCAATTTCATTCCACTGGTACATTCCTCAAAGACCACCGTGCAATATGGCATTGCTTCACTCTCTCTTTACCCATCAACACACTGATCGGAAGGACAGAAAATAAAATTATGCCTGGGTTGTGATGCTGGCAACACACACACACATGCACACACTTTTCTCTGTATTACCTCAGAGTCTGTCTATAATCCCACCCTTCTCCTTTGATAGGACCCATACCATGGTCCATTGGCTCTTGCATCAAGTTACAATTTGCCTGTGCAACTGAAGCATCATTTCTCATTGCTAATTGCAATTGAAATTGCAATTTCAGATTATGGAGACCCTCTGAAAGAGAAACCTCCAAGTCACCATGTGATCAGTAGCAATGCTCAGGTCTTGCAAACTCAGGGCTGTCTCTTCCTTGACCTGTAAGGTGGTTTTCCTCTTTTCCTATTGCTTTCCACTTTACCGAGAGCTGGAAACCTCCCTGGAATGCACGATGACCAAACTGAGGCTGTCATACTTTGGACGCATCATTGGAAAAGACAATAATGCTGGGAAAGGTGGAGGGAAGTAGGCAGAGAGGAAGGCCAGAGGCTTTTATGGGGTTTTATGGGGTCGCAGGAATTAAGCAGAGCAGTGGAGGACAGAGGTTCTTGGAGATGTTTCATCCATAGGGCTGCCATGAGTCCAGATCGACTCGAAGGTAGTTAACAACAACCAATAGTCTTTTCTAATAAGTCCTGCCTTCTCATGAAATGTTCAAAGTATGACAGCCTTAATTTACTCTTTTTGGCTTCTAGGGAGAGTTCAGGATGGATTTGCTCTAAGACCTATTTGTTAGTCTTTTTCTCAATCCATAGTATATATAGAACAGTCCTGGCGTACCATGTTCCTTCCTTTCTGCTTTCTTCACTTGTCTAGTTCTTTCTTAGCTGTCCTTCCAAATCCTAGTCATCTTCTGATTTCTTGATGGCAAGCCCAATTTTTCTCAACTGAAGGCTCATGCCCTTGGCCCTGCTAGCGACTGAGCACACATCGCACTGCCATTGGGGATAATGGGACTTGAAGTCCTGAATTTTTTCTTATCTGGGAGAGGGAGGTCCTGAACAGATCCCCCATGGATATGGAGGGCCTACTGTTGTAGAAAGTGTTGGGGTATGACCTGGCAACTTTGAAAGTCCAAGGGAAAGGATCGCTAAAAATTCTTGCTCTCTTTCTCTTCATCGGGATTCCTGGCCCTAAACTCCCATCTCAGAGAAGTTAGCCTGGCACCCTCCTAACTTTTCTTTTCACAGATGAGCAAAGACTTCTCTATTCTAACCGGCATTTGATGAGTGATAATATAAGGCTCAGTTTACACAATCCACTGGATATTGCTCATTGTTGCGTTGGTATTATTATTAACCTTTATTTATATAGCGCTGTAAATTTACACAGTGCTGTACATACAATCATAAATTAGACGGATCCCTGCCCTCAGGCTTACAGTCTAAAAGAGACAACACAAAAGGAAGAGGGGAAGGTGATGGGAAAGGGGGTGAGGTCCAGTGGTTCTTCTCTCCCTCTGGGGCCAGGACCAAGGCAGATGGACAGGAGGGAGGGCATGGCTTCTTAATACAAAGTTAAAAGGAGGCATCCTGGGGCGGATGGCACAGTCCTGGGAAAGCTTCCCTAAATAATATAGTCTTTAACTCAGTTTTGAACCTGGTTAGGGAAGTGATGAGGCGTGCATGTGGGGGAAGAAGGTTCCAGGAGTGAGGGGCAGCAAGTGAGAAGGGACGAATCCAGGATGGGGCAGTGGAAATCCTCGGCTGGGACAGGAGACCTAGACTACCAGAACGGAGGGTACGAGAAGGAGTGTGAGGAGAAAGAAGTTCAGACAAGTAAGGAGGGGCCAGTCCGTGGAGGGCTTTGAAAGTCAACAGCAAAAGCTTGTACTGGATGCGGAAGGGGAAGGGGAGCCAGTGAAGGGAGGATAAAAGAGGAGAAACATGGTCAAAGCGGCGAGCAGATGTGATAATACGTGCAGCTGAGTTCTGGACAGAGATTAAAGGATGGAGATGAGAGAGAGGAAGCCCTGTCAGAAGGAGGTTACAATAATCTAGTCGTGATACCACTAGGGCATGGACCAGAGTCTTGGCGGTGGAGGCTGAGAGGAAAGGACGGATTTTAGCAATGTTGTAAAGAAAGAATCTACAGGTCTTGGCGGTGGCCTGAATCTGGGGAGTAAATGACAGCGAGGAATCAAAAATGAAGCCAAGACTGCGGGCTTGCTGAACCGGCTGAATAGAAATGCCGTCAACAGAAACAGAAAAGGAGTATTGAAGGGTGGGCTTAGGTGGGAAGATGAGAAGCTCTGTCTTAGACATGTTGAGCTTCAAGCGCCGATGCCGCATCCACTGAGAGATGGCAGCCAGACAAGAGGAGACTTGCTGTTCGACCACCGGCGAAAGGTCAGGGGTTGAAAGATACAGCTGAGTGTCATCGGCATACAGATGATAGGAGAAGCCAAAAGAACTGATGAGTTTACCAAGGGACAGTGTGTAAAGAGAGAACAGAAGGGGACCTAAGACAGAGCCCTGAGGAACTCCAACAGATAAGGGGACAGAGGAGGAAGTATGTGCATGTGTATTAATGATGAATGTCTTAACCTGGTTTTATCCTTTTCTGAATGTTTAATTGTGTTTTAACGTTTGTATTTTGCAAAGTTTTAACAATCAGAAAAGGTGGGATAGAAAAAATAATAAGGATAATGATAATGATAGTAACTAACAACTACTACTAATAGCTTACAGTTGTAAACTGCTTAGAGACTGCTTAGGCGGTCTGAAGCGGTATATACAATACAATACAATAAACTTTATTTGTATCCTGCCTATTCTGGTTAGGATCAAGGCGGCTTACAGTAAAACCATCAAATACATGATAAAATAACAATTTACAATATATAAATGAAGCTGCTATCGCTATTCCAAACCCTTTCCTCCTCTACTTTATTAGCATCCCCTTAATAGCCAGGATTTGTCTTTAAAAAATTCTCTCTATCCAGAATATTTCATGCTATATCACATTTTTTAAAATTAAAAAAGTCTTCTTATTATCAGTTCTTCCAAATAAGACACTGAAAAGGGTGGGTTTACAATAGTACAGTGCCAAAATGCAGGTATCATAATCCAGGTTTGCCCGTATTAATGCAAAGGCAGGCTGAGAAGCGATGCCTACACTGCAGTATCTAGTGAGTTTGTTCATGCCGTCTCTTCTAAGCGGGCATTTGTGTTTAAACATATGAGTAGGTAGAACGATCGTAATGCTCAAGGCAAGATTTTTCTTCCCCTCCCTGCTGATCAAAGATTTGTCTCCTTCTGTTCAGAAATACAATGCTTCCCACCCACTCGCCCCCTCCCCAAAAAAACACCCCTTCCTTGTCACAACATACCAAGAGAGAACTGGAGCATATTCTATGCAATTTTGCAAAGCTGTTGAATTTGTGCACTCGAGGTGGTAAACACAGACAGCATGATAAACAGACTGTTTTGATTCCAGCAACTACATTTGTTTGATTTGGGCTTTTGTTTTATCGCGTGCGCGTGCGTCTGTGTGCACACATTCTGTCTCACACGAAGCATCCAAACATCAGCCCCAGGGCATAACCCTATCACAATCAAGCTGTCACGTTTCGCACACACACACACACATATACATGTGAGAGAGGCAAGCAAGTGCAAGAGAAAACCTCCTGCAGTAAATAAATGAAGGAGTGTGATTACTTGAAAATATGTTTTTTCACAGTCGTTGTTGCTGTGCTATATATATATATATATATATATATATATATATATGATCATTGCTGTTTCAATTTGCTTTAAGACATTTGGATGAGGTGGTGTTCATTACTAGCGGGATAAACAAACCCATGCACCCAACCCTTCAATTCTTCTCTGTGGCTTGGTGTGCCAGCTAATGCAGAGGCTGCAAAAACCGCTTGAACTGTCAGCTTCGAAGAGCAACCGAGAGATACAGCCCCTGTCAATTTTTCTGAATTTTTGCCTTCTGCTTGGCTAGACGTAAAGATGCACCGCCATGCCTAACTGTTTATTGCACCAGCAAAAGTATGTTTCGATCCTGCCGCAGCACAAATAACTTGGCACAACAGCTGTTATTCTTTGCTAGTTATGGTTGCCATATATACTCAACTATCAGTTGACCACATGCATAAGTTTGGGGGCCAAAATTATGGATTTTGCTAAGACCCGTGGATAAGTCGAGTAAAACTTAGCAGCACATAACAAAGGATCTAAAGGATGAAGCAAAGCAAAACAATGTCAAAGGACTTACAAAAGTCCAGCAGACATAACTCTTTGTGCTCACTCTTAAGGCTGGATGGATGAGAGAGTAGAGGGGCTTGGTGCTTCATATATTATACTCTTGCCTGTCACCAGGAGATGGTTCCTTATTTTAAATAACAGTTAAGATACGATACTTATATTGACCCATGGATAAGTCAACTCAGTTTTTTGGGGTCAATTTTTTGACCTAAATTTCTAGACTTATACATGAGTATATACGGTAGTCAAAATAAAGTATGGATAAACTGCAAAGAATACTTTTGAGCAGATCATCTTGAATTATGAAGCCCTGGCCAGGAAAGTGAATGATTTAGTAGTTTCCTTTCCAATTGTATCAGTGAAAGACAGAGAGAACTACGCAGGGACAGGAAGATACTTAGTTTAAATTAATGGTTGACTATGCAACTGGTGTCCACAGGAGAGGTTTTTGCTTCTGGGACAATTAGTGGTTCTCAAGCTCTCTGATCCTCCAGATGTTTTTGACTTCATCTCCCAGATTCCCTCATCATAGGCTATGCTGGCAAAGGCTTCTGGGTGTTGAAGTCCAAAACAGCTGGAGGATCAAAGGCTGAGAACCTCTGTATTAAAGGAAGGTCTGCTGAGGGAAATGTCTTTGGCAAAGGCATGGCAAATCGGATCAAGAGGGCTTTAGACTTAATCTTTGAGGGGCTGAGATGATAGTTTCAACATCTGTCCAGAAGTAAACTCCACGCAAGGATGTGAATTCTGGAGGAGAAGCTGATGGAGAGAATGGGAGCCACCAGAAAACTCACAATTAGTCTTGTTGTCTCATGATATGTCCAAAGTATGATAGACTGAGTTTTGTCAGAATGCTAAATGGGAGTCTTGTGGCATCTTAAAAGACTAACAGCGTGATAATTTAGTGACCACAATCCAAGTATTCATAGCCCATTAATGGAAAAGTCTGTTCCTTCAATTCTAGTTGGGACCAGCGGTTGAATAAAGCCATAGCATTTAAGTATGCGCACATATATATGCATGCATACTGGCCTTTTAAATAGTTTAATTTTATCGATCATTGGAATTACTGTTTTCGATGATTGATTTTACTTTTTTTATAACGTTATGTTTGTTATTTTCCTCCAGTGCTATTTTTTTAGTGCAAAGGCAAGGCAAAAATGTCATTAAACAATAACAAATAAGCTCCAGAGGCCTATAGCCCACTACGCTGAAGAGTGTTATTCGAAATTTCAGATATAGCATACAGTATGGAGGAAGAATTGTAGATAGTGAAGTCAGAGGGAAATTAAATACAGAAAGTACCGGCAGTGACAATTGCATTATTAACACAGGCCCTTCACAAAACTGTTGCTGATAACACAAACATCCTGGCACAACGTAATTCAGTTAACACGTGTAGTGTACTAATTGCCAAATGATGAAATAGACCACAATCTACAGAAAGACTTTAAATTATTTAGCCTTTAAAAGATGGTCTTAGACTTCTTGTGGCTTGTGCAGCAACATATTTCATGGTTTTTTATTTTTTGATTTAATATTTTAAAGATTTTACATTTATTTACTTGTCATGTTGTTATTTTGTTTTGTTTTAAGATTGTACTGTTTGTTGTTTTGTTGTTGTTGTTGTTATTGTTGTTAAGCATCTCTTTGTGAGCTACCTTGGATCTGATTTGGGAGAAAGGTGGTGTATTAATTAATAAACATGGCAACTCCTTTGGAAGTATGCTTAGCTTAAATGAACCTTTTTGATGGCCGGGGGCTCAGCAGTTGTTTGATGATTCCTCTACATTCTTCATCAGAAAATCTTATACAGTGGGCCTTCCACATTCAACGGGGTTAGGGACACAGGTCCTCCACGAAGGTGGAAAAAATACAAATTAAAAAAAGAACATCTTTCTAGGAATATCTAGGCCCTCAATGCATCTTTATGGTCACCACTCACCAAATGTTGTCCATAGAATTGTGCCGGAGGACCTATAGATGCTTAGAGAAGTGTTGTCTCGAAGGATCTCTAGGTCCTTCAGTGCAACCTCTGGAGAAAGTTGTCCATAGAGTCCTGCTGGGGGACCAAGAGATTCCTAAAGGGAACGTGTTAATCGAATGTGTGAATAATCAAATCTGCAAAAGTCAAAGTTGGAAACGTGGAAGGTCAACGGTAGAAGGTCCCCAGCTCATCCAATTTTTCCATTTTGACCAGCTGCAGTCTTTCTTCTCACCACTGTCAGCAGGATGGTGTTGTAGAACATTATAGTTTAGTCCAGCTGTTTTCTCCATCTGCAAGCTCATCTGGGGACACCGAATGCAAGATCTTGTTGCCAAATGTCCTGCTAGGAATACAAGAGCATTTTATGCAAACCCTTGAGGTGGTCTTAGGCAGAGATGGTTTGAGGTTCAGAGCATCTGGTTTGGGAAGATGATTTCAGTGCAGAGAGAATCCCACGGAACTCCTGGGAATGTCTGCTGTCTGTATCTGTTCATTCTTCCTAGCATTTGTTCCCTTCCTGCTGGTGGATTTATTTGGATTCTTCCTCTCCCTGCAATTGACTTATGGTGCATGCCTCTTCATCTTTTCCTTGTGGTATCAGTTATCATGACAGCTGGGTTCTGGATTGTCTGAAACCTCATAATTGGTAAACTTCCTTGATGACTTTAAGCTGGCCTGGATTAACTCACACTTAACTGCTTCTCCTGTAGTTACAGGAGAGGAGGACTACTCTCCCCCTTTCCGACAGTCCTGATCCAGATCACACCCCCTACTCTCCACCGCCATTTCAATTTTCAAAACTAGACAGTTAATTGCAATAATACAATTAGCGCTACATCTCATTTGGCCATCGGAAGCACTTATCTTTGGCTCGATTTCACCCGAGGGATTATGCGTTTCACCAGGCAGTGATGATCTGAGACACACTGCAGATGGGTTACAAACTGACTGCAAACTCAAACTGTGCCAGGCTGGGCGGCGGGCGCCGTTGTCATCGGGAAAACCCGGTGACAGTAATTAACGGTAAGTTTCATCACGCAAAGGATCACCTTGGAGCAACCGCCGAAAACAAGGCAGACACGCAGCGCACTCCTCGAAGCATCTGTGTCCTGTTAGGCTTACTGAGCAACTGTGGAATATCGTTCTTTGACAGGCCGTTCTGGCATTGAGATGTTGTTATGGGAACCACAAAATTAGAGTCAAATTAGAGGTGGCGATATTAGGCTGATTCATTCCCCCCGCATCCGTCAAATCCATTTGGGTTGATCACCTGTATCTGCTGCTATAAGAACCAACTGGGAGGAGACACAAATGAGGACTGCTTTCAGGGCCTAGTCCTGAAAGAAAAACAAAAACAGAAGAACGCAGAAGAAACTTCAAAGCAAAAAATAAAATAAAATCTTTACGGCACCTTATGTATTTTTGATCTAAGCGATCTTTGAGGAATATTGTAGTCCTTTCATTCAGCTCAGTTCAAATATTCTACTTTTTTTCCAGAAAAAAAAATTTCCTGCTCATTAATCAGCTCATGTAGTCTATGTCCAAATGGTATAATTTACTGATTTAAAGGGAGAGTGAGAGAGAACGAAGTCGGGTGTGGTGGGGGGAACGAAAATCTTAATTCGCACGTGGCACAGAATATTTTAATGCTTGGAAGCATTCCAGCTGCTCTCAGAGAACTACACTTGCTGTTTAGTAATAGCAAGATGCCTGTGGTGGTGGTGGTGGTGGTGAAAAGAGAGGGGGGAAAAAGGTTGGGGGAAAGGATTTTTAAAAAAAATAAAAATAAAGTAACTACTGCCGCTATTAATGGCACGCTTCCAGGGAATCTGTCAGCTAATTTTGCCATCCTTGAAAATTGCTACCTGTGAATTTCTTTCCCGAACAAGCACATTCGTTCTCGGCACAGACACCCCCCTGCAAATAATCATTCCCTTCCATACCGACGCATTGACTCTATAGAATTTTTTTACTGCTGCAAAATGCTAGCTTCACTAGAGAGCAAAGGTGAGTAGTTGGGAAGGGCCTAGGGGCTATTTTCCGCACACACTCCGACTTAATACAACCCCTTCCGACAAAACCAGATGTGTCCCACAGGTTGATTCCTGGTCTGAGAACTTTGTGTTAAAACTGTGCCTTGTTTTATAAGAGAATAGCCAGCAAGAGCATGGCGCGGTGTTTTGAGTGTTGGATTACGACTCTGAAGACCGGGGTTTGATTCCCAATTTGGCCATGAAACCCATTGAGTGACCTTGGGCAAATGGCACACTCTCAGCCTCAGGGGAAGGCAATGTCAAACCTCCTCTGGGCAAATTTTGCCAAGAAAACCCCATGATAGGTTTGCTCTAGGGTCGCCGTGAGCTGAAAATGGCTTGAAAGCACACAACAACATCAGCCCCATGCAAGGAATAAAATAATAATAATAATAATAATAATAATAATGATGATGATGTGCCACCTCTCCTGCAGGATCGAGGCGGCTTACAATATCAGATAAAATACAATCCTGCCAACAATCTTAGATCTTTGAGAGTACAACTAAATAATATGCTTAGCTTGTATTTTTGGGTGAAAATGCCTTTGTTGAGTGGTAAAAGATATCTGTTTGTCCTAATATGCACTTTTCCTCCACTCTGTTGCTAACAAATGAATACAATGCAAGCATGAACACTGCATTTTTGATGCTTTTAAACACTGAGGGAAGCCGAGAGCCTGGGAGAAGCCTAAGGATGCAGAAATGGCTTACAAACTGCCCAGTTCTTTCCTTGCTATATTTCTTTTGTGTTGGCATATGGCAGCAACCAGCTACAGGAACAACAGTGGGATGCTTCTCCTTGTGTCTGTCTTTTAACTGGCCAGAAAATATCTGTGTTGCAAAGGCTGCTGCAGCCAAATGGTTGGATTTGGGTTGGGAGGACAGACTCTAGTGCTGCCTGATAGGACATTATTCTGGCTAGGATCTGTTCATTGATTAAAGCTATAGGAGTCCTGTCCCCTATTTAGGGTGACCTAATAAACTACAATTCCCCAGATCCCATAGCACTGAGCCATGGCAGCTAAAGTGGTGTCAAACTGGATTATTTATGCAGTGCGGATGCAGCCTGAGTAGTTTCTGATAGAAGATGGATGCATCCAGCACCTCAAGGAGCAAAGACACCAATGGCTAAGGAAACAAACTAAGGCTTTACTCTTCTTACATTAAAGATAGGAAAGCTTTTTAAGGGTGCTAAGATAATACGGAGGCAGGAAGAGAAGAGGTGGAAAGACCCCTGTGATGGGAATATGAATATACATCTCAAGAGAGATTATCATCATTGGATAAGAAATGAGGAGACTTTGGGTCATGAAAACTGCCGAACTCTATCACCGCATAAAATGGTGTCATCCCAGTTTGGAAACCCTTTTTCAGGAGCGATCCAGTTCTCAACGCTCAGCACGCCTGTCTTTCTGATGCCAGTTGAAAACACGTCTGTTTTGACAAGCTTGCGGGGAATACGTAGGTGTTCGATTTGTCTTCTACTGTTTTCTGGACTATTTTTATTGTGTTTTCACTTCTATTATTTTATATTTTTAAGTGGTGGTTTTAGATATTTGTAATTTGTGATTCAGATGGTGTGTTTTTATGTAGATTACTAGCTAGACTGAGCATTTATAATGGAGGGCAAGATATAAACTGAATATGTCGTCGTCCTCACCTTCACGATCAATCCTTGGTCAAAAGAAAAAGGTGGTTGCGGCATCAAAAGTGGATAGTACCGGGTCAGATAAATCAACAGCCCGGCTCTGTGCAAGACTGCTTCTATTTACTGTGCCTTTGGTGATGAAAAACTGGACTTGTGGCTCTGCAATCTGATTTGTGGAATGGCCCTTTGCAATCTGTTGGCCGAAAAATACCAAGAAGGCACATCTGACAGAGGTCTGCTCCACATTGGCATTGTCTAGATATCTTACAAATAAACATCCTGCAAAAGATAAGAAGGAACAGCTGATTTGATACAAAAACCATTAACTAACAAATGAAACCCGCGGATCATAGTTCATGCCTTACACACAACAGTCGCTCCCGAATGGGTATGTTTATTTATCTAATGAATTCACCCATCTTTTCCTCTCCTCCCCCTTGCCTTTCTTCTGAAGTTGTTCATTAGAGATGCTCAGGATTTTAAATGGCTTGAAGGTAATGAGGTTAACAAAGCTGAGTGCTAATACATAATAACCTTTTTAGCTGAGACATGCATAATGAAAGGAGAGAAAATACATAATAATACTAATATTAATACTAATAATAATAAATACAGCATCCAATTTCAGTAGCAATTGAAGAAATCTTATGGAAGGGGAATCCAAATTGTACTCAGGAAAAAGGCAAGCAAGAGGATGGAGAGGACATAAGGAAAGGCATGCAGGGTGTTTTGATATGGCTAGTTTAGAGTTGCACATAGATTCCACTGTTGCTGCATTGTTAATGTTGAACATCTGCAAATGCTGTGAGAATATTCTGATAACATTTAATAATGGACTGGTGCAGCATACAAGCATTCAGTGCAATGCTTTACAGCAATTATAAACTGTAATTTCTTTGATATCAATTTTTCATTACAGTGCAAGGCCTAGGGCAGAGGTGGCTGGAAGGTTCATTGACATCCAGGATAACTTGGAGGACTGCACTCCTAAGTATTATATATATACAGATATATATATATGGATATATATATCCATATCTCTTTATTAAATGTCTCTCTTGGTCTCTGCCCTCTTGATAGGCTTTTGAGACCTGGAGGCTACAGATCATACTTTGCTCATCCTTGGCCTAGATCAGCCTTCTGCAACTGTATGGGTTTGTTTCGAAGAAACATCAGAATAGTCACCAGCCCATGATGTACATCACTGTTGTGTTGCAGCTATAACAAAGTATCCTATGGAACCTTAAACAATATCACATGTATTAGAGCATGAGCAGACTGATGTGGCTACATCTATGGAGAAAGGAAGTTCTGTATTTATTGCTTTCATCTTGTAGATGTGGGGCTAAGGCTGAGATATGGTGGCTTGACTAAGCAGTCAAATAAGCCTGCAAGTTCTGATGATCCTAACTACAAGCGGTCATTGAAAGAAGAAGCAGCGCAGCTACTGTAGGTCAACAAGGACCTAGAGTCATACTCCTGACTAGCCGCTCACCAAAACAGAATACATCTAGCAATAATGAAGAAGGGACAGGCTCTGAAGGACTCATACTTGCAACTCTAAACTGCTCAAGAGGAGGGCAGATTAGTTCAATTGAGAAGGATTTGTTGTTTTTATGTGCCATCAAGTCAACATTGACTTATGGTGACTCTATGCATGAATAGCCTTCAAGAGATCCAGCCCTGCTTGCAAACCCAGGCCTCTGGTTTCCATGCTTAAGTCACTCCATCTGTAATGTGGTCTTCCTCTTTGCCTGTTGCCCTCCACTTTACTAAGCATCTTGTCTTGTCCGGTGAGTCAAGTTGCTTCATGTTATGTCCAAAATAAGATAGCTTTAGGTTAGTCATTTGGTGAGCGTTCAGGTTTGATTTGCCTTTGGATACATTTATTGGTGTTTTGGATGGTCCATGGTATCTGTAAAATGCTCAGTTCTTTTGGATCTAGGAACCATTTGGAAGAAATGATTAGCCTCAGGAATCGGTCCAGAACACTGAATGACTTAACCCCAAGAGCCTTTGTTCTCTGGTCTGTGTTTCTTCATGGATTGGAAGCTAGCAATCCTTTCCCATTTAGCTATTTCTCTTGCCATGAGCTCCAGACTATTGGATACACTGAGTACAAAGCCCTTCTGCGGACTCAGCCTTACAATGACAGGACAAAGCTGAGATGAGATTGGAACCAAGCAATTTGTGGGTTTTGTCTTAATCTTTTAGCCACTGTGTCATGTTTAACTCTGTCTAGAAGAGTGGCAGAAGGATTATGAGGTCCAAGATATATTTAATCAGTAGCCTTGAGGGAGAAAAACTTGTACACATGTTTGCAGACCTATAAAGCAAATCATTTTATAGGTCTGCAAACATATGTACAAATGCTTCACACATGGCTGGCGTTGTTTGATTAATGCAGGCCTCCCATAAACATGTTTTATAATTAAAGTTGTTTTGTCATTAAAGGGAAGTGGCTGTGGGACTTTGCAGATATGACCAATTTCATCTCTAAAGAATGACAAAGGATAAACAGAGTATTAAGTAATTTGAAAATCATTTGGCAAAAAATGCTCCCCGGCACATAATTACAGCATTTGAAATTACACGAATCATTCGCGCTGCCGTTTAGAAGGGAGCAGGGAACCCAACCTCACGGAAAGCGTCGCACATTCTCCAATAGAAATTATTGACCCATTCTTGTAAAGTTTAATCTAAGGCATGCAATTTGTCTCTAGGCTTTTGATAAGAGAGCAATCATTTAAAACCATGCTGTTCCCCAATAAGTAATACTCAGCGAGCAATTTGATCCATTGATGGCTTCTTTCTAATACGTTCCCTGAGGTACCGTTTCCCTAAATCTATTAGACGTTTACAGTCTTTTCTGGATGGGCTGCCTGAGAAAGTCTATCACACCATATTAACTTGACAAGGTAATGTGCTTCCCTCTTATATATTCTCATAGCAAGAACTGGGGTTTGACCTTGAAATGACTAACAACACTTTATTGTCCCTGCTCTTAATGAAGGGTAGATGGAGAGCTTTGCAATGATACGGCATTGATGAACGTCAAAGGTTTCCCATCAGAACATGTTGCAGTACCAGTTTTGAGCATGTTGTGATACTGTGGCACACAATCCCATAGACCAGTGCAGGATGTGAGGGTTCACAGTTTGAAAGTAAAATGTTCTCAGTGGCTTCCCACTCCTCCTTGCCAAAACTGTGACTTCCTACTCACTTCCCTCCTCCATATTCACTTCCTAGAAGGAGAAGATGGGGGCATATGGAAGTAACCACTTTCTCCACACATTATTCACAGAGCAGGCCAACAATAGCAGTGAAGAAAAGAAGCAGAGCCAAAAATCTGGCAGTAACTATCCTGGACCTCTGCAGTCGGAGGATGATGGATCTCCTGGTGCCAGCCCTGAGTTAAGGACATCCTATCCCACTGCTGCATGATGCTCTATGCCAAAGTGGTTCTCTACCTTTGGTCCTCTAGATTTTTGAGAATTCAGCTCCTAGAGTTCCTGAACAATGAGCATACTGACTGGGACTTCGGGGAACTGAAGTCCAAAACATCTGGAGGCCCAAAGGTTGAGAACCCTTGAGAACCACTGCTCTATGGACTCCTATACTCATCTGGGCTTCAGACATCTAACTTCTGTAGATGAAATCATGAAGTTAGGGTCAGAGGAAGGGAAGGAATACTATCAGTGCCAAAACTGGAAGCCCCCAGAAGCTCATCTCAGGATAACATTCCCACTCTGAAAAAGTTGCATTGATCTCTTTAGTCTAAAGACTGTGGCTCCAAGCCACATTAGAGCATCGATTGAAGGAAGTAAGGAACCTTTATCTAGAAGGTGCAATTAAACAACACTTGGGCTTCCCTGTATGAAGGTCCAATCTGAAGCCCACATCATAGCTGTTCCCATCTGAGCTCCATGAACTTTCTGAAACTCACACTTCACTTTCTTTCTTTTATCTCAAACTCCTACTTTTGAACCTTGCAGCTACGCCTTCTTGAAATGGGCACTGCTTTGACTGACTACCAAGGCCTTATTCCCACTACCTTTTAAACCGGATCACAATTCGGTTTGAACCAATTCAAATGGCCCTGGTTCCACCTTAAGTCGATTCACTGAAGCGATTCAGTGAGGGGGACTAAGCACCAGACCCATTTGATGCTGATGTTTTCCAAATCTTTTTCGATAAATCAGTTCTGCGCAAGTGTGAACCAGAAGTAGATCTGAATCGATTTAAATATGTCCTTCAGCCAGCTGGAGCGGGTCTATTTTGAATCAATTCATTTGTGAATGTGGACCACAAGTGGGTTATTTTACAGGGGAAAATGCGATCGGGGTAAATGTAGTGTATTGAATCCATTGATTTGGATCACAAATCACTTTTTTTGTAAGTGGGAATGAGGCCTCATGCTGCGGCATCCTGTGTAGGATCTTCGCTTGGTAGAAGAGACTGTGGATTTGTGCCATTCATTGTTAACCCGTGTTCATGTTAACTCACAGGAGAAGGGGATGTTGTTTTAGATATTCAGCCTCAGGCATCAGAATATCTTGAGTCAGTGATGTACTCAATACAAATGGTGAAGCATCTCTTCTGTCCTCGCCGCCTCTGCTTCGCTCTCTATGTATAGTGTGTGTTTCTGAGAGAGAGAGTATTGTTTGGAAGGTAGACTTGCATGGCTGCGATGGCACTCCAAATTAATTTTGTTTTGACGCCCAAGACAAGATCATGTTTACAAGCTCAATATCTGTCCTGCAGCACCTAAAACGGATGTTTCCAGAGAAAGGCCAGATAAGCCAATAAACAAAACAGTCCGAATTCTAATCAGTCAGTTGTATTGTGGTAGTTTGGGGAGGGGGGGAGGCGAATTTTGCCTTTTGTCTCTTGATATATGATGTTTTATATCACAGTTATACTGCCATGGAATCTTTGCCCCGACTCCTGCGATGATCGGTTCCTACATTGAATCGTAAATCGCTCTAACTTTTTTGTCGGCCGTCATAATGGCAAATGTTTCTAGCTGTAAAATGCTCCTTCTAAGATTCCACCCCGGTTTCTTTTGCAGTATCTTCTGGAAACGTCGCTTCGTATTATTCCAGCGGTGTATGTAAAGAGCTCAAAAGTGTCAAGAAGAGCCGTAAACTCACTTGAGCGTTACCCCGCGAGTGCATGTCTCATAATAATATTCCAGGAATAAAAGTTATTTGTATATTTGTATATATAGTCATATAAAGTCTTCACTACAACTGCACTAACCATACTTGATGCAGAAAAGCAGTGAGTTTGAATGTGCATAAAAAGTGAGGCAGTGAAGTCCCTTTTCTGTCACAAATTTTTCTGCAGGTGGGCAAGTCTGCATCATCTCTATCTGCCTAATATTACTCCTCTTCTCTTCAGTGCTTAATTCTGGCTTTCAAAGAGGAAAACATGTTAACACCTGTTATACACTACACATATGAGGCATTAGCAGCAGTGAATGTTTTCATCTAGAGTGCATTTTAAAATATTCCAGAGTTTATTTTAGCAATTCACAGCTCTGCGGTGGATACAGTCATCCCTCCATATCCATGGATCCTTTATCCATGGATTCAACCACCCACAGCTTGAAAATAATCCAAAAATACATAAATTCCAAATGGCAAACATTGATTTTGCAATTTTATATAAGGGACACCATTTTTACTGGGCCATTGTATATAATGGGACTTGAGCATGGTATCTATGGGGAATCCTGGAAACAAACCCCAACAGATGCCAAAGGCCCACTGCATTTGCAGCAGAAGGATCCAGTTATCTTTCAAGAAATGTCCATGCATCTCAATTTTGCAAAGTAGTTCTCAGCTCAGATATTATGGCCTATCCAGATGCTGGCTCTGGAGATGGACTAGGATGGTGTTTACTTGGGTTTGCATTACAACTTTGTAGCATTAGTGAATGGACCTGTTAGTTATGGATCTGTAACTCAAGGTTTGCATTCCTATCTACAATACTGAATATCAGTGATTATTTTCTATACTTTTGAGATATTCGCTCATATGGACATACAGTCATAGCATACTCTGCTATACAGACTCCATAAATGCAACTGAGGGTAAATATGCTACCTCCCCGACATTTCCATTTACAAAAATAACTAATACAGTATTCAGGTGTAGGTATTCGGTTGTACCATTGATTAAAAGTATGCGTAAACCAACTGACATTGACAGAGCTACAGATTCTTTGTCTGTATATCCAATGTTGGACGTGTGTAATTTGGACATAAAAATGTGTATATTAAAGAAAGTTGCATATGAAAATTAATACAAATTTTACCAAAAAAAAACCACACAACAAACAACGCACAGAACTGGGAGCAAATTGGGTGGAATGGCTCTACAATTGAGAGCATGAAAAGGTGACAAGGACTTGAAATAAAACATGGGACCTATATTTCCTTTACATGAATACATATATGCATACACAAATTTTCAAGATGGGCCAATTGATGACTGCGATTTAATATACTTCCCTGTTGAAATGACTCAAACCCCACAAATACACCAGAGTTCTTGAAGTGATTTACTTTGGCTGAAGAAATAATGACATCACAAAAGTAGAAGAGTTATATATAAAGAAAAGAAAATCCATTGGTAAAAAATTAATTATGAGAGAACAGGAGAAATCCCTGCGCATATGGTTTCGAATTTTGCCAGCATTCAAGCGCAAATTATTTTTTATTGATATCTGCTTGTAAGGTGTCCAAGGCATTCTGTACATCTCTTCCCTTCAGAGAAATGAAACACGGGCCTTTTGAAATCTGAAAATAAAATATGCAGGTTTGTGTCGCTGCTCTTAAAAGACAGCAAAGAAGAAACGATACAGCTGCCATTGCCAATTGCTTCAGTTGAAGAGAAGACCGGACAATGTCTTTTCATTTGCGTAAGATCCGGTTGTACGAAGCCCATGGCATCTAGAGCATTTCTCGTAAGGTTTATATTTAATTTCTTCTTTCACAGACTTTCCCGAGTCCCTTTGAACAAATGTATATGTACATGCATACTCATAATTTGTTGTTATTGTGTGCATGTATGTGTATAAAACAAAAGAAGGCATAAATATGTATGGATTCCTCCTCCACTTTGCTATAGGCATTTGGAATGAATGCATCTTCTTTTGTTTATTTTATAATTCCCTCGATTCAAGGAAATCTGCTGCTCGCCTGGAACCTGCTCTGTTGGATAACTCCAAGGACAAATTGCAGATATAGAAATGGCACATTAGAAGATCACGGCGATAAATAATTATTCCCAATGGAGCTGCTCAGAAAGTATAAATTCTGTTTTCAGCGGAAAAAAACCTGATAGTAAGGGGAGGAGCAGCGATGGCAGCATCTCATAAATGGGCCATTTTATTTTTAAACCTTCTGCCTATAGATTTTTCCATTATCATCGAGGAGATAGAAAGATATTCTGCCAAATAATATGCACACTGAACGGTATTGAGATGCCAACAGATTGAAAATGAGATTCAGCACTGATTCTCGATGCTCTCTGTTGCACTTCCGCCGTTTCTGGATGAAATGAGATTCCAAAGGGACAGCTTTTAACAGGTCAGTTTTCTAGGGAGGAAATGGAAACAGTGTTTTTTTCCCCCCTAATATCTGTGGCCTGCTAAGCACGACGTGGAGTTTGGACAGGAGAAAGCTGATGGAACCAATAGGACTGATGGGAAATTACTTTAATGGCCTGGCAAGTACCTCTTTGGTTAGGGAAATTACGGGTAAATGGTTCACAATGACTACGAAATAGCTACTCTGCAGTGGAAAATGGGAGTCCTCTAGGGGAAAGGACATGCCCTTCTTTCTCCCTCATCTGTCCCTGGTGGGATTATATAATCCAGATATTTCTGTGCATGGAGAGATTGGACACGTTCTGAGAAAGACTGAAGGAAGGTCTGACAGAGAGTCTCCTCGAAAACCTGATACAATAGCATGATCAAGACCATATATTAAAACCGTATGTGATACTCAACCTATCTATTTTTAAATAAACACAAATATTTTGGAAATAGCAATCAATCTTTCTGCCTTAAATATCTTGAAGACATTGGAGCCCATCTAATATTGGAAGCTAAGCAGGGTCAGGCCTGTATAGTACTTGGATGGGTGTCCACCAAGGTATACCAGGTACTATAGGTTATATTTCAGAGGAAGGTCACAGCAAACCACTGAGTATTCCTTGCCTAAGAAAACCCCATGAAGTTCATGGAGGTCACCATAACTTTGCAGGTGATTTAAAGGCACATACATAGACCCAGTAAGCTTCTCCAGGGATCTTCTAAAGGAAAGCAAAACCTTGGCAAGCAGCACAATTCTGAAATGTCTCATTACTCTCGGAAATGCGGTGAGAATTGCAAGACATATCAGGCTAGCAGAGATTACTAGGAAAGAGATAACTGTGACACTATCCCTTACATAAGCCTCTCCTGGCAAAATGCCTGGCTGCTGTACTGATCCACAATATGACTGCCGGAGACAAGATCCAGAGCTGGAGAATTTTCCTTTTTTTTTTGGATTACAATTTACAGAATTCCCAGCTTGGCCATGCTGAATGGGGAATTCTGAGATTTTTAGTCCAAAGCAGTAACTCCTCCATAATTATGCATTCAAGAATACCGTTTCAGCATCTGAGGAAGCAGACTGAAGTCTACAAAAGCTCATGCTGCCAACTTCTTTCTTTCACTTAGTCTCAAAGGTGTTACATATTGATTCTGCAGAGTAACATGGCTATATCTTTGAATACTCCCCTTATCTAGATTGTAAGGTTGAAGGAACTGTCAAATTAACAATTTGTATGCTCTTCTAGGAGGGGGATTTTGTTGAAAAGCTGAGTATAAATGCAACAAACAAACAAATGTTACCTGTAAATGTTCTCTCCAACTAGTAGCCACCAGCCACCAGCAGTCATTACTGAAACAATAATGAAGCCTTGGAAAAATTATCATTCCTTGGTTTTCTTCATCAGTCGCTTCTTTGTGTTTGTCCTGTTCACCTTGATGGGACTTTTGTAGCCAGTATGGAGTTTGGCTTCTTTCAAAAATAATATAACAATCCCTGAATTGTATCAGTCTTCTCTTAAATACTGCATCACTTCGATGACCCTGATGATCCGTAAGCACTGAGAGATGTTGGGGAGAGTTTGCTGATAAAGCTTTTATCACAAGGAGAATATATCTAATTGGTAAATCCAAGGAGGAGTTGCATATTAACCACAGAAACCCAGGAAAAAGGCAGAATGTGCTACGCAGGCAGCTGACCTTGAATTCTAACTTTTTTTCCCCTTTTGTTACACTAATGGCGCATGCGATGCTCACTGAACATTTGCTAATGGCACAACAGTCCAGAGGTGCTTTAAAATGGGCTTTAAAATGCAGAGTATTTTTTTAATGGTGTCACGGTTGCTTTTGAGGGCGAAACAAAACAGCAAAGGCTGCTGCCCCTCTGTACCTTCTATGGTTGTGTGGAAGAGAGACACATCAGGTGACCACCACATTGACCAAAAGTCTTTCTCCTATGCAGATATAAAAGGCATCGAAGGCTTATTGTGTTCCTGCATCTCTGGCCATTTTAATGGCGTTTTCTTTTTGCAAGCCGTTTACTCCGAATGAAATGTGCCTTGTACAGAACACAGATGGCTCTCGCAGATTATGCGCTGGCTTCAAGACCATCTGGGTGGCCTTCAGCTTTCCTTCCTTTCTTTTATGTAAAACAGTGTGTCTTGGGAATCCAGAGGGCAGGAACTCTTTGGCAGTTGCAGGCCACATGTGGCTCGAGCGCAGCCACACATGACTGGCCTAGATGTGAAATGTGGGGATGCTGAAAGGGAATTCTGATGTTCGGATTTATCCATGGTCTGTATTCAAGCCAGAATTTGTACATATTTTTGCATCATCCTCACCCCCACCAAAAAAAGAAGAAACAAATCACCAACAAAGAAGGAGAAGATTTCCATAACATTTGCATAGGCTGATTGATATGTACAGATGCATTTTTAGAAATAATCACATTAATTAAATTAGAATCAAATGCATTCCATCACAGTAACAGTAACAGATGACCTGCTTGCTCCGTCTGCTATGCACATGATCACAGCCCATTCACCTTCAAGGTCTTGGCTGTTGTTGCTGTTGTTGTTGTGTGGCGTCAAGTCATTTCCGACTTATGGCAACCCTAAGGTGAACCTATTGTGGGATTTTCTTGGCAGGATTGGTTCGGAGGAGGGTTTCCATTGCCTTCCCCCGAGGCTGAGAGAGTGTGACTTGCCCAAGGTCACCCAGTGGATTTTATGGTCATGCTCAAATAGCTTCAAATAGCAAGTACCCAAAGGATCTTAAGCAGCTAAATTGCTTTATCTTGAAATCCAAAAAACATCCAGGGGTAGCCATGTTGGCCATATAGAACAGTGCGATGTTCATGTTAGAATGAAGAAGCTGGGGTTGGAAAAGTCTCAGCTCTGCATTTTCAGCTTCGTGGATATATATATTTTTTTCTTTTAGAAAAGGCAATTTGATCAGAATGAAATGCCGGAGTTAGCCTTCAAGTATCTCTGCATAGTTTCCTTCCTGAAGGGACAAAAAATATTTTCTCCCGCTGAGGAATATAGTCCTTTTAAAAAATGCGGACTATTCTGCAGCCCCTTTGTGAGAAACAATTGTTTTACAAAGTCAAGGAAATACAAGGTGGGTGTCTCAAAGGCTGGAATTTCAGCAACAGCTTGGAAACAATGGGCGGTTTTCTATGGTACTGACTCTACTCCACATTCCTTGCTTATGCATACTTTGCTGCTATTTTGTTTTTTTTTAAAAAAGGCTTGTTGATACAAGAGGCAATGGATAATTATTTTGGTGTACAGCATTTAATCATAGCTGTAAGTCACAAAATAATTACAATGGGGTGGAATGAAATGATTGGTTTTATTTCATCTGCGGTAATTATTTGACTGTCTTTTAAATGTGAGAAAAAAAGAAGCATCCCCGTTTACATTGCACACGACAAAGCAAAATGGTAACAAATGACGAGAGAGAAATCTTATAGACAACCATATACCTGGCGAAGGGAAAAGGCAACACAGCATTCTGAAGTTTTGCATTATTTCCATATTATATCGGCCTACCTTCCAACAGTTTCACAGGGACAGGCCTCTGTTGGGACAAAAATGGCCAAGGGAGGGAGGCTAAAACATTGCCCAAATGCCCAACACATCTTCTAGAGGGCATTTGGGGGCAAAATTAATTTTTCCCCCCAGGATTTGTTGGAGAGATGCAGCCCTCCAAGTTGTCCTGAAGGGTTAACTTGTACCCATAGCTTCCCACTTTCCCACCCCTGCACTAAAGCTAAAGCCTGGCAAGCCTGGATACCTTAGGATGGCATCAAATGCCCTCCGTACAAAAAGCAGCATTCAGAAAGATAAGGCGCTAGATAACCCTCTTGATTCTGAGCACATAGCTGCCATGAAAACCCATCTTGGAAAGCAGCAAGGTGGCAGCTGAATTATTGAGAGCCAGTTCAAAGAAGGGGCAAGTTGATATACGTGACCACGCAGCCAAGGAGAGCAGTAGTGGCAAATAAATTATTTGGGCTGCTGCTGGGGAGAAAAGTGCCACCTCTCTGGTGTCTCCTTGTTGTGCCAAACAGCCGGGGAATAAAAATGGACCAAAAAGATTAAGAATAAAAAGGGCTGATACCTTGGAAATTGCAAAAGACCGCTGATTAGCGCATCATTTCATCTGCGGTCACCTTTTGTCTTTACTTCTTGTCTAATCACGTGTTCTGATCCAGTTTTTTGGTCTGGGTTTTTTCCTCCCTCCATTTTTAGTATTTATTTTCTTCGCCACTCGGAGTTATGAGATTTTAACCGGATGCCTAAGCCTGAGCTGTCAGTAAATCTAGAGAATGCTTTGGGAAGCAAGTCGACTCATGCACAAAAGATTAGCAAACCAGTGGACTATCATTAAGACATAAGTAGTGCTTTATATGCGATAAAGCTCTCTCCCAAAATCAGCCTTAAAAGCAAATTTCCAGTGAATTTGAATCTCCCTCTAAATCAAAGTTAATTAATACCTTTTTTCTGAGACTCTTGGAGGAAAATAATCATACTTTGCAGTGAAGCCTCTATTGTAATCACTGTAACCACCTTCAATGTGTGTTTTGAAACTTATGCTCTCATTTTATGATCTGTTTATTTTACAAGAGTGGGCAAACTGTAGACAATTACAGTCATAATAAGGCTAGGGCACTTGGTTTTTATCTCCCCTCCGTAAAATGCGATTGTTTTGAGTCCTTGTAGTAATTGTTTTCATCCGTCTCTCTGTTATCTCTTTATCACCTTGAGGTGAACATTATTTTTTTAAAAAAGAAGTTATTCTATTATAAACACATCAAGCAATTCAGTGGAAGACAGTCAGGTAGTAATGAAATCGATGGATTCTTTTTTCCAGAGCATTTGTCACCTAAATTAATTGAATCCTCTCAAATGGATTCAAAATACCTTTTCCAAAACATGTAACCTTTGGTGTACCTTTATTACGTTCCTATATATGTAAAAATAAGATGATAGGAATTTAATCTCCGGAAGAAGAAAATCTAACCTGTACTCTTCTTTGTGAATAGCAATACAGGTAGGCTACTTTAACAGCAAGAGTGTAATAACTCACCCCATGAAGTCCAAGAAACGATATGGAGAGGAATTAAATATGGAAAGGTCTCTGGTTCTAGATGATAGCTCCCTTTTCCATTGAATCTGAGCAGCCAGAATTGAGGGACACTGAGAAGATGCACCAATGATTTATGGAACGTCATCATGTTGTGCAATGGCAATGGCTCACTGGAAAATATAGTAATGCTCAGGAAAGTGGAAGGTTGCAGGAAAAGAGAAAGGCTACATTACAGTTGGTTGATTCCATCAAGGAATCCATGGCCTCAAGTTTGCAAGACTTGATGAAAAGGGTGCTTGGAGGTCTCTCATTCATTGGGTCACCATAAGTCAAAGTTGACTTGACATGAAATAACAACAAGAACAGATCTCTAGGTTTTCATATAGAACTTTTTGCCAGCCCTTCCAGAAGTTACTAGATATCCTTCTAGACAGAGCTAAGTACTACTGAGCAAAGGACTGAGCCTTTGTACCACTGTGAAAGATTTTCCCCAAATCCCACAGCACCATCCGCAGGTGGGACATTAATGCCCCTTGTCTATGATATGAGTGAATGAAATGTTGTGGTGACCATGAGCTTTCTCCCTATTAACTCAATGTATTAACTCAATACGACTCTTCAATGGATGATCATATACACATCTAAATAACTTATGTGGCTGTATATGAGCTGAAAAGTAGTCGACTTTGGGCCATGCCTTGGGAATGTCAGGAAACTATTTCCGAAACCAATGTCTCTGAAGACATGCAGTCAAAGGACTTGGATATTGTGTTATAGGAAATGGGACATGAAGGTTTTAACTGGCCTATAGGCTTTGTCCAAGAGCTTTAGCTCCCTTCCCTACAAATGAGATCAGCCATTCTTCAACAACTTCAGGTCACCTGTGCCTGCGGCATCTTCTGAACCATGAAAAGCTAATGGAGTGGTCCTGTTGTTTGATGTCAAGACATATTGGTCTTTGAAAAGTGGCGGCGCTTCCTTACTCACTCCATTCTGTCTAAATTTGTCTGGAGTAGAATCTTTTCAAACATCAGACATTTCAAAACGGCAAAACCTGTTGTCTTGATCCTTTGTGCTACTTCTTCTTACTCTTTCCTCCTTAAATCACAGCAGGACAAGACGGCCAGGTCATTGAAAATTTACCCTTGAAAGTGAAATGGGATGGGCTTGTTTTAGCACTGGGTTAATACACGAGAAGTGATACTGGAAAGACTTCACTTATTATGTCCTGGGGAGCTGGCAGACTCTATCCAGGTCTACTACCATCTGACTTTAGCTTTATATTAAACATGACTGTCAAAAGCTCACTAAGTCTAGGTCTTAAACCCATCAAAGACATGGAGCAGAAGGTTCAGCCATACCTCTTTGCCCTCAGTCTTACCACTGTGCCTTAGTTGTGCAGCTGCTTTTATTTTTTACCACGTTCAAACGGGACTCGTACAAGTCCTGGATATCTTTAAATCACAATATTGTACAACCCTCTCCCCCGGGACTGCAGCTGATTTCTTCTTTTTCATTTGTTTTTCTTTCTAAAACAGAAAGAGGCCCCAAATATGTCAATATCCTAGTTAGCGGATACCATATTGGCCTCTTTGAAACCCAACAGGATTCTGTTTGGAGTCTTGGATTGATTCTTCTGGGCTGTTCCCAGCAGATGCACCGAAGAGCCTTCCAAAAAAGAACGGTGAGGTCATTGTTTTAATGCTTCTCACGGGATTTCAAGTGATGTAATGGGATATCTTTTTTTTTGCCATTCCTTTCCATTTCTCTATTAGTGGCGCAGAACACGGTAAAAGCATACCAGCTGGCCTCTGACCCTTGGGAGCATCCCTTTGTTGAAAAAGATGCATCCAGCACTTTCAGATGACTTAAAGCACTCAGGATGTTTAGAGAGCCAGAGAACAATCCTCTTTTCAAAACCAACCAACTTTCTACTCACAGTGCTGTTGTTTTCTACATCTCCGTCTCCAGGGAGAGGAAGAACTGTGTGTTAAAGGCAGTAATCAAGTCTTCTGGGACAAGCGCATGATTAAGGTAACGCTGTTGTTTGCCCTGGATACGCATTCCCACCGTTGCCTTACATTAAAGTGAAAGTAAACTCGAGGAATAAATGTTAAAGATTCAATTTAAGAGCTCCAGAAGCAGAACTAAGGCTTTGGATACAGCGGAAGCAACGTTCGCGTTAATTAATTCGGAAGTCATCATCACAGTTATGCTTTGTACAGGAAGCCCATGCTCCATGCAAGCTGCAACAACATCAGAAGCACATTAACATGACAAAACTTGTCATTATAGGTTAACGGGCTAATAGCACAACAGCGTGCACTTTTACCATGCTCAAATGGAGTTACTTTGTTGTAGATCTGCTTAAAGTGAGCACTTCTAGGCACTCCGCACTTGGCAATAAGTCTCACTGAACTCAGGCAGGATGGTGATCATTTGGGATTGGAGGGAGGTGTACTCCGTAGAAGCTTATATTAAAATACATTGGTCCATTGTAGGCTGCTACACGATTTCTTCTTTTTTATTTGAAAATAGAATATCACACGAAGGAGATTGGGACTTTATCCAGTGAATATCCCAGAGAAATCAAATAATTAAGCAAAACGGTTTCACACAACGTCACACAAAACCCGCCACTAAGGTGGTCAGAAAGAAGCATTAACACACATCTTTTTACTTTCTGGAGTTCAGCACCAATACATTTCTGATATCACTTTATTTTCACAATTGCGTATGATAATCATTTGTGCAATTGCTCACCGTTTTCGTTTTATTTTCAGGATGCTTTAAATACACTTTAATCTCTCTTTAATGCCTAAATTATCCCTAGTGTGAAAAACATTAAAATTTTCAAGGAACATCCATTTCATTCCTGTTTGTGAAGAACACTGCAAAGTCTAGTTCTTGCAAATTCTCATTCTTATAATCTGAAAAACACGTGCAAACTGAATGAAATATTCACCTAGCTCTACCAACTACTTTGGAAGCACGGCTTTGCAAAAATTAGTCTGGCATGCAAGGGTCCTTTTGCTCCCACAGAAATGCAGATCCAAAAGTGCGATGCCAGTAGCGTGGCTTCAGGAAATGTCATCCGGCAAAAACAAGCAAATAATAGAATGAGAAGAGCAGCACTAGCATAAACTCAAATCAATCAGGAACTGGGAACGCTTGTAAGAAAGGTGAGCTCTTACCTGTCACCAGAAAATAATCAAAGATGTTTCTTGGCAGAGTTTTCTGGACAGAGTGTTTCATAAGAAAAGTGCCAACATATCGGCTTCCAATATTACAAAGCTGACATTTGAAGCTATATCCAGTAACTGACTCCAAGAATCCTCAAGCCTGAAACAGAGGAGAAAACCTTTTTCCACCTCTTCTTCCTCTTCTCCTCAACCTTCCTCTTCTGATTTGTATTGTTATCACCAGTCAGCCCTCCATATCCATGGATTCTGCATCCGTCTTGAAAAGATAATATATATTTTTTAAAAATCCAAAAAGCACACCATGATGTTGCTATTTTATATATGGTTGCATCTGCACTACAGAAATAATGCAGTTTGATGCCACTTTTATTGCCATGGCTCAATGCTATGGAGTCCTGGGAGTTGTAGTTTTGTGAGATATTGAGCCTTCTCTGTCAGGGGGCTCTGCTGCCACAACAAACTACAAATCCCAGGATTCCATAGCATGGCATCATGACAGTTAAAGCAGTGTCAAACTGCATTATTTCTGCAAAGTGGATGGAGCCTAAGGGACACCATATGGTTATGCCATTGTTTATAATGGGGCCCTGGTTCCCACTTGAAGCAAATCGCTGAAGCAATTTGGGGAAGGGGGCTGTGTGCTAGTCCCATTTAACCCGTGTCTTTTTGACACTGATTTTTTCAGCGACTTTTTGGATAAATCGATTCCACGAAAGTGTGAACCAGATACGGATCAGAATCGATTTAAATTTGCTCTTCAACTGGCTGGAGCTGGTCCATTTTGAATCGTTTCATTTGTGAACGAGAACCACAAGTGGGTTATTTTACAGGGAAAAAATGTAATCGGGGCAAATGTAGTGTGAACCACGCTCCGCTGTCGAATCTATCCATTGATCTGGATCGCAAACTGATTTATTTGTAAGTGGGAATGAAGCTGATGTCACAACCAAAAAGTCCAGGAGGAAAAGAAAAACCTAAGAAAAGGATCCTGATTGCTGGGTGTGGACAACAGTTTGCTTTATTTTAAAAATCAGAGAAGTGTAGATTTTCAGGGTAACCAAACACAGATGACATTTCATTATTGCCATTTTCTTCCTTTCAGCACTCAGCCATCCTTATGGCTAATAATTTATTCTGCACTCTGCTCCTTTGACTGCTCTCAAAAAAATATCATCATCAAAAGGAACAGATTGGTAGTGGGAAATAATACCACCTGCAGTTGTAAAATTAGCCAACGAACGGACAGAAGACAAATGACTCAATTTTAATTATACGGCTAAAATAAGCAACTGAAGCAAAGTGCTTTCCTGGTTGGGGGAACCAGTTTCCAGGTACAGCTGACAAGCTTGCAATTCGTTGCAGCAAGTGGGAGAGCTTGATGAGGAGGAGAAGAAGGGAATAGATTTGTTACAAACACGAAGCATTTCCAATCAGCCCATTTCACAATAGCCTTCACCATAGGAGTCTGATTAGTCGAGAGAGGGAGGGGAAAAAAAGTTCTAACAGTGGTCGCATTATTCAAAATAATTTCATGAGTCAGTCCCAATTAGTCATTTATGACAAATGCATAATTCTCTTTATTTCCATTTTTTTCCCATAAAGAATAGAATGACGTCCAGCCAAGGCTCGGGTGAGTGATTTCAGCTGAAATCTTAAACATATTTAATGGTAAATACCCCACGGAGCACAGCAGGACCTGCTTCGGTGTAAGCTAGGATAAGTAAGCAAGTCTAATCCTAGGCTTAGAGGGGGCTACAAAGTTTAGCAGAAATATTTTTTCATAAAAAGCCATGCAAATATTTCTAAACCACTCTTTGGGCTCATTTCCACTCGTGTTTGCTCCGTATTTTCCTTGATTTTGCTACGATGTATATTTTGACCTTTCCACTTAAGTGCGCATTCATTCCTGTTGCCATGTTCCTCGTTTCCATTTGGATTCAAATTCAGTCTGTATCAATGTGCAGTATATGGTCCAAATCCGCATCCATGTGGTGTGACTGCACAATTATTTTCCACCACATTTCCAGTGCACTTTTTGGGAAAATCCGGACCATATCAGAGGCAAATCAATGTAAACTGCTGAGATCGGGTCAAGGTATGTAGTCTGTTTAGGAACATCCAAAGCTTACATCTGCACTGCAGAAATAATCCAGTTTGACACCTGGAAAAGGAGGGAGTCTGGTCACCCTGTCCTGCAAAGATGAAGAGGGTTAAAGTCTTCTCATAGGGTAGATTCACATTGCAGAAATAATGGTGTTTGACTCCTGCTTTAACTGCCATGGCTCAAGATAATGGAGGTCTGTGATTTGTTGTTTTGTGAGACATTTTGCCTTCTCTATTAGAGAGCTCTGGTGCCACAACAAACTAAAAATCCCAGGATTCTGTACCATTGAGCCATGGCAGTTGAAGTGGTGTCAAACTGGATTACTTCTGCAGTGCAGATGCAGTCAGTGGGGCCAGTTCGGAATTGAGTGAATTCGCTAGTTCAGTGAATTTACATGATTGCGTATTGATGCTGCATCGTGTTCGGAATGACTTCCTATTGCCTGAAATTGCGTGCGATAGTTTCTCATGCAAAAATGCGAAACCCCACAATTACGTTCGGAAGGACTTCCCATTGCCTGAAAATGCGTGTGATCAGCTCTCACGCAATAACGTGAAACCCCATGATTGCGTTCAGATTGCCATTGGATTATACTTCCAATTCCCATCATGTGACAAACTCGTATGAAATAGGACTACACAGAAGAGGAATGGCCCATGGCAAAGGAAGAGCAGCTGAGGATGCTCCTTCTTCTGTCTCTCCACAGCTGCTCACTAAAGTATTTACTTACTTTTTCCTAATAGTAGGGTTGTCCCTGGTACCTGATTTATTGTCTATAGCCATTGTTCCAGGGATGCTGGGGAAATGTCCATCATTTTGGCATTTTCTCTGTTGTTTGCATTTCCCTTAATGGGAATAAGTAAGTCCAGATGTTACGTTTTCTTATGCTATTTCTTCATCCTTGTAGTCTCTCTCCTCTCCTACTCAAACATGGCCAGGACTCAAATCATGTCGCCATTATTTCTGGCATTGAATGGAATTTGGACTCCTATTTCTGGAGCCGTTTTCAATAATGTGGAGTGAGCTATTTATGAAACTTGGGCAAGTTTCTAAAGCAGGTTGGTAATTTGGCACTGATGCCTGCTCTTTGAAAGAAAAAGGTTTAGATGTAAACAGTCTTCCTCCAAGTTGACAATAAATCCTTGGGCGCTCTCAAAATAGCTCCTTGAGTCTCAATAGACGTTGCCAAGAAATGTGCTCAGTTATATTTTTCCCCCCAAGATCAATTGACTCTATGGATGCAATCCTAACCATCCTTCTCAGGAATTATTTCCTACTGAAAGAAGAGGAATACTTCTGGGTCAGCTTGGTTAGAATTGAGCCAGATAACTCTCACTTCAAAAAATGTTCTAATAAACAAAGTTTGGAAAAGTTACTTTCTGGGACTATCATCCTGCAGCCAACATAGTTGTGGGGTTCTAGAAGCTATTGAAAAAACAAACCCCAAGGTGTGCTAGTAAATATAATTTTTAAAAAAATCCAGGAGAATTATAATGCTTTGCCATGTTCCAGCAAGTATACTAGGGGTTCGAACCCTAGTATCTCAGGTCCAAAACACACTGCAGAAATAACCCAGTTGGAGACGGCTTGAACTGCCCTGGCTCAGTTCTAGGGGAACTTGGGAACTGTAGTTTATTATAGCACCAGAGCACTGTGACACTTCCTAGAATTGCCTAGCATTGAGCCAGGGCAGTTAAAGTGGTTTCAAACGGGATTATTTTTGGAGTGTGCTTTGGACTTCAGTGTCCTAATCCAACACACAAACCACTACACCATGTTGGATCCGAAGATTTGTTCAGAGAGGATTTGCCGTCCTCTGAGGCTGAGAAAGTGTGAGTAACCCAAGGTCATCCAATAGGTTTCCTTGGCCAAGTGGGGATTTGAACTCTGGTCTCCCAGCACTTAACCCACAACACCATGCTGAGCGACCCATACACTTTTGCCATTTGCTGTCAAACGGGGCTGAGAGGAAGGGAAAACTGCATTTACTTCTAGATCTTTGGGTGATATCATGTAGTCGATAAGCATAAACATGGTGCAGCTCCGGGAAGGGAAAAATGAAGACATTGAACCCTTCAAATAAGATTATTTCCCCCCAGTGAGATTTCCTTCAGTCTCTAAATTTCTAGTATTGCAGTTTTAGAAACTGAAAATCATGCATACCTAATACCAACATTTGCTGTGCTCACATTCCCTTGTTATCTTTGGATTGCATTTTCTTTGGATGCCTGAATGGCATTTTTCAATGTTTGACTGAAATTTACTGAGACGCTAGAAATTTGGAGAGTGAAGGAAAATTTCATTTGGAAGAGTCAGAATTCGTATCCCGCCTTCAATAGATACACCCCCGAACATGCATTTCTGGGCCAAAACACACTGCAAACGTAATCCAGTTTGAGACCGCTTTAACTGCCTTTCCGAGCAAATCCTGGGAAATGTAGTTTGTTTTTTGATAGGGAAGGCTAAATGACTTGCAAAGACGACAAATCCAGAATTCCCTAGCATCGAGGGCAGTTAAAGCAGTCTCAAACTGGGTGTTTTATTATTGTTAGCCACCTCGATCTGCTTGGAGAAGTGGGGTACAAAATAATAATAATAATAATAATAATAATAATAATAATAATAATTTGGACCGCTCACTCTCCAGTAACAGCAATGGTAAACTCTGCTGAGTTCTAGAATTCCTGGGCAAAGAATTATTTAATTCCAAGTGTGTTTCACTTCGGACCAAAGTTGGTGGAACTTGGCATGGAGAGATAAAATACACACGTGCAGATCGGGCTTGCCTTTACTACGTTCTCTTTTGACCTTGAAAAACTTTAAAAAACTAGTTATCTGGGAGATTTTTCTTGTTCCCCTACTCTTTGTTAGTAGTAATTAAAAACCCAATTAAGGGTGCTTTGCATTTCCAGCTAAGGTAAATTAAATCTTGCCTGCACCTCCAAAACCCTCTGATAAAGGTAACTCCTCCTCGCTGCTGTGAATTAACTATTGGTAATTGCAGCAGAAAGCTGTAAATACAGGCGGTCTCTTGGGATCGGCACTCGGCACCATTCTGCTCGGTTTGCGTCTGAGCCAAAACCGATAGCTAGGGATCAGGGTAAAGTGCAGAACCTTATATTTTGCAGTAATTGCACATCTGCTTCCAGAACTGGATTCCTTCCCTCTGGCTACCCCATAACTTTTCTCAGGGATCAGATGGGAGAAACGTGTTATTCTAGGACTGTGTTTGAGAAGTGTTTATTCCCTAGGGAAGTGGTTTATCACGTTTTTTGAACAACACAGATGACACGTTGCGCCCTGCCGACTGTCACAAAGCTTCAGCGTGATGCAGGGCTTGCGGGGCTTTGTAGGGCAAAAAACAAAGGCCAGCTGGCTTTGCTGGTGATCCATATGAACTGCAGGGTTGACCTAAAGCGGGGGTTTCAAATCCTGGTTTTGGACTTCAGTCCCTGAAAGTCTCAACCTAACACATCCAAAGGCCATCGCTTATGAGATAAGATGTGCAAAACATCTGGAAGACTTAGGACTGAGAACCGCTGGCTTACAGAACAGCCAAGCTTCTCTTGTAGGAAAGATCAAGTAGCGTTGGGCAAAATGCTTTGGTGGAAATCCATCAGCCATTATTAGTCTTCTATAGAGCGGATCTGTTGATGTGAATCATAGCAGCACTGTGCTTCTTAAACTATTTGATGCGAGGGACCAACATTTCTATTCTAGTATCCTATGGACCAGTACAATATTTGTATCTGTTGGTCCCAGCTGTTTATTCTTCGCTGGGAAGTCTTCAGGGACGAAAAGCTAATGGCCTGTGGACCAACACAAGTTCAGAGACTATCACTTTGGTCTAACCTGCACTGCAGAAATAATGCAGTTTGACGCCGCTTTAACTGCTATGGCTCCATGCTATGGAAAACTTGGGATTTGTAGTTTGGTGTAGCACCAGAGCTCTCTGACAGAGACAGCACAGAAGTGCAAATCCCAGAATTCCATAGCATTGAGCCATGGCAGTTAAAACAATATCAAACTGTGTTATTTCTTCAATGCAGATTAGGCCATTGAATAGTACTGTATTAGCACAACCAGTGACTCCGATGACAGTGAGGCAGTGCATCCACTCTGGATTTCAGTCCCAACATTAGAGATATCCAAGTGCCTGAGCTTTATACCCAAAACAGGTGCATAATCTTGGACAGACCCTTTAAAGTTTGGACTAAAATCCAGAGAGGATGGACAGGGCTGCTGACATGGGAATCTGTCGCCAACACAATAGGCACATGCATTTTGGTCACAAAATACCAAGCCCAGAAAGATATGCCAGATACATATACCAATTATATAAAAATGTTTATGTATGTATGTGTGTGTGTGTGTGTGTGTAAAATGTATTTTAGGATTGTTTGAAACTGCTTTTCGAAGTTTTTCAAGAGTGTTTCATAATGTTTTAGTCTTTGTATTGGTTTCGATCATTTTTTATTTGTTCATTGCCTCAGGAAGCTTTTCCGGCTGGGAGGTGATACAGAAATATCTCAAGTATACAAAAAAATATATTGGTTATGTCATTGTGTTTTGTGTACATCTCCCCCCACCCATTTGAAGGCCTTGGGCTGAATAATGTACATACGTACATACAAAACAAACATTATGAAACCATATTAAACCAGGAAGAAAACCGCGTTTGAAGGCCAACCTGGAAAGACCTTTTGCAACCCTTTTTTTCAAAAGCTGAGAGATGACAAGTCCACAGTAACCCTGAAGACTAAACACTACGCGGTTTGAGAGAGAAACAGGAAAGAGCTCTGAAAAAAATATGTGCATTTATTTATAAAAATTGAAGCTGGGGATAAGTGGAGTTATGTAGTCTCAATGTTCCAGCAAATGGCCTGAGTCATCTGCCCCAGATGACGGTTTCAATATCAGGTCTTCCTGAGACAGCCAAAGCCTTTATAATCTCAGAAACCAAACTGTTGCTTCTCTTGTGTCAGTCAAAAAATGTCCTTTCTCCTGATCCAGAGACATCTGGATTATAGAGTCCATGAATGAGACAAATAATAGTCATCTGCTCCCTAATCCGAATAGATTTCCTGTTCAGCATATTCCAAAAATCCTGCGTCACGGAGCAATTGTAGCATTGACCCTTTGGTTCCCTTTGCAATTTATCATCTGTACTTTACCTAAGAAATATATGTGGCCTGATTCCCACTTGATTTTTTCCGCGTCTTTTTGGATAAATCAATTCCGCACAAGTTGTGAACCAGATGCGGATCAGAATCGATTTAAATTTGCCCTTCGGCTGGCTGGAGCGGGTCCGTTTTGAATCAATTCATTTGTGAATGTGAACCACAAGTGGGTTATTTTACAGGGGGAAAATAAAATGGGGCAAATGTAGTGTGATCCACGCTCCGCTGTTGAATCGATCCATCGATTCGGATCGCAAACCGATTTATTTGTAAGTGGGAATGAGGCCTATATATATGCTCAGCCAGACATATCTAGGATTCTTCTGATTTACTCTTGTCCAGTCCTCAGGCTTGAAAGCTTCATGTTTATAAAAGAGTCCAATAACATCCACAATTCACAAAACAGTGATACTTTTATTAGCCAGCCAAAGTCCACAAAGTACATGATACTGTTTCTAACAGAGTTTGCAAGTAATGAAACAGTCCATAACAAGCTATTAGCTTGGAGGTGAGAGGAAACAAGAATGTAACAGTATTTCTTTTGCATTGTATTGCAAAGCAATATTTGTTGCAGCCTAAATTGCAAAGCAATATAATGACCGGTAGCAGCATTACTTTCTCCTGCAAAATTAGTACTGCTTACTCATTAGCCACATCATTAGCCATATCTGGTATTTTCGGAAGCAAAAGCGCGGGAGGTAAAATCCTTCCCCCCAAAATCAGTTCAGAATGTAATATATAAGCAGAAAAGAAGGTTTATATTGTTTAATTTAAAGATAATGCATAACTTCTGGATAAAAACCATTCACAAAACAGCAGTAAGGAAGTAACGGATGGGAATGAGTGGTATGTATCTTATTGCTATAAATGTTTCATTTATGTTATATGTTTTATAGTCAGCATTGTTGGTTTTGTAAGAATGGAGGAAGATGTATAAATTGCATGTCTTTTAATATGAATAAAAATATTTTTTAAAAAGTTAAAAAAATATCCCTGATGTAAAAGGTATGTTTAAAAAAATCTGGAAGACTTTAACCTCTTTCTTTGATCAAAATTGGCATCCTTTTCATTGAAATTCTAGGAGGAGATGAACTCCTTCCCCCAAATCGCCTAAACAATCCATTTAGTTTTTGAAAATACTTTCAAGGTATAAGTAGAGGAATTCCACGAACAACACCAACAATTCTAGGTATTGCATTCATTTTAATCACGTTTACCTTACCCTACAGATTCATCTTTAAGCCCGTCCATCTCTCTAAATCTTGTGCAATGCCTTTTATCAGCTTACTTATGTTAAGATTAATCATCGGAGATAAGTCTCTAGGGATAATTATATCCAAATAAGTAATAGAAATTTGGGCGATATCGAAATTGCCGGGCTTTAAATATCCTCGAGTCCATCTTGTCTCTCAGTGGCAGTTTCTGACTTGGAGCAGTGAATGGAATACTCAGATATTTAACCAAAATTATTAATCAACGGTATCAAAACAGGAATGGGCCTTTGAAATGAATGACAAAAGAACATCTGCGAAAAGGATGCTTTTAAATTTTAAACCAATATGCACAAATCTATTGATCCTGGAATTTAGTCGAATAGCACACGCTAGGCAGCATCTTGAGAAAACGCAAGCCTGCTGTGACTAACGTTGTTGTTTTATAATTGATTCTCCTACGTGATTCTTAACATCTTTGCCTGGTGAAGAAGCCACTGAAGCCTCGAAAGCTGGCGCCATGTGCATTTGGGTTGGCCAAATAAAAGGATCACTGTTTTGTGGGTTTTGGATGTTATTGTACTTTGCTATCTGGCCAACACGGCTGCTCCGCATGCTGCGGGTTCTAAGCACATATTAAATTAAAATGCCAAATATTAAAGAAGACAATGGACACCCCTGCTTTGTATCTCATTGCTAATGCAAGACGTATCTGACCTTGTTGTTTAATTTCATGCATTTTTGTTTTGGAATAACAAGTTTGCAAACACATGCTGAAATGCTTGTCTCTTTTGTGGCGCAGGAACCCATCTCTATTCCTTTCCATGCTGTTCCATGTTATTTCTACCTCTGGTACCCAATTTTCGGTGCAAGACATAATGCTCAGGAACACATCTCCCTTGTTACGTAAGGTATATTTATAAATATATATTGAGGGGTTATTGTTTATTGTTGTGTGCCTTCAAGTCATTTCTTAATACTACTACTACTACTACTACTACTAACAATAATATAATTTTCTTATATTGCACTTTTCTTCCAATATAGGGACTCAAGGCGGCAAACCTATGGCAATCCTAAGGGTATCATGGGGTCTTCTTAGCAAGGCTTCTTCAGAGGGGGTTTGCCATTGCCCTCCTCTGAGGCTGAGAGAGTGTGACTTGCCCAGGGTCACCTAGTGGGTTTACAAGGCTGAGCTGGTTTTCGAACCCTGGTCTCCAGAGTCATGGTCCAATGCTTAAACCACTACACCACACTGGCTTTGTATTTATGCTCTTGAATAAGTCTATCCTTTCTTCGTCATGATGATGTAGTTGTAAAAAAGGCCCAAATGAACACAAATGCAAAATATGTGTTGCACGGCTCCATGAGAGTAGAAGAAGGAGTTGGTTGTGGAAGCTTTTAAGGAGCTTATCATATGGGAGGGATTTCCCACAATTTCGAAGGAAAAGACAGCGAGATCAATTCAGAAATGAATGCAATTGCGTAAAAGGTTATCACACGGGAGGGGTTCCGCTCAATTTCGAAAGAAAAGATAGCCTGGGAAAAGAATAGGATTTTCAAATTCTCTAGCTCACCAAATTTGCTTACATTTGGATTGCGTTCAGACTGCATTCGGACTGCATCCCTGCTGCGAGCAATTGCATGTGATAACCTTTCATGCAGTTACCGTGTTTCCCCGAAAATAAGACAGTGTCTTATATTAATTTTTGCTCACAAAGATGTGCTAGGTCTTATTTTCAAGGGATGTCTTATTTTTCCATGAAGAAGAATTCACATTTATTGTTGAACCAAAAAACAAAGAACACTTATTATACATTGTATATATATTTGATACAAAAACTTTGCTAGATCTTACTTTTGGGGGGAGGCCTTATATTTAGCAACTCAGCAATACTACTACTAGGTCTTATTTTCTGAGGATGTCTTATTTTCGGGGAAACAGGGTACGTGAAACCCCATGATTGCGTTTGGACTGCGTCTCCACAACCAGCAATTACGGGTGATAAATAATCACGCAATTACTCAAAACCCCGTGATTGCGTTTGGAATTTTACTACACAAACTGTCGTATGGTCTTGGGATGACAGGCAAGCAAAGGAGAGAGCATCCCTGGCTGGTTTGTTGGTACCATTTATTCTGTAAACTTCCCAGGGAAGTGTGTCGAGGGAAAAGGCTGTGATTTAAGCGCCTCTCAAAACATTCTGCCAAATCCTTTTAATGCCATCCATTAATAATACACACACACAAAAGCAAAAACCCCAAGAAGGCGAGAGGAAATTATACACGATGCCATCAGCTTGGCTCGGTTCTGCTGAATGCATTCTTCCCATTAAGGTACCTTTGTCAAGGTACAGTATTTTAATTTTTTTGCTTTAATTTTTTGAAACCCCTTTCTGCCGCAACAATCTCCTTGTGTGCAAAAACTAAATATTAGTCGGGTGATAAAAGCCTTGAACTCGCACTTGGATGTGTTTGGATTTTGTCATACCACACACACACACACATATCCAACATCCTTCGCTCATTGCAAAAATTGCAAACTGCTTGCAACGAACAATCGGACGCACAAAGGCAGGAAATGGGTGGCCTGAGCACCGCACCCTTGGCCTGGGATGAAAAAGAAAATGGTTTTTTCCCCCTCCAACATTGTAGTTGTTTTTAATGCACTTAGGGGTGCTGAATTCGAAAAAACACAGGCTGCATTCACACTGGAGAAATAACCCGGTTTGGCACCGCTTTGATTGCCTTGGCTCAAGGCTATGGGATTCTGGGAGTTGGAGTTTGTTGTGGGCCCGGAGCGGAGCAGAAACGTTTCATGTCAGTAAATTAAATCGTTTTGAAAGTCGATAGCTTGTCACGCTGCAGAAATAAAGCAGTTTGACAGCACTTTAGCTTCCATGGCTCAGTGCTATGGAATTCTGGGAATGGTAGTTTGTTGCAATGGTAGCATTGAGGAATGGCGCATTGTATGGAATTCTGGGAATGGTAGACACCAGTTTAGCTGCCATGGCTCAGTGCTATGGAATTCTGGGAATGGTAGACACACATTTAACTACCATGGCTCAATGCTATGGAATTCTGGGAATGGTAGACTAACTGGCATGGCTCAATGCTAGGGAATTCTGGGAATAGTAAACACCTTTTTAACTGGCATGGCTCAGTGCTATGGAATTCTGGGAATGGCAGACACCACTTTAACTTTACTATGGCAATAAGGTCCAGCAAAACACACTGCAGAAATAATCCAGTCTGAGACTGCTTTAACAGGCCTGGATTCATGGATTCTGGGAAGTGTAGTTTTGTGAGACACTTTTAGCCTTCTCTGTCAGAGAGAGTTCTGATGCCACAACAAACTACAGTTCCCAGGATTCCCTAGCATTGAGCAAAGGCAGCTAAAGCGGCCTCAAACTGGGTTATTTCTACTAAAAGTGTGTTTGTGTGCACTTCCATTCCAAATTTTAGACTGCTGCTATTCTCCTGTCAGCCTACAGGGGGCGCAGCCCACATTAAAAAAAAAACACAGCTATCAAAAAAACCGAGCTGTCAATCAATCGGAGAGAGAGGCGGGGGTTAAAAAGGAACACGCATGCGCAGAGCTAAGGCACGCACGCGCCCGGCCGGCCGTTAGATCGAGAAAAGAGCGCGCGCGAGTAAAAAAAAAAAAAATCACCCCGCCCCCTCCCGTCCTCGCGCTCCCCTCTCGACCAATCGCTGAGCAGGAAGGAGCGCGAGGGCTGCTGAGGGGATGGAACGTTGGCTTCGGTTAACGGTCGCGTGGCAGTGTGCGCATGCGCCTCAGCGCTGAGGGGATTTTACTTGCCTTTTTTCCCCCCTCCCCTCAGAGGAAAAAAAAAAGGCGGGAAAAATGTGTGCCTCTAACACACAGCTACATTATAAACATCTATAAACACGCCTCTGTGTTAGTGCCCATATATTCCAACAGGTTAAAACACACTCACATGTTCTCTTCCCAATTTAATAAATAATAATATATTAATATAATATATATCTAATAATATCTACTACTGTACTTTAAAGTAGTGGTCCCCAAACTGTACCCTGTAAGAGATTTTTTTTTGGACTTCAGTTCCCAGAAGCCTCAGCCATGTTGGCCAATAGGCTAGGATTCTGGGAGATGGAGTCCAAAATCTTTTTTAAAGGGCACTGTTTGGGGACTTCTGCTTTAAAGCAATGACTCTGGCCTTCCAGATGTTATGGACTTCAGCTCCCACAATCCCAGTCCATTGGCAAAAATGGCAGAGGCTTCTGGGAACTGGAGTCCAACCAAGACACCTAAAAGGACCAGAGTTTGGGCATTTTAAAGCAGTGATGATTCCTCCAAACGTTTGTCCTTCAGGTGTTTTGGGACTCCAACTCCCAGAAGCCCCAAAAGTAAGGAATTCTGGGAAGCAAAGTCCAAAAACCATCTGTGGAGGACCAAAGTTTGGGAATAGCTGCTTTAAACCCTTCACTATCCCTCAGCGCCTTGAGAAGGCCATGTTTTTAAGGTCCGAAACACACTGCAGAAATAATGCAGTTTGAGACCGTTTGAACTGCCCTGGTTCCGCGCTAGGGAAACATGGGAATTGTAGTTTATTGTGGCACCAAAACTACAGTTCCCAGAATTCCCTAGCACCAAGCCAGGGCAGTTAAAATGGCGTCACTGCAGACATAATCCAGTTTGACACCACTTTGGTCCAAAACACAGTGCAGAAATAATTCAGTTTGAGACCACTTGAACCGCCCTGGCTCAGTGCTAGGGAATCCTGGGAATTGTAGTTTATTGTGTCACCAGAACTCTCATGACAGAGGAGGCTGAATGTCCCACAAAACTACAGTTCCCAGAATTCCCTAGCACCGAGCCAGGGCAGTCAAAGTGGTCTCAAACTGCATTATTTCTGCAGTGAATTTTTGGACCAGTATGACAAAAAGACACGCTCTTTTGTGGCCAACCTAAAAAATGCAAACCATTCACATTCCATTAAAATTCACGCTACAATGAATTTGTTAAAGTCTTTTAAGTTGCCAGGAGTGACAAATGGAGAGAGTTATGTAGAAAGTAACTTTAACCAGTTGTGTACAAACTTTTAACAGTTGTTTACAAACTTTTTTCTTTTTTGAGACAAGTGTGGCCAGGTATAAAAATCCTGTGTATAAAAAGTGGCACGGTTTTGCTGGTTTTTCATTCATGGGATAATCACCATTTTGCCGCTTTATTCACGGTATAATTTGCTAAACGCGAATTTGCATGAATTCGAATTGGCTCCATTCAAAATTGGGAGAAATTCCTCCCATGTGATAAACTCCATAAAGTCCTTAATGTCTCTCTCCCATTGGAAATATGAAAGAGATTTACACTATAGATATTGCTGCTTAAATAAACCAGGCTTTTAAGGGTGGTACGAAGAAAACCAATTACACCAAACTAAAAGTTGTGCAATAGCACCCTTCGCTGTTATAATTTATTTTGTTCCTTGGCCCCCTTTCGTATCCTTACAACAACCCTGCGAGGTAGGAATGAGATAAGAACAGCTGCCAATGAACTTCGTAGCAAAGCAAACATGAGGAGGGAAGCAAAACAAATTTGGGAGATATGTGAAAGATGGGGGGAATGTGACTGAGAAATGGAAAAAACTGAAGAGAGATAGAAATTGGGCCAAAGTGTAATGGAAGGGAGGACATTTTGGGTGCGGAGGTTGCTGGATGGAAAATTTAGGTTGCGAATTGCTGGCAAAGCAAAGGAGGAGAAGCAGAAAAGTCCCAGGCATAGTTAGATGGCGAAATCTATTTAACTACTTGACACTTAAATGGAGAGAATGAAGATATTAAAAGAAATACTTGGGTTGCCAAATTGAAAACCCAAGATGGCTCTTGTCCCTTTAATGGTTGTGCAGAGGAAGAAAGTCCAGCAGGTGTTGCTTGTTATACAATCAAGTAACAAACCACACCGGCTGAAATTCCCCTTTCTACACCTTTAAAAAGTAGAGAAGTCCCCTCCATTTTTTTTCCTTTTGGTAACTCCAGGCAGGAATGTGAATGCCAACTCTGAAAAAGAGAAGAGCCATGCAAGCTTTCTTTTTATTTATTTATTTCATTTACTTATTGTCTTTGTACCCAGCTTTTCAGAAATACTCCCAGAGCGGCTTATAAATGGGTCATTATATGTGCAGGGAAATTTCGTAGCACCTTTGAGACTAAGGTTGGCAGCCTGAGCTTTCCTAGACTAAAGTCTACTTCCTCAGATGCATTTGGAGAGAATATGGAATATAGTCAAATATATGGCCATGTAAGTCTGTAGAATCAGTATGTAGAGAGATCTTGTAGCACTTTTAAGACTAACTAAAAGAAAGAGGTTGGCAGCATGAGCTTTCGTAGACTTCAGTCTACTTCCTCAGATGCATTTGGAGCCAGTTACTTTTACATTCCGGCGCAATGTATTGCATTGCTTTTGGCCTGCAGCGCAACACTTGCTTAGAAGTAAACTACCTTGAAAACTTCCAAGTAAGAGATGGACTTGGGATGTGTATATTGTGTGTATTTTGGGTGTGGGTGAGCATTTTGGGCCAGTGTTTTGCACTGTAGCCCTAAATCCCCCTCTTGCGTGGGATTAATGCCAACTCCTATGGATGCTCTTGGGTTTTCCCTGCATTTTTGCTACATGGCCAACAGGGCTACCCCTGATACGTGTTGGTTTTCCTTGGTCCAAAACCACACACTGCAGAAATAATCCCAGTTCGAGACTGCTTGAACTGCCTTGGTTCAGTGCTAGGAATTTCTAGGAGTTGTAGTTTTGTGAGACATTTCACCTTCTCTGTCAGAGAGCGTACAAACTACAATTTCCAGGATTTCCCTAGCACTGAACCAGGGCAGTTCAAGCAGTCTCAAAGTGGGATTATTTCTGCAGTGTGTTTTGGACCTAAATGCATATGACCAACACAGCTACCCCAGATAGATAGATAGATAGATCTTGGTTTGCTTAGTTTTCCTCTCCTTCTGGTTTAGGGACTGTTCCCATTTAGGAAAGCAGGTTGTCACAAGCTTGAAAGACTCCAATCCCAAAATACTGAAGATTTGTGGCTGGGGAAGGAAGGTCCCAGTTCAAATGGGGAGATGGGGGAGCAGCATCTTTGCTTTCTACATTGTGGCTTCAGTCCTTCAGTTTGCTTCTCCTTTTAAAAAAAGCACTTTAAGGAGGGATGGGATGCTGCTGAGGATGTGTGTCTTCTGTGGCTTTGACAGCTCATATCTTTATCCTTTCCTTGTCTTTACAGCCTTGGAGAAAAGCAAAGAGAAGAAAAGCCCAAGGAGAGATCCTCAATGTTTGTGAGCCCAGTTTTGGATTTCACCTCGTTGCTGATTTTCTTTTCCCAACCAAATCCACCTCGATGGCTGGCTTTCCTTTAGCCTTTGCTCAGTAAAGAAGTCTCCATCTCTGGGATAAAGAGGGGGACGTTGTTGCTGGAGGTGAGCTTAGGCTTCCTCATCCCCATTTTCTCCAGGGAGAAGAAATCTGATCAGGTTTCCACCTTCATCTGAAGAAAGAGAGAGAGTTTAGACACACACACACACACACACACACCGAGAGAGAAAGAGACCCATCCCTTCTTGCCTCCCATTGGCGGGCAAAGCTGGTTGCATTGCAATTGCATTTGCAAATGTAGCTTGTTGGCAGAGAGAGAGAGAGCAGGAGCTGCTGCTGGGGCTCACTTTACCTGCTGCTGGCTGGGGCTCTGGTCTCTCTCTGGATTGTTTTGAAAAGAGGGAAAAGATCCCCCAAAAAAAGGGGGGGGGGGAAGGAATTGGACTCTGAAAGGAGGAGATTTGGATTTAAATCACCCTGAAGAGGATGGAGACTTAAAACCTGCCAAGAGAGGATCTTTGGGGAAGGCATGAAGCAGCAGCAGTCCATGGAGAAGTAACTGGGATCTCGTGTTCTCCTCTTTTCTTTCTTCTTCTTCCTAAGACTGGAGGGTTTCTTACTGAGGAATTGGGAAGCCTGGGAGGATGGAGATGATGATGATGATGATGATGATGATGATGGAGATGATGGAGGACCAAGCAGAAAGCTCCACCCGAGGGACCACTTTCTCGTCGTCTTTGCGGTAGGGAAGGTGCCTAGTGCCCTTGCCTTGCTGAGATGATGATGATGGCTCGCTCTCCTCCTCCTCTTGCTACGTTGTTTTAATCCTATATATGTCTATATAAATTGATTTTCTTACAGGGAAAGAGGATGGAGCACCCCGATCTCCTGAAACACTGACGCTTGGAAACTTAATACATATATATATATATATATATACACACACATACACAAACAGAGCTACAAATTTCCTCCTCTTTGCCTTTTCCTTCTCTCTCCCTCTTTCCCTGAGAGTCTGGAGAAGGACATGTGTTTTGCATTTTGTTTTGGTGCAATCTCCAAGAAGAAGGAGGAGGAGGAGGAGGTGGAGTGGGGCAGCCACCAAAGCCCAGCCCTGGGCTGCAAAGTGGGGGTCCCTCTCCCCATTCTGGCCCCCAAAGTGGAGGCTGCTAGGAGCCAAAAGGGACCCCTTTGGAGGACCGTGGCTGCTGCTTCTGCTGCTGGGGTGACCTCCCTCCAAAGGCTGGTCCCAAGCCTTGAGGGAAGAAGAAGAGCCCAGAGGACTAGGATGAAGGTTTCCAGGAATGGCTGGCCAGATCGTGGGGCCAGGATGATAAAGTTAAACTTCTGCTGCTGTTTCTTCTTCTTCTGGAGGGGATGGTGGGCGTTTCTCTTGCTCCAGCTCCACATGTTGCAAGCTTTGGCACAAGGTAAGCCTGCCTGTGGAGACGACTTCTTCCTTTCTTTCTTTGTGTGTGGATGTGTCTGTCTCTTTTACAGAGGTGTGTTTTGCCTGCAGAGAAGATGTCAAACATTTCTGGGGCTCAGGGAGAGAGAACACTGACAGATACAGCCCTGGCTTTATAGCAGAGAGAGAGAGAGATTGCAGCCTCTCTCTCAATCTCTCTGGTCCAGAACACCTTGAAGAAATAATCCAGAGACTGCTTTAAACTGCCCTGGTTTGGTGCTAGGGAATCCTGGGGCTTCTAGTTTATTGCTCTCTGATAGAGAAAGGCTCAGTGTCTCACAAGCCAACCTTATCACCTACTACCTTATCCACCTCCTGAGTATTTTACCTTACTCTGGCAGTCTCTTCGTTTAGGTTCAGAACACACTGCAGAAATAATCCGGTTTGAGACTGTCTTATCTGCCCTGGCTTGGTGCTATGGAATCCTGGGAATTGTAGTGGCACCACAGCTCTCTGACAGAAAAGGCTCACTGTCTCACAAATCTACCTTATCTCCTACTATTTTATTCAGCTCTTCAGTATTAATTACTCTGGCAGCCTCTTTTAGGTTGACAATACACTGCAGAAATAATCCAGGTTGAGACTGCTTTAAGTGCTCTGGATCAATGCTAGGGGATGCTGGGAATTGTAGTTTATTGTGTCCCCAGAGCTCTTTCTGATAGAGAAGGCTCAATGTCTCACAGAATTCCTTAGCGTGGAGACATAGGTCCAAAACACACTGCAGAAATAATCTAATTTAAGGCTGCATTAACTGTCTTGTGGCACCAGAGACAGAGAAGGCTGAATGTCTCACAAAACTACAGCTCCCAGGATTCCCTAGCCATGAGCCAAGGCAGTTAAAGCGGTGTCAAACTGGATTATTTCTGCAGTGTGTTTTGGACCCCTCTGTCACACACACACTGGGCTTTGTATCAACAAGGGCTGCCTTATCCACAGACCCTCCTACAATATGCCTCTTGGCATCCCTTCCCCTGCAGTCCCTCCCTTGGGATGCTGCCTTGACCCTCTGCAACAAATGTTCATCTTTCACTGCTTTGGGGATGAATCTGCACTTCAGTTCTCCCAGGCAAAGGGAGAGTTAACTTCTGGATGCCTGTGTGTGTATATACAAATACACACACAGACACACACACATACAGACACAGAGGGAGTTAAGCTGTCAAAAGAAAGGGACCCATAAATCTGCCAGCTAGGGCTAAACCAGGCATGTAGAAAGAGAGAGAGGGAGGCAAAAGGAATCCCATTGTATGTTTGAGTCCCTCCATTGGAGTCCTGTTCATTCAGGTTGCCAACAACATTGGTTTTTCACACAAACGCCGCGATTGATTTGTGTCTCCGCATTTTCCACATCAAGACCCTTTACTGTCCAATAATGTTCATGTAGCAGAGGTGGAAAAACCAGAGACTTCAGGAAAAAACAGTACCAGGCACTTTGAATCCAATTCCTCTCTTTCTTTATATCTGTATGTCTATATATATGTGTCTGTTTCAGTGACCAACTATATATATATATGCTTGTTCTACATGAGCACTTTGACAGAGCGAGAAATACGTATGTTGAAAGCGTGGGCTCTATTATATTCCAATTGGCAGTGCCAAACAACCTGAGGAACAAGAGCTGCTTTCACTGGGTGTGTGTGTGTGTGTGTGTTTATTTTCTGCCTGACTGTGGGCTGCGAGTTGTTTGTCAGCGTATTGTCAAAACTGGGTTGGAGCTGACTCTTGGGCACCCTGCTGGTTTCCAGTGGGGGCGAACTGGTGGAAAGCATGAGTAGAAGTTACTCATGCCAGGAAGAAAGGAATAACAACAATAATAAAAAGTGGGTAGTCTTTCTGCCAAGGCATTTCCTGTGTATAAGAAGCACAGAACAAAAACAAATCTTACTTTCCTGGTTCCTGTCTGGTGGCTTCTTTACAGCAATCCTTTGAGGTGGAATTCAAAGATATAGCCATGTTAGTCTGCAGAAATCGGTATGTAGAGAGATCTCGTAGCATGTTTGGAAGCAAGAGCTTTCATAGGCTTAAGTCTACTCCCACAGGTGCATTAGCTAAAACTAGCTAAATACATGAGCAGAATTCAAAGATACAGGAGTTTATCAGACGACGGAAATTGGAAGTATAATCCAATGGCAATCCGAACACAATCATGGAGTTTTGCGTTATTGCGTATTAGAGTATCTCATGCAATTTCGGGCAAAAGGGAAGTCATTCCGAACGCAATCATGGGTTTTACGTTATTGCGTATTAAAGCATCTCACGCAATTTCGGGCAACGGGGGTCATTTTCGGGTAATAGGAAGTCATTCTGAACACATTCCAAATGCAATTGGAATTCATGTAAATTCGCTAAACTAGCGAATTCACGTGAATTTGAATTGTCTCCATTTGAAATCAAGAGAAATTCCTCCCGTCTGATAAGGTCCTAACTGGAAGGAAGAAGCTGGCAGCCTGAGCTTTCCTAGATTAAAGTCTACTCTCAAATGCATCTGAGGAAGCAGGTTTAAGTCTTTGAAAGCTCACGCTGCCCACTTCTTTCTTTCAGTCAGTCTCAAAGGTGCTTCAAAATCTCTCTCCATAGCCATCCTTTGAGTTGATCTACCAGCGTTTCGGAGGCTGAACACATTGCAGCAAGGCCCTTTGTAATCCAGGGGATCACAGAGAAGGGAATATTTGTGTGGATCAGCAGCGAGAGTGTATCTGAACCCTGATTCTATTAACAGCCGAGAAGAGATTTCACAATTCCCTTCCCTCTGCATATTTCCCTTTTATTTGGAGGAGTAGAATTTCCTTTGGAAGAGCCCTGTCTTAGTAATTGGACAGTTTGTCTGGTGAGGGAGGGACTAGGCAACTAAGAAGTCTGCTTTGGCCCTGCCTTGTCAGCATTTGCTTTTCCACACTGAAGTTTTCCATCCAAGTATAAAACCACGATAAAAGTCCTTTTGGGTGATTTCCCCAAGTCCTATCAATGAGGTCCTTCCTCCCTGTTTAATTTATGTTTTCTGTTCCTCCTCATTCTGAACCATTTGAGAATTGAGGCCTCCAAACCTTTGCAGGATATACATACGCACTTTGTTTATACCAAATCCTCTTGCTATTTTATTTATTTATTTTGGCCGGTGAAAATGCACATTTCTCTACTTTGTATACTACTACAACTACTACAGGGGCTAAATATCACCCTGACCTTTTTGCTAGGCAAATATTTGAAACAGCTATTTAAATTGGATTTCTTGAAGTCTATAGTGAAAACCCGTTTTCTGTGCATATGCCTGAATCAATTAAAGTGACCTTTAAGACAAGGTTTTCTATGGAGGAATAGTGAAAGTAGCCTTCCTCTTGTGTGGAAATACACATGCTCAGATAAATAAATACATAGAGTATCTCTTCATATAACAACTGGTAGTTTGTATCTATTCATTAAAATATATATAACTCAACAGTCTTCTGTGGGAAGAGTAGCCTCCATTGATTTTGGTGCACATTACTTTTACATCAGGGTACAAAACACACTGCAGAAATAATCCAGTTTGAGACCGCTTTAACTGCCCTGGCTCAGTCCTAGGGAGTCCTGGGAGTTGTAGTTTATTGTGGTGCCAGAGCTCACTGACAGAGAAGGCTAAACATCTTACAAAACTACAGTTCCCAGGATTCCTTAGCATTAAGGCAGGGCAATTAAAGCGGTCTCAAACTGGATTATTTCTGCAGTGTGTTTTGTATCTAGATGGTGCTAAACAAAGGAGTCGATCACACAAATGAGATCAAGAGTTTATCCTGTGAATATCCCGGAAAAACCGTGTAGTTACGCAACGATTTCACACATCGCCGCACAAAGCCCGCCATTAAAGTGGTCACACAGAAGCATTAACACACATCTTTTTACTTTTGGGATTTCAGTGAATGCATTTCCGATATCGCTTTATTTGTGCATTTCCATGTGATAATCATTCATGCAATTACTCGCCATTTGCTTTTTATTTGTGGGATGCTTTAAATGTGCTTCAATCTCTCTTTAATGCTGAAATCAGCCCGAATGTGATAAACACCTTGGAAAATTTACGCATCTGTCTTTTAAAGCTTTAGTCTAGGAATCATGAATATATGGCTTTTTAGGTGTTGCTGGAAAGCATTTTCTGTCATTTCTCACTACTGGCTATATATGGGCCAGGACCGATGGAAGTTGCAATTCAACACTTGGAAGGCCACATCTCCCTGCCTCTAGTTCAAGAGACGCTTCAACACTGTTCCATTATTACTAAAAATGTTGAATGTTACAGTCTTGAAAGCTACACGACCCTCTCTGAAGCAAACCAAGGCTGTGTTTTTGGTTCTTCCGCATGCAGAGCAAGCCTAAGCATGCTTGATCAGAAGCAAGTCCCATTGAGTTTAGTGGTGTTTATTCTCAAGGAACTGCTCCCAGGCTTGCAGCTGGAACCTGGAAGAACAAAAGGGTTGTAGATGTAAGGACTGGAGCTTCAGCTGCGCTGATCTTCAACTGACTCAGTGAAGTATCAGCATTGTACTTCAGGAAGTAAAAAGAGGGGGAAAAACACCCTATGTCCTTGTTATAAAGTATTCTTTTTGTAGCTCTTTCAAGTACATATGATTTATAAAAGGACTGCATGCTGTAGCACAATGAACTTGAGCTTTAAATTGGCTTCATTTTGTTGTCTTTGGAGTTGTTTTGTGCTCCACTGTATTCTGGTATGTGTATTTGTATATATGTATGTGTATATATATATATATATGTGTGTGTGTGTGTGTGTGTGTGTATAAGTCCTGTACACTTGGCCCTCCACATTAGTGTTTTGTGGCTTTGACTTTTGCGGATTTGATTATTTGAGGTTTTGATTGATATGTGCTCTCTAGCAATTTCTAGGTCCTCCAGTGCAAGTCTGGTGGACATTGACCATAGAGTTGTGCTAGAGAACTTAAAAGTTCCTTAAGTAGAGTGTAAAATCAATCATTCAATCAATCAATCAGTCAGTCATTTATTATGGCAAATAGCCAGCATAAAAACACATCATACATGATAAAATAGCTGTTGATTCCCCCTTCCCAGCACAATACCCTTAAAAAAGAAAGAAGTCAAACAGTCAACAGTCAATTGTGAACATACGTCTCTAGGCACTTGTAGGTCCTCCATCATGACTCTGTGATCCACTTCTGGCAGATGTTGACCATAGAGTTGCACTGGAGGACCTGGAGATTCCTAGAGAGGTGTTCTTTGGGGTAAAAAGAATAGTGTTCTTTTATTTGCACTTTCCCCGCATTCAGCGAATGTGGTGGGACCACTGTTTATTCATAAACCGAAAGTCATTTCACATACTACAGTAGAAGCAGATACACAATAATGATTTAACAGAGTATAACTATGGCTCCTGTCCTAAATATCATAAAGGTACCAGATTGTGTCTGATCTTGGAAGCTAATCAGGGTCAGCCTTGGTTAGCACTTGGATACTGTTGGCTGTTATTTTCTTATATCCCACCTTTTTCCTAATATACGGACTCAAGGCGGCGATATCAAAACAGATAACAAGAGTGAAAGGATAAGTTGAAGAAGCCTTAGCTTGGAGTTTATGATAGTCATAACCCTGAATTTAGAAAGTGCTACACCAGTTCAGGCTTGGGCCCTGCTTGGCCCGAAAAGATCCCATGTAGTACCAAAGACTGTTAGGGCAAGCGAGGATGATAGTTTGATAATTAAAAAACCGAAGCCCACAGTCACTCATTCCTGTTCTTCGCACTAATCTGAATATTTCCGTGTTGACATTGTGAAGCAGAGAGCAGAACACATAATTCTTTATATTAGCAAGGAAATTTATTTAGTTTAGTTGGTCTCCGTTTTTAAGCCAACATCTTTTAATTTACTTCATGGGGATGTTTGCTCACTGTGTGTGAAAGGGAAAAAAAACCCCACACACACATTAGTTCAAAAAGGAGGAATTCACAAAAGATGAGATGAACCTAATTCATCTTAATCTACATGCAAGATATTAAAGAACAAAGGGAGACTTGAAGGTGACAGATGTAGACAAGTTTTGCAACCTTTTCTATTTTTAAAAAACCCAAGAGTGGATCGAAATTCTTATATATAATGTGAGTATACCATGATAGATACATATGGTCCACACACCTACCTGAGATTCAGACTAATGAGAGCATAGTTATAGCTTTTACTAAGATGCTTCTCTTGTTAGCTTTATTCAGGGCTAGGGATGTCACCCACTCATCACATGGAATTTAATGGGATGAGGTTTATTCTAGTGTGGTATCAGTACTGTAGTATTAGGCCCTAATTGGCTAGCCAGAATCTCACGACTGCAAGTTTCTTGCCTTAGTATAGAAGACAAAATAATGTATGAAATAGTGCAGAGTTAAGACTGAGCTTAATATCATCTCTGAATATGAACTTACAAGACTGACAAATATAATAATATATTGCAGTGCCTTTTGGAATTCAACTGTATTGGATTTAAAATAGTCCCTTGAGCATGTTGAGAGTTGTTAAAGGCAAAGAAATACAGAACTTTCTTTTTAAGTACTGAAAGGCAACCAGGAAATAGTATTTTTATTGGCAGTTTAAACCAGTTTAAACAGGCATACCTGCAACTTAAAAGAGTATATGCCCCATTCCTCTTCATATATTGAAGTGTGAAAAAAGGGGGGACTGCATCCTCCAGGCTCACGTCTTCCACTTTTGAGCTCTTCATGTTGATGGGGATGATTTGCAAATGTACTGGAGTTGCATTCAGCCAGGGCAAAGTCACAGAGCAATATGTGATTAGGAATCATGCTTTATAATGGCTCCTGATCACATGGAGCTCCGTAACTGCATTAAAATAGACACAGCAACAGCAGTCTTCAGTCAATCGGTTTATTTATATCCTGCCTTTCCCTTCAAACACGAGGGAGGTTTGAAGACTTACTTCATTAAAACTTGTTTGAAAGTCTTACCACGTGTGTTTGTTGCCCTGCTTCCTGTCTGTAATATCTAGGTACGCATGCTACTTCTTTCTCTTTAAGCTCCATCATCTCTGCACAATGGCACTGTGATCTTAATCTTGGCTTGTATACAAGTAATAAAAGTGGACTCTGAAATGCGCATGATACACTAATAGAACAGATAAGGGTCAGTTTTATCTGATAACTGAATAAAAAAAATGAGATAGTGTTATGTGATTTGGTAAACCAATAATATGGCCATTTTTGAAGTTTGTACATAATAGGAAAACAGTGACTCTGTAGATTATATAGGGGGCCTTGATCTTTATTTTTATTTTTTAAAGAAAGTTGGCAGCAAATAAATTGCTTTGGAAGGAATAAGTGATCTTGACTCACTTCTAAAAAGTTACTCTGTTCCTATACTTCACTACTCTGTGGAAACAGCAGGGTACTTAAGACAGCTTTTGACAACTGTGTATCTTTCATAGACCAAGTCTGAGGAATAACTGTGCAACCTATGATGCTAAAAATACTACTTCTGGTGTCCCTTGAGAGGGATAATTTTGGTACCAGATCTCGAAGAGTGGAGTTATTGTATTTAGAAAGACAACCGTTATTGGACGATTATATTAAAATAGTTTTGAGGGAAACTGAAGGGTTCAGTTCACCGTATTAAAATGTAACAGATTGTTTTTCATCGCGCTAGTTCAGAAAGTTGTGGCACTGACAACAAACCATTTTAGTACTCTGTGTATGTTGCCAATCCATCTGTTAACAGAATAGACATAATTAGCATTTATCCTAGTCAACATAGCCAGGTCTCTGTCCCCTGGCTCTGTGGAGAGTATTTCCAATATAGTGACTCTATAGAGATGAAATGAGGACAAAATGAAGAAAAACGGGATGAGAAGAAATGGCAATATATGTCTTTATCTCTACCTACTGCTTTTATCCCTTATGGGTATTGTTTGTGATGGATGGTTCTGGCTCTCGGTTCCTTCAGTCTCTCTTCTGGTCTCATCTACTTTTGATTCCAGTGCTTTAACACCTTCAACAGTTTCCATCTGTAATATACATTATTATAATAGCTTGGCAAGATCTTGTCCTTTTCTGTTGATATTCTGGTCCTCAATGTAGTCAGCCTTGTAGTTAGCTCTCTTTTTTTCCTCCTTTGCTTTCTAGCACTTAATAAGGTACCTTGTCACGTATAGGAATAACGTCTGCTTCAGATTTAAAGAGGTTGGCCTATATTCTTGACTACCAGAAATGCCACTTGTTGATTATTATTTCTTTTCAGAAACTGTAAGTAAGTAGATCTGAAACAGTTATTTGTATATAAGGTTGTTGACCTGAATAACAGGATGTGAAGTCTGATGGTATTTTGCTCACTTGTCAATATAGTGAAAAATCTGGTAATGCCATATGTAAAAGTATATACAAACTGTATATACAAACTGTTCTTAATTATACCAATTATACCAATAATGGAGCTTCATCATATGATAAAAATACTGCTATCCATCGCCAGTTAATCTGCCAACATGGAAAGCTCTTGAACATCCAGTTTACGGTACAGTAAATGAAATAGTTTGACTTTTTGGATGATCGATTCCAACTGCCATTATAGAGGGTGTCTTTAAAGCATTGATGCTACAATATATTGTCACCTGTTTGCTCTGAATAATTGCCAGTCAAGTGTTTATTGCTTTGGGTTGGATACTTTGAACCGCTATAAAATATGTCAGTTCCTGCTGTGTTTTCCTTCCCTTTCCTTTCTCATGCTGACTTCTCTGTAGAAGTTCCTGTTTTATATATATGGCAGTGTGCTCTTCTATAAAACATGGAGTTGTTTGTTTGTCTCCTCAAAGAATGAACTTGGAAGAAAAAAAATGTGTATTTTAAAAATAGATAAATCACTCCTGTGCTTTATTTCTTGGTCCTAGGCGAATTTCTCCTGCAGTGGTTCTGTTCTTGTTTCCTTCTTTTTCATTCCAGTAGGATCTCATTATTGGGTCCTGTTGGGTATGTGGTCAGTTTCCAAGTCCATCCCTGCTTCCAGGAGGGCTTCCAGGAGGGCTTTGGTGGCCATTTTCTTCAATCAGAAAACTCCCGGATCCAAAAAGAGCCAGGAGGAGCCCTCCTGGAAACGGGGATGGACCCGAGATGCATCCGGGCGGCAGATTAGGTGGCCAAATCCATCTGAAAACATCAGGATGCAACCTGATTTAAGTCAGCTAGAGAGGAGCTGGTTTTACAAGTGATGTGATAAGGTCCTTGGACTACAACTCTGGAGATCAGGGTTCGATTGCCTGCTCAAGCATAAAAATCCTCTGGGAGACTTGAGCAAGTCGCACTCTCTCAGCCTGAGATGATGGCAATGGCAAACCCCTGTGAAAGGAACTTGCCAAGAAAACCCTATGATATATTTGCCTTAGGGTCACCATAAATCACAAATAACTTTGAGACACACATCAACAACAATCTTATTGACATGATTCAGTCTGCATTATATCCCCTGACAGCTTTTGCTCCATCTTGCCTCGCTGTTAATGACATTCTCCTAACTCAAAACTAGTCTATTTGTTTTTAAATCTGGGTATGAAAATATACCTTAAAATGTGCTTTCCTGGTGGAAAGCTTCTGCTGCTCTTGGTTTATTCTGTCATTCTGGTTAATAGCTAGACCATGCCCAAGTTTGAAATGTTTAGTATGTATATACCCTCGCAAGCTATGCACATGCTGTATGTTTCAAGGAATGGATTGAATTTACAAGCAAGCCAAGTCATAGCTTAAGATAACAATATTTTAGGCTGTGCAGCAAACCAGCTTAAGACCCTTGGTATCTCCTCAGTGAGTATATTTTATTGTAATTTTGGGTAAACTTGTTGGTTTTGTCATCCCAGCTGCTGTGGACAGCCAAATGTTTGCCCAGCTATGTGTGTAGTTCTGTTGTGAAGAGCTTGTTTTGAAACTTCTTTATGTTTGTGTGGCCACTTGACTCTACATTGTATAGAAGTAGTTTATATGCTCACCACAGTGGAATAACTTCTGGTTGCCATTTGTTTTGGATTAATGGCATGCTATGTTTACTTCAGAATCATTGCAGCATGAAACAAAAAGGCATTACTGCTTTGGTAAATTATGACGTACTCGAGCCTTTATTTCTCCATCTGTCATGTTATACTGATGTTGGGCACAGTTAGACCATCCAGCTGTCAGTCACAGTTGAATACTGAGTTAGTTATTGCCTACAGAATTCATATATCGGACTCCTTTTTCTGATCTATTAATGTTCAACATAGCAGATCAGGTCTCAGTATGCAGCAATAAAACAAACATTCTGTTATTAGCAGAATAAAGTCAGTTTTCTTCCCAGTCTTTACATTATTCTAAACCAGGCCCAAACTTCTCCCAAACTAAAATTAATTTTAATAGAAAAACTACAGCCAGTATACTAAAGCAATTTGACTGTTTGACTAGGACTCTGGGGAATCCGGGTTTGGATCTCTGCTCAAACATGAACTCACTGGGTGTGAACCTTGGACAGTTCACACTCTCTCTGCCTTACAGAAAGGCAATAGCAAATCTCTTCTGAATAGATAAATCTTGCCATGGAAACCTTATGATAGGGTTGCCATAAGTCTGAGTTGACAAGAAGGCACATAAAGACAACAGGAAAAACATATATGGTAAGGGGGAAAACCAGATTACTCCACATATTGTCAGATTTATTTTAACAGTGTCTCAAGAGGACATGCAATCTGGAAATAAGTCTGAGGCATCTCAGCTGGAGAGCTTGGGGGAAGGCAAGGACAGATGGTTGGAAAGATTTTGTCACTCAGGGTCGGGTTAAGTAACTTTATTTCTCTTTTAACATGTTTTTTTGTATGTATGCTCAAAAAGATGGCCTTCAGGGTGCAGTGTGGGTTGGGAGATACTGTTTAGGGCAATAGTTTGTATTTCTTCCTCCCAAGCATTTTCACTTCGTGTAAGTAATACCAAGCGAAGTAGCAGGAGAACTGGCTGAAATAGCTTGGAGCAAGAAAGAAAAATGTAACCAGTATGTTGAGATTCTGAAAATGACACTTGCAACATCCTGAAACGTGCAGTGTATGTTGTTAAGAAAGGCTTTCTAGCAAAGATGTCGGCTTTCATAGTACTAACTTTGATGACATTCTCCTTCTTCTGCTTATCTCCGTTTTGTTCAGTGCTTCAAGAATAGCCACTAAATCAAGGCACAGCAAGTAACTGTTTTACACTTAGAGGCACTGTCAGGGAAAATTAATGTCACTACTTGAAAGATAACTTCTGCAGAGCCATTGGGTAGGAAGGTCAGATCCTATAAGCCACTCTGCTTGAAGTAGGAGCTTATAGGATTTGGCACGAGCGCTCTACCACCATCATGGGGAATCATAGGATCATAGAGTTGGAAGAGACCCCAAGAAGGGCCCTTATCCAGTCCAGCCCCATTCTGCCATACAGGAACTCTCCATAAAAGCATCCCCGACAGATGGCCATCCAGCCTCTGCTTAAAGACCTCCAAAAAAGAAGACTCCACCACACTCTGAGGGAGTGTGTTCTACTGTCGAACAGCCCTTACTGTCAGGAAGTTCCTCCTAATGTTGAGGTGGAATATCTTTTCCTGGAGCTTGCATCCATTGTTACAGATCCTATTCTCTGGAGCAGCAGAAAACAAGCTTGCTCCATCCTCAATATGACAACCCCTTCAAATACTTAAACAGGGCTCTATCATATCACCTCCTAACTGTCTCTTCTCCAGGCTGAACATCCCTCCCTCCCTAAGTCACTCCTCACAGGGCATGGTTTCCAGACCCTTCACCATTTTAGGAGACAGTTCGAGTTGGCAGGATGACTCTACCCAGACCTCTCATCTTTGTCCAGCACAACAGCCTTGCAGAATACTAGGTATATCTGTGGCATAACAGAGTGCAAATGGCAGTTGTTTCCTGCTTAAATCTCTCCTACATCATATTGTGTGGCACTGCAGTCCAATGCCAGTATGCTCAACCTGACGATATGGATAGCTTCCCTACAGGACCACCAGAAACATCCAACACCCATGGCCAAATGCTGAGAATGAAACATTCTGGCACTGATACTGGATTATCTGTTCACCCATTTCCCCAGGGTCAGACTTATATGAAGGCAGTAACTGAATGTGAGGAACTGCCCATCACTTCGATTTCCACAATATCCTGGAGTGATGGTATATTGGAACACTGTAGGAAACTTAGCAAGTGAGGCAGGTGCAAGCAACATCTATCTGTCACCCACTGCCACTGCATTCTAGCACTTCAAATAAATCCATAGCATTAGGAAACCCGAAATAACAAATGGCAGAGAGTGTAGATGATTAAAAAATTGGGTTGAGGTTGATTTCTCTAACTTTTTTTCTGACAGTGTTTCCCTTTTAAAAAAATAAAACTTTTAAAAGAAAGCCCATGTCTGCTTTGTAGAAACCAGAAACATTTACTGTAATTTTACTTTCATACCATTTGTTTTTACAATGTCAGAGACAAACAGGTGTATGCAAAATATATTTCCCCTTTCAGGTGAATAAAGACAAACTGGAGAAAGTACACAAAAGGAATTATCTTAAAATTCTAACTAGCATAAATAACTCTCTTCCCATTGATGGGATGCTGGACTGTATTGTTTCCAGTCTAATGAACATGTTGTTTAATAGGGTATATTAATGTAATTATTGTATGCAATGCCTATTGTAGGCAACACTAAATTTTAATGACCCATAGTTACGCAGTACTACATGTCAAATTTTTGAGTTTATATTATATATGAATTCAACCAACTGTGTCCTTAAGTTCATTTCAGGGTGTGAAATACACACATACCGTGTACAATTAAACCAAACAAATAAGTCTCAAATTATTTGTTGCCAGCAAGAATCGTAAATCAGTTGAGAATTTAATTATTCTGTCTATTGGATCTCTGTATTTGACTTTATAAACTAATCTGGAGAGTTTAAGCTAATTGTAACTCCAACTTAATTTTCATGCCACAAACAAACATTTTAATTTTAGTATTACTTGCCATTCAAATAGTATTAATCCAGCTGTCATGAAATCAAATATGTATGTGTTATTGTTATTTTAATGTTTTATAGCTTACTTTATTCAGTTTGTATTATACTAGTCACATTCGCATTGGAGTCTAGCAGAACTTTTTAGTATATCTCATTAGGGAAATTCAGAAAACATGTTTTTGGCTGCAGTTCCTAGGCTGCATGGTTAATTAATGTGTGGAGCAAAGCCTAGTGAGAACTATTAATTCCAGTCCTAAATATATCAGTGTGTAAATTGTTCTTCTTTTATTGCTATTTCACCAACATTTCTTTCACAGATATAAATTCATGTTTTGTGTACACAAAAGTAGATTAGTATGACAGAAAAATGGAAAAGATATAGTTACCTACTGGCAATTGATAATATAGCGTAATTATTTTTTCTAAATTTAAGGGGTGTTTTTAATATTGGGAAGAAATGGGTTTGAGATTGCTCAGCCAAACTGCCAAAAAGATTAAGCTGAAAGTTCATATCTCAAATTAACAGTTCAGTAGCATTACAGTTATAACCCTGAAATACGGTTTTGTTTTGTTTTGATCAAACCGTTGGACTTAGACCACATTTAGAATAAATCTGAATTCAATTAATAATAGGTAATCAACATTTATTAAGAAACCAAAATGGAAACTTTATTATTGTCTGATAAACCATGGTCTCTGTGATCTCTGTGGCTCCCACAAATGGATTATCCTGTAACTGTGCAGTGGAGCCTTTGGAACCTTAGAGCAGTGCTTCTCAACCTTTGGTCCTCTAGAGTTTTTTGAGACTTCAACTCCCAGAATTCCTGAACAATGAACATACTGACAGAGACTTCTGGGAATTGAAGTCCAAAACATCTGGCGGCCCAAAGGTTGAGAATCACTGCTCTAGAGCATCACATAACTCTGGAGGCAATAGCCCTGCCCACCTCTATAGAGAGGCCTTCCCACCAGAACCACTAGTTCCTTTTCAACTGCTGCTGGAGTGCCATGGATAGGAACTGTATTCTTTGGATTGGCCTTCAGTTTCATCAGTCTTTGTCAACCTTCTTTGGCCGATTTGATCCCAGGAATGCCTCCAGTTGTTGAGCAGTTCTATTGCTGATGTTTCTGCTTGACTAATAACATGAATTAATATTTTCCCATTCCTCAAAATCCAGATTAAAGTACAATATTCAGCATGTATACTGCTTTCTTTTGAAGCATAAAATAATCTAAAACATTTGTTTACAATGAATTTTGGCTTTAACCATTTGTTTTAGTATGTGTGGTAATGACAAATTTCTATTGAAAAAATAATCATTAGTGACACCTTGTACCCATGAGGATCAATAGCGTTTCTAGCACAGCAATCCAATTCAGTTCAGCATGATAAAAATTTTGTTGGGTGATAGTAGTAAAATAAAGGAAAGAATAAGTAATAAGAAAGCAATTTAGGTAATTCCAAAAAGCAGATTATTGTATCATGTCTGCTGCTTTCTTTAAGTGATGAACATTTAAAAATGAGAAGAACAGGCTTGTCCTTTGGTCGATATGCCATGTCTTTTAGTTCATTTGTAACCTTATCAGCAAATCCTGAAGAACAAAACAAGTTTCCACGTATGGAGTCATCTTGTTTCCATTATTAACACTATATTTTCAAAAATAATATTGAGTTATGGCGATAGGTTCAACTTTCTTTTGAGAAAAAAAATCTGTGTACCGTATATACTCGACTATAAGTCGACCTCATGTATAAGTTGAGTGCAAGTTTTGGGGCCAAAATTATGGATTTTCTTATGACCCGTGGATAAGTCGAGGGTAAAATTTAGGGGCATATAGGAAAGGATCTAAAGGTTAAAGCAAAGCAAAACAATGTCAAATAACTTCCAAAAGTCCATCAGACATACCTCTTTGTGCTTATTCTTAAGACTGGATGGATGAGAGAGTAAAGGGGGTCAGTGCTTTTAGGACAGATTATACTTCTGCTTTTCACCGGGAGATGGTTCCTTCTTTTAAATAAGAGTTAAGATACAGTACTTACATTGACCCGTGGATAAGTTGACTCAGGTTTTTTGGGTCAATTTTTTGACCTAAATTTCTAGACTTATACATGAGTATATACAGTAAATGTGATAAACATCCTGAAGAACTTCTTGTCAACTTCAGCAGATACTGCACCCTGTCTTAGGTGTCCATTGGAGCAGCTCATTGAATATAAGGCTGTTAATGCATTGTATATGCCAATGTCTCAGTAATGTCATAGCAACCGCTGAACATTCTGTATATTTACACACCTGGCGTTAATTACACATTTTTTATATTCACAGCATCGTTGATACAGACCTAACTCTAGGATGAAGTTGTCTTAAATGTAGGATGAGGGGCTCAACTGATGTCTTTTCACTAAACTCGAGAGCGAGGGTCTTGCCTCCTTGCTGATTAAGCAGCAATTTTTCTGCTTGTTTCATACTCGACTGTTAATATGCAATTTTGAGACATAAATAAAAATGGCAAGATGTGGATGTATCTCTGTGTATCATCCCGTGGGCCTTTGGGAGGCCTTGGCTCTTCCTAAACATCTGCAATCCTTGAGTGAATGTCTCTAGTTGCAAGTATAAATGTGGGGTGTGGTGAGTTGCAAACAGGGTTGTGCAAAGCATTGGACAATTTATTTATTTTGATTAAGCAACACAAATCAATGTTTATACAGCTAATGCCAAATTCTAAGAGTGGACTGTGAACTGTTTTTAGAATTGTGATAATTTTCTTTACAAAATTGTGTACCAAAGTGTAATCTGGGGGGGGGGGGGGATGCTCATAGGTAAGTCATGTGCATCTTACTCAGATGTAAGTTGGCTGTTGCAGTTTACTTAATGTATGTTCATATATAATTTTTTATTATTGTTTTAAATATGTTTTAATGTCAGCTGCTTTTTTGTAGCATGTTCATGTGATTGCTCTCTATCGTGTTTAAGTTCCCCCGATGAAGCAGTTGAAGTTTCAAGTTCAAGTTCAAGTTTGTGAGAGTTGTGCATGTAGTGCTGCTGTACATGGATGCACACAACTAATGTGCATGAGTGTGTATTGCACATGTGCAGTTTGTTGTTCATTTGGCCACACATTTGGTGTCTTGGTTCAGGTGTGCAGTGTTCCTATTTCATACACGTGTTGTCTAGTGGTATTAACACATTAAATCTGGAGAGATTTACTCTATACAACTGGAAAGTTGGAACTTAACCAAGATGTACATATGGGCACGTATACACACACATTAAATTCTAGCATCCATATAGCATCCATAATCAATCTTAAGATAACCAAAAACCTAGGATAAGTTGAATGTGAACCTTCCTGTTCTGAGTTTGTCCTCTCAAGAAGGACTAGGACCCTCTTTTGTATGATCCTTAGACTCTGCCACATTCACCTGTTATGGCAAAAAGGAAGATTTCAGTTACATTCATCTGATGGATAAAGAGGATGAACAGGATTGCAAGCTTGAAGGTTCCACAAACTTTTATTCATCCTAGGAAGTTATGCTTTGCCATTACCTCTGAACTGAATCATATGGATGACTGACAAGCTCTTGGCACTTATCACGTATCATTCAAATACAATAATTTATAACAGATTAGAGTGCTTGCAGTTAACTTTATACCATTTCATATTGACTTGCACTATATCCTGATGACCCTGCATCACAAAACGTCTGGCTATGAGCCTTATAAAGACACAAAATTATTGTGGTTGATTCTTATGCAGGGAGCTGGCTGCCAGAAATTCAACATAACCCAATATATATCTTTACACTAGCTTGGGATTTCTTTTGCAAGACATTTTGATGTTGATGAAAAACTAAGATGCAACAATTTATTATTGCCGAAAATGATGTAACAAAGTGGGTGTGCAATTTTAAGGAAACATTTTATTTTAAATTGTTAAAAGTGTTCTGGATTTGTATAGATATTTCCATTATTAGTGCAAAACAGTACCGCATATATTTAACTCTAAGTCATACTCATTTATAAGTTGAGGACAGGTGTTTGGGGGTAAAATTAGGATTTAGATATGACCCTTGGATAAGTCAAGCATAAAACTTAGGAGCATGTAACAAAGGATGTAAAGAACTAAGCAAAGGAGAATGATGCCAAGGAACTTACCAAATTCCAGCATGCATAACTGTTTCTGTTCATGTTAAAGGCTGGAGGTATATCATTGCTATGTGATGTGTGTGGAAGGTGACTAAAGACAGGCAGGAATAAAAAAATGCACGTATATCCAAAAGGATGAAAAGAAAGCAAGGAAAATCGTGGCTACATTAGCCCTGAACTTTAATGTGATAACTTTCGTTGATGAGGTCTTTAAATAAAAGCTGGATGGCCATCGGTCGGGGATGCTTTGATTGAGAGTTCCTGCATGTCAGAATGGGGTTGGACTTGATGGCCCTTGGGGTCTCTTCCAACTTAACAATGGCATGATTCTATGATTTTTAACCCAGAAAACCTAACTGGCAAACACAAATGCCTTATTCAGATCCTTCAATACCTGATTCCTCTTGGCACTCCTTTGAGGGAACATGCAAAAGAGCTGTCGTTTGCCTGTCCAGGCATTGAAAAAGTTTGGAAGTGGTGTCGCAGTGGAGAGAGTAGAGGAGGTTGGTGCTTCTTTTAGGTTCTCCTTGCTCTTGCCTTTAACCATTGTATCAGAGAGGAGGATGTGATAAGAATTTGTGATAAGAATTAATGTACCAAATGTACATTGACCCGTGGATACGTAGGCCAGGTCTTTTGGGTCACTTTTTTGACCAAAAATTTTAGACTTGTTCGTGAGTATATGCAGTAATATGTGTAAGTTTTTCCAACCTGTAGATTGCATGTATCTGAATTCCCTCTTGAGTACCGTTGATATTCCTCACGAGTAGGACCCCAACCCAAACCTCAGAGACGCAGCACTTTTGTAGCAACTGTGTGACCCACTTAATCTCCCCTATTTGCTTGAGTGAGTTACAAGACACCTAGTAATGAGTAAAAAGAGGGGGAAAACCCCATCGTATTCCACCGAAAACTAATGATTTACAGTGCTGGCCATTACAGACAATCCAGTAATTCAGCCCGTTGCAGTAAAAGATAACATGTTCCAATTAACACATTGCTGCCAAACTTTGTTTTTGACTGTGCTTTTTATTTTCTATTCTTGGCGCTCTTGGAGTACTATGTGTGGCATGATCAATGCAAATAACTTTCTATAGAGCTTGTTCCATGTGGTAATGTAGCCCTTGTGCCTTTGCCAGTGTGTGCCATTATCCCTGTGTGGGATCATTAAGGACTAGGGAGGCAGGTGGCTTCGGTGTAACCACTCAGGAATTACTTTCCCTTGAAAGGAGATTTAAAGAAACAAAAGTGGAGAGCAGTTTTATACTCTTTGAGAGGAACAGATATTAACTACTGCAAACTTTGTTAGGCCGTCAGGATTATGAACCTTCCTGTTGATTCTGTCTTTATCTCTGTGGAATTTTCTGCTCCAAGTGGTGTGAAGAAGGGATCTGGGTGTGAGTTTGCTGACCGCCAGCAAAAGACAAATCCTCTTGCACATTTGAATGAAAGTGGCAAATAAAACAGCCCTTTAGATATTTCTGGACTGCGCATCCCATCACCCCTTGCCACAGGCTATGCCGATTAGGTCTCAGGGATTTGTCACATATAGGCAGCCACGTGATCTTATAAAATAATAATAAAAAACTTTATTTTTTATCCCACCTTTCTGTCAATGGCAATTTTTTACCAGTCGTAATGTAACTAAATAGAAGCTGTCTTATTTGGGCAGGAATTCTGGAGCTGCCTTACTTGGACAGGAGATAGATTAATTGTTCAAGCTCTTTCTGAACCCACTTCATTCCTCAATTGCATTCTTCCATTGCATGAATTGTAGCAGTTGCTCCTGTGTAGACAAGTAACACCTTCACTTCCATGCTAGGAGAAGTTGTGCATGCAGAATGTCTCTTTCAGCCTTTTAAGATTTGTAGCAGGAAGCTGGATTATCAGTATAACCATGTTTGACTCTTCAATAGGAGAACTTGGAAGTTGCTTTCTATTTGTAATGAGCTGCTTTGGCACTTAATTGTTTTTTAAAATAGTAATTAGCTGAAACAGTGTTATGGTTTTGCTTGCCAAGGCCAGGGACTGTAATTCACTAGTTTTCATTGTAATGTCATGGTGTCCCTGCCTGTTATTTATTATTGGGTGTGTGCTGTGACTCTGACTGAGTAATGGGAGAGGGAAGAACAAGTGTCATCTGGGTAGTTACTTCTCTGGTCCATCTTTGTAGGGAGTTGTGCAGCTAGCAAAGAGCAGAGGCCAACAACAAGGGTGGAGAAAGGGAATGGAGGAGAAGCAGGAGACATAAGGCATAAAAAACACAAACTGTACTAGAGAGTCACTTTAGTTCATTTTAAAAGGAAACTTTTGAAAAGTCAGTGTGTCTTCCTGCCTTCCTCCATTCTGTCCCAATGAAAGAGACTGACTGCTGCTGAATTCAGTTTCAGAAAGGGAAGGAGGCAGAGTGAATGCACTGGGGATTGGGTGGGCCTGCCTCGCTCCAAATGAATTTGGACTGGCTGAGTAAGTATGAGATGTGTGAGAAACTTTAAAGGAGGAGAGGGAGTTTCCTCTGCGTTGTTTTCCTTCAAGCAGTTTCAGACTTACAGCAACCCTAACTTTGTTTGAGAACAACTGCAGCCACATAGTCTGTTAGGATCATAGAACCATAAAGTTGGAAAAGACTTCAAGGGCCATCCAGTCCAACCCTAGTCTCCCATGCAGGAACTCACAATCAAAGCACCCCGAACTGATGGTCATCCAGTCTCTGTTGAAAGACCTCCAAAGAAGAAGACACCACCAGGCTCCGAGGGAGTTGATTCCATTGTCGAGTAGCTCTTACTGTCAGGAAATTCCTCCAAATGTTGAGGTGGAATCTCTTTTCCTGTAATGTGCCTGTGTCAGAGAGTGGCATTGTCCAGACCAAGTACTCTACTTAGAATTATAATCTCTGGAGATTGGAGGGAATGAGAGCATTTCCTTTTATTTTTCAATGGCATAGCAACATCAGCAACGGCATTATATCAGTAACAAGTAATTTAGTGAATCTCTTTCTGGATTCTAGTAACAAGTGGTTACTCACCTGGTGACCAGAGTAACAAGAAGCTAATTTCTTTTGAGAAGTAACACCAAGCTGTGACCAGTAGATACTACAATACATATGTTCTAAACATTTATCCCTAAAGGAGGTTTTGCCGGAGCAAATACATAAGACTATTGCTCAGGACCTATAATATTGAAAATGCAATCCTGACAACTTTTATTTAGGGAAAAATCCATACACTCAGCTTTATGCTACAGATGCCTGGCTACCAGTGTTGTGTGGTAGAAAACATGTAAAGAATATTCTGTTGCAATCCAGTAGAGGGAGTCTGAATTCAGTGCAGAAACAGGAGAAATGTGGCCTAAAACTACCTCTGTAGGGTAGAAGTATCGGGTCTCAGAGTTTTTTAAACAATATGAACCCTATGTATACTTGGCTGGAAATAAGTATTGGGATCAGGATATCTGTGTCCCTGTGTTAAATTTGTTTAGAATTCTATTTCTAACTTAAAGGGCTTCTGAAACTCTGTCTAGATGGTTGCATCCCCCACGGCTCTTGTAGCACTGTAGCACAAAACCTCATGGAAAAAGTACAAATAAGAATGGGGCTTTGCAGCAGAGTAAGCGTCATATATATGTATCACATGGAGGAATTCTCAATAAAAACGTACAATAGAGAAAAGGTGGCAGTGGTGCGTCAAACATGTGCCGTATTCATAAAGGTATATAAGTAAAGGGGGAGAAGAATTGTCTAGCGTGGTCTTCTGCTATGGAATGAAGTGTAATCCAAGAAAATTGGACATTAAAATATGTGAAATCAATAGTGAAGTTCTTCATCCGATGAAATAGTCTCTCAAGGACAATAGCAGAAGCTTGGAATGATTAATTTAAACTCAGACTGCAGTAAAGGAAAATGGAACTCAATTCTGGACTGGTTTGAGATTGACAAGGTGACCTAATGATGCTCCCATCCGTAATCGCTGCTCCTTTCCTTTAATCTGAAATTAGGTTTGGAATAATTTGTGCAAAAACAGAAAAAGAGAGAATGCCAAGTTGCTGCTGCTTTGCACTCTGAAACACAGGAATGCAACAGTTTTTTTTAAACACATGACTAAAACGTTTTAAGGTTATTTTTTTTTTTAAGTCAGAGGTGGGTTGATTCAGGACTACAGTTGTAGACCCAACTTCCACACAAGTGGCTTTGCTTGACATAGAATCAACGCAGATACAATTGTGGAATGGAAAAAGTCCACACTGTTATTTGTTAAAGTGGAAGAGGCTTTGTCTTACTGGAGTAGGCATCCAGACATTGGTTAATCCAACTACCATACGATGGAAACCGCTTCACCACCTTCACTGATACGTAGACATGGGATGATATACTTGGGTGGAAGGCATTTTATGATTCACCTAACCATCTCTGAATTGGGTGAAACTCTGCTTACATCTTCAAGGTTCCCTATGGAGAAGCCTTGGGAACCACTAGACTAGCCTAGGAGCCTATATCCTGCAACCAGCTAGGTCACCCCTGACTGTCTGGTTCTCCTAGCCTTTCTCAGAGTCCATGAAAATTGGTCCTGGGAGAGGGAAGACTGACTTGCCACAGAAGATGATGCATTGCTATAATTTGCCTTCACTACAAACTAGATTCCTAGTGAGCAGGAGGCTATTCATTCCACTATTCAGAACATAAGCCTCAAAAATCTAGTAGCAACCACATTTAAAATTCAGGAAAAGGAGGGGGAGAAGAAGTAGGCAAAGGACACAGCCTCACCAAATCCCTGCTTGGCCATGGAAACTCATTGAGTGACTTTGGGCAAGCCATATTTTCTCAGCCTCATAGGAAGGAAATGCCAAACTCCTTTGAGAAATTCTTGCTGAGAAAACCTCATGATAAAAATGTTTGGGTCACCATAAGTGAGACATGACTTGAGGGCACACAACAACCATACATCCATATAGTGCCATACAATGCCATACAATGCCCTCTACTTTCCACCTACCATTTGCTCTTTATTTACTTCCTAGATGTCTGTTTGGTTCTGGCTGTGGCCCTTTCTTCATTGGTATAGCATTCTCTTCCCCCATTTTGTCTTTATGCACCCGCACACATCTTTGCCAGGAAGCACTATGTCTCCTTTTTCTGCTCAATCAGGAATCTTTTGAAAGGTGACTCTTGTCATGTGTCACATCCCATCAAGTCTTGAATGGGTCTGTCTCTCAATTAAGGACTGTATGGAGGTGTGTGGCTGTCCAACAGGCATGTTAATTCAGAGGAAAGGACCACTAGCTTCACTGGCCTTATCCTGTAGTAAGTAAGTGTGTTTAGGTCTGCGGCCTAAAGCTTCAGTCCTGTGCATACCTATGTGAGAATGGATTGCATTGAAATAAGTGTGACTTACTTGGGAATAATATGTATGATTCCACTGTGTTACTACATTCTTGGGGGAGTACTTTTCATTCAATATGTTGGAATTTCCTTTTGAATAGACACATATAGGAGGGCTGGACTTGCAACAGTGGCCCTTTTCAACAATATATTATTTGGAATGTGTATGTATAATGTGGAGCGAACATTGTCCTCAGTCAGAAATTTTTGTCTTGACCCTGGTTAAAATAAACAAAGAATTCCATTGATTTTTATTGGCTTTTTTGCTAGATGTGAGTTTTGTGTTGTTCACGCTGAAGCTAGCTACCTCCAACAGGCCAGACCTTGGCAATCACAGCCAATATACAGTATACCAGTTCGATACATACCGATACTATACTTAAACAGAACTTCAAAGGCAATAGCAGAAGGAGGCTGCAAAAGTTGAAGTCATTAATATGCTGGCTGTATTTTCCAGAGCCTGAAAAGTATATGCATGGTCCTTGATGTGCAACAAGTAAACTGTCTCACATTCAGATTTGCTCATAACCTATTTGGTTCCTCAAGAATTATCATGTGCTGCTGTATCTGTAATAATGAGCTTTCAATTTTATTTATTCCCCAGAGTACCTCAGTCTTCAAATGACCTTCTCAGCTTCATGTATCTGATGAAGTTGCCTGTTGCATACCAAATTTGATGGCTGCAATAATCTCATTTTTAAAACTGCCATAGAATATTTACTGCCTGATCCAGAGCGTCATGAACACGTGCAGAGTTCTTGTGGAAGCAGAAACCCTCTCTTCATAAAAAAATATATGAGCATCTCCATTCCAGACAGGGAAGCCAATAAAAAAGTTTCAGTTGTGTTTGTGTAACAATGTTCAAGGCTTTTGTCTTCAGTTAAAAACGGCAAATATTTGAGTCAAATCTCAGGATCATTCTCCCAATGCTGTTCCTGCCAATACTTCCCTGCATTTTAAAAAAAAATCAATTGGCAGACTGAACAAACAAAAGGAAGTATTATTTCACGCAGTATGTAATTATGAAATTCGTTGCTGCAGGGTGTTGTGATAGCTGCTAACGTATGTGGCTTTATAAAGCTTAGGAAATTTAATGGATGATGCTTTGTCAGTGGCATGAGGCATTGAAAAATAATAGCTAAGAAGGTTCAGAAAGAGACTGTTTCCGATAAGTGACATAGATGGGGAAAAAGAAAAGAAAAGGACCGGTTGTGCATCGATGTAATCATTAGTAGCGGCAGCCAGGCATTTAGTTCTGTGGCTCAGAAGAGAAGGCCTATGATATTTTCTTCCGCAGAGGTAACCTATTTTTAACAGCAAACCACAAAGTGTAGCTCTTGGTGCCAATCTGAGTCTTAGGTGGCCTTGAATGAAGGCTTGGGTTAAGAGACTAGTGAGAAGGGTAAGTACCAACACACACCATTTGGTGCTCTTACACACCGTAGCAAGGTAATTGTCACAAGAGGCATTTAGTTAATCTCTGTTGAGTAGGAACCAAACATTGCTTCCGTAGGTCTAGTAACAACGAAACTAATATAAAAGCAAATACATATCTTGTCTATTGGAAAAAAATTCATTCTCATCTAACATAGAAAGTATGAGAAAGTATTGTATCCAATAAAGTTGAATAAATGCTTCTAATACATCAGTGTGGGTTGTTTCAAGAAAATGAGACTTAAACTCAGAGGGACAGAACAACACCTGACTGTGGAAATACTTCATTTGTCAAACAACTGAAACCATTTTTCTAATTTATGACTATTAATGCTTGTTACAAACTATGGCAAAAATGCAATGCTTTCTACTTGTTTTTGGAAAGTTTGTCATCTTAAAAAAATGTGGTTTTATAGGCAGCGAGGTGTGAAAAACAGATTTTGCCTCTGGAGAAGAATGTAAGGCCTGCAACATCATGGAAATTCCTCTGTATAAATTTAACAGAAGTGATTCATGGATTTGTGGCAAATATAGTTCTGCAGTAGAAAAAAATGCATTTGTATTCAAATGCTGACACATTTCTCAATAGCAGAATTATTTGGGTCATAAATGCTTTACAAAGATGAAAGCTTTAACTGTTGACTGCCAAGAGATTTTTGCAAGAATTACCTCAAATCATCAGAGTAATCAATGGCTACCTTGGGCCAGTCTGTCTTTTAACAAAATATAACAAAACACAAAACACTATGCTATGCAGGGATAGTTTTGTTCTAGGAGAAATGCTATGTTCCTTCATAATTTTCTGTCATTTTACCGAAATAAGCCAACACCTTCCATACTTGTTTGTAAAAGGAATTTTTTTTGCATTTTTGATACTATTTTGAATAACAATTTTCTATATTTTGTTCATATTGAAACTTTATATTGCAACTTTTCTCCCATGAATGCTATTAACACAAGTCAAATTAATTATGAGATGTGTTAAAAATGACTTCATACCGTGTGTGAATACGTGACTGCTCTGAATTTATCACTGTTATTTTGGGTTTTGTCCTGAGTTTGGATGCCAAGTTTTAGCAGTGGACAGGAGGGTGTTTGCCCTGTTAAATGGGTATGCCAGCTGCACCAATGCCTGAATATGCCAGATCCAACCATGGTGTCACATTACTTAACTACACCCTGTTTGTGTTGCGGTAACACACTCTGTGTGCAACTGCCTTAGAAACAGCTTGAAAGCTTCCGGGGTCCAATTTGGTAGAATAACACAAATGTTATTTAATTGCAAAAATCATATTTGGGGTTTATTTGTATTTTTGCTTTGGAGGGATTTGAAGAAAGTATTAAAACAACTGCCTCAAACAAATTAAAAGATTAAAGTGCTGCATCGTCTAATGCCAAAACTATAAGACTGCATATAATTTTTTTTCTACGATTAGACAAGACTGAACAGAAAATACTCATAATTTCAATTTATATTTGGTAGTAAATAAGCAATGGTTTACCTTTCAAGTGAAGAGTTTCCCTTCTGTCCTTACTCCTATCTATCTATAGGACAGATTTCACTGTTGAAGAGGGACACCCCCATCTCTTGCACACACCCAATTCCAGTTTTCTCCCAAAACCTTTCAGCCACTTCCAGTTTCGATCTTTGAGAACGGTGTGGCCCAAACTGATTCCTGGGGCAGGAGATGGAATAGTCCTTAGACTTTTGGACTCTCTCTCACCCTTTAACCTCATTTGTAGGGTACGCTTTCCCCCTTTTCTGAGTAAATAGTCATAGGCCTATGCATAAAATCAAAATAAGAGGCAGGTTTTCCAGAGCAGATGGCAGGGTATGGTCTGTGGTGTTTTCTGCTTTTAAAAAAAATACTGATTACTGGTCACAAGTGATACTCTCTTGTGGCAAAAGCATTCACTTCCTTGCAGTAGTCTGGAATAACCTATTATTGAGTACTGTGCGTGCCTTTACTACTGTATCCAATTTCACTGAAATTGCACTCTTCTAGTCAGTGTTCCAGTAGTGTCCAAATACTGAATTATGGCTTCATTGATTGATTGGATGCCTCTATTTGTGTCTCGTGGATGTCTAAAAGCTAAGACTTGGTGTCCCTTTGGGCACACCTGTATTACATAACAGTGTCTTGCCTGGACTATGCTACGCTGCTACAGGAATTTTAGTGGTAGTTACTGATAAGTAAGTAAGGCGATAATTTTCATTGGGTTGGAGAAAAATTATTTGTCCCCCCCTCCCCCCCACTATGGATGTTGTCCATCCCTGGGTTACAGTAACAAGATTATTCCTTAGTAGCCAAAATAACTAAAGCGAAGCTATTGCCCTTTGGACATGGCATGAGACGACATGACTCATTGCAAAAGAGGATCATGCTTGGTAAAGTGAAGACTAGGAAAAGAGAAAGACTCCATTATAGATGCCTTGGTTCAACACAGCTCTTTAGTTTGCAAGACCTGAGCCAGGCTGTTGAAGACCAGGGCTCTTGGAGGTCTCTCACTCATAGAGTTCTCACAAGTTGATGCCAACTTAATGACAAATAAAAACAAGAAGATTTTTTCAGTGGAAAATTTAAACTGAACCTTTAAGCTAATTAAATAATAACATTGCAAACACAAGTGTAAATTAAACAAACTTTCTATTAAGACATGCAATAATTTTTTTTCTTCAGGCTGTTAAACCATCATTAGTAACCAAGTTCAAAGCTATTTTACTATGGATTTTCACACTGCCTGCATTTCAAATCATATTATCTTTTAGGAGAATAGCCTGCCCACAAATAAGGCCTTGTGAATACCATTTATAATTAAAACATGTTAAAATACATTTCACAGTTTATTGATAGTGAAAATGAGCATCTTCTGTTAACCTATTCCAGGAGGGAATTAGCCAGCATCTTGGAATGGATAGAGCCGTATTTAAATGAAAATACACTGGCAAAGCTTCAAGCAGTTTGGAGGTTTTGTTTCTATTATTTTCTAAAGCCCCCATTGGTGGGTGATTTGAAAGCTGTACAAATTTAAAGCAATTAAATAAAATGAGGCCCAATGGCCCAGAAAAGCAGACATACTAATAAACAACAAAATAAATATTCCAACTGTTAACGGATCCAGACCAGCTCTTAGGGAAGACAATATAGATGAAAATCACAAAAATTAGCCTCCTAATGCCAAAGGATGATTAAATGTAAAAAGGACCACAGTGGTGATCTTTTTATGCTGGCTGTTTATAATTTTCTGTCTCTTTGGTCTCCTTATTATCCCAGCCTTTCATATGTTTGAATAAAAGGCACATTACCAATCCTCCTACCAATCCTCTTCTACCATTTTTTTCTTTTGATAGGTCTCAGCCCCTTATGGAAGTGGATGGTGTCCAAAAGGCAAACCATTTTTTCATGCGCTCTCTCTCTCAATGAATGGATAGGTGGAAGTGATAAGCAAAACTGAAATATATATTTCAGCTTCCACTTCCTTCAGTTGCTAAACATGAAACTTAGCTGCATTCTGTTTAGAAGACTTTTCCTGGCATTCTTTAACGAATGATGGTACTATCCTCTAAGCTAAGGCCATGAGGTGTTAGAGCCTTAAGTCTATAGATCCAAATATTCTTCCTATTGTCACAAATGTCTGAAGGAGAAGGCCTATCAAAACCAAACTTCCTCCACTTTTGCATGTACATACATTCTCGGCACTTGTGTGTATTGTTGTCTGTGATCATAGAATCATAGCATCCTAGAGTTGGAATAAGAGACCCCCAAGGGCCATCCAGTCCAACCCCCTGCCATGCAGGAACTCACACTCAACACATCCCTAACAGATGGCCATCCAGCCTCTGTTTAAAGACCTCCAAAGAAGGAGACTCCACCACTTTCCGAGGTATTGTATTCCACTATCGAACAGCCCTTACTGTCGGGAAGTTCCTCCTAATGTTGAAGTGGAATCTCTTTTCCTGTAGCTTGCATCCATTGTCTCGGATCCTAGTCTCTGGAGCAGCAGAAACAAGCTTGCTCCCTCCTCAATGTGACATTCCTTCAAATATTTAAACAGGGCTATCATATCACCTCTTAACCTTCTCTTCTCCAGGAAAAACATCCCCAGCTCCCTAAATCGTACCTCATAGGTTTCCAGACCCTTCACCATCTTAGTTGCCCTCCTTTGGACATGCTCCAGTTTCTCCACATCCTTTTTGTATTGTAGTGCCCAGAACTGGACACAGTATTCCAGGTGAGGCCTGAACAAGGCAGAATAGAATTGCAATATTACTTCCTTGATCTAGACACTGTACTTTTATTGATGCAGCCTAAAATCGCATTGGCCTTTTTAGCTGCCGCATCGCACTGTTGACTCATGTTCAACTTGTGGTCTACTTGGACTCCTAGATCTCTTTCACATGTGGTCTCATTCAGCCAGGTGTCCTCCATCCTATATCTATGCATTATATTTTTCCATTCTAAGCGCAATACCTTATCATACCCAATGTTACACTGTTTATGAGTTTTTGTGTGTTGTTATATGTCTTCGAGAGACTGACTTATGATGGCCCCGACCAGGGTTTTCATGGCAAGATTTATTTAGAGGAGGTTTGCCATTGCCTTCCACTGAGGAAACTACGAGAACTTGACTTGCACAAGATCATCTAATGGGTTTCCATAGCTAAGTGGAGATGAGAGCCTTGCTATCCCAGAGTCTTTGTTCAACACTCAAACCACTCTACCTTGTCCAACCACTTTGGATCAAATGAGTAGACCATCTCATATAAAATAAATCTGTAACGTACAAATAAATTGGTAACGTACCTCACTTAAATTAGGTTCTTGCTAACTTTTAACCTCCTTCACGAATTGTGCATGATATCATGTAAAGTCCCTATATTCTTTACATAGCATTTTTATTGCATGGTGTTTGACCAGTGTTAATTGCCATGGACACATAATACATTAATTCATGCATCATTGATCCCTATGGGGACAACCAGTGTGAACTAATGACTGAGTCTTTGATTAAAGAAACAGGACTCTTTATTTTTTAAATAAGGGTGGCATGGTGGTATTATACTTTTCTTATTAATCTTAACCATGGTTTCTTGCATTTGCACAGAAGTAAGTTTTTTTAAGTAGCTTCAAACTCTGGGTAACGCTGATAGTGTTAACCATTTTAATGTCAGTGAAGATATGACGCACACCAAAAAACCTATTAAAAGAGAGAAATTGGCTCCAGAGGGCATTTTGAAGGTAGGTGTTTGAGTTGCAAAGTTTGTGTAGCAATACTGTTGTGAAATAAGAGTTAATATTGTAGGGGGTCAGCTACCTTCTAGAGACAGTGGAAGACAGATCACTTCCTGGTTTTATTTTCAAAAATGTGATAGTGGTAGAGGATCTTGTATTTTCTACTGGAATAATTTAATGTTGATTCTCAAAAAGATGTATCTGTTCTTCATGGAAGGTAGAGAATACTATTTAATCTTTATTTAAACAACACATTGCTTATAATGTGGGCATCTTTACATGTATGTTAGACTTCTATTATGTTTAAAAGAGGGATGAGAATTAATGCAGAGCAATTCTCGCTATTTTGATTCAAATACAATACCTGTTGTTCAAGACTAGTAAATGTGTAATCAAATTATAACTATACTATATGCGATAGACAATGTTCTGTAATTAATTTGAATGGCATTTTAAAGGATTTTTAAAAACATGAGCCAAAGATGATATGCCTTCCAACATTTCAGACATGAAAACTGAGACACATGTGGCCAGGAAACATCAGAATAGGGTCAAGATGGCAAAAATTGTGTATCAGAAAGAACACACAAATGAGGAGAGTCCACAGGTGTTTGCTCTCACTTGAACAAACAGGTAAAGGTACCCTGCCTGTCCTCTCCCACCTCTGAGTTAGTTGAGTGCAAACTACTATTTCAGTTTGAACTCGCTTTGTAGCAACTGAGGTAAGCCAGGGACAAAGGAAGAAACGAGGAGGAGGAGAGAGAAGCTGGGACATTTTAAAAGCAGCTGAAAAAGTGGAATGACAGATTAATTGTGACTGTTCCAAATTGTGACAGTTGGAAGATGGGTGGCTTCAAAATGCTCTGGTGGCAGGACATTTATATACCGCATGCCACCGGAGCGGCTTGCAGCTTGCTTCAAACCACTGTTGAGCAGGAAAAAAACAGCTTTTTGCTGGCTGAAAAATGAGTGAATCTTTGCTGCTCCTTGTATGAGTGCCTTCAAGTTAGATTGGGGCCACAGTGTGTGCTTGCTGTGTCCCCAATCCAGCTTTGGTAGGGGGGGCTTGTTTATTATAAGTTACTATGGGGTACCAATTCAGGGCAGTCTGTTTTGCCCCTTAGTCCAGTACTCAAACCACTAGACCACACTGGCTCTTTCATACTTACACATATCTGTCTTTGTAAAAAGTTTATAGTGTACATGTATACCATTTTACATTTTGCATGGTTTTAATAGATTTTTGGAAAAAATAATGTAAACAATTCTATTTAAAATCCTTTGGAGGCTTTGCATACAAAGACATTTTTTGGGGGGAGGACATCTTACCCTTGGTCACTATTCTGTATATCATTCTTCACAGAGAACCGTTACCGGAAAGTTCCAAAGTATCATGTAAGCAAACAAAACCTTAAAGACTTAACAAATATTTATGTAACAGCTGTATAAATTAAATCTGCCGCATGGCCATATAAATTCAAATGAAATTTATCAGTCAAGTTATTGTCTATGCACAGTAAATTTTAATATTCCCCAGCATATTTCATGGCATCTTGAGTTTTGTAACTATTTAGTGTGGGTTTTTAAAATTACTCAGTATTGATCTTGGCTGGTTTACATTAGCATCAGAGGCAGAATTTGGATCAGATCAGTAGTCAGATTGCATTGAACACACTTGAAAATACCAGTAAAAAAAAGAATTAGGCCAAATAACAGTAGATATGGAATAGTGGTTTCTATCTCAGGTACTTTTTACTCAGAGAGATATTACCAGTGAATACATTTCATTTGTCTCCAGACTTTTTCATTTGTTCATAGAGAACTGTCATCAGAGCTGTCACTGACTTTGGCCCAAATGATGCCAGATCATCTGAGTAATCTCCTGATATATTATTATCCACACAGACTTTGAAATACTCCGACACTGGCCGGTGCTGCAACACTTCATTTGCTAACCTCTCAGTATTGATACTATGAAATTTCCTGCCTTTAAAGATGTCACAGCTGAAGGACCATACTAAATAAATCAGTTAAAACTTTATTATCTGTTTGGAGTGTATCATTTGAACCCATGGCTTCAGTAAATGTCTTCTGCCTCACATGAAAAGTCATAACATCAGCCAGGTGAACTGATGAACTGCGTCTTCTGTGAACAGATCTTCATTTCCTATGGCTTTGTAAAAACAAAGCTGTAATTTACATTGACATATCCTTTCAGCCTATGGTATTGTCAATATCACAAGACATCATATTGCTGCATTCCTTTCTCAGTCTGGTTTTCCTTAGGACAACATTTGCAGATTGTTGGCATGTTATGTTCATTCCAAGCAGCATTTTATAAATCTTCACACCTGTTTGTATGCTATGGAGACGATAAAAAAGGAGAACCAAGTTTTTTACCCAACTGTTTCGTTTGCTGAATGGATTGTTATGGCCATTGAGCTTTGCTGGCACTTGGCTAAATTGGCCTATTCACAGGTATGATCAGTCGTTCTGCCAGAGCTACTGTTATCTCTGCAGCACTTCTGAGTGAGGGACCAATCCCAGCTATTTTCAAAGCAGCCACATGGTTGTTACCCTCAATGCTTATTTGTCCCTATTATCTGGATGTGAGATCTAGTCAGGAAGCATATTTTAATAGACCGCTATTCTCATCTCTCTTCATCTGACACTTTCCTGACCTCCTCACAAGCGAGTTCTATCAACTCCCATTTATATGAATCACATATACCACAAAGTTGAAAGGCAAGTTGCTTCCTTGTAACTATGGTTCTACTCTGGGATCTCTGTGACTCACACAAATGGGTTATCCTTTGCCTACTCAGTGCATCATTCAGAGCCTTCTGGAGAGTTACAAAAGCTTTTCGGTGGTAGCTTTGACCACCTTCAGTGCCTCTATATAAAGGGTATCCTGCTGATACTGCCCATTCCTTTTCATCTGCCACTGCAGCCTCATCATTAGGAACTGTGTTCCTCAGGTTTGTCAGTCTTTATTGGTTGATTCTGGCCAATTTCAGCTTTGGCGGTTGTTGGTGCTGATGTTCGAAGCCTAGCTCACCCTTTGGCTATTTCTTCTGCTTACATCTTTCAAATTGTGTATCTCTTGTGCCAATAAGTTCATGGAATGGGGTGGACGCATGAAGTGTCTTCTCTAACTTGGCAAAGATCATGTGTTTGCCTCTTGTGCCCATGTATTGCTTTTATGCCACAAATGAGATGGAATAAGAGAGTTGCATCTGAAAACACTTATAAGACCAGGCTCTCAGCCTCAAATATAGTCTACTCAGCTTTTGGGATCTGTCAGTATGAAATATGACAGAGAGAGCACCGATGTTGAAGTTGGTCTTGATCTGGTCATCTGGCATACGTTCATTGTATCTATACAAGTGAAGGCCTCACAGGCAAATTCTGATACTGCAGTGGTAATGTCAACACCTGCTTACACCTGACCATTCATTGGAAGTTGAATTAGAGGCAATAATTTCTCAGCACAAACACAAGAAGAAATGTCCCAAAGATGAGGACCATCATCATCCTCCTGCCTCCACCTCCATGACCTCTTCTCACTGAGATTGTCTCCTTGCAAAAGCCCTCTTCTCCTGTTCAATTGTCCCCTGCTGTCATGGAAGTGGGAGGATCCAGTACTTCAAGAGTCCTTCCTCCTCAAATTGTTGGAGACCCTGCATCATTCTTCAAAATCTTCTGAAGTTGTTTGAGCTCTTTCTCACATACTGAGAATATACTGGAGGGTGAATTTCTGGAGTTTTGTCCTATGATGAATGTCTCAGTTTCACCTTTTCCTAGACAGCCCCCATCTTTGGGTATTCCAGCGGTTAGACCTCTTTCTTCACTGCTGTCTCCACCAGGTTGACCGACACTTCAGTCTTGATCAAAGTCTTTCTTGACTTCTACTGATTCTGATTCATCTTTGGGATTGAGGTACAATTCAAGAAGATATTGTTGGCCCCGACACTCTTGGTACTACAGTCAATGGTACTGCAGGCATCACAACTATCATGAGATAGCTCTTCTTAATGCTGTAGGCCAAGATAATACTTAAGGAACCTTTACTCCTGCAGAATGCATTTCTAAATTATTTTTGAATTCTCACTCTTCCCTCTACTACTGCTAGAGAGAGAGAGAGAGAGATTTGTAAAATGGAATTAATGGTGAAGATGATTTACAGAGAATATTGTTTTAAGTATGATTCAGAATTTGATAATTAATAGTTTGCTGTCAAAGCTAGTGCTTTAATCTATATTTTCCAGAAATGTTAAGGATCCCCCCATTTAATGTCTATAAGAAATTTCCGTATTTTTGTTTCATTCTAGCAGGGTGACAGATTGATAAATCCTAGGTATTAATTAACTTCATATTGTAATGAAGCATCTAATATAATATGATCCTGTCATTCCCAGCTCTATCCACTGTTTGGCTTCTTATTCAGATCTGTATGAATGGTGCAATTAAACATTTGGTATACCCTCATTTAGGAAAATTGGTCTTTTAGGGACCTGTGATTGGGGGGAGAAATCTAATTTTCGATAGAAAAGGTTTGGCTAGTGAGAAAATCTTTTATTTGTCCTTTACGAAAAATAAAGATGGCCTAATGTTACTCTTCTTTTTCTGATGGTGGAAGCAATTAGTCCCCAAATATGTAAAAAACAATAAAGCATAGAATGAGAACAAAACAGCATATACCTGTATACCAAATTAACATAAATTAGTGGAATGGGAAAGATGAGTTACTCATATTTGTAGTACCAATATACAGGAGGAGCAGGAAGAAGAGGGATCAGGGCTTCAAAATCTCAAGACCCCTTTGAGCAACTCTTTAACCGCCACCCTCCAGAGTCTCACCCCGCAGTTTGGGAAACATTGTCATATATGATTAACAGACTACTAAAAAGCTACAATAAATTTTACTGTTTATAGCGAACAATAAGACTACAGAATAATAGTAGCAGAAACATTATAAAGGTAGAGGGATTCTGTATGTCTGCATAATCCCATCAACAGAGAAACCTATTATTTTACATTGATGCCATGAAAGACAGACTATAGTTTCAGATCTTTACCACTAATATTCCTTTGAGCCTTTACTTCCTGGCTTTTTCTGGTTTGGGTTTTACTAAAAGCATATTTCAAGCTCTGCAGCGCCTGCTAATTACTTATAACCTTGTGGTTCTTTGACTTTCTCCCCTCTTTCAGTTTTAATTTTTCACCACTGGCTGTGTTTCACACATGGAAAGGAGAAATTCCTTCACAATATAATATACCTTTTTCATAGTCATATACTGCCTGTTGCTACAGCCTCTTATATGCTGTAAACCCAGAATAATTTCAGTTGTATTGTCTGAGCGGTAATGGTGAGCAGTCTAAAATTTCCTTGCTGAGAAATATTGACAAGCTGTGAATCTAGCTTTTCATTCGTGTGTGATATTTTCTAGAATACATGGACCTCACTGTTTTCCTTAGTTGTCTACCCTCCCACAATACATGAACCTAATTCCATTTTATTCAATTTATTAAATGTTATTAATGACTCCAGGACAGGCTCTCAGGAGCATAAATGCTAATGAAACTCTGATGGGATTTGAGTCATCAGAATATTTTGATGCAGTGGCGCTCGCCTCGATGATCTCTCACAACAGTTTTAATGGAGATGTTAAGTAAAATGGATCAGCAAGTAGAATCTTGTGAGAGTCTCTGCAGCATAGCTGTCAATGTCAGACAGCAGGCTCTTCTTCCCTTGCCAATCTTGTGAGGGGAGGATTTGCAGAAAAGCAGTGCCTCACCGCCTTTGCTTGATCAGAAGGATACCTTTACCAGCAAACTGAAAGCCACTGGAGATGTTCATGACAGTGATCACCTTGCTTCTAAGTCAAGGCTTAGTTATTTATGTAGTTAATTGTGTGCCACCTTTTAGGAACAAGTAACTAGAAGGCAGCTCGTAAGAACATACAGTATAGTATAGTAGTTACAAAATATAGTATAGTAGTTACAAAATCAAAATCAGTTAAACAATAATAGCATCTAATTAACTAACATAAAAATACAGACCAGTTAAAATAAGATCCAGCAGCCCTGTTTTGGTGTATTGTCCATTTCTTCCTGAACCCCATCATAGAATCTTTCAATATATTCTTCCTCTGTCGTTGTGGTTGGTGCATATCCATAGCTCATGGTAACGTTTATAGGTTTTCCCTGAATTATTGACATGGTTCGGTCCGATTTTGCATTGTATCCTTTGACTGCTCTTGCTACATCTCTTGTCACTATGAAAGCCACCCTGTTTCTATTAATCTTTTAATTTCCTGAGTAGTACACTGTGCAGTTATCTGAGTTAAAAACGACCAATTCCTTTCCATTTTAGCTTGCTATGTTTGTGCGTTCCATTTCCTTTTAACTATGTCTAGTTTCCCTTGGCTCATGCTTCTCACATTTCACATCTCTACAATATGTGTAGTACTGCTTATAATGTTATAGGATGTTATTTATTTTTTTGAGAATGAGTGCTGCTTGGCTTCTCATCTTTTTGAGTTCTTGATCAGGTCTCTATTTGTGATTTCCCACTATGGCTCCTCATTTGCTCTCTGTTTCTGTTCTACTCCTGCCTTATTTTTCATTTTGGCTTGTCTCTTTGAAACTTTGTAGTTGCTCAGCTCTGGTGTAATAGATTTTAGGTCTACTACAAAGATCTGTTTGAAGAAAGCTGCATTTAAGTGACGATTAATGTAGAAGCAGATGGAGCTGATCCACACAAGGAGAGTATTTTTGTCTTTAATCATTCTTTTAATGAAGTAAATATTTTGTAATTGAGCAGTTTGTAGCATTAATATAAATGCAGTTATTCTAGATTAGTCATTTCAATTTTCAAACTTCTAAACCAGCTATCTGCAGTTCCATATCTTTTTATACTTTGTTTGAAATAATAATTGAACTTCTTTTTGCCTTAGGCTCTTAGCTGGATATTGGCCACAGTGAATCTGCTTCAATATGTTTGAAAATGTTCTGATGTCAAGAGGAATCCTTTCAGGTGTATGCTAAGGAGACTTCAAAAATGGTTTAATATAGCCCTGTTGAAATTTCTTACTAGAAGCAATTCAGTGTTAATACTTTGTTTTTGTTTTAGCAGAATTTCATTGGGAAAGCTATTTCTTTTTATTATTTTTACATAGGCCTTTATCTGCTAATCTTTGCCATCTTTGTGTATCTGTTATAATTGAAGATATATAAAAGACAGCTGCTCTTTAGGCTTACTCCAGCTTGCTTGCTTTTAGTTTGATTGTCTTTGAATTAATGGACTTTGAACAATGCTCAGAGCTAGTGATTTAATATTCTTTTGATTGAACTCTTAATACTATTAACTAGTGTTCTGCAGGGCACAGAAACTTAGAAAACCCAGCAGAAGTTATTATGTTGCTCACATTTATATACAAAAGTAAAGAAACCATGTTTTACTGCTGCATCTTACCCTGAATTCCATTTATAACAACAGCCAGAATATAAATACTGTTCTCAAAGCTAACTGGAATAATACAGTGCTTTCATCTGTGTTGTCTCTTATTTAGAGCTACTCACGCATCTTTAAAAGACCTGATCATTAGTGAGAAAATGGCTTTATCTGAAGTCTGGTAGGACCTGTCTTAGGTGTCAAAATGCTGGAATGTTTGGACTGTTAGGTTTACCTGGTTGGTTAAGAAAGCCCACCTGTTCTTCTTTTTGTTGTTAGTTGCCCTCAAGATGACTCTGACTCATGGCGATCTTGTAGATCTTCAAGAATCCCTATCCTCCACTGCAATCTTGCCCATATCCTGAAAGCCCTTGCCCATAACCCTCCTGATTGAGTCTATCCATCTGGTCTGTGGTCTTCCTCTCTTTCTTCTACCCTCCACCTTTCCTAGCATTATTGTGTTTTTCCCCTAGTGATCCATGCCTTCTCATGATGTGGCCAAATTACAATACAGAATCAACTTGATCATCTTTGCTTCCAAGGAGAGGTCTGGTCTGTCTATTCAAAGATCCATTTGTTTGTCTTCTTGGCTGTCCGCAGTATCCTAAGTATTCTTCTCCAGTACCACATCTTGAATGAGTTGATTTTCTTTCTGTCTATTTCCTTCTTTGTCCAACTCTCACATCCATACATGATAATTGGGAGTGCAATGGCTTAGGCGACTCTGACTTTGGTGCTCAGTTGTATGTCTTTGCTCTTCGGTTTCTTGTTCAGTTCTTTCATAGTTGCCCTTCCCATTCCTAGTCGTCTTCTTATTTCTTGACTGCAGTCTCCATTCTGGTCAATGTTTGATCCTAGGTACAGGAATTCTTTTAACCATTTCAATTTCATCATTGTCTAGATTGAATTTGTGTATTTCTTCTGTGGTCATTATTTTTGTTGCCTTTATGTTCAGCATCATATCTGCCTTTGAACTTTCATCTTTGACTTTCCTTATTAACCGTTCCAATTCCTTAATGTCTTCTGCTAATATCATGGGGTCATCTGCGTATATTAGGTTGTTAATGTTCCTTCCTCCTATTTTACTCCTCTTCTCTTTTTCTGTTTCTGCTTTAATTGGCATTTTATTTTGTTAGTTTTAAAAATCAAATCATCTCCCTGCCCCCCAAGAAGCAGACAAGACATTATAAAACTGAATATTGCCAAAATTTTAAGAAAAATATAGTTCTTATATCCTATAATTTTAATTTCTATACTCTACCCTGAATCTTTGCAATGGGACAGGCTAGAAGTTAAAATAAATATGTTCTATTATTTGTAGTCCACTCCATGTTTTCCTATCAGTTCAGGCGCACAGTAATCTGTATTAATTACAACCCAGATCTTCTTTTGGGTTTTAAGCAATCCTTCTCCCCACATGAGCTGCACCTGGCTAGGTAGCAATTAAAAGATTTTGAGAATTATAAATCAGACACTTATTTGGAATGAAAGTTGTTGTTTAAACAAATGTACTCTCCTTATATTGTCTTTCTGCATTTTCTGGAACCCACACATAATTTTACTGTGTTCAGAGAGCGGAAGCACACTTATGTTCATTGTACTAATCTTTGGGTGCCACCTTTCAGCACTTTGGGAGGACCTTTTATTGATTTCAGTGTGTTTTCTGAGTAAATATGCACAAGGATGATGTCATATCTCTCTTCCTAGACAACTCAGATGAAGAAGATGAGGAGGCAGCTTGTGAGGAGTCTGTTGTTCCTGATAATGAAGGTTTCTTAGAGTCCCAGGATCTGGTCCCTGAGATGGCAGAAGCTGAAAATGCTGATGACATGCCCCTATACTTTGCTGAGCAACTAAGAGATAAATGCCGATCACAGCAGTTGTTGAGTTAGTGATGCTGATTAATTAGGTACCTGGTGCTGTTGAGGAAGCTACTCATAAATCTCTCAGCAGCCTCCAGTATCCGGGTCAACAGGAGGTTGATTGTGCTTTGGTCAAACCTCACATGGAAGATTGTGTCCAGTTCTGGTTACCACAATTCAAGAATGATGTTGACAAACTGGAGTGTGTCCAGAGGAGGGCGACCAAAATGGTGGAAAGCCTGGAAACCATGTCCCATAAGAAGTGACTTAGGGGGCTGAGTATGTGCAGCCTGGATAGCCATGTTTAAATATTTGATGTTATATTGAGGATGGAGGATGGAAAACTAGTTTTCTGCTGCTCCATAGACTAGGACACAGAGCAATTGATTCAAGCTACAAGAAGAGAGATTTCATCTAAACACCAGGAAGAACTTCCTGACAGTAAGAGGTGTTCAACAGTGGAACATGCTGCCTTGGAGAGCGATGGGATTTCCCTCTTTTGAAGTTTTTAAACAGAGGCTAGATGGCTATCTGTTAGGGGTGCTTTGATTGTGTATTCTTGCATGGCATGGGGTTAGGTCTGATAGCCCTTGATGTCTCTTCCATCTCAATAACTCTGTGATATAGACTGAATTGACTGCTTGGCCGTTCTTGCCTTATAACCCCCTATTTCCCAGGATGCTTGCTGACTGGAGCACAGGACAGCTGGCTTGTTAGGTTCATAATTTCCCCTCCTCACAGTCTTATTTGTTAAAAAAATATAAATGGGGGTTATAAAATAAAATAACACTTACCAAAAGGTAGAAGAGTGGACTACTATAATTAAAAAAGATATGCTGCATTTGAAAAAAAAAAAGTGTCAATGTCATTTAAAAAACCGAAAAAACAGATAAGATGTGTCTTTTAAAAGATAAATGTTATGTTAGAATGCTGAGAAACAGATCGCAATGTACTCTTCTGAATTCAAAATATGAGGCACAAGTGAAATTTTTGCACCAGATGGAACTGAATCCATAAAACTCTTAAAGTAATTGTGTAGGATGTGCAAACAGCTGACAAACTCTAAGCCAAACACTCATGATTTATGGAATGAATATTCATTAATGCTTGTCTTTTAATGAGAACAGTTCAACCAATGTTTAATTCTGAAACCTACAGCTCCTTTTAATTTGTCAGTTTATCTCTTCTATCTCTCTGATCGCTTTTATAACAAGCCTCTTTTCTAAGCCTCTTACCATTGCTTATTGTTACCCAAGTCCTTTGTGTTTATGGAATTATACTTTGAACCACATTTGCTATATATGTTCCCCAGTATATTTTTACCTTTTAAGTTCTGCCTTGACAAACCAGAACAAAATATGTTTTAAAGCTGAAGCTCAAACTTTTACTGCTTTCATTATATTTCATTCCATAATATAAAATTGTACCTGGATAGTTGTGGTTTTTGAAGGAAAAAAAAAACTTTACTTCATTATGTTATCACAGTCTATACCATCATGAGAAGTTTGGCTGATGGTCCAAAGAAGGAGCTGCCCTTGTGAAGAATTTGCATACATTGTGTCAACAGAGGATACAACTTTTTAATAAAAAAGGCAGTGGTCATGACAGTCCTGAGTTTCAGCTGATCCAAAAATATGGTTTTAACACCTGCTTTGCTATCTTTCTGAGCGTCGAACATCATCTTTGGAATATCACATCTAATACCCCTCACTGTTTCATCTTCATCTTCTAAAAGTAAAATAAATAATACAAATGCCATTGTTGTGTGCCTTCAAGTTGTTTCCAGTTTATGGCAATCCTAAGGTAAACCTATCACTGAGTTTTCTTGGTAAGATTTGTTCAGAGGGGTTTTTGCCTTGCCTTCCTCTGAGGCTGAGAGAGTGTGCTTAGGCCAGGGTCACTCAGTGAGTTTCTATGGCCAAGCAGGAATCTGAACCATGCTGTATTGGTTCTCAATAAAAGTATAGCAAGACCTATATAAACATCATGTGATACCTTTCCTGACATTATAAAATTGTCATTCTAGTAATATGAATTTAGGCTGGAGAGCAGCTTAAACCCTCAAGCTTTTAACATTTTGCTGGACCTCTTACAGTGTTTTCAGGATTGAAACTAAGCCTCATTAGACCAAACCCATCATTAGGAGAATTCTCTCCAGTGAATGTGCTTTGTTTGGTGCCATAACAAAGAAGATTTGGTATACAGGGGAAACTTTTACTATAATGTTCTCAGCGGATCAGAAGTATATTACAGACTCATTCTTAGAGTAGGCTTCCCAAATCTCATCCACAAGATCCTCAACTTTAAGTTAAACCACCATGGACATTGCTTTACTTTTCAGAGGACTGACATGTCCCCTTAGTTTTCTCTTTGCCCCAATGTCAATTTTGAAACACAGAATTTAATGTGGTAAGGTGAAGGAAAGCAAAAAACCCGTTAAATTCTTGTATCTATCAGGTAGAAAAGTCCCTGACATGTACTAGCAGCTTTAAAATTGCCATGTAATAAAGGAAAAGTAAGAGCAACCTTAGTACCAACCTCTTTAAACCTCTTGAGTTTCAAGCTGAACAAGAAACAGTTTTTTTTTTCTTTTGACACAGAGACAAATTAATTCTGGCCAAGAAGTTAAATATAGATAAATTTCCAGGGAAAAGGAACTTTGAAGCCTGTGAGTGCTCAGAAATGCATTTAAGATATCAAGCTAAGCTGGTTCACTAAATCAATGCCTCCCACCGTATGATCCCATTCTCTTCCAACCAGTCCCTTAGGCTGTTAATTCAGACCCTTCAATGACAACCTCTTCTCATCCTTCAGTATCAACCCTGAAGACTGTGATGCTGGAATTTCATCACCGGAGATTCTCCACTGAGACCAATGCAACTGCTGTTCACTCAGACTGTTGCAGATAATATTTGTATGGAAAAAAATGGAAATAACAACATTGCTGCAGTCCTGTTATTCAAGCACCTACACAGTCCTATAGAATGTGACTTGTACTGATTGAAATGAAAAGGTGAGGATTTTGATGTGAGGTGGAGTCACTCATTGTGTGGGCCTCATCTCCATTTTTAAATAGGCATCTCAGATTTACCTCTTAAGTGGGAAAAGTATGTAAACATTCACTAGATGTAGAGATACAGCAAATAATTTTATGGACAATTAGGACAATGGACAACCATTGCTGGTTGGGGAAGTGGTACCATTCCTTGTATTGAAAATATAATGGTGACATATTTCATTTTGTTGCCTGGTAAAAATTACTTACGCTGGAAAAAATTACCCTCTATACATGCTTAAAAATTGTAAGTTTGATCCCTATTTCTAAATGTTACAGGTACTGTCTTTGGTGATCATCTTATTTTAATATTTGGAGGTGCTGAATTGCTCTGAGCAGCTCCTGGCGCTCCTGATGTAGAATTGTTCTTCATCCTTTCTGTCCATCTTGCTGCTTCCTAATCCTCACCAGCAGGAGTTATGGCAGAGCTTTTAAAGGAGAAAGATGCTCCTTGAAAAGAGGTTTTCTCATGGCATTGACAGCCCACCCTTTGGACATTGTTTAGATATGCTGAGTTAGAAGAATTGAGGATTAAAGGGATTATGCTATTTTTTCTTCTTCACACCATTGATGTCACAACCTTTACTTTAAATTTGCATGATGATTTCTGGGCTGGACTCTCAAAGAAGCAGTAAAGGCTTGCAGTTTTGATTTAAGAACATATGGAAAGCCATGTTGCATCAGACAAAAGGTCTCTCTAGTCTACTATTCCATTCACGCAGTGGCCAACTGGATATTTATGGAAAATCTTCAAGGAGACCCTGAGTGCAACAACATCCATCTGTTTATGCTTCTAGCAACTGGTGCTAAGGAGCATTTGATATCTGAAGTAACATAGAGCCATCATGACTACCGTAGTAGTCATTGCTAACCTTATCCCCCTGCAAGCATGATCACTTTGTTAATAAAAATATATTCCTCGAGTAACATTATTCTTAGACAATCAGGTGATATATATAAGATTGTAATGATAACATTTTCCCATGATGCTTAAATACTTGAATTAAAAGCCTGGAGGACCAACTAATAGAACTGTGGATGTTTCTACTTCATATAGATGATGGCTGAAAGGTAAAACAGCACAGGCATTTTTTCCCTCCCCTCCCCCCATTGTCTTTAAACAAGTTTGCGCCCAATAAACATGTTTCTCTACTTCCTAAACTAGTCCCTAGAGATGCTCTCTGGAAAAAGAAATCCACATCAGCAGCTGCAGGTCCTCTTGTAAACATAAAAAAGGGAAAAAAGAAAGGGAAAAAAGGTGCCCATAGGCTCTAGCAACAATAGCAAAGTTGGTATGATTTAATTGTGCTGATTCTGCAGGTTTTTTTTTTAAGGGGATCTGTTTTTATTGACACCTTAGAAGAGAAGTTTGTCATTGAAAGTGCTCACACTTTAACAATTGTGTAGATTTAAAATAAATAAATAAGTGAATCGTACTGTCTGTGTGATAGTTCTGTATATAGAGCAGCCTGTAAATGTATTAATATTGAAACTTGCCAAGAAAACTCCACGATCACTTTGCCTCAGGGTTGGCATAAGTTGGAAATGACTTGAAGGCGCACAATGACAACAACAATGAAACAAAGTACTTTATGGCCACAATACTATATCTAGTATGATTTTTATTTCTCCTGCTACAATCTGAATAGCAAACTCCCTCCAACTGCATATGGTTTAAGAAATTCTTTTCATTTTCAATAATAGTTTATATGCAGAACTGAGGAAGGGTTTGAGAAATGCAATTCAAATGGTGGCCATTTATTTGGTTCTAGAGATCATGGTGATATGTGCCATAGGTGGATGATGGCTTCTATAGGATCACATATTTTGATCCTTTCTTAAAAACAGATGTGAAATGTTGCTAGCATTTTATACTGGTAATAGCACACACATGCAGAAAAATATAATTCCATACTTCAAAAAGAATTCTACTATCCATTGCAAATTATAATGGAAGTAGAAGGCATTCTATTGCTTTTCTAGTAAAGCATTTCATCTTTTACACTTCTGTAGTTTGCAGATTTTCAGCTTATTGTTACCGCTTGGAAATACTGAGTTTTACAGAATGCTAGATAAAAACTTCACAGCTTGAGGATTTTCATATATCAATTTGCCTATCAGCTCTTCAGTTCCTAAATTGTGATATGAATCAGTTCAGGATATGAAGAGATCGAAGATTCTTGTCTCTCATTTCTTAACTTCAAAACCCACATTTATTATCCAGTAAAGTGTTTTAATACTTCTTTATGTAACTGTATAAGGGAAAATTGGTTTTGTCTTAGAAATATTACTTTCTGTAGAATCGCAGCGTTGGAAGAGACCCTAAGGGCCATCCAGTCTTACCCTTTGCCTTTGAGGAACACACAACCAAAGCAGTCCCTATCCAGCCTCTGTTTAAAGACCTCCAAAGCAGGAGACTCCACTACATTCTGAACTGGCATATCCCACACCTCTTACTTTCAGAGTAAGAGTTACAAAAGGTGAATCTCTTTTCTTGTAATTTGAATCCATTGCTCCAGGTCCTAGTCTCTAGAGCAGCAGAAAACAATCCTGCTGCATCCTCAATGGCATCCTTTCAAATATTTAAATATGGCTCTCATGGCCCTCTTAATCTTCATTTCTTCAGGTTAAATATAACCATCTCCCTAAACTGTTCCTCATATGGCATGATTTTGGTTGCCCTCCTTTGGACACATTCCAGCTTGTCAATACCCTTCTTGAATTGCTGTGCCCAAAACTTGACATAGTATTCCAGGTGAGGTCTGGCCGAAGCAGAATAGAGTGGTACAGTCTGCCTCCATGTCCACAAAGTCTGTATCCACAGATTCAACCATCCATTAAAATATTTTTAAAAAATATTCCAAAAAGCAAACCTTGATTTTGCCCTTTTTATGCCATTGTGTGTAATGGGACTTGAGCATCCACAGATTTGAGTATCAACAGCGGGTCCTGGAACCAAATCCTAGCAGACACCAAGGGTCAACTGTACTATTATGTCCCATGATCTAGATGCTATATTCTTACTGATGAAAACTAGAATTGGGGTTTTATTTTAGCATCCATACCACACTGTTCAATGTTCAATGTATGGTCAATACATGTTCAATGTATGGTCTTCTAGGACTCCTAATATCCCTTTCACATGTATTGTTGTCAAGCCAGGTGTCCTCCTATATCTGCGTTGCATTTTTTTCTTCAAATGTGTAGCAGTACCTTACATTTTTCCCTGTAAAAATTCATTTTGTTAGGTTCGGCTCAGCTCTCTACTCTATTATGGTCATTTTGCATTTTGATCATGTTCTCTGAGGTATTAGCTACCCATGCTAATTTGGTGTCATTTGCACATTGGATAAACATGCTCTCTGTTCCTTCATCCAAGTCATTTATAAAGATGTTAAGTAAAAATGGGACCAGGACCGAACCCTGCGTCACCCTGCTAGTCACTTCCATCCAGGATAAAGAGAAGAGTTTGGTAGGTCAATCAGTTACCAATCCACCTAACAGGAATAATGTCTAGCCAAAATATTACTAGTTTTTTTGAAGAAGATCATGGGGGACTTTGTCAAATGCCATACTGAAATCAAGATATGCTTCATTCACAGCATTCCCCTCATCTACTAAGCTTGTAATTCCATGGGGGAAAAAAAGATAAGATTAGTCTGGTATGACATATTTTTAAGAAGCCCATGTTGATGTTTAGTTATCATGGTTTTCCTTTCTAAGTGCTTACAGACTGTCTGTTTAATGATGTTCTCTAGAATCTTTCCTGGTATTAAAAAAAGAAGAAAGTTGTGCTCATTTCCCCCCAACGAAAGAACTCTAGCATCATAAGTGTTTGTTACAAGTGAAAATAGCTCCTGTAGTGACAGCAAGTGACAGACTTAATAACACTCCCGACTTTAAAGTTAACATTTTAACTTTGTATAGCTAAGGCTTTTGAAAATTGACAAAGCTCTGGCTCTTTCCTTGATGTAATTTTCAAGAGGAGCCTTGACTGCGACCTGTGGTTTCAAAGTTAGGAATAGATCAGTAGGCGGCAAATGCACACAGATTTTTCTTTTTCTTTTTGCAAACTAGGAAAATTACACTACCCTATCTGAGGAGTAAACCAATTTGGTAGGTGAAGAACCTATTATTGCTAATAGGGATGTTTAGTCCCCACTAATGCTGTGAAGGACTTGAAAAGTATAGTTTAAGAGGGAAAAATATGCTACTTGGCAAAAATAGTAATGGCATTAAATGTTTTTATGTGGTACTGGATACAACAACAGAACTGAATATAAATTGCCAAGAAAATGAGGATATTGATTGATCTTCTACTAGCCACAAAAATACAAGGACAGAGGTCTAATTTCTTAGTGCAAATTTTAGAGAGTGTAGCTGCTTAATATCAAATTGATAACAGAGCTTTAGATTTTCTGCTGCCACAGAGTTGCAGCATTGTTATAGAAAGCATTCTTATAATACAATATTCCTGGGCTATTACAGAACCACCTGAAAAGGTGGAATTCAAAGATATTTCTGTGTTAGTCTGTAGAATCAGTATGTAGAGAAATCTTGTAGGACCTTTGAGCATCACTGAAAGAAAGAAATTGGCAGCATGAGCTTTCCTAGACTTCAATCTGCTTCCTCAGATGCTTTTGAGGTGGTTAGGGATCCATCAAAAATACTCTGATCTTTGTGTGTATGTGCCTTCCAGTTGCCTGATGACTGGTTTTGGAAACTAAGCAAGTTCAGCCTTGGGTAGTAGTTGGATGGAAGATCTTGGATTGCACTGTAACCAGTCACTCTTAGCGGCTGACAGTGATCCTTTCTTTCCTCATGTTTGCTGCTTAGGCTAGATAACTCTGAGGATAAGCCTAGCACCGTGTTGTGCTAGGATTACTCCAAAGCTCATTGTGACTTGAGAAGAAAATAGGTATCCTTCTTCCTCAGCTTAATCCAGGATTGAAGAAGTCTTTTCCATTATACTGATCTTTGGAAGAAGGATATGTTGATGCCCAGAGAATTATACATTTCATTAAATTTCCAATCAGTCTTTTCAGCATGTTTTTATCATGTTATCCCACTTACATTAAAATCTCTTGTGTTTCTCTAAATCTCCTTACATTAATTCAACATCCTTTTAAAGAGTTTTTCCAGAATGCTTTGGAAGAAAGTGCCCTGCGTAGTTAATATCTAACTATTCTATTAATTCAAAAAGGGGAGAAGTAAACTAGGCATTTTTATAGTCAAGTTCCCAATTCTATTAATTCAAAACCAGCCATAAAAAAAACAGAACCAAGCAGTAAAAGCAATAAAACTCTCAGATAAGACACAACCCAAACAACATCAGATTATATACTGAAATTCATTATTAAGCAATGGAAATTCTGTGCCTGTAACAGGAAGAGAAGGAAAAACCCATGCATACTTTTCTGTATCATGAACATATGGTCAGAGTAATGCAAGACAACAGATTCCAGCATCAGCTTTTGCAAAGTTTCTTTTTTCTACTACTTCTCTTCCTTTACATCTTGTTTCAATTTGCATTGTGCTTCACAGGTTTATGTGTGCACATGTATTTCTTGTAATAACCTTGCAAGAAATGCCTTACATTTCTATGGTACAGACAGGGAATTAAGGCGGAGGCTGCCATTTGATTTAAGGTCACCCAAATTGTCCAGGGCAAAAGCAGCACTTGAAGCTAGGTCTCTCAAATATAGGTCAGGCTTTATTCATCAGAAGAATCTGCCTGGCCTCTATCCAGATGTAATAGAATTTGTAAGTATCACATCTTTGGTCAGCAAAACTGTCACTTCAGTGTTTACTATCAGAAATTGAAATGTACAATGAAGAAAGTAGTTAGTGGTTTTACTGTTAAAATGATTTGCGACTGGAAATTATTATGTTGTATATTTGTGAGTAAATAATTGGAAAAAAACTTTGCATTAGGATTCAACAACTTAATTCTCTTTGCAGTTTTTAAGTTTTAAAAGAGTCATTTTGTTCTGAAAGTTTAGTAAGCATTTTCTTACATGCTTAAGTAATGATTGAAGTCTGACCATCAAGGAGGAAACACTTCTGGTCAATTCCTTGGCTCTAACCAAAGGACCAGATGGAGGCTTTAGTCAGTGCTATCACTTGTTTCCACATCTCATTTTGCACCACTCACCAACTTTCTGTGGACAAACATTAGCTTGCCAGTTGATGATGTAGGAAGGAATTTAATCTACATGAATCACTGGCTCAATAGTGGTGGTTTTTCTCTTCCCCACAGCAATGTTCTCCATTGGTTGTTCAATTACGTTCAATTATAATTTCATCACAGAGCTAGAGTTGCTTGGTTGGATCTATAACAAGTATAAATGGGAATGTATACATCCCTCCCCCATCTGGTGACTCTGTTAAGAAATCCTAATGTCCTTTCAAGGCTCACCCCAACCCAGGGGCTTGTACACACCCTTGGTATACACCATGGTACACCTGAGGTTTAACATTTTCCCAGCCTGTGGGCTGTACATTTGTCTCAGCAGTATGAGTTTCAACAGAAATTAATGTTGCTGCAAAAGGAAGGGACACATTAGAAACACAGGGTGTGGGACAGCAAATGCTGTTCTCAAGAACTTAATCTGTACAGTGAAGTTGAAGGCTTCCATGGCCACCGTCCATAGATTTTTGTGGGTTTTTTGAGCTATATGGCCATGTTCTAGAAGAGTTTATTCCTGATGTTTCGCCAGCATCTGTGGATGGCATCTTCATGTTATGAAACTACCTGTTAACTTCCTGCAGAATGAAATAAAAGTTCTGCTATCACTAGTCCCTCTCCAAAGAAATGTGTTACTTCCAAGCTCTGGAAACATGAATTTAGGAGTCCCAACATTGCTATATGTGCCGTAACTTGCTGTGCTAGGAACAAAACTAGGGCAAAGATCCATCAGGGTCCATTGATATGCAGCACCACTTCATCTGTCGCAGCCATGTCTGGCTACAGGTTGAAGGAGATTTAGCTGATTGGGATAGTGTTCTTTTTTCAGATGAAACTAGCTATTAAAGGGGGAAAGACTTCTAGGTGATCAAGTGTAATTTTTCTGATAAAAATAGTTGAATGTGAAGCTGTTGTAGACAATGATACCCCTCAGCTTCACTCTAAGTCCAATTACCTGTTTTATATACTTCCTGAGATGACAAGAATAGCAAAAAGGCTTACATACTACCCATAGTTCCCAAATGGTTCCCGAAACCCTGGCGTTAAAATATTGGGCTCTGTCTCTCAAATTACCATTTAAATAGGAAATTCTGATCTAGGGCATAGTATTTATTCAGTACTTCATTTAATAGGACAGCCTCGTTGTAATAAAAAAAGGTTTTCATGAAAAAAGGATTTATCATGCTATTTTACTTAGGATGCATTCATCTAGGAAAATGTGGCGTTAACTTATGTGATTGTCAATCAAAATCCTAATAAGTGTTTTATTAAAAAAAATAGATTGATCCAAAAAAACAGAAAATGGTTGGTATGTGTGTAAAAAGTTTTTTAAAAAATTCTCAGTGTCAAAACTAGAGAAAATGTGATGTGGAACTGATGTTAACAGTTGAGACAAATCATAGAGTCACAAAGTGTTAGAATCATAGAGCTGGAAGGGGCCTTCATAAGAGCTTTATAAAGCATTCACAAGAGCTTGGGTGGTAGCTCCATCCACTTCTATAATAAAGGGCTCCTGCTGAAACCCACCAGTTCCTTTTGCAGCTGCCTTATCAGGAGCACCACTCATGTACTTGAATTGGAAGACCTGGCGACCTCCCGGGGGACCTTTTCAGCTGCCACTCCAAAAATATGGAATGACCTGTTGGAGGAGATCTGCCATATGACATCATTGGAGGCCTTCAAGAAGGCAATAAAGAAGGATCTGTTCCGGCAGGCCTTCCCTAACTGACCTCCTCAGACTTTTTAACAGTCCATCTGCCTCATTGCCTCCATTGGATTTTTCAGATTGTATTGTGAATTTTCAATTTAATGTTTTTTTCAAAAATTACTGTTTTAGATTATTATTTTAATGCTGTATTATATTTTTTTGTTTTTTTTTTACCATTCTTACTTGTTATTACCCGCTTCAATCCAACACAGGGAGAGGCGGGATACAAATGAATATATTATTATTAAATATATTACTGGAAGATGTCCTCTGAGTTTCTAGCCATGCTAGCCCTCTGAGGCCTCTTGGTACTGCTGGCTTCTTTTAAGAAGTGCGTTGAATGCAGTGCTGTGATTCCGGGCTAATATGGGTATTTGAGATAACCTCACACTGCAGGTCACACACAACAGAAAGCATCACCTTAAAGCTCTTCTGTAGGAACAGGCCTTGAAACCACAAGAGTCTTTGTGTTGTCGGCAACCTTTGACTTTGAGAGATGAAGTGGTCGCTCAGTATCAATCCTTGGCTTCAAAGCTAAGTATGGAGAAGGTGGCCTCTGTACTGATGGATGCCATGACTTCTAAATGGAAGCTTCTATGTTGAAGCTATGGCTGAGCCATGTACTCCTTTTCAGAGAGCTGCTTTGGAGATAGTTTTTCTTGAGGCCCTGGTGTCTCCCTTGGTGGCTTCTCTGAAACAGTGTACTGTGGTGATGGACAACATCTCCATCCCAGACATAAGTTTGGATCATCATGTTTCTGTCATTAGAATTATACTTTCTCCTTCTCCAGCTCGGGTTTCAATTCAAGAGAAACCTCTTCTGGCGATTCCATCTCCATGGAAAATAATAAGAGTATTTTACCTCTCATGTAGAGAACATGACAAATGTCCAAACTATGTTTAACATATTTTACACTGAATATACTTGGTGTTGAAATAGATTCCACAATGTCATTTCCATAGAGATATTTTTATGGTAATCCTGAGTTTTGCTTCTCTGATAGGAACTTTGGCTAGTAAGGAATATTGGTTAAAATTACTCTTTTGCTGAAGCAGCTAAAAATCATGTTTTCCAGCTCCATTTTCAGGTTTTTCTTTTTAAAAAATCCCTCCAGTGTCTCTGAACATTAATTTTAGGTGCTCCACAGGGAAATATCACTAATATATAAGAAAACTCAATACATATATATTTACTTGCTGCTTATATGGTGAGATACTGTGAGTGGAACTCTTCAGGTCTAGAAAGAGGTGATAGAACACTAAGTGATATATTTGTCCAGCTTTTATTGAATGGAAGAGCCTTTATGTGCAGCCTTCTATATTAATCTTACAGATAAAATGCTTGATCGTCCAATTACCGCATTTGTGCTGTTCTGTCATTAGTGATATTCTTTTATCCAGTGAACAAGTCAGTCATTAAGCAGCAGGTAACAAAAGGCATCAATTACATGAAATGAGGACAGTTATTTGTAGGGCTGACATTTTACGAGTGATGTGACGTGAGAGAGCCTCAGTCAATATGGTTATGAACTTGTTGATCCAAGCTTCTGAAGTCTGTCTGTGCTCCTAGTATGAAGCCATTTTAGTTATTATTTATTTATTATTTTTATAATGATTCTACCTCAATAAGAAGTTCTGTGTCTTTAGTTAAAAGGATTGCATGTAGTGGTACAGGCACTAGGACACATGGAACTATTGAAGACCCTGGAGATATTGTTCTGAATAACCTAGTCCAAAGCCATTTAGGGCTTTAAAAATAATGATCAACACATTGAATTGTACTGACTATCAGTAAAGCTGGTACAGATTTAGCATTTCGGAAGTGACACCCTGTATGAGCTGAAGTTTACAACCCATATTTGGAAGTACTCTCATGTACACTGTTATAGTATGAAAAGGATGCTAGACTTACCCAGAGCCTTGGATGCTGGCTGCAAAGATAGTACAGAATGAGGAGGGGTCACCGCCTTGTCCTTGGCATCTGGAGTCTTCTTCCAGAAGCCCTTACGTTGCATATGGCAGACCATTGCAGTGGTCAACCAGTCGGCTACAGTCAGGGAAGGCTCTTGGTGAGGGAAACACTGTTTATGCAAGACGCTACTTTTCCGAATGAGCACAAAAGACATTCACATAGAACAACAGTTATAGGAAATAAAGAAATGGTCAGTTCCTGAGACTGAATAATGTTACTCTCCTGGCTTCAAATGCAGACAGAATTTGTTGTGTGTTGATAGCATGGGATGATTCCATGCGCATCTCTCACTCTTTCACTCATATCCTAAGTAACTCTGACCCTGACTCTAATTCTTCTCTGTATCTAATTCTGACTAACTCTCCTAACCAAACCAATTCCTATTCTTGACAGACTGCCTGTCATCCCTGAACAACTGTCACACAATAGTCTTTTCAAAATCCAGTTAGACTGTTTCCCAGTCACCACTCACTCCCAACAAGCCATTGTCTCGCTTCCAGATCCTTGCATTACAACATCTACTATATAGTGCATACATCACTATACCTTACGCTATCTAATAAATGCAACAACATTTTCTACATAAGTTCAGAATATCACCGAACACAATATTTTGGTAGTGGGCACCTTGAGTACTGTCTTAAATTGACTCAATTTTGCATGAGTATCCACTAAAATGGAGGACCTTGCACTTCTAGCTTTGAAGAAGGGAGTAGGGAGGTTAGAGCATTATAGCAGTAACTTTACAGTGCTATTTTGGGTACATTGCTTCAAAGTACTATCTGTGGAAGGGTAGAAATAATGAGCGTTTCAAGGTCAGTGGCACTGGTCAGCGTGTTGATAGACTATAAAGCTTTTGACTCAAAAAGAGTATTATTGAAAATGCTGGGACCAGATCTATTGTCATTGTCTAGGAAATTCCTGCTTTTGTTTTAATCATTTATCATTTTTACATTAATTTTTTGCGACTATCCAATAGTTTTTGTTTTGTTCTTTCATCCAGAGTATAATCAATACACAAATGCTCAGTGGAGATTGAACTAAAGATGGATGTCTTCCAGAAACAGATTTAATCAAGCAAGATATATATATATATATATATATATGCACATGCTATTGGGAATGACAGTTTTATCATTCCTTAGCCTTTCTGAGTGACAGGTTAGTGTGAGAAAATCACATTACATCTGAATTTCTGCAAAGTTGTTGTACTGCTTGATCAAATACTTTATCAGGATTTAAATTAACCCTTAAAAAGAATAGTTAAATAAGTGTGGCTTGCTTTCTTAGAGTCTTCTCCCCCCCTCCACATTCTTTAATCCATATCTGCAACCCGGTAAATTTGTAGGACTGGACTAATTGTTTCCAGAAAAATATATTAAAAATTTAATGATGTCGTCTGAGATATAATAAGCCATCTGATTAGTGTCTGATTTAAAGACTAGAATGAAGCTATAAAGTCAAGGTCTGAGTGAATATCCACTTGGCCATCTAACATTTTAATTATGTGAAGAAGGGAAGCAGTTGTTTAAATCACATTTTGATATCTCCGAAGAGCATAAGTGCATTCATAGAGCAGTTTCCTGGATGAACTGCACATACTCTGGCTGGAGTTGATGTGGATTAGTCACAAATAGAGGAAAGCCATTCAGCCAATTGTTGGATGGTCAGTCAAGACCCAAATAAATCTAGTTAATTCCATGGCTCTGTTCTAGTTGGGACAAACAGTAGTTTTTATGCTGTTTGCTATATCAGCATAAACTTAAGAACTACATTTTTTCCCCTGTGGACAACTTTTCTTAACAGCATAGTAAGTGTATGTTGCAAAAATGAACATAACTTCATGAAATGTTGACCAGAATTAATAAGTTACCTTTCCCCCTCTTAACTTCCTCTGTAAAAACCCACGAAAAACTATGGATGCCGGCCGTGAAAGCCTTCAAATTCACATCTAAAGGAAATTCATTCTGGAAAAACAGCCAAAAGAGATTTTGAACTACTCTCGGCAGCTTTCCCCATCCATTAAAAAAGCCAACCAAACAAAACAAAGCCTAAACATGTAAGGAAGTGGAGAGCAGTTTTGCTTCTGAATTACTATTGTAGAACTGGATAGAAAATGTGGAACTGGATAGAAAGATTGCTTAGATGGAAATGCAAGTGCTTCTAGGTGATCTCTCCTACTGAAGAGAGTAAAATCAGCTCTCTGGCTGATCAAGAAGATGACACCAATGAAATCGTTATTGTAATCATTTTATTGCAGAATTAAATTTATAGAATGATATTATTTACTGCATACAAGCACTGTTTGGCCCAGACTGTGACACAATGTGGACTCTTCTATACGGTAATGTTAAGAATAGCTAATTCACCAACACTGTTGCGTATACACAAAGATGCCCAGAGGAAGTTTTCTGAACGTTGAGGGTACTTGAAAAAGAAGAGAGCATTTCTGAGAAATACTTAAGAAAACGTATACATATTTCCCCCTACCATCTTGGCTCGAATTGCGTGACTTACTTTCGAGGCATTTTTTTTCAGATAAAATCAATCACGTTTCACACTGAATGGGGCTTACTGAATGCTACTCTATTGACAGATCAAATACAGCATCTTGGTGTTTTGCTGGAATCGTTTTCAGTTATTGCAGTTATTGTAGGTAGGGACCTCGGGGACACTTTATCCCAAAACCACAGCCAATTACATCTTGCTGGTGGTGGGGGGCTCATTGTTGTATGTTGAATAGTTTCAAATAGTCCTGGCCACCTTGAAGAGAGATGGCCACAGGACAGCTCCTGAAGAAGCTTCCCTAGATCCAGGCAATTATGGTCCAGTTATCAAAGTCCTGTTCTGGGGCAAGACACAAACAATGACATGAATCAGATTTTTCTGTTCATACATCTTTTGATTTTCTTTGAACCACATGCTCATTTCCACTCTTGACATAAGTGCTGAACGGGAACTTTTGTAATGTATAGGTCTCCTGCTGTCACATATGGTTCAGCTCTTGCTGTTTTCCAAGCTTTTTGTATACCTCCATTGTTTAATGAAATTCTGTCGGTTGTCACACACAACAAGCACACATATACCACACACTCTGACAGAGAAAGAGACACACAGAGAGTGATAACAAAAGTTCATAAACAATGGAGTCAAAAGTCCATGAAATGTACTCCACATTTTTTTTGGTATGTGGAATACATTCTGTTGTATTTAGTGTTATGTGTTACATGTTAATACTCAATAAAAATATGTATATTTTTTAAAAAGTCCATGTAATGTAAAGGGACAGCAATTTGTTATAGACAGTAACAACATGGAATTTAACATAGTTCATAACAACATGAAATTAAAATGATTACATGCAGCAAATGACATCTAATAAAAGTTCAGGGTGGATGAAACATGTCCTAATATATGCACTATACATTGAAATATTTTAAACAGAGGCAATTTTAAGTCCAAAACTGAAAGGGTAAGCGATTGGATACAGAGGAGCGGGCTACAAATATTACTACTACTACTACTACTAGTACTACTTGTTACGTGACTCTCCTTGTTAAAATCCTGAAACATTTCTAACTGAAGTCTTTCATGTTTTCTGAGTCTTCCCTTTTCTAATTCATTTGTAAATTGAAGAGGTATGAGAGACTCTTCCATTGTTAGAACTAAATTTTATTGCATATGCTAAGATATATGTCATTTCTCATAGTGAACAGTTTCTCAAGCTGATTCCGAATTTAATGTTGATCTGCCTGTAATTCTGTAATTAATTTTACAGTGGTATTTCTTTTTTTATTATTATTATTGTGTCAAAGAGTGTTTTTATTGTCTTTCGGTTAGTTAAAAGAACAGATATAACACCAATTTCTTTTTTTGTAAAGCAGGTTATCAATGATTCAATCAAGAAAAATGACCAAGGTCCAAAAGTCCCATTAATTCATTTAAGCCTAGATTTTTTAAAATAATTGGCTTGGGAAGAAGAATGAGCGAGATTAGTAGCTAATGAGAAGATAAGTATAGTAATTTTTGCATGATGTAAAACTGTGATTGTCAGTAGGTAGTAATAGGAATTCAGATTATTTTTCATGGGACCTTGCTTCTTTGTGTGAAATCATTAACATCTTCTGATATTGTAAATTGAGTTATTTCACACCTGTATTTTTATCACTAGGCATTAGCCCTCCAGCCAGAGACACTGATAAGGCTTCCTAATTAGGGACTCATTAATGTAGTTAGGGATATGAGGAATCAATTATGACTTGGTCTACTAATCTAAACAAAAACTTAATTGCATAAATTCATCTTGTACTTTGAATCTTTATCACTATACTTATGAAATGCAGCAGAAATGCCATTTTTTATGAGCAGCAAACCTTTACAATGCTAAATTGCAAATGATTTTATTTGTTCCTTGAAGTGATGAATTCAGTAGCTTGTGGAAATTCAATATTTTAAAGAACAAGATGCTACTTTTTATCCTCCGTGACATCAACGAGATTATTATTACAGTATACAAAATGAGACATATTAAAAAAAAATATTGCATAGCGAGAACACTTCTGTTTTCCATCCGCTGTATTTTGTTCTCCATCGAGCTGTACCATTTCCATCCACAATTTTATTTCCCCCTTCAAGTGTGGGCCAAAACTATGGACTTTTGATATGACCCATGGATAAGTCAAGGGTAAAACTTAGGGGCATGTAATAAAAGATCTAAAGGATGAAGCAAAGGAAAAACAATGCCAAAGAACTTATAAAATTCCAGCAGACATAACTGTACATTGTACAATCATACCACCTGCAACCTCCAAGTGCCACCGAAATGCCATCCCAAGACATGGCTGTCCCTTGGCACGTGCGATGCTTGGCCGGTACAGAGTATCAGCACATTGGTGTTTAAGTGATACATTGGCAAAGCAATATCATGGAGGTCTCCCCACATGAACCCCTTGCCCCCTGTTTGGCTGGTTGTGTATGTTGTAATGATATCCATTGGATTTGTTGCACCTTCATTTCCTTGCTTTGCTGCAGCCCTACACTGGCACTAGGCACAAAGATAAGCATTTTCCAAACTAAATTGCAATATCCCAGCTTCTCTTTGCGCTGGTTTTTAGCCTCAGAGCATGGTGTCATTGGAGGCATGCATCACATAAACACCCTGCCTTCAAAATTATTTTGCCTGTCTCTTTCACCCCGAAGTCTCAGTACTGGTGGTAGTACCAAACCACAATTTCTGCACATTATTTTATGTATCTATATATTACTTTATCTATGCATAAAATAAGACGGTTAAACTGAAAAGAGAGCTCCCTTTTTATGATATTTTTATCATGAAAAGAAAGCTACCTTTTTATGATATATTGCTTACCTGTGGCTATTTAATCCTGCAACTCTCATTTTTTTAAAAAAAATTGGTTGTGTGTGTGTGTGTGTGTGTGTGTGTGACATAGTCTTAGAAATGCTGTCTTTCTGTACTTGAAGGATAAAAAATTGGTTTGGCCCTTATTAAACATCCAAGATGACACATTTGCAATTCAAACAATATAGTTTATCGCTTCTTAACAAAGATGTTATTGAACTTTTCTCTGTTTTCTGTACTATCAAAGATAAGTGGGATTTTTTTTTTTGTAGAATTCAACACAGGTGTTCTCCTCTGGAAAAGTGACATGCATTTTACATTAAATGCATTTAATATTCAATGCATCTAATCCCAGAATGTTTGTTATCTCTGTTTGGAGCTTCCCATGTCCTTTTTAATGTTAAAATACAGTTGAAGAGCTCTTCTAAGAAGAGAAACAAAATTGGAACTATTAAATATGACAAAAAACAGTCTGTCATCTTAAGGAACAGAGTGTATGACAGGAATTGAGGGTAGCTCTACTTTTCTTCAGAAGCTCATTTACTTTCTGACAGATGTAGTCTCACGAAGAAGTGGAAGTATAATTCAAATGAAGAATCCAAAAAGACAGACAGACAGACAGACACACATGCACAAATACACAGAGACAAGTCATTCTTACCAAAGTAAGCCCTGTCGAGCTCATGAGACTTACATAGGTGTAAATACGCTTTGAAGTGTAGTTTATTCTACACTTCTATATATGCTTTATGATCAATTCTACCACTTCAGAACAAGTGAGAACTGAGCCTTCTAGGGTTTGCTCCTCTTCCCCCATTCCCTTTCCATCTCAGTGTTTATTTTCTCCATTGCTCTGCTCTGTCTTTTGCAGTACCCTCTTTGGCCTTTGTTACAGTGTTGTAAAGAGCTTTATAGTTTTTTACTGGTTTTATTCCATTTCATGACTATCCATATTTTCCTCGGCCCTCTTCCTACAGTTATGCAGTCACCTGAGTCCTAAGGGGGATTGTAAGGCTTGCTTCAAAAAAGCTGATATTCCTGTCTGCGGTTGCCGATGTGTTCTATCAGCGGTCATTTTCCAGATTTAAAGATTTTTAGCTTAGGTATTCAAGCAGTAATGCTATATGTCCAGAATGCTTCTGGTGACATTTCTTCCATTCTTTAACTATGTGTTTGCTGATCAAATTATCCAGAGAGCTCCTTTTTTATGCGATGAAAATGTGTTCCAATAAATTTGTATCGATCTGAGTAAAACCTTTCTCATTTGAGTGAGCTAACAAGAGCAATGCTCTCTATATTATGTGCTGGGTGACTTTGTGTAGTTTGCAGCTTATGGCAACCCTAAGGCAAACCTGTCATGGGTTTTCTTGGCAAGTTTCTACCATCCAGTAGGTTTGGCCAAGCAGGGATTTTAACCCTGTTCTCCAGAGTCTTAGTTCTATGCTCAAACCACTTTCTTTTCTTATTGGTGTCAGTTGTAAAGTATGTCAGAATACTAACAGAGCTCATTTTTCTGTTCTGTTTCAAACAACACTGTTCCATTTCAAACAACAACATGTTTTTTATTGAGTAACCTGCTCTGTGTAAATTAAATGGAGAATTCCAGTAAAATGACATTTCGATATTTCCTATACTTTCTTCGGTGATTAAATATTCAAACAGTACTAATTCTGAACTATTTATTTGAGGAGAAAATGGCATACTATTCTATTTGGATTGACTTGAAGGAAACCAGGAAGTGAAATAATAAGATGTAACCTGCTCTCAGGAAGGAATACATCTTAAAAGATTTCAAACAAATATCTGCGACAACCATTGATGTTTAGCGGCAATGAAAGAAAACTAGATGCTCACAAACTCTTTTCTGATGGTACCCTTGTTTGTTTTATTGTTGTAAGTGGCTTTAAAGGCACGTCCTACTTGCTAGTACTTCATTTTTCCCTACAGGGATGCATGATCTATCACTATCAATAATAACTCTTATTTTATAACTGTAGAACTTTATAGCTGCTTTATGATGAAAGAAATTTCTAATAGTCGCTGCTGTTCTAAAGTGAGTTTCTGAAACAGCGGGAGTGACATGCTTTTTTGAAAATTGCAATACAATATTAGATACGAAAGAGTCTCAACCTGTAATGTCTGTCCTCTCCCAGAAATGACATTTAATTATAGTAGCTTTCCAGATAACTGCTACGCAGTATGGTGTATTTTAAGATTATGCGATTTATGAGAGAGAGGGAACATAAAATCCTTTTTGAAAAGGGGGTAGAAATATATATGCAGTTTGAGGAAGAACATCAGAAACAGGCACTGTCTGCAAGGATCCCAGCCTTACTTTGGGTACCTTATTTCCTTGTAAAAGGGTTGTTTTTTTTTAAAGAAATCATTTGACAAATGCTGTCAAACATGGTAACCCCTCGCTGCACATCTTAATCCCTGATGGAGTGTTCTCCGAGAGAGATGGGCTGTGAGGTGAGGGAGTTTTCAGATGTGATGCCTCTGCAGCCATCTCCCTCTGACGGATGCAGTGACCTTATCACACAGACAGCTCTATACAGCGTGACAGCCCAGCCATCTGGTTTGTATTGATCATAATTGATTTAAGGAAACCGATCCTCCATCGCTTGATGCTGTTAGGCCCCCCATAGCCAAACTTGACATACTTTTTATTTGGGGATTTGAACTCCCAGGATCCTCCAACGCCCCCAACCTTTGTTTCGGAATGATTTGTTGCAAACTGCAATTGCGGATTAGATAGAGATATAGATATAGATAATTGCAAAGAGGACAGTTTTTGTGCAACCCTTCCTCGCGCCGTGGAGACTTCAGAGTCTTTCTGCATGGTCACGTCTTAAGTCTCCAGAGGAGTGCATCAGAATTGGCATTTGGTACCGCTGAGAATAAAACAAATGCTTATTGTTTTCGGCAATGACAGGAACTTTTTGTGTTTTCCAACAAATGAGGTTGAATGTTTCATCCACTTCAGTGGCTTAATGCTTCCATGCATTTCTTCCTGCGAAGGGCTAGAGAGGGAAACAAGAAAAGAAGCCCACATATTTTCCCCCATTATTTTCCTTGGAGCTTGAAATCTTTAAAAATCAGTACTAATATTTGTGTATTACAGCGTGGAATAAGTACAAAAGGGTGGGTATTCGAATATAATAATATATGTCGGCGTCTTCTGTTGCTACAGTTCAGCCTTCTTTATGCTCTGAATTAACAGTGAAATAAACTGTAAACAATGAGAGCTAAAGTTGATTGACTTTTCTATTACAGTTGGCTCTGTTAGGCATTGAGGCTCAACTATGAAATGTACAGATGTGCACAAAAGGAAACCAGGAATCTTGGGCATAATTGTCTGCAGCTGAAGGCTGGAACAGCAGACAGTGTTCAAGGTCAGATATGTGCTTGATTGCACGTAAGCCTGGGTAACATCAAAAGTCTTCCTGAGTGAAGGGACAACATTGTTGGTGGCACAAGGAAAAAGAGTCACCAGAAGAGGAGGGGTTTGTGACCGCATGGCACAAATCTATAAATAGCCTGCACACCGCAGTGTGGGTTGTTGGGTAGTCGGAGTGGATAGATGGTTGGAGAGTTTTGTTGGACGGGCGTGTATATACTTGTAAATATAGCAACTTTAAGAATAAACACCTCTGAGGAGAGAGATTTGGCTCCAGTCTGTTTCATCAGCAGTGGGCAGGAGGAATTCCTGATAAAGCCGAACAGCTCCAAGGTCGCCGGTAGTTCCAAAGGCATCGGAGATTGCTTTACCTGTGCATCTGCTTGTTTACACCAACAAGGGTTACGGGCCCAGATCCTTATCTGATAAGGCATCTCCGTTTGTGCTGAAGAGTTCAACTGGCTGTGAGAGAGAGGTACTTTGTTGCTGTGATGTGCTGTCAGTGCCGGAAGGCTGGATGGTAAGATTTTTGGACTGTTGTCTGTGTCTTATCACAATTGACAGTAGAAGCTGGGAAAACTGCCAGGACTCTATCTTTACACTGCTTAATGATGGAGGCAGCTAAATTTCCCAAACTAGACGAAACTAATTATGCAGCTTGGAGTTCCTATTGTGAGGCTTTGCTGGTCAGAGAAGGACTGTGGGATGTTGTTGAGAGAGGACCCACAGCAGATACTCTTGACCGAGATAAGAGAGCAAGAGCTACAATTTTGCTTACAATCACGCCGTCGCAGATCAACCATGTCCGGGAGAAAAGAACCTCAAAGGCAGTTTGGGATGCTTTGAGGGAGATTCACCAATCTAAAACAGCTCTGTCAAGAATGATTTGGTGTAGGAGACTGTATGCCTGCAAAATGCAGAAAGGACAATCACCAGAGAAGCATCTGGAGATCATGGCTGATTTGTTCAGCCAGGTGCAGATGAGAGGTGTCGTCCTTGCATCTGAGCAGAAAGCATACATCCTGCTTGGGAGTCTTTCTGATGATTTTGAGAATATTCTGTGGAGTCTTCAGTGTTTTGATGAATCACAGATTACTGCGGAGCTGGTGGCTGCACGTGTCTTGGAAGAGAGCCAACGTCGGCAGTATGAGGCAGGGCTCCAGAGGCAGCATGCAGTACCAAGACAAACACACCCAACCGAGGCTTTCAAGGAGCTGCAACCGGAGAAGGCAGCTGTGTCCAGGGAGAGAAAGTGTTTCCACTGTGGGAAGCCAGGCCATCTCAAGAAGGACTGTAGAAAGCTGGCAGCAGCAAGGAAACAACAGCCTAAAGATCCTGTGAGCAGGAAAGGTGTTGTTGCTGTGGTAAAGAACAATGACTATAAAGCCCATCAGGCTGTAGACCCCATTTGGTTATTAGATTCCGGAGCATCGTCGCATATGATTAATTGTGATAGGCTCCTGAAAGATAAGGTGCCATCTAATGTACATTCAGTTGCTTTGGCTGATGGTGCATCAAGGGAGGCAAAAGTGATGGGAACTGTGTTCATCCCAAGTTTTGGAAAGGACTTTTCAAATGTTTTGTGTGTTCCTAAGTTGCAAAACTGTTTGGTTAGTGTGTCTGAATTAACCACCAGTGGGTATGCATTGAGTTTCAAAGGGGATGATTGTACTATTAGCATAAATGACCAAGTTTGTGCTAAAGCAATCAAAAGAGACAAAATGTACTATATGGTTGACAAGGCAGAATGTTCAGTAGTCAACAATGTGCCTTTGCACTTAGACTGTGCTCATTACTACCATAGAGTCATGGGACATACAAGCTTCACAAGTTTGGGGAAGCTGGGGGAAGTGTGTCCAGAATTTAAAATGTCCACTTGTTCAAACCACCTGGATTGTTCAGTTTGCAGCAGGATAAAGCTGAAGGCTTTTCCTGTGGCCAAACGCAGCAAATGCACCACACAAAGACCTTTTCAGGTTGTGCATGCTGATTTGGCTGGTCCTTTGGTCAAAACCATGGGCAAAAATCAGTACTTCATGGTCATTGTGGATCGTCATACACGGTTTTCGTATGTGATGCTCATGAAGGAAAAGAGTGAAGCTGCTGAACACATCAAAAATTGGGTCAATATGATTGAAAGGGAGTTTGAATACAAAGTAGGATCTTTGGTTACAGATAGAGGTGGAGAATTCCTGTCCAATAACCTGAAAAATTGGTTGAGGAGGAAAGGGATCCGCCACAACACGACGAACGCGGCCGTTCCCCAGGAGAATGGCTTAGCGGAGAGACACATTGGAGTCTTAAAGCAAATAAAAGATTGCATGATGCTCGATGCAGAAGCACCAGAGCAGCTTTGGGGGGAAGCAATTTTGACAGCAAACCATGTTGCCAATCGCACTTGGAATTCTTTTGTAAAGAAAACTCCATATCACATGCTGTATGGGAGACCACCAAATCTCAAATATCTGAGAGTTTTTGGGCAGTATGCAAATGTGTATGTGCCTGCAAACTTCAGGAAGAAGGGTGATCCTAAATGGAGAAGGTTGATGTTTGTGGGGTATTCTGGGAACAGCTATAGATTTTATGTAGGTCATGGGGAAATCTTGCTGTCCAGAAGTGCCAACTTTGAAAAACATTCAGGTTGGGAAAAGCTCCATGCCAACAAAGAGGTTTTTCTCAAGCTGGGGCAAAGTGACTTAGGTACTGGAAATGGAGGGGTGCTAAAACAAGAAGCATCTACTGAAAGTGAACCCAGTACTTCTGCACACCATCACACACAAACACATCCAACTTTGCACTCACCAGTCACTACACAAAAGTTTGAAAAGGTGTCCATGAAAGACACAGAGGTGCAAACTAGTTCTGAGAGTGAGGATGAAAAAGGCAGAACAAAAGTGATTGTGCCAAGGAGAACTCAGAGGGTGAGGAGACCTCCAGATAGATTCGTAGTGCAGGGTGCAAGAGCTTGTTCAGTGATGGCAGATGAGCCAGAGAGTTTTGAGGAATTGCAGTCATATCCTAAGGAGGAGCAGGAGAAATGGTTTTCTGCCATGGATCAGGAGTACTTGTCTTTACTAGAAAAGGAAGTGTTTGAGATTGTGGAGAGGCCTAAGAACCACAAGGTTGTAGGTTGCAAATGGGTTTTCAAGAGGAAGGAAATGCCGGATGGAACCCATAGATACAAGGCAAGACTGGTTGCAAAAGGTTTTTCGCAGCAGAGGTTTGAAAATTTTGACAAAACTTTTTCACCTACTGCAAAGCCAGAAAGTTTAAGGCTGGTATTAGCTTTAGCAGCTAGGAAGAATCAAGTAGTGAGACACTTTGATTTTGAAACTGCATATTTGAATGCTCATCTTAATGAGGAGGTTTTTATGGAACAACCTTTAGGTTTTGACAAGGACAGGGATGGAAAGGTTTACAAGTTGAAAAAGGCATTGTACGGTTTGAAACAGAGTGCACGTTGCTGGAACCTTTGCATTCATGAAGAGTTGGTCAAATTGGGATACAAACGCAGCAATGCGGATGCGTGCGTGTATACAAAAGGTGATGTGACCGTAGTGATTTACGTTGATGACTTGTGTGTCGCAGCGAAGTCAGAGAGGGAAATTACATCAGTTCAGAAAGAGTTGTCTAAGAGGTTTAAGCTCAAGGATTTGGGAAATCTCAAGACTTACTTAGGGATTGAAGTTCAGTGGACTGAGGATGGCAGGTGTTTGTTGAGCCAACAGAAAAAGATTGAAAGACTGATTGAAAAATGTGGCTTGCAGAATGCAAAAGTTGTAAAGAGTCCAATGACTTCTGGAACTTCTAGTGCAGAATCATCAAAGGATTTTGAGAATCCAGAATTGTTCAGAAGTGTAGTAGGTAGCTTGATGTTCATTGCAAACAACACTAGGCCAGACATTTCGTTTGCTGTTGGAGTACTTAGCAGAAAAGTAAGTGTTCCAAAAGTAGAAGACTGGACTAGAGTGAAACATGTGCTGAGATACTTGAAAGGAACCAAAGAAAGAAAGTTGGTGATACAGGGCAGTGAACAACAGCTGGATTGTTATGTGGACAGTTCATTCGCATCAGAATTGCATGACAGAAAGTCAGTGTCAGGTTTGCTTGTAAGATTTGCTGGTAGTCCAATAATTTGGCGCAGCAGGAAGCAAAACTGTGTGGCTTTAAGTACTACAGAAGCAGAATTTGCAGCATTGTCTGAAATTGCAGGAGAGATCCAGTGGATAAGGCAATTGCTTGTGGATTTGGGAGAAAAGTGTGAAGAGCCTACTGTAGTCCATGAGGATTCACAATCATGTATTGCAATGTCTGAAGCTGAGAACTTGAAGTGTAGGACAAAGTACATTGGTGTGAGGTATCAGAATGTGAGAGAGATGGTTCAAAACAGAATCATAAATCTGGAGTACATTGACACCAGGGACAACATTGCTGATGTTCTCACAAAAGCTTTGCCAATTGAAAGGCATGAACAACTATCATGTTTGATAGGCATGGCACAATAAACATAGAGTTTGGCTGTTCAACAAATGTAAACATCGGAAGATGGCAAACACATATGTGGCAAAAAGATACACATCTGTACATTTTGGAGGGGCATGTTAGGCATTGAGGCTCAACTATGAAATGTACAGATGTGCACAAAAGGAAACCAGGAATCTTGGGCATAATTGTCTGCAGCTGAAGGCTGGAACAGCAGACAGTGTTCAAGGTCAGATATGTGCTTGATTGCACGTAAGCCTGGGTAACATCAAAAGTCTTCCTGAGTGAAGGGACAACATTGTTGGTGGCACAAGGAAAAAGAGTCACCAGAAGAGGAGGGGTTTGTGACCGCATGGCACAAATCTATAAATAGCCTGCACACCGCAGTGTGGGTTGTTGGGTAGTCGGAGTGGATAGATGGTTGGAGAGTTTTGTTGGACGGGCGTGTATATACTTGTAAATATAGCAACTTTAAGAATAAACACCTCTGAGGAGAGAGATTTGGCTCCAGTCTGTTTCATCAGCAGTGGGCAGGAGGAATTCCTGATAAAGCCGAACAGCTCCAAGGTCGCCGGTAGTTCCAAAGGCATCGGAGATTGCTTTACCTGTGCATCTGCTTGTTTACACCAACAGGCTCTCCTTATCCACAGATTCTTTATCCATGGATTCAGCCATCCACAGCTTGAAAATAATATAAATTCCGGAAGGCAACCTTTTATTTTATATAAGGGACCCCATTATATTGCACCATTATATTTAATAGGATTTGAGCATTCATGGAAATTGGTATCCATGGGGAGGAGGGGGTATCCTGGAACCAAACCGCCCCCAAAGATTACGACCTTGTTTTTAGATTATTTCTTCCTTTGAAGCTAAGATGAAGATCTCACCTTCTACAGAACAAGCAAAGTTAATAGCTGCATTGGTGAGAATGAAGTCTTACAATACTGGTCTCTGGAGATATGATTGATAGAAATAAACCATACACGGATCTTCTGTACCGTGGTCTTTTCTTGACTCCAAGAATTTTTAAAATTATTCTTGATTAGAATTACATTTCTTGCCTGAATTGTTGTTTTGTTTGTTTGTTCCAGCAGTAAGAATAGCCAGCCCTCTTTCTTGTTCTTCAGTAGCAGTTTGGTATTTTAAAAGAGCTTAGATTTTTCTTGTGACCATTATGGGACCACATTCATATTTTGTGTGTTGGGAGAAGGAACAGTCATGGATCTTCTCCTGAATTCAAAATGAAGCATGGCAAAAGTAGAGGCAGTCATCCAGATCCAGAAATTTGAAGAGTGAATTTCCTCATCTGGGAGCTTCTCTAGGTTGCCCTGGGGCTCTACCTTTCCCTCGCAAAGAAACAGAAAAAGGAAATGGCATCCAGACTATCTCTGTTTTCACATCATCATGTTTTGTGGGGCTTTGGGGACCCTCTAATGCCCCAAACATAGAAATCAACAAAGGAGAAAGTCTGTTTCATTGGCAAAGGCTTATTTCTTTTTGCTGAGTGGAGGACATCAGGCAGCAGGGGGGCTGTGAGTTGCAAAGGAAGCCTTGGGGCCATGTGTGTCCCATCGGCTACACTTTGCTCATTCTTACACTGAAACAACCAGCCTCCACATTATGATGTACCTCAATAAAGGAAGTCTGTGCATCCATGCTTCTCCTTCCTGTACAATAGCTTGGGTTACCTTTTGGTACGACCAGACTTACAGTATACCAGTGTATTCAAATGATAGGAAATCATTCATATATGCTACTGGGATAAACTGAACTTGAATATCTTTCTTAACTCAATAAACATTTCTCTATTTCCTAGTCTATCTGTCTGAAATAGAGGGTTTTCATGATGTCAACATTTTTTTCCTGTTGTTTTATTTGCTATATGCAATGCCACATATTTTACACTTTTTATAGAGGATTGTCTTCTGGATTCTTGCCATTGTGAACATAAATAAGAAATCAAACCTGATTTTTGCCATTTTATTACACCGCTGTTTATAATGGGGCTTGAGCATCCAGAGATTTTGGTATCTCTGGGAGGTCCTGGAACCAAACCCTTGTGGATACCAAGGGCCCATTGTATAGTCCAGTTGATATGTAATAACAAACCATAATTTAGTATAATAAGAATAACTGACGATGGACCTTGTACTCATGCACCAGTCATCCCGTTCCCTCTTCTGGCATGTTCACAAGAGTGCAAAAGCTTTTGTTACTGTGCATGATTATCAACAATAATTTCTTGAAACAAGATAACTGTAAGCTATGGTTTTACAAAGCTGGCTTTTAAAAAACCAAACACCCACCTAAAATTAGGAATAGCCAGTTTGGGCTTGCCAAGAAACTTGCCAATAATAGGCTCACTTTAGGATCGTCATAAGTGGGAAACAACAACAACAATAATAATGATATCCTTGCATGTTGCAGCTGGGAGCCCTGATCTAGACTTATGCTCTATACAGTAGAACACACATTTGGACACAAATGCAAAAAGAAGTAAAACAGCAAAGATGTTTTTTTTTTCCCTGTAGAAGGGACTCTGTGATCATCAGAAGGACGCTGGAGAAAATACGCATAAGCAAACAGGGTTGCCAAATCAAATGTTAAAAATTCTTGAGGAGCTCGAAATTACATGAAAGAAAAAAGAAGAGGAGAAAATCATATCTCACTTTGCAGCTGACCCATACTCCTCCTCACTCTTTCAGAACTCATAATTCCCCTTTACAACATGGCTTGTGCTCTAATAGGATTTGTGCAAATCATGGTGTTGTAAATATGTCCTAAGGGACCTCGGTAAGCATATCAACAAGTGTCTGCTTTTCTATGGAGATCTGATTACCATGTTGAAATTACAAGCAGCATTTTAGACATGGTTACAATTTCAGTTACAAGCACTCTTTGGATCTGAAATTTCATTTTGGAGCAAGAGGTCCCCAAGGGCTGGTAACATTTATTTAATTATGTTGTACAAGACTTGGGTAATAGTTTAGATCAAAGTATAAAAATCCACTTCGAGGCAAATCTCTAACATAATTCAAAGTGGTAGATTGCCCAGCGTTTTCAACATTTGCTCATGTGGCAGAATGATATAAAGATAGGTACTGAATCAAAATTAGATAGATTTCCACATTAGATTTGGGTAATAAATAAAGAAAAAAACCTTTACTGATTTAATTTAACCTGAGTAGAAAGTGGTATGATAATATTAACTGTGAAAGAAAGTCCCCACAATAGTGTAATTCAAAGAAAGGAAGAAGGAGAGAGAGAAATCAGGAATCTTGCAATATATCGTTTTTATTATGGCTAAATAGTTATTGTGACAAAGTAAGCTAATTAATTATAAATCATTTTATTTTTTTTAAAAAGTATCCATGCAGTTTACAATTTTTATCAGACATTAAGTTATTTTCACCTTGATTTTAGAAATATATATATATATATATATATATATATATATTGAGCTACAATTCTGTGCACATATAAATAGAAGTACTTGCATTTCTCTCTGCTGTTATACTGTTGGTTGATCCAGGACTGGATTGGATTCTTTCTGCATTGTACTTGTGGCTTAATAGCCAGGGCAGAATGGAAAGACATAGTTTGGGCAGTAACTTTCCTAAGGGAGGGTACTTGTAAAAATCCATAACTACTCAGGAAGGAAAGTCCTGGTCAACATATATAATTTCTGTTTCACAGACCTTTCTTTTCCCACTGCATGTGCAGCCATGTAATAATACTACTGGTCTCTGCTCTTTCCAAGAAAGCCATTCCTTTTAATTAGGTAATTATTTTTAATTAAGTAATTATTTTTACACGTTGCCCAGTTACAAAAAAACAAGGGAAATATCCAGTGTCGCATCTCATTAAAAGCAAATGCAAAAGCGTAGACGTGTAAGGTGCCAGATCTAAAGCTCATTGTCTAACGTGTGAATAGACTTGGCACAGGTTTTTACCAACTCGGTTGGAAAGCATGTTTGAAAGCGTGTCCGTGTGAAAATTACGTCTCATGCTGAAACTTGCTGCAGGTGCAATAAAGATAGATTTCATGCCCTTTCTGAGAGGTAATTTGCTTCACAAAGGATTACATTGGTTTAGGTTGAAACAGATACATGCTACTTTTTAAAAACAGACCGTGTAAGGAGTATTCCTAGGTGACTTAATTTGCCTTGCCTTGTACTTGGAGGAGTTCTTATTCCTAACTATGTGGGCAACCAGAGATTGGGCTCCAAAGTAATACACTTTTAAGCTCCTATGTGAAAGGAAGAAAGTGGCTGATTCTTTACACAGTTTTCCTGCCAAGCATCGATACTCAAGACACCCACCTAAATAACAGGGAGAGCAATATTACAAGTCAAAGCTATAGCACATCTCCGAAGAGCAAACCACATGCCTCCTCTCCTGTGCAAACTGCCTTCAGTTGTTAAGCTAATAACCTTTCATTTCCAAAGGAAGACATACTGTATAAGAATTTCATACTCTGTTTCAGATTCATAATAGGTACATTTTAATATGCCCATCAAAAAATAAATGAAAGTCTAAGCAAATATTCAGGCACTGAAATCCATGTGTCGAGTTTAAACAAACCCCCGCCAAGGAAATGAATGCCGACCAAACTCCGCGAATTTAACTTAATAACACTGATTCAGGCTTTTAATGTGTTCAAAGCAGCAGATTTATTATGTTAAAAAGAGTAAGGCTAAAGAAATTAGATTTTAATATTATGATAAATCCATTAAAAGAAGCAAGAAGATCATCACTGCAGCATTTAAATACCATTTACTCTAGGCCAGAATTAGTGGGCTTATGTCTAAAATGAGGTACCTTGAATGAGACACATATTTTTTAATTCAGTGAATGGAAAAAGTCTACTGTATGTCATTGTGAGCATTGTTTATATACTATTAGGAGATTTCATGGGTTTTAAAACATACAATCGCACAATATATTCAACCACTCAGATTCCAGTACCTTCCCCAGAGATATTTGCTTGTAGAGTTTAAATCAGGATGGGCATCTTAGCTGGTCTAGAAGCTAGCTAAAAATACCAAAAATGGAGGAAAGAAGGGGAAGATGAGCAAACATTCACTTCTGGTTTCGGAAAACTCTCTGTGTGTTTGTGTGCGCGCAAAGAGGTCCTGCAACCTATGAAAAGGTGAATGATCATTCCTGAAGGGCAGTCAGGGAAAGCGATTGAAGGGATCACTTCATATTAGTTTTGCCTGCCTACATCTGGTTCTAGAATTGGCTGCAAACATCAAAAGGGAAAGGCTTTGGAAAATGAGGAGGATGTAAATCTGGCAAAGCAGGGGAATGCATGGTGTTGCTTTGGGCTGGCTGGAAAAGGAGGGGAGAAGGAGGAGAAAGAAGTCGGATCCTCCCTGGTGGTGGCTGCAAACATTGGATCCAAGGGGAAGGACCTTGGAAATGAAGAGGGTGCAAAGTTTGGCAAAGCAGGTGTTGCTTTTGACTGGTTCAGAGGGAGGTTAAGAAGGAGAGTGTGTGTGAAGAGTCTGAACTTGTTAAGCAGCAGCTACAAAGTCATGAATAATCAAAATTGCAAATCTGAAACCCATATGTTTTTTTCTATTAAAAAAAGGAATAAAGGGGAAGAAAAAAAGGAAACGTGGCAGCAGCTTTAATACTAACTGGTTTTTATTTTCATGCGAGCTTTCGGAAATGAACTCACTTTTTTTGGATTCTGTACTGAGTGATATCTAGCATATCTTACTCCTTAAAACAATGGAACGCAGGCAATTGTATGCACTAAATCATACACCAAGTAAACAGACGACAGGATAACCAATGCTGTAGGAGGGCTATACCTGTAGTACGTGTTACAGGCATGCCCTTTGGTATGATAGGGACAGTATTTATTAAATCTGCAATATTCCATCGTATTACATTCAGGAAGACAGGCAGAAAATTGATGTTCATATAACCTGGGAAAATATGTTGCAATCCTTAGCAACTCTCCAACGAGATAGTCCTCTGGTAATAAAATTCAGCAAGACTTGAGGTGATGAGCACTTATTCACACAAATTGCTCTGCTGGGATTGTTGCATTTTCATTCTTTGCTATGTGCACTTTCTCATTATAGTTTAATTTGAAACTACTTACCTTGATTGAAAACTTAACTTTCTATATTTTATTCTGCAAGTATTGGAAATCTCTGGAATGCAGAGCTACATTTATTTTGTAATTTTCACCTTTTAACTTATGACTCCAGTATTCTATAATTTGATTACTGAATTGTTTTTAGAGGCAACATATTAAATAGATGTAGTCAGACTTACCAATTATTCTCTCTCTTTCATACCATTGTGTACTGCTGGTCCATAATAATACTTCACTGGCATTAATTTTTATTTTATTTTATCTAATGGAACAATTTATACCTAAAGGAAAGGTCTAGGTTTATACTTGGTTACACTAGATCTTGTCTGCGTTTCAAATGTTATAAATATTTTAAGACTTTCACGCTGATTTTCATTATAAATAAATAAATAATAAATAAAACTTTAATTTATACCCCACTTTTTGTGAGAACAATCAAAGCGGCTTACAAAGATAAAATACAAATACATTATAATGCTTATGGCTGTATGGATTAGGATCGATGCAATATCAATATCTATCTATCTGTATAAAATATTATATATAGAACCAATAACATCAAAAACCTACCAAACAGTATTGGCCCAACAAAAATGCACAATATACACGTTGCAAGCTTTCGAAGATCCAGTGGCTTTTTTTACCAGGCAAGGTGTTAAAAACAATACAGCAGAAAATACAACAGGTAGTAGGTATAGGTATGGGTTCATAAAGTGAATGTTCAAGGTTGAACACAACCTTGAAAATGCATCTTTCGTCAAGTAGATTTAAAGTATTAAAAGTGTTAGATATTCCAATTTCAGGTTCTAAAAGTGATTCAAAGAACACTATGTATTACTCTGCCTTTTCTAAGTAAAATACTATATGGATTTGGTGGGTCATTGGTGGAAAGCCAAGTTCTCTGCAGGACTCTTTTCTTTTCTGTTAAGCTAAATAGCCTCATTTCCATTTATAGCGATAGCAAAACATCTGCAAAAACTAATGAAACTTCTATTAGGAGCTGTTACCCATATTAGTTTTTTAAATAGAATTTTGATTCATTCCCCAGACAGTACCAAAAGTTTTAAGCTCTGGTGATTTCAAGGTTTCTGTATTTCCCCTAGTTAAACTGTTTTCCTATCATTTCATTTCTCCCTGATAAAAAGGCACACCTATAAACATAGTTGACAGTAACTTTATAAGATCAATTTCATTTTTAAATGTCTCTTGAGAGGTGCTTAACATTTTCCAGTATGGCTTCCAAAGAATGTAATGCCTAAGAAATTCAAAGACAATATCTATCCATTTTTATTTCCTATAGTTATAGCTGCCAGAATGCATTTAAATTAAATTATTGTTGAGTACCCCTACTGCAAGATGTGCTTGGAGTGATAGTTTTGCAAAAAGTTGAGGCTGCAAGATAAGTAGAGTCTTTAAAAAACCCTGGCATGAATAGAATAATAGAATCATAGTTTTGGAAGAGACCCCAAGGGCCATCCAGTCCAACCCGCTGTGATGCAGGAAGGCACAAAATATCCCTGACATATGCTTAAAAACATCTTCTGCTTGAAAACATCTCAAGGAGACTCCACTATCCTCAGAAACAGCATATTCTACTGTCAAACAGCTCTTACTACTAAGAAGTGCTTCCTAATGTTGAGGTGGAATCCCTTTTCCTTTACTTTGAACCCATCGTTTTGGAACATTAGAAAGCAAACTTGCTCAATCTTCAGTATGACATCCCTTCAAATATTTAAACAGGGCCATCATAGCACCTTTAAACCTTTTCCTCTACATGCTAAACATGCCCAGATCCCAAAGTTGCTCCTCATAGGGCATGGTTTCTAAGGTTTCTTTGAGAAAAGACAGTTTGATGATTATCAAAGATTACTGAATTTTTAAAAAATGAAAGAATCTGCATTTCAGGAAGATTGTCAACAGATTGCAGGGCTCTGTTCTAACAAAAGGGACTTGAATTCTTCAAAGGATCCCAGGCAGTGTTGATAGGTATTATGATGATGTTCTGATCCCGGATTAAGGGTAGAGTCCTTGTGTCATTCAGTGAAATGAATTCCATCCTTCCCATCACGGGACACATGCTGATCAAACGAGGCCTTGGACACAGTAAGCACTGTAGAAACAATGGCCAACTTTTGAAGAGAAAGAACAGTAAACCCAAAAAATGAAGAGAAGAAAGACAGAAATGAATTTAATTAGATTCCCAGATACGAATCAGTAAGTGAAGCTCAGAGGCAGGTCTGTTGTGTGCAGTCGGAGCACAGCTGAGCAAAAGCATCTGCGAAGGAGAAGGGCAGGAATCGTTCGAAAATGTAAAGTCTACAAGTTTCCAAAAAATGCTTTGGTCAGAGAGAGATCCTACCTGTGTGAATGAGCAGATGAATCTGAAGAACGGCAGCTATCCGGAAGCCGCCTGTGTTTTGATGGCACCTGGGAAACGAGCCATGGAAAATACACCTCAAGGGAGTCCCTGGGCACACCATGGCAGCCAGTGGGTTTGCTTTAGCTCAGCAGTCGAAACCTACTTGCACAATGGCAGTAGAGTGCAATCTTGTTAGCAGAAGGTCAATTGAGTGTTTTAAGATGATGTCTTGCTGCTTAACTCCCCAGGCTTCCAATTGTAGGTTCCTGCTTTTTAATGGAGAATTGGCTTCCATTTATTTGTATTCTTTTCAAAGAAGCAACGTTGCAAGGGGTAGAATGTAAACAGGTTTGATCTGAGGTAATAAAAGAGACCGAAGGACTCTGTACAAGGATATTCATGGGTTCTACAAGAAATCAGAGAATTTACTACGGTCTCCTAGTTTTTCTACATAGTGCAGACGCTGGAATTTCAATCCAATTAATTAATTGCTGGGGCCCAAATAAAATGTACTGTGATTGTATCATCTAAAGGTACTGAGTTATATGCCAGATCTTCAAACTTACTATAAAACAGTGTTGTTATCTTTCTCCTGGGGATCCCAATAAACCACTTAATTGTGCCTAGAGGCTCCTTTGTCCAACCTGTTAAATTGTGGAATATATTTTAGTAGCAACAGCAGCAGCAGCAGCACTTGCATAGGGGCTGAATGCATGGGCCAAAAGGCTTGTGATCCCCCTGTCATCTTGTCGTCTTGTATGGATAAAACAGGCAAAAGCTCTGGGACGGCATCGACTAGTCTGAATGCCAATTTGGCAGTCCTGGACCGATCACAGCCCAAAAAGTTGTTCTGGTCTAAAAAGAATAGCTGTTTGTGACAAACTTTGCTAGAAACCCCACTGCAACAGCCAGCGGATTTTCGGTGCAGGCTTGTGACAGTGAAGGGGGGAGGGTGTCTAGTCACACGGGTGAAGTCAGGTGCCCTGTTTCTGTCCTTCATGGGGAGCTTTTCTATTATAAAAGTCATACAGAAAAATATGCAGAGAAAGTAATTATTTGTAGCATATTTTGACCTTCCCAAGTAAAATATCAGCCAATATCCATTTGTAGTGTTGCCAACTTATTTCAGTGGTGAAATATTTGGGATTATGTTGTTGTTAACTGCCCTCATGTTGATCCCAACTATTGGAAACCCTGTGGATGAGACATTTCCAAGATTCCCTACCTTCCACTGTAAAGCTCTGCCTGTGGAAGTCATTGGAAGATGTGATTTCTGGCTGTTGGAGTCCTTTTGCCAAAGTCTTTGCAGGACCAGGCCAAACTGGCAGAGTCCTGGAAGGATCAGGACTAACCAACAGGCACAGCTGGCTCTAATCATGCATGGCAGCTGGAAAAGCTGGAGGTACAGCCATTTCAGGGCTGCACTGGACTCTCAACCCTTGCCACAGCAACACAGTTTTCTGTGCTGTCTGTAGTTGCATTTTTACTTGTTTGCTTTGCTGTGTTCAGACCTGGTCTGCTTCCTGACTCTTGTGTTCCTGGATTCCAGGAACTTTATCTTTCTGTGTTCAAACCTGGTCAGTCAGCTGACGCTGCCTCTTGGAACTTTCTGTGTTTATACCTGGGCTGTTTCCAGACTTACCTTCCTCCTCTGGACCATTAGACTCTCTAAAGCTCACCATCCATGGCCTGGTCCTGGCCTTGGCCCCAGCAACCCACCTTGGAATCCAGGTTGCCCACCTCGGACCCTGACAACCAATGCTCTAATTAGGTCCTGCAAACTCATGGCCGTGAGTTCCTTAATAGAATCTATCCATCCGGCATGTGGTCTTCCTCTCTTTCTACATTCCTACATCTTTCCTAGCATTATTGAGGCATTCCTTCTCATGATGGGACCAAAGTGTGATAACCTCAACTTTACCACTTCTTTTTCCATGGATGGTCGGAGCCTTTGTTCAGAATTTTGAGCATAATTTTATTCGCATGGGAATTCATGCTATGGTCCTATAGTTGCTGTAGTCTTTTGCATGTCCTATACTATGATGTTAACTTAATAATTAAAGGCCACAGTTTGTCCTTGCGCTGTGTAACAGACAAAGTATTTAGAATCATAGAGTTGGAAGAGACCACAAGGGCCATCCAGTCCAACCCCCTGCCTTGCAGGAACTCCAAATCAAAGCATCCTTGACAGGCTGGATGGCCATCTGGTATTTGGCCTCTATTATTTTGTGCAATTTTTTTGCCACTAAACAATAAACACAATAAAGTATACCTGATTGTCATTTTATAAAATTGTTCTAACATATACCAATTACCATATATCTAACATATACCAAGTGTTTGCGCTAAACCAGTAAAGAGATTTAGTCTAGATATACTAGATTTTTTGTATGCTATATTAGCCATAGATAACATTAATCCTCTGATATTTTTTTCCTTAATGTGCTGAAAACTTAGGCGAAGGTGTCCTTGATATTTATCACGAAGAATTCATTACAATTACCTAAATGAACATATTGTAGCCAGATGTTGCAAATGATTGAGAAATGCATAGAGGAAAAAAAACCTTTTGTAATGCACATTAATTTAGTGTGTGTTGCCTTAATTGAAACTGTATCTGGTTTTTTTGTTAGCCTTCTGAATTGGCTTTTGTCCAGTAAGTGTTTTCTGTAATCATGAAACATGCTAATTTAATCTATTTGCACCTGAAACCAATTTCAGAATTAGCACCTGTTAAGCATTGCCTGCGGATATTAGACAAACAACACAAAATGCAACTAATTTGCTTTTTTAATGGGCAAATAATAGTATGCTATTATTGTAGTCCATCTTCCAACAGTCAAAGGTTTATGGTTAAGTGTGTACTTGCAATGATATGTGTAACTACAGAGACAAGTCTTAATATTATAATCTCTTCTCATTATGTGTGAAGGTAAGTAAATGTGAATCAATGGCATTTCGGTGAATCCTTCTCGAGCTCCAAAAGAGAACACAGCTGTAAATGTCAGATACTATCAGATGGAAATGGATAAAGAGAAATAATAGAAGACACAGAACCAAACTAGACAGGAGGCATGTAGCTATCAGTGAAGACAGTAGTCGCATAGTTTTTATTCCATGTTACAGTCCAGAAACAAATCCAAAAATGTTCTTCATTACTTGCTCTGAGCCTATAGAGAAGATATGTTAGCAATTTAAATGAACAAAGGCCCAGTGCCTATGTATAGCTAATGTTTGGTTGCATCTTTGGATGCTCAAGTCCCATTATAAACAGTGGCGCAATGAAATGATGTCCCTTATATAAAATGGCAAATCAGGTTTGATTTTTTTTATGTATGAATGCTTGAAACAAATATTTGAGACTAATTCATGCTATTGGTGTGTGTGCTATGGGGGGGGGGGGAACCAACATATGTGCGTTACTTAGTAATATGTCTACTCCAGGGGTCTGCACAAAGGAAATGACTGCTGTCTGTATGTTAAGGCATGAGGAGAGAGGATTAATTCTCAACAAATCTCTGTCAAGGCTCCTGAATTCAATAAAAAGATACTATTGGTCCGGTACAGACGGCCATCTTGCGGCAATATTAGGACTCGATAGGGCTGGGCGTCCAGACACACCCAGCCCTAGTGACATTACAGGTGCATGCACCCATCCACATGGTGGGCACTACAGTTGTGTAGCTGTGGCGCCACGTACAGATGCTTCTCGGAAGAAGTGGCGTCATAGGGATGTGTAGCAGCCTTTATGACGCTGCAAAAAAGGAACCGCCTAGAGCAGCTTCTTTTTGATTGAGCATCTATGCAGCAGCATGCCGAGACAGTTGCACAGCAAAGAGGAGCGGCGTTTTGCCACCTGTGTGTACCGGGCCATTATTTTTCTCATCTCTATTGTTTAGCATAACCTGGCACCAGAATTTTATCCTATTAAGAATTAAATTGCTTTAATACTAAACACTTGGATTGATGCTGTTGCTGCTTCTGTGTTGAGTGTGTGTATGGTAGTGGTAGGAAGAGATGTAATAGTGACATAAGATCATAGCTAGTGCTAAAATTTTGATAAAACGGGCCATCTCTTTCTTGTTACCGTACTTGTTGTTATGTACCGGTACTTGTTCTAAGGCTGCAAAACATGTGTCATTAGCATGTATTTGAGAACAACTTTGCTTTTTATTTTAGGAAGAGTGTGGTGAGAGTGATCTCAGGTTCAAAAAGAAGTGTAATATTGTACAATTTGAAATATAGTACAACATACACTCATTCTCCCACACAGTTTTCAAAGTGTGCCATTTAGATTATTAATAGTTTCTCCTCTCAGGAAATATATTTGTGGTTTTGGGTAACACATCCATCTGCTCCAATTTCTGAATTGTCATTTAAATGATGTTTCGCACAACAGAGACAGATGACTAGAGGCATTTGTGAGATGCAGTAGAGACTTCTAAAATGAACAGTAGAAATGGTTGTTTCCCACGGAGCGGTTTTCCTGAGTCTGAGTTCAGGCTTGGAGCAAAGGCTCAGCAGGACACAGAAATTCACATTGAATCAATGCTAAAACCTCATTAAAAGTTGGACTTGTTCTCCCGCTGCTATGATGTACATATGAACTATGGTGGACAGAGGAATTTTCTATTATGAGTGTACTAGACTGGCCAGAAGTGTAAAGGTTTTAAGACAAATTATTAGATGCACCACATGTGGATGATTAAACCAAACACTGAAGCAGAACTAACGTTTTTTGATCACCCGTACTCGTATTTCATATTGAATCTCTCTATGAACTGTTCAAAGAATCACGCTTTTGTACTGTGGTTGGTAAACATGTATTATATAAAAATATTTGTACTGAACAAATGATGAAATGTCTGTTTTCAAATACTTTACAAGTTCAGCTTTAAAGAAACATATTAATCTTCATGCACTTGGAGGAAAAAATAATTGTACCGAGTGAGTTTTGCAGTATTTTCAGGCGTCATGAGGATGCCATTGTATTCTGGGTTAGGCTGAAGGTTGTGGTGAAGGCCAGGGTTAGGGAACATTGTACACTTCTTCTATTTTCCTGACCAGAGGAAGAATTCCAGTGGGGCCAATTTACTGACAACCAGAGCAGATACTTTTTTCTTTGCTGCCAGACCCTTGAAAAATGGCAGCAGCCAGTACTCTATTAGCAAAGGTCTGTTTATTCAAAAAATGAGCATACCCATACATGACAGACAGCTGAAGCTTGAGGAAAGTGTTCATAGTCATTCAGATAATCATGCTTACATTGCCTGTCCAGTTCTGTGTGGATTCTTCAACATAATGTGGGCAAATAAAAGTTGTTTCCATTATGATGCATGGGAACAAGCCAGATACTTGTGTGTGTGTGTTTTCTTTTTAAAAGGGCAGTTCACATGGACCCCCAGCGCCAGCTTGGAATTGGGCCATGAAATGTTTATGTTTATCAAAAGCACATATTGGTTTTAAAAAACTGATAAACGCTGTTGGTTGCTTCTGCTGTTTGTACCTAATAATTCAAAGGTATAGCCATGTTAGTCTGTAGACTTAGTATGTGGATTTGGAACTGAAAGAAAGAAGTTGGCAGCGTGAGCTTCTGTAGACTTTAAATTTTAAAGTCAAAAGTTTAATATTTATACATGAATAAGGAGGGGCAACTGTAGAGGGAAGTTTGCTCACTTCATAGCAATACCTCTTCCTGAAGGATGGAAGCATGTCCCTTCTAAGGACCTCTCAAACTTTCCATTTCTGCATAGAAAGAGGCTTCCAAGTTCACAGATCAGATTGTACTTCGTATTAGAAAATATTCAGTTATGATGAAGCGGATTAGTGCAGGTCTGGTGATACAATTCTTCTCTGCCCCTTCGTAATTGAAAGACCTTTCTAATCTGATATTGGAACATGTGCCGTGACATCTAATCCCGCCAGAGAACTCAGAATCATTTGCCAAACTGTGCTAGTCTATTTACTGAAGGGTCTTAGAAATGCATGTTGAATCTTATCAAAGGAAGATTTGACTTGCCTGTCCCATTTCACCACCTTCCCCCAAATTGCTTTCCTTTCCTGGGCTTCCAGAGCTTCACGTTCAAGTCGAAGTGCTTTTGAAGGTTTCCTGCTCTTAATTAACAGCGATGAGATTGAAAGTGTGCTGGCGAACGGAGAGCATATTACTTTGTAATTTTGTAATAATGTGTATTAGACTCTCCTACAAAGAGAGTAATTAAGTACAGTATTGGCTTGTATATAACTTCTGTTTGTTACGGAGGAAAAAGTTTTTTATTCCAATGATTTTTTCATACTTTCCTACACTGGAGAGTTAGCCAGCTAGAACTATAATTTCCATCTGATTTATTTGCACTGGGGCAATTAATTTCTGGATATCCAGACCTGAAAGCTGAAACAGGCGAACAAGTGAAAAAAAAGGTTTATGCTGCCTGCTTACTTATGCTAGCTTCATTAATGATTCAATAAGCAATAAAAACTAGGAGTTCAGGAATTATCTCATGGCTCGGGAAAACTGTAAGAGAAAGCTCCCTACCCTAAAAGTAAGGATAGAAATTAGTTGTGTCCAGAGTTTCCTGTTGGAATTACGTTTTTCAACTCCAGTTTCAAGAAAGTCAGCTCTACAGCTTTATGTGTTAAATAATATTCTTTAATTTAAAACCAAGAAACAGCTTCGTTCTTTATATCTAAATGCCTGAATTTGCATTAAGAGGTTTTTTCCCCCCTCTCTGAACATAATATGCAATTCTTTGAAGAGCATGTATCAATTGGCTATTGCAATTTTCCCTGCTAAACATGAAACACGCTTCATGATACCTTCGGAAGGCCTGTACTCACTTACAAAGCTCTCACTTTAGAAGGTTCTCATCTCCACAAAAGGGTCTCTTCTGCCCACAGAGGTGTCTTTCTTTTAGATCTCTGAGCCAAGAATAGAGTTCATGCATTCCCCAAGGAACATGCTGATGATGCTATGAGAACATGGGAAATATTCCAGGTTTTTTTTCCTCCAGCTTTCTCCCCCTGTATTACATCCACTTGCCATTTATTCACATTTGATGTCGGCCACAAAATCTCTTCAGCAAAATCCAGGGATCGGTTTGAAAAATGAAAATACAATTTTTAGGCTGCGTCCAAACTGCTGAAATAATCCAGTTTGAACCGCTTTATGACTCATGCGTCATCTAAACACTCCGCCTTCAAAGTGGTTAGAAGCTGCTTTATTTGGCCAGTGTGTGAGCTACATTTTCTACATAAAGGCTTCTAACTTCTTTGAAGGAGGGTGTTTAGATAATGTATGAGGGGGATGTGAAATGAAGCTGAGCTCTGGGGCTAAAATCTGGAGCAAAAGGAAGCTGGGATATTCTGACTCAAGGCAGAAAATGTCCATCATTGCACCAGTATGGGACTGTGGCAAAGCAAAAATATGATTGCCAATAATGCAGTGGATGTAAATTATAACCCACACAGCCTCCCCGTTCTCATTCTGCAGATAGGTCAATATCTTTCAGCTGTAGAGAGTTATTAGTAATAGCTTTTTAACGTACCATAATTGTTGGGTGTTGGATAGTAAAAGAAGACGAGAGAGAGGTTCTGCCAGAAAAAAAAGCAAGAAGTAGCTATCCCAAGAGTAGTACTATCTTTCTATTAGATTGGCTGTTGATGTAAACTAAAGAAAATAGGTATGGAAAATAATTAGGGTATTTGTAGGCATCCATTTCTTTGGATGGCTCAGCTCACTCATTTCCTAAGTAAAAAAAAGTGGACTGCTGGATTTATTCCACAACTGCTTTTTACAATTGCTGGTAATTCTCATTGACTTGAGAGGACCCTGGGGCAAACTTTACTTACTTTCTTATGGGGTACAGCATGCAAACTGTTCATAATTAAGTTATATAAAACTTTTATGCTTTTTTTCCTCTGTAGTTCTGACATAGTCAATGTGTCAAGGTTTTATTTTTTGAAAAACACATTATTCTGGTAGTTTTAAAGAAAAATGTTGGAGCCAGAACTTCTTTTATATTGGTAGCAATTTGCTGTGGGATTTAGTGGAAGCAGAATGCTGTTTCACAGTACACTAAGCCTGGAGCAACTATTATTTTCAGTCTGATGCCTACTTCCTGCATTCTTTTTAAAAGAGAGAAACTCGGCCCCTCAATTCTCACTGCTTTGGCATCTTCTTAGATCTTTGACCTCTTCACGGCTTCTCCCTGAAAGCCCTCCAACCAGGGAACCCACACATTGCACAATTTGGCAACTCAGGCTCTATTTCATCCTTATCTAATGGTTCTGCAGTTGTTCCAAAGGATTGGAAGAGAGGAGAAACTGTTCATAGACCATTATAGTTCAGCCTGGACTTGGGGGCAGAGGAGATATCAGGGAACAGTATTGAGTTGCATATGAGGCCTGTCATGGCTGGGAAACTAGATATGAGCGTGGCATACATAAGCTGTCGGCTTAATTCTGCACGCAGTATCTCATCTCACACTACTATTTTGCTCAGTAGTTGCACATGAACGCTGTACATGAACAGCTACCATACCTGAGATGGACATGTGGAGAAGCCACTTTGTTTCTTGAGAATCAAGCTGTTTGATTGGAACAATGGTTGTAAATGTCCACTTGGCTGCTCACTTTGACAAATAAAGGGAAGGCCAAAATAGTCAAGTCAAATGCATGATTTTTGGGGGAAAAGGGGTAATCTGGATGGATTTCTGGGAAATAAAAATCCTGGATCGAAGCAGTGAAGAATTGGAATGGTTTCTGTTGCATGTGGTGCCTCAGGCTCAAAATCTATACAACTCCCTGAAAACAACTGAAATATCCTCATTATGCAGGTGTGACGGCATTGCCATCTTGGAGATGTCTCATCCACAGGGTTGCCGTGAGTTGGGATCAGCTCAAAGGCATATAATAATAATAATAATTATTATTATTATTATTATTATTATTTATATTTCCCGCCTCTCCCTTGGATCGAGGCGGGATTACAGCAACAACTTAGAAACAACAGTTTGTCTACTACTGCCCTGACTTGCTTTTTTACCTTGTTTTTGGAGAATTTTCGAACCTGTCAGATACTGTTGTTTATCTCTGGCAGATTAAGTTTGACTCAATTGGTCATCTTCTTAGCAATATAATTTAAAAAAAAATACACCAGAAGTAAAAAAAAATCAGATCTATTAATATATTTAAACTGCTTTTTAATGATTTTATAACTCTCCTGTCTACACACATTCAGGTCCAAATTAGGATATAATCATTCATTCAGCTTTACTGTTCATATGCAGCTCTCCCTTGTGATACATTCATATATTAACAATTGCTTATTAATAAGCTTAGAGATATATTAAGCGGTTACAAAGTAATATCATTTTATCACAGTTTTAAAATTATGCCTTACTTCCTTATGAAATGCAAAGATATGTTGTGAATTTTTAATTTAAAATGTGTTAATTTTATTTAAAATGATTGGAATAGCTTTCTCTTCTCTAGATGCTGTAGATTTTTAAGATTATTAATAAGCAAGATTTTACAGCAGGGAATTGGCAAGTGAGCAAGTAACATTTTGAACACACGATGAGGCATAATCTCTGGTGTTCCTTGGAGAGAAGGCATGAACTAGCTTATAAATTCCCGAGCCGCCTCAATGCCCTTGCTCCCAGGTCTCCATGGGGTTGTCCACACTTGCCAAATAAAGTGGCATCAACTGCTTTGAAGCCTGGTTGTTTAAATGGTGCATGTGATGCCACAGGGTGGAACGCCAAACAGAACTGTGCTCCAGGACTCAAAACCAGAGCAAAAAGAAGCTGGGATACTCTGACTCAAGGTGGAAACTGTGCATCATCACACTGGCATATAAACGGCCTTGTTCCAATATTGGACTGCGGCAGGGCAAAAATGTGATGGCAAATGATGCAATGGATACAATTACAACATACACAAGCCAGACAGTCCTGCAGGGGGGTTATGAGGTGAAAGGGGCACTCATGGGGGGAGTCTTCATGATTGTGCTTTGCCAGTGTATCACCGGGCATGCTGATGCACCAATGCACTATACCAGTGGTGCATCACATGTGCAACTGTGCGGCTGTCCCCTAGTATGGCATTTGGGTGGGAGGTAATTGGAAATCACAGTGTGTTTGTGCAGTGGTGTGCATGTATGATTGGGGAGGTGACAAAAAAAAAAAAATAACCGTGCAGCGCAGCTTGTAGCCATGTGTTGTGGATAGTGTGATGTGGATAGCCAGTGGGTGTCCGGCCCACCTTGGGAGCAAGACAGTGGGGTTTCAATCACCTTTCAGAAAACCCAGGATTGAACTTTTTCCTGTCCATCTACTCTGGCCCATGGTTATTCATTTAAATGTAAAAACCCAATAAAATGTTCCATCCTCCTTGAATGCTTCAGCTAGAAAATAAACGTAGCCATTAGGACAGCATCCTTGAGCAAAGATGTAGTGGTGAATTTTGAAATGAAGTGCTCCTTTTCACAGTGCATTTATCCATCCACACAAGGGAGTCTTGAAATGCAGGCAGATTTATCCAAGAATTTTTTTTACACTTTTCATTTCTATTAGGATTAAGTCTTGGTTAAAATGAATGAGTTTTAATTGCCATTCAAGAGTGAGCCATCATCACATAGTTTCTATCACTCCCATTCCAGCTGACATCACTGTGGAAAGCAGAAGCAAACATGTCTGATTCTTTGTTCATAGAAATACCTTTTCTCAAGCATTTTATTTCAATTTTACAGTATGCTTTGGTTACTAAATTCCAAGGTCTACCTAAAATAGCCTTGTTCAGTTATTTTATTCAGAGCTCTCTATGTGTTTGTGAAGAAAAGCTGAAAAAAGCAACTGAACAGCACTGTTTTTAGGCAGAAACTGGTTGTCAAAGGGACACTGTAAAGTGGAATCGAATATAATGAAAGTATTGAAAACAGGTGTTATAAAAGTCTATTGGAATAAGAGTGATAAACTTTCTTTCCAATATCTTCTTCGTTGCCAGTGACTAAATCTACAGTTCCCACTTGTGCTTTTCCATCATTGAATCTTGAAATTTGATCCAGAGGTTTTTGATAGTTTAAAAACAGTACTGTTACTTCCACATTATTAGAAACTCTCTCATTCAAATCCCAGAGCAGACCTCTCTTTTTTTTTTTTTTAAGAAAAGGAAAGAAAATGTAATTTTAAGATGATCTGGTTAAAGACAATGTTGAAAGGCACATTAATCTCACTGTTCTGTAAGATGTTTTGTTGAAAGCTGCTATCAAAATTCTTCATTTATCCTGAGACATGTCCTGCTGTGATAATCATTTCATCCAGGCTTACTTTTCTAACTTTTTAAAAAGAGAATTTAATGAACTGGATTTAATTCTTATGAATGCGAGAAAAAGAGCCTAGCACCAAATATTACATTGGAGGGTATAATACCCTACTCTATTTGAGGTTAGAATTTCAAATATATTCAAGTGTAAAATAAAAGGACTGAGAACATTGCAGCATACCATAAATAACATTATGCTAGTCAATATATGGCTTATATAAACACACACAGGAGTCTAATGGGTAGTCACCACCCACTGCAAACCTCACGACAGAACTGTGGTATTAATAGTCATTTCATTTGTCCTATTTTTTCTCTAAGCATTTCCGGGCGGAGTATATATCTTCCAACACCCCATAATTTTATCCTCACAGCATTTTCAATCAATTAAGCAGAGTTTATAACTCCCCCAAAGCAACTCATAAACCAGCATAACTCAGCACTGTGAACCTTGATCTCCACAGTTTAGGAACACTGCTGGGTCTATTCTTATCTGTTAGTTTATATTGTGGAATTTGTGTACTGCGATGGTGCTGATAAGGTTCTCAGTGTGGCAATTTAAATAAGTATTTAGGCAGACTCTGACATCAGGTTTACATGCGACAAAGACAACAGGAGAAAAAGAAAAGGGAGGGAGGGAGGAGGCAAACAAGAAAACTCAACCCCAAGTGCTTAATGTTATGAGTATCACAGTCTGGTGGATTGCCCAATGGATGATAGTTGGTAGGAAGAAAGGTGAAAGACATAAAATCTTGGTGTCCTCTGTCGTGGTGTATAATGCATGAAAACACTGTCAAGCTCTTTTGTTCTCCCCTTTACCTTCAGCTCTTTGATCCTGCTTAAAGCAAAAGGTAGTTTAATAACGATGATGATAAGAATAATAATAATAAAGCTGAAGTTACTAATCAGAAGCTGTAAGTAAGATCACAGTGTGGTTTCAGATCCTGACCAGGAAACTGCCATGCACTCATCCCTCCATATTTACGTCTTTGATTATTCACGGATTTGATTAATATGTTCTCTCTAGGAATAGCTAGGTCCTCCAGTGCAACTCTATGGTTAACTTCAAGTAAAAGTTGCACAGGAAGACCTAGAGATTCCTAGAGAGAACACTCTGCTACGCCTTTGTAGCCCCTCCATTGCAGTTCTGTGGTCAGTGTCTGTTGGACATTGGCCACAGAGTTGCAGTGGAGGACCTAGAGGTTCCTAGAGAAGTGTCCTTTCAGGTAAAAACATGGTGTTTTTCTTATTTGTGGGTTTTCCATAGTCACTGGGGTCTTGTGCCCCTAACCCTAGTGAATGTGGCGGGAGAAGTGTATAATCAACATCAAAGCACTAGAGGCCAAAGTGTGAGTGATGCCTCCATCACGCACTTGTTAGGAGCAGTGGACAGGTCCAGTGCTCATTCTCAACTTTATGAACCATGACATGTCAAGCCAAAGCTTTTACATACAAACTTGTCTTATTCATTTGTTACACTGACTCTACTATAGGCTCCAGTAATAAGTCCTTGTGGAAGTGGGCATAGCAGATCAAGCGGTTTTGTAACTTTATGTCCAATTCTGTTTTGCTCAAAATTTTTCTTCCTGTATTTCAGATGATGTTGCCCCCTATTTCAAGACCGAACCTGGTTTGCCACAGATTCATCTCGAAGGGAACCGTCTTGTGCTCACCTGCTTGGCAGAAGGAAGCTGGCCTTTGGAATTTAAGTGGCTGCATAATGGCACTGAAACGACTGCCTTCTCCAGTGAATACAAGTAAATGGAATCAGCTTTCAATTACATTATTTAGCACTGTACTGAAACAAAATTCTCATTTTTGTACTAGAGATTCACAAAAGAACACAGAGGCAGTGGTACTATATAATTAAAATGTAGAGAATGAAAGTATCTTATGGGTCCTCTTAAGACATCTCAGTTGCTTAACCTAATAAGAACATCCTTTTATAATGGAAATTTTATTATTACTTTATTCTGCATGAATATGTAAGTACACATTTGCAAAATTACCAATGTAAGCATGGAGATTTCAATTTCTGAATCAACATTTGGATTTTGAACTCCATCAAATCAGATGGCCTCTGAATTAACCAGTACTGAATTGGGCTGTTTTCAGAATCACTGAACTAGGTCCTGAACTGAATCTTCTTCTCTCTGGTGCACACTCTTAACTAAGATTCATTCAAAGGGTTATTTAACTGCTCCCTTTCACTTTGAACAGCAGTTTTTTTTTTTTACTCTAGAAAATTCAGTCACCATTTCCCATGCACAAGCCTACATTGGCTAATTGGATGGTAATGTGTCAAAGCTTCTCTTGCAACTGAGGCTGAGGGAGAGAAGGTCAGCCCTTATGTTGGCTTTCACAGAAATGAGACACCGCCACCAGTTTTTAGCATGCAAAATATGGCTCCATTCCTGATTAACAGATTGCTGTGAACACTCAAAGCCACTTAATCTTACTATTTGGACTCTGTGGAATGTGGAGTTTTATTCATATAGTTTAAAAAGTAATATTATTTAAACTGAAGTCAGCTTGATTAATCACAGAAGAAAACAGACATATCATTTTAAGGTAACAGTGTTGTTCGTTTGACCAACAGAGATTTACTTCAGTCTGTCCTACAGACTCGCAATGAGATACACACACACAATGGAAACTACTAATGCTAGCAAAACAGAAGAGTAATGGAAGGGTGAACTGGCGTTTCAGAAAAGTATGGCCCCATTCCCACTTACATATAAATTGGTGTGTGATCCGAATCGATGGATCGATTCGACAGTGGAGCATGGTTCCCACTGCATTTGCCCTGATCACATTTTTTCCTTCCAAAATAATCAACTTGTGGTTCCCATTCACAAATGAATAGATTCAAAATAATTCGGTTCCAGCCAGCCAAAAGGGAAATTTGAATTGATTCCAATTCACATGTAGTTCACACTTGAGCAGATTCGATTTATTGAAAAAGAAGCAGGAAAAAAATCAGTGTCAATGGATCTAGAGCATTGAGTCTTGGAATTACTTCAGCGACTCGGATTAAGTGGGTCATTTGTATAGGTTCAAACCAATTCATGATCCAGTTTAAAAGGTAGTGGGAATCAGGCCTACAAGTAGTATCTGGATTTACAGACAAGTAAAAGTAGTTGTATAGCATTAAAGAGAACAGAAGAGACACATTTTCTAGGAGAAGAATAGAATGCAAATTATCATAAATTCAAGACATTCACAAACATATTATATTGTAATACTTATAATGCAAAACAAACAGTGTATTATTACATATTGCCACTACAGAGAAAATGGTGAAGAACCATACTTTAAAGCTGTTTGATCACTTAATGTTTTGACAAAATATAACACATAGGTTCCTTGGGTCATGATGAAAGGCATATTTATTTTGCTTAGGGTTTGATTAACTTATTTTGAACTCTTGAAGCATTTATCTTCTCATGCAGGATGTGTGTGGAAAGCTAATCAAAATTTACAATAAAGTCTGAATAAATATGTTACTATGAATATTTCAGGACTATTATTTATTTTTAATTGCTTGCCACAAACGAAGATGCACTTGGCATATTTTTGTATTTATGTGCAGGGAATTGCACTTAATCATTAGGATAAAATCATTTCAGACAAAAGTCTTATTTGTTTTTGGTTGAGGAATGCTGGTCTAAATTCTGATTTCACCTTGGAGGCAAGCAACCTGACAAAATCTTGGGAGTTTTTGCTTCATAAATATATGCTGATGCCAACTATTGAACAATCCAGTTCAATTAAAATCAATGACAGTGTTGTCATTGGCTTGCATAAGGGGTGATTTGAACCTCAAATGAGTAACAAATGTATTGTTACAGGCTATCCTTAGTTTATTTTTATTGAATGCGAATTACTTAGGACTAATAGATGTGAAGTAATTTAGCAATTAATAATTGATAAATATGTGCTGCAATGCTCCAAAGGACGTTTGGGGTGCAGATAGCTGTCTCTGGGGATTTGGTATGGAGTAATAAAGGACCCCGAGGACAGCCAAAAAGACAAACTAATGGGTCCTAGAGCAGATGAAACCTGAAATCTCCCTGGAAGCCAAGATGACAAAAACAGAGGCTGTCAGAATTCAGACACATGAGAAGTCACGACTCACTGGAAAAAACAATAATGCTAGGAAAGGTGGAGGGAAGCAGAAAGAGAGGAAGGCCATACGCTAGATGGATGGACTGTATCAGGGATTAGGTATGAGTTTTCAGGAATGAAGCAGAGTAGTGGAGGACAGGGAGTCTTGGAGATGTTTCATCCACAGGGTTGCCATGGATTGAAACCGACTTGAGGGCAGTTAAAACAACAGCAAAAATGAATTCATAGCCTGTTAGGAGTTGTTCTGTGTGCCTCCATCTAAAAATCTTCATTTGAAAATAACAGAAATCTCTCCTCCAGATGGCGACCAGGCCTTGATAGCACCGATTTCACAATTTCTCACTTAGATAAGTAGACAGCATGTAGCAATACATATCCATCGAGCTGGAATTTATTTTGCTTATGAGACATTCTCTGTAAATTTTTCCCAATCTAAATCCAGAAGTGATTCTACAGTCTTCACAACTCTAGTCCATACTTGTAGAGTATCCTATCTACACAAAACTCTACTCCAGCAAAAGCTAACACGTTTTCTCTGATTTTTAGGATTCTAATCATGGAAATTCCTCATACTCAAAAGAAAACAACAGTGACTGTTCTTATATACAGCAAAGTTGCTGGATTAAATCATAGTTAAGGTGAAGCAGTGGATTCAGAGTGGCAGCTTCAGATTTAATCGTTCATTTATGAACATGTAAACTGGAAGTGACTTCTAAATATTAAAAAATGCATTCTACCTTATAGAACTTTATCAGGTCATATTTTGAATTTGGACATTCAAGAGATGGTACTCATTTTCCAGACCTTGAATTCTGAAATAAAAAGACATCCACAGTTTTCATTATTATTTTATATTATTGATGTACTATCCATCTTACTTTTCCAACTTTCTTAAGCAGGTATGTTTGTTCCAGGCTGCTCCACTCCAAACAAATAGTCAATGTTTCTAAATTACTGCAGACCCTTTTAAGTGCTCTTCTGGCATTCAGACAATGAAAATTACTTTTTCTCCCTTTCTAGAATAAAATTATTCTTCTGTTTCACGGAAAGAAAGACTGCTACCTCTTAATAAAACAAGAGTTTCCCTGTGATTTTCCGAATTATTTATAAAATAGGAAGAGTCCTTGTGCTTAGAGAATATCCCCAGAACCATGAGATTGTTAACATTATTGCCTGTTGTTAAGCAGGGCTCAAATCAGTTAAGTCCTGAAGATACTGTATCCTTACCTAAGGTGCTCTTGGGCTTTCCAGCAGGAGAATATGAGCGTCATTTATTCATTAATATTGGAAATTTGTGAATTATGCAGAACCATCAGATATTGGGCACTAAAAAGACAGTTAATTTTTTGAAAACCTATTTCAAATCTTGCTTTGCATATTTACAGTGCAGCATTTGAAATTCTATTTCAGCCTTAGTTATAGCAATAGCAATAGCAAGTAGATTTCTTTACCATTTGTCAGGGAACTAACATTCTCTAAGTGGTTTACAATCTGTAAGCCAATTGCCCCCAACAAGCTGGGTCCTCATTTTACTGACCTATGAAAGGATGGAAGGGTGAGTCAAACTTGGAGCCCAATTCTAGGATCAAATTGAATTTTACTTGAGTATATATAACAGGTTTTTTTCTATATCCAGGGGTTACTGAGTGGTGGCTGTAACTTGATAACCCTTGCTTTGGTGGGACTATGTAGGTTTGATTCATCAAGAAAGAATGAACATTGCGTTCATGTGCTCAAGTCTACTGTCTTCTCCTAAGTATGCAGAAATACTTGTCATTGTTCAAACCATCTCATATAAATGTTAGAATGTCTTTGTAAGATAAATCACTCTATTCTGAAAGAATACCTTCCCTCGGGTGACCTATTGGGTTCCTGGAAACTGTAATTATAGTGCAATTATTGGTAAGCTGACGTGTACCAATGAAATGTGGGGAGGATTCATTGATTTTCATGATTTTCTTATTTGTGTAATTTTCTTATTGATAGTGGAGGTAATGCACTGAGGCAGCAATGTTAATATCAAAAGCTAGTTTGAGTACTTTTTTTGTTGTTCATATGGAAGATTAATATTTTGGCCTGTGCTTGTCCTTGCTTCACGATGGTGGCGGCAATGATCTCACTAGGAAGCGGCTGCCACCGTGGCAAAAGAGCATGGTGCACCCATCTCTGCAGCAATGGTCTCCCCATAAAGAGGCTGGCCGCATGACCAGTTGGGTCATCTTTGGACAACTCTGGCTCTTTGGCTTTGTAACAGAGATGAGCACTACCCTCTACAGTTGGTTACAACTAGACATTCATGTCAAGGAGAAACCTTTACTGTATAGTCAGTAGCCCGCAGGAGGAGCCAAGTGAGGACCATACTGTGACAGTACGCAACAACATCTGTACTGTTGTGAACCAGTACAGGACACAGGTGGAAGGATGATCCTCTACCTCCTATCCCCATTCAAGACAATGGATGTAGGGAACCAGGAGAGGATCATCAAAAGTTGTAGTTTCTTATTTGCTCTTCCTCCAGGAATTAATCATTTAAAACAGCACATCTTTACAGGGGGCAGCTTTGACTGGTCCACAAGGTATGGTCTTTCCCAGATAGAGTAACCTAGACAAGACTAGTTTATGCAGTGCTAACTTTCCAGGACTTCTCTAGCAGTGTGCATATGTGGGGCTGCCCTTAAAGATGCCTTGAAAGCTGTACATGTGTGAAATGGAGCAGCTAGACGGCTGATCTGAACCCTGTATAGAAACCACACAACAGCAGCTCCAAATGAATTGCATTGGCTGCCAGTATATGTCTGGTGTGAATTCAAAGTGCTGATAAGGACATTAAAAGCCTTAAATAGCTTGTGACTATAATATATTGGAAGGAGCCCATCTCTGTCTCTGTGCCTTCAAGAGGATAAAGGTTTTCTGAAGAGGCCCTCCACTTTTTTCCAGTGGTGAGTGCGATGTATTGTGTTAGGACTGAATTAAGAAGCTTCCTTTGTGGAAAGCCACCCTCCTCATCTGGTTGATGTCAAAGCTGGCTTCATTCCAGCACTAAGTTCAAATATGGGCTTTTATTGAAGCCTTCTGGACTTAGCAACGTCTTCATCTGTGGGCGTATACAGTTTTAGAGAACCAGCGCGGTGTAGTGGTTTGAGTATTGGACTATGACTCAGGACACCAAAGTTTGAATCCCTACTCAACCATGGAAACCCATTGAGTGACCTTTGGCAAATCACACTTTCTCAGTCTCAGGAGAAGGCAAAGGCAAAAAAAATCCTCTGAGCAAATCTTGCCAAGAGAACCCTGTGATAGGTTCATCTCAGGGTCTCCATATGTAGGAAATAATTTGAAGGCATGTAACAATATAAAGTTTTAATTGTTTTAATTTGTTTAAGTTGTATTGTTTAATAACAGTTTAGCCTGTATATATCATCTTTTTACTGATTTGAATTTTAAATATTTAAACTGGTTTCATTTTTATGTTGCCATGATGGCTTATGATACGGGGTGAGATATATCACTTTCTCCTGGCAGCACAGTGTAGTGATTTGAGTGTTGAACTAGGAAACTGGGAGACCAGGTTTGGAATCCTCCACTCAGCCATGGATGACCTTGCGCAAGTCATATTTTCAGTCTCTAGAGCATGGCAATGGCAAATTTCCACTGAAACAATCTTTCCAAGAAAACACTATGTTCTAGTTGTCATGACTAGTTGGAGTTGCCTTGAAACCACGTAACAAACACTGATATAAATAAATCCAAAAAGGCCCAGGAGAATGTGGAAAGCCGATCTGGTAGGACTATGGAAATCTGATAGGAAAGGAGGCAGTAGCCACCATTATCAGTATGTCTTTTTCAGCCATGCAATATATAATGTACCTTTTCTTGCATACCAGGTATTTTTTAAAAGAGCGACAGTAGCAATGGCGTATTAGTGAATATCTTTCCTGGTATCATCATTTAGATCTGTGTTCTGCTTTTTCTCACCACAGGGCAGGAAAGTGGCTTTCCTGTCTTGAAGGAATCTTGAGTGCCAGAATATGTTCAAATGTATATATAACGATTCTAGGCAAAAGATAGAAGGAAAACAAGAATGGGCCCTCAGTGGAATGTGAAGCAATGTGCAAATTAAAATAAGTTCATGAAAATAGGCGTTGGTTTGATGAGCTGAAATTAATTTTCATTAGACAATAAGAGAATGTGTACTGAACAAATACAGATAATATTTGAGAATACCTACAAAAATTAAATGTGTGTTATAACCATTTTGTCTCTTAATGTCTTACAGGTATGTCATTCCATCCTTGCAAAGATCTGATGCTGGTTTTTATCAGTGTGTTGTGAGGAACAGAATGGGAGCGCTCTTGCAAAGGAAATCAGAAGTTCAAGTGGCATGTATGTATTAAAAGCACTAATTCCAAAATTTCTTAATAATATCCCATTTACTTGGTGCAAGTTATCCTGTCAGTTTGCTCAGACATTTCTATTGTCTTCTAAAAGAAGAAAGAGGTACTTGTTCCATATTGTATAGTCCAGACCAATGGTCCCCAAACTGTGCTCTTTAAGGGATTTTCGACTTCAGTCCCCAGAATACCAGACTATTGGCCAACATGGCTGAAGCTTCTAGGAGCTGAAGTCCAAAATCTCTTAAAAGTCACAGTTTGAGGACCACAAGTGGGGAAATTGTGTCTCTCCAGTTGTTGGATTAGCATCCCTGATCATTGACCATGATGGCAGGTACAAATGGGACTTGGAATCCAAAAACACAGATATTCCAGCCCTGCTAGTGGATATAGAGTATATAGAATGAAGGGTTTTATCTAGTCGTTTTTCTTTCTTTCACACTTCCAAATATACATATAATGGTTAATACTGATAATTGTTACTTTCAAAGTTTTGCAAGATAAAAGACAACCAAATATTAAGAGGCATCTTGTAGTATGAAGAAGCTGGGAAACTGCTAAACGTGTACGTACAAAACACCTAAAAAGATGGATCAGGCTTAATTTCAGCATGTGCGCACCTGAAAATGAATGGATTGGTTGACAGCCACATACGATACAAGCTAATCTCTAAGGCCAAATGAGCCAACCCTTACAGGGCCGGCACGTCCAAACCTCCGATTGCAAAAACTGTCAAGTCTGACCTCTGATCAAATACTTGACTTTCACTTGGGTGGATGTGTTGATTTTCTCAATTACAGACGCCAAGATATGTGACTCGAATTGTAAAATACATCTGTTCTTATAATCACTTTGTTCTTCATGGACAGAATTTCCCCCAAAACTCTTTGGAAATAGGTTCCATCTGGTCCTTGAAAGACAAACACAAAAACACACACACACATGTCAGTATGTGTATTTAAGCTGTTAATTTGGTTGTCAAACATCCTTTAAGATTCCTAGCAAACGATATTAGTGTTAAAAAGGAATAATATTTAGAAAAACATATATATATATTGCTTTATTACTTGTCCCCCGCCCACATATGATGGAGGTTCAAGATATTTTACAATAAAAATTTTCTCAAAAGCAGATGATATGGAAGAATTAGGCAGAGTTTTACGGCAGGAAGCAGCAGATCAATTTGGCCCATGTTAAGCCTCCTTTTACCCTGGGATTGGGATGGACCCACCAGATCTGCCTCCAGTTTTCCAGGATCTAGCCTATTGTTTTAATAATTTATTTTAATAATTCAGTTGTATTGTTTTTATTGCAGGTTGGGTGGGTTTGTGGGATATTTTATTGTATTTTAATATTCTTTTAATGTTGTCAGCCGCCTTGATCTACCGTAATTGGAGCAGTGGGGTATAAATACATCATCATCATCATCATCATCATCATCATCATCATTGTTCAGGGGTTTTGGCTAGACTAGACAACAAAAGGCCTTGGGGAACATGGGCATGTCACTAAGGAAATAATTCAGGCTTTGGTACCCAGTAAGACTAGGAAAAATGTGGAGAACTCTTTCCATAGAACTGGGATTTCTTTGTTCTACTTAAGTTTTCTACCACACTTTTGGTGGGATGCTCTGCTGTTCAGTGTGATCATTTTGTTGTAGAGAAGACATGTAGAAATCTTTCAGGTAAGATGAAGTTTCATCCTTTGTTTATACACTACACGTCTCCGTCTGAGACTTTGATTATTGTTCCTCGGGGCACTTAACTGGAAGGTCAGCAACAGTGGCTTGTCATTTGATAAATGGCAGGAAGATGAAGTGGGTGAATGGAATTCTTTATTAGACATGACCATTTACAAGGAAGTGATTAAATGGAGAAGAGAGGTATCATGAGAGAAAATGTGCTGGATTTATTTTTCCTTCACTTTAATATTAGCATCAAGAATAATGGTGTCTAATGCAGCACAAATTGGCCAAGCAGCCATTAACTTTTCTAGATAACCGTTATTATTATTATTATATCATGCAACAGACACTGCTTTTAAAAGATGATGGAATGATAAAACAGTTCAGTTTTTAAATTATTTCATCAATATTGGACAGGGTTGGTGTAAACATAAAGAAGGAGATCTATTAGCTGCTTTTAAGAAATTGGGAGTGAGACATAAGATTGCATAGCAGATCCCTTCCAGTCGAACTGTCTTCTGAAGCATGAATTCCCTTTGCTCTTAATTTTTGTTAATCTTTACATGGGTCCCAACATTAATAAAAGTGAATGAATTTCCTCTTAACCAAAATTTGAAACCAGCTTCAAAGCTTGTTTCTAATCTCTTAACCCACATTAATAGTTCTTCTCAGACCAGCGAATGGGAGTTTAGATGTCCACTTTTTGGCCACAGCCACTTTTATTGATTTGGAATTTAAAAATTGCACCTTCTTATATAACTTACCAAGAATGGAAATCATGGCCACCAATCTGAATTTACCACTCCTCTGAACTTGCTATAGCCTATTCACTGATTTTTTATTTTAGTTGTACCATATGTTTTCAATCATTAATTGTTTAATTGATGTTTTAGGGGAGGGTGGGACATTGGGACATGGGATTATATGTAATTTTTAACTTGTAAGCCGCCTCGTTTGCCATTGACAGAGAGGTGGGATATAAATAAAAGTTTTATTTATTATTTATTTTAGGTAGCACAACGTTCTTCTCTTTGGTCTCTCTGCCCAAGCAAAATATTAATAAATTCTAGAACTGAGCTCCTCCACCGTACATGTCACAACCATTTCCTTCTATTTATCTCAGTTTGCTTTCATCTGCCTTTCTGAGAGCAGTATTTCAGCACCACAGAATTGATTTTTCTGGGTATTTATTCATTTTATTTTATATAAAAGTTAATCTATAAACAAGGGAGAGAAGAACATAGAAGAAATGTTCTTACTGTGGGACTAAAGAGCCCTTGACGGATGGTCATTAAAAGTGCCTTTTGTGTTTGGGAGAACACAATAATGCTTTGCTGTGTGTAAACACTTTTACCTCTCTCTCCAAAGAGTAGAAATAAGGAAGTAGTTCAGTTATATGCATAATTGTGTGAAAATGTATTCTTTCCTCTGAATGTATTTAACCATCATCTTGACAAAGAAGGTATTTCTGTACCTCAGGGTCATATTTTGTTGGGAAATGCACATAGAAATAGATCTACAAGGCATGCATTTTATAATGCTGTCATCTGAAAAGTGTGTCTTTCTAATTTGCTCAAAACTTAACTACAAAATACTTGCAAGCAACATTACAAATGCACGTCATTTTAAATAATGCTCCTGAATTCCAGGAACTTGAAACACGATTCCTCAGTTTCAGATGCCAGCTGGGGTGAAAACTGACCCAACAAATCTATTGCATTTTGTTTTTGGAGGGGTACTTTCATGCCCCATACAATGCAATGTATTGGGACCAAAAACACCACATGCCAATCTGTGGTTGAAACTACCCCTTCAACTTGATCATATTAAGGAAACTTCCAGAGATACTGACATCATGAAAAGTGGTAGAGCACTTCACACAGTTCACAACAGAGCAGTCAGAGACATAATTTGCAAATACTCATATACTTTCAAAGGGCCTAAATACCCTGAAGGCACCAGATCCTGTCTGATTTTGGAAGCTAATCAGGGTCAATAAATCAATAAATACTAGGTGCTGTAGGCCAAGCAATATTAGGGTGTGTGGAAGATGACAAATGTTACTAATGAGAAGGAGCACACATCCCGGGAGAGGCTGCAGCACTTTGTTTTTGCCTGAGTCTACAGGGAAAGACAAGATCCTGCCCTCACCTCGCCTCTCCACATTGCTAAGTTAGGTAAGTGCAAACTATTTTTGCAGTTTGAACTCAGTCTGCAGCAATTCAAGCGAACTGAGGAGGAAGGGTGAAAGTGAAAGAACCAGGAAGAATTTGTGACATTTTAATAAGTAGCTACAAAAGTGGGACAAGAGAGGATTAATTGGGACAGTCCCTGCTAAATGTGGACAGTTGGAAAGCCTGCACCCAGGATGAAAGAAGAATTTAAATGATGAAGCAGTAATGGAAATCTTTCAATTGCTCCTCACAGAAAGCATTGTTTACTATATACAACCTGTGAAACAAATGGAGAGGCACCATATGAATTCATGGCACAGAATTAGATGAACTCGACCAAAGTCAGCGTGTGGATGTCCCTTGACATCCCCAAACTAAAGGACCAGGATCTGGACCTAGATGAGAAAACTGAAGAAGAGATTCAAAAGAGATTCATGTTTCAGCATGAAGAAATCTCATCAGACAGCCACACAAGTGATCAAATTCCAATTACTTACATTGATTCTGTGCAGGCAATTGGGAATTCTTTCAGAGAAACAGAGCTTTGAGAGTTACAGACACTTCATCACAAGATTTGGAAACATGTAGATCCCCAGAAAAACTCACTTAGATGTTCTTAGTAATGACTCATTGCTTTTTTGGGTACTAATTTCTTGTGGCAGACTGCAACCATGTATCCTTTGGAATTAGTTCCCTGAGGTTTTTGTAGCAGCCATTGATGACTGCCAAGTACACTTGCAGATACTCCACTATGTACACATCTCTCCTCTTATGGTTAGCTACATGTTATCTTTTGCAGAAAAAATAACCGTTGGTGATCATAACCAGGAACGATAAATCAACCAAGTGGAGCTCAGTGCAACACTGTCCTCTTAAAAGGACTGTGTTGATCAAGCCTGACAACATATCAGTGTTTTTGGGCTGATGACAGGAAGAGTCTTCAAGCACTAAAAGGATGGAGCCCTTCACTCCACAATGCACACTTTGCCTAACATTGTTCCTGAGGTACTGTAGGGTGCAAAGGATAGAAGATCTTTTATTGAACAGTTGGAATAACCATCTGGTGTACTTGTATTCTGTGAGACAAGGCCACCTTGGTATCATTTTGGTGACACTGTGGTGGCCACATCATTTATGGTTGCCTACCCTTATGCTAATGTCTGAATAGGTTTATTATAAGCTCCAGAATCGGCTAGCATTTTTGACTGAGGCCAATGGGAACGTAAGGCATAAGACACTGAGACTTACACTTCCTAAGATCAGGTATCTGGAGGGTGCTCCCACATTGAAGATGTGACTGGAAATATTAGATAATCTATAAACAGCATCTAAGCCAGCACATCTAAATCTTAAAGTGCTGAGTGGAAAATGTCAGTCCAATTTCTACACTCAATCTCTATGCCCAGTATAATCTCTTATATTTTCCATTATTTCTTCATCTTTTAGGGAAAGGGGCTTTCCTATTCCTTTCTTTAGCCATATTAGCAGTACTAGGTAGCTATCCACTATGCTGACAGTGGTGCTCTTTCTTAGTTGGTATAACCCAAAGGAAAAAGTTCACAAAGGTCTGATCAACACATATCCTCATAGTCACCCACCAGGATCATCATGAGTCTATTGGTTTCCTGGCACATTTATATAAACAATTGCTTGAACCTGTGAGCTTGATATATGAGTGGGTTTGCAACTTCTCGAGCTGAATGTAATAAATCTAGTCACACTAGTAGCATCCTGAAAATTTACATGTATTTAAATGTGGACTTTAATTTTGAGACAACTTTTATGGTGAAAGAAAAACATGTTCATAAAATTATTAGTTGTAAATTAATAGGGCAAAAGGTGCATATGTATTGCTACGCTGGTCTTGATTAAAGAATGTGTAAATTCTGAAAGCTAAACTGATAATGTGGCAACAAGGTTAATTAGAATGATTTGCCTGGCTCAGTGCATCCTTTTTTTAAAGTAGGTAATCTGATTACAGTTGTAAACAAAGTGTGTGTACTTTTGTGAACCACACAGTGTTAATTATTTTATATCCCCGAAAAATCATGCTAATGATTTAAGCCCAATTCAAAATACTGACTTGATTTTCCAGCCAAGCTGAGTGGCTAACTAGTTGGTTCATGTCTTCTTTTAAGGCATGAGGCCCTTCTCTCAGTTCCTTTTCTGGAATCCCAGCCATTCAGGTGGGTGTCTATTGGAGAACAAAACTCTGATTGATTGATTGATTGATTGATCTGGTAGCACCTCATATTTGGTTATTCACTCCACAGGGAGGTTTACTTGGCTTGTTTGCTGTCCTCCATATCACTCCGATTAAGTCCACTCTGTTATTTAATTAACACCCCTGATCTGTGTCAGTTTTATTTTGCTGCTTTTATCTGCGACTTTATTAGCAGAGCTAGTTTGCTTTCATATTGTTTCATTTTGCATTAGATTTGCATTTTAATTTTGATTTAAGATGCATTGAAGATTTCTACAGAGGAAAAGTGAGAGAGAATTAAAACATGTAGGGGAAAAAAATGATTTGTGTGCCTCTTATTTGCCCCAAGGCCTGAACAAAGGAGCAGTTCCACTGTTCCACTGGCATAAAAGTATCTTGCTTGTATGTCCTTTGAGATTGTTTTTAGATATGATAAAATAACAGTTCAGAACTTCATCTGTCATTAACTGTGTCAATTTTCAGTTGGGGGAGAAGTAAATTGTGTACCCAAGGAAAATGCAAACACGCAATAGTGCTGACAGAGAGATTTCTTGGATGTCCTAGAGTCACTGGGCTTTGCTCATGCCTCACTACACAGCCAGAAACCTGCACTCATCAGCACTACCACAAGGTCTGTTATGTCTTACCGCTTAATTATGGCAACGCCAATGACGGCTATAAAGCACCGTTATTATTCTCTATGACCCCTGAAAAAAGTGGCGTGGAAGAGGAAACTTCTTGGAGTCTTACAGTGTAACTTTTCTTTTGCAGACATGGGAAGTTTCCAGGATGTGGAGAGGAGGAAGACGGTGTCTGAAGGGAAAGCCACCGTTCTAAACTTCCCTCACATCACCAGCTACCCCAGACCGCAAGTGACTTGGTTTCGAGATGGGCACAAGATTATCCCAAGCAGCAGGATGTAAGTGACAATTAACTATTGCTTAAAACATGGCAAATTGCTCTTGACAGCACAGCTTACATTTGAGGAACCCAATTAAGGTTTAAAGATAGTAAAGAAGCTAATGCACTCCCTGTTTGAGCTAGTGACTGTTTTAAGGCTGCTTCGAAAATCTCCAGCAGAATAATTTTCACGAAGGTAATGTTTTGATCTGCTCTTGTGGCATAAGGCTGATTTCTGTATCCATTGGCAAGCTTTCTGAAATTTAACTGAATGCACTTGCATTTAACTAAATGCACTAACTTGTTGACTTCTGATATTAACTTACAAAAGGAGAAGGGTTGGTGCTTTCTTCTTTGACAGTGAAGTGGTGCCTAATGTTTGCTTTCCTTTGTATCCTTTTACCCTGCAATGACGGTTTTGTTTCCTTTTTCACCCATTCGTGAAAAAAAGGATCACCTAAGCCTTCTTTCAAACTATCCAAGTTTGTATTTTATTGAATATTTAACATTCCAAAGTGATTTTTTTCCCTTGAGCTTCATGGAGTTTTTTCCTTGAGCATTGTTGTTTATTTACCCCAATAGTCTATTTGTGCTATTCAAGAAAATAGTGGGCCATGGGGGGATTGTGTGACTGTGTTTCCATGCATGGAAGAAATGTCAGACGGAGTCATTCATATGACATCACACATACAAAGAAGGTTGCTGAGAATGACAAATTCCTAACACTAGTGGAAAATATTCTTGACCTTTAGCAGCAGGGAATATGCCCCTGAATACTAATTGCTAGAGAACAGTAATGGTAAATTACTATTGTGTTCATGTTCTGCTTGTGGGCTTCTTATTGGTGCTTGTTGGCCATTGAAGGAATAGAATGCTAGACTAGATAGATGTTTAGTCTGATCCAGAGTGGCTCTTTTTATTTTCCACATATCCCAAATTTACTTCAGATTTATATATGATAATCAAGCATCCTGTAGTATCAGTCGAAGATATTCAGGAGCCAGTTTGTCTCTCCTTTTCCTTTGTGCTCCCATGTGTATGCATTACGTTCTCTCCAACCCATCCAAACATTACTTAAACAGCCCGGCCTGAGGTCCAAGCAATCGCAATGAAATGGTGAGTTCCAGCAACATCTCTCTGATTAGGAAGCAGTTTGCTTTCAGGTATATTTGTTGCATCCTTTATAAACATGCCAAATGGGATGTAGATAAGGAACGGAGAGCTTATTCCGGGTTTTAGTACATAGATTTTTCATCAATAAAGTACTGGTGCCTTTGCCAAAAGGAAGGCGGCGGCGTTCATATACCACCAGAAACTATTAGTGATTAGTGAATCACCATCATAAAGTTTATGAATTACTGGGTAAACCCACTGCACTTATTCCTGGAGCTCTTTAAAATTACAGTAATGATGGAGTGGATGGTAACTTACTGTACAGAACAATATATCTCCTTGAAATAACTTTGAGTTCAGTGGGTTTTATTCCCAAATAAAGGTGTATAGGATTGCAACCTTGTACACCCGCGCATTATCTGATCCCTATCTGATTGTGTCTTTATTGCTTGTGTGTTTTTATTAAAATATATCTCAGGACCTTCCTGGTAGATCAGTGCATTTGCATACAAATGTGATCTATGAGTTCATTTCAAACGAGAAAGCCTGCTTTATGGACATCTGAAATGCAAATATGTTATGAGTCTGATGCATTTACCAGCTGTTCTTGCCAAGTCATGTTGTTTCTCCTTTTGCAGCAAAAATATGACCTTTTCCTTTTGCTTCAGAGTTTTTACAATCATGCTGCTCCATTCCCTGGTCATCTGTCACTGAGACCACTGTAATCCTCTCACCCCTGGTTTTCTGTTGTCTCAATTGGTTATATCTATAGTTTCGCCCTTCTGTTGCTCTAATCATATGGCACACACATTTAAATTCCTTTGCACTCCCAGTTCTAGTGTAAACTCCATGTTTTTGTCTTCACAACCCTCTATTAAGGAGTAATCTCTCCTTATTTGCCTGTTCTTATATCCCAATACAAACTGAGTCTCTCTGATCCAGAAAGCTGAAATCCAAAATACTCCAAAACCCAAAACTTTTTAATGAGTGGCAGAGATAGTGACACCTTTGATTTCTGAAGGTTCGGTGTACGCAAACATGGATTCAGGCACAGAAATATTTAAAACGTTGTTTAAAATTACCCTCAGGGTATGTGTATAAATTGTCCGTGAAACATAAATGGATTTTATGTTTGGACTAGGGTTCAGTCTCCCAGATATCTCATTATGTACATATATGCAAACACAGGTATTATAAAATCCAATAAATAATTATATAATAATAATAATAATAATAATAATAACAACAACCCAAAATCCAAAAGACATTTGGTCTGAAGCAGTTAGGATATGGGCAATTCAACCTCTATGTTCCTGCCTATGATCTTCACACTTCTAGCTCCTTCCACCATCCAAAGATCTCTTTTTCATTGCTGCCTGGCAACTCCTTGGACACCTTTGTAATGCCACTTCTTCCTTTATTTATAAAAATATTTTGGGGATTATAATTTTGGGGATAGCCAGCACGGTTATGGGTCTAAAAAATAACTTTCTAAGCCTTTTTTGTAGCTTTCTTCTTCATCTTCTTTGTAGCCTCTAGCCCAGTGGTTCTCAACCTTCCTAATGTCGTGACCCTTTAACACAGTTCCTCATGTTGTGGTGACCCCCAACCATAAAACTGCAGTGTCTCGGTTCCTAAGACCATCGGAAATATGTGTTTTCCGTGTTGGTCTTAGGCAACCCCTGTGAAAGGGTCATTTGACCCCCAAAGGGGTCACGACCCACAGGTTGAGAACCGCTGCTCTTCTTTATCTCAACCTCGATGCCGTTGTTGTTGTTGTTGTTGTTGTTGTGTGCCTTCAAGTTTTTGCTGACTTATGGCAACCCTAAGGTGAACCTATCATAGAGTTTTCTTGGCAAGAGTTGTTCCGATGAGGTTTGTCATTGCCTTCTATATACATATAATAGAAACAACAACCTGTTGTGTCTTTGTGTATCCCTATCTACCTTTCCCTTTCTCTCAGCCTGCGTCCACATCCCTGGCCTTCCCCCTATTCCAGAGATCAGCCAAATCTTTGACAGGATGACTTGCTAAGGCAACAAAAAACTCCCCAAGAGCCATCGGGAATCCAGAGATAGTATCTCTGACGGACTTACATTGAACGGATGTATAAACTGCCTCAAATCTTCCTTTTCTGAGCATAAAGAATATTTTTGCCTGAACTTTGCTTTAATGAATTTTTGTGCTGTTGAATATATAGGGAGAGATACTTTCACATCAAAAGAATAATATCAAGGCAGTGGGAATCGGGATGAGGTTACTAAGGTTTCCATTACTAAAGAAACTTAAAGGTTAGAATGAAAATGTATCAAAATTTATGAAAATGTAAAATTCTCCAATGGTGAGTATGAAGCTCATTTAATTTGCCCTTATTGGCAATTCATTGGGACTAACCTTGAGGTTTTAAAGTAGACAGAGCTCATTAATTTACATTTTAATCAGGATTTTTCGTTGTTTTTGCTGTCCGCGTATGTCAGTGTTTTCTGGCTAAGATAAGATGCCAACTTTGTTCCCAAGAGTCTTTGTGTCATTAATGGCAATGAGATAGTCAGACATCCAACAAATGTAGCCTTTCTTTTTATACGTTTTATTACCTTTGAATTTATAAGGTAGGAACTATATTCAGACATCTAACACTCAGTGCCTGAGATGTCATTTTAAAAACTGCATAATCCAGTGTTAGTCCCACCTGTGAGAAACCCCATTGAAAACAATGGGATTTATGTAACCACTCATTTAACAAGACCCCTGTGGTTTAGATCTGCCTCAGTTCAGAGACCTTGATCTAAAACACACTGCAGAAATGATCCAGTTTGAGACTGATTTAACTGCCCTGGCTCAATGCTAGGGAATTCTGGGAAATGTAGTTTTGAGAGATGTTTAGCCTTCTCTATGAGAGAGCTCTGGTGGCACAATAAAGGCCGTATTGGGGCCGTGGCATGTGGTTGCCACGACCCCAATACAATACACCTGAAGGCAGCTGCAGGTCGCCCCTTAGGAGTGGTCTGCACAGACCCTTAGTAGATAGGTCTAGAGTAAGTCCTCTTTATGGTCTCCTTGAGATGAGACTGTTTGAATTTAGCCTTTACAGCTTGTCATATTCTTTCATCCTTCTTTTTGAAGCCTCCTCCCCATACCAATAACATTGTTTATTCGTCTCTCTTCTTTATTCTCTCTAATGGTTAATCCTGACAAGATGGTTGCTAGTCCTGCCAGAGACACTCTGAACTTGCGACGAACAGAGAAAATAGACCAATTTCTCATTCTAGTTTGCCGGTCATTAAGTTAAGAACTGCCAGTTATTTAGGCTAGGAGAAAAAAAACTGCATTATGATTCAATGGAGAGATGGCTTTTCACCTTTCTTCACTCGTCAAAAATGATATCCTGCTGTATGTATGGATGTGTGTGTATATATATATATATATATATATATATATGAAACTTCAGTGCAGTAACTGCTAGAAGAGAGTTTTCCATGAATGCAAAAACAGACAATTAACTCCATATACTGAAGACTGTAAATTAATCTAATAGTGTACACCACAAATGAAAGAGCATAAGTTTTGTAAATGTTTTCCTATATTTTTGAATATGCAATGGCCTCAAGAAATAAGCATGCTCTTCTTTGTAGACTTGAGCTTTTCCTCTCCCAATCTGCATTTCCTCCCAAGACACATAATTTTGGATTCCCAATAAGAAATAGATTTTCTGTCCTAGTCCAAATATCTCAATGAGTAACGAATCAGCTGAGCCATCACATAAATGAAGCTGAAAGGCCTCTTGACAAGGACCATTTCTCTGGGTGTGGAGAAAATGGCATTTAATAAATTTTAGAAAGGAAGAAGTGGACTGGAGGGGCAAGTATTCTTTTATCTTTTGGTATCTGATACCTGGAGCTCATGGAGCTGAAGAGGAAAGTGTTCAGTATAGCCCAACAAGAGAGGTAGTTATAAAAAGATTATAGCATGATCTTTCCTATCAGTTACTCAAAATTAGCCATGAGCTACTGGACAACTTAGCTGAAGTGTAGGTATTTCATATCTATCTTCTTGTGAGTGTCTCCTATTAATTCATTTTCTGTCCAACCTTTTTCCCAGATAGGGACTCACAGAAGCTTACAACAATTAAATAGCCACCTCGCTTGATCTCAAAGGGGCGGGGTATAAATAATTTATTATTATTATTATTATTATTATTATTATTAAAAAACATGGGTAAGAATCCACAAAATACAAAAGTTAAACGTTAATAGTTAAAACATAAATGGCACATATTCTTTCAACATTCAGTCGCTGTTCCTGCCCTAGGTTGGTCATGCACAGAAGTACCAGCTTACTTCTGACTTGGAAAGAGGAGGATTTCAGGAGGGACATTCCAGGAGTTACACAAATCATTCCTCTTGGCCTATTTAGCTGTGTTTCCCACCCTTTATCCTCCATTCTGGTCACCGTTTCCCCATCCCAATGGGGAAGCGAGAGGCCACGAGAACGGCAATACTCTCCCTTCCACTCCATCCAACTGCTCCTCTCACTCATGGACAGCCCTTATCAGTGGCAGGTCAGGACTGTGGTGACTCCATGGCCTCTTCCATTCCAGGGTCTGAAAGGAGAAAACCAGGTGCTAAACCCTACCTCCCCAATAGCTTCAGCACCTTGGAGAGAAAGTCTGTGGGTTCTCCTGTTGTGCATTTCTAGAAGTGATATTAACTGTGCATAAACACATGCCTTTCTCACTCACCACATTGGCATGCCACTCGGTGGAGCTAAAGCAAGGGATACGAGGGCTGGATTCATTCATTAGATTTTGGAGTGCTTAAAATTAATTATGCCATCCAGGGCTTTGGTGGCCATTTCTCTAGGAACCCATCTCTCATATGAGCTCCTTAATAGGCCTTCTAATGCATGCTGTGTTTGAAACGCCGTTCCTAAAGACTCCCTTAGTGCTTTCTGGGGCAATGCTCTGCAGCATGGAGCTCACATTAAGTCTCCTTAATACTTTCTCCAGAAGGTATTGATATGTCTGTGTTGCCGATGAAAAGTATAATACACATTTTGCTTTCTCCTTTTATCTATGTACAGTAAGTATTCTGCAGTGCTTTTATCCTCTTGGTGCTTGCTGATTTTCTTGCGGATTTCCTGATACACCAGCTGTTGTAAACACCGCCCCTGTTCAACTCTGATGTGTTGCCATGCGCTTTCGGTGCCAAGACTGTAGTAATCCAATTTGCTGCTAATTTTGATCTCTTCATTACCCGTTATCATTTTAAGCTCTTCGAGTTGTTTCAATATCTTTTGGTTTTACTTAGTTTCATTTCTACATTTTAATTTAATTTATAATCCTCATCTTTTGCGGAGGAGAAAAAAAAATGTCTGGCTCCTTTTTAAAGGAGGAGAACTTCCTGCCAGCAGTTGTAGCAATTTCTTTGGCATATGGAGTGAGTAATTTCACTGGTAGTATTTTTGATAGTATTTGGGCATAGATAGTATTTGGTGAGGACATGTTTTTTAGTTGGCACATTTATTATTAGCCTTTGTCTCTCGCTAGAAACATGTAGTATTCCTGCTGGGTTCTTTTCTGCTTTCCTTTTTGACTGATGCTGTTGGAAATGGAGTTATCTGGAGCTCTAAGTGTATCTTAATCACAGTAGACTCTGAATTCAGTGTTTAGTAACCCATGTGCATGTATTGGTGTGCTGTTTGTCACAGGTGGGTTTAATTTGTGTGTGTGTGTGTGTGTGTGTGTGTGTGTATATATATATATATATATATAATTTGAAAGATACTTTAATATATTTGTTTAAATTATTTACACATTGACAAGGTTGAATGGTGTGAGTTCAAGCAGTTCCAATTGATGTTTCCCTATCCCCGAAGACAATTAACCCAGAAGGATTCAAAGACGTAGCTGGGTCAGTATAGAAAATCAGTGTGAAAAGGGATCTTGTAGCACCTTTGAGGCTTACTAAAAGAAAGAAGCTGGTAGCATGAGATTTCATAGACTGTCCCTTGACAATCCACTTCATGTATCTGAGCAAGTAGACTCAAGTCTATGAAAACTCATGCTAGCAGTTTCTTTATTTCAGTTAGTTTCAAAGGTGCTACAAGATTCCTTCACAGTCCAGAATGATGGTCATTGTTAACATAGAAGGACGTATCTTAGAAACTGCCAAGTATCTCCTTAATCATAGGTTTTTCTCATCAAAGTGGTTCCTTCAGTCTACTAGGTAAAACTATCATGGCCTATTCCTTCTTACTGGTTGTTATCTTTGTATATTGGTCCATGAATTTTTCCACTTACAGATAATACAGATTTTGTTGCTTTATTTTGCTTCCTTATAGTATAATATTAATTGTCACTCACAGGTGGTTAGCTTGTAACAGCTGGTGCAATCTAGTATTATCATGTTAATTATCATCTCACATAATATTTATAAATTGTGTCCCCTGGAATAAAGAAAACATTCTGGTGACAAAACGAAACGTCTTGAAGAGCATCTCTTCTCTCTTTTAGGCATGGTTTTCCATGTGTTTAATGCTCTCATTTGTATATTTCCCTGAATTACAACACTACTATGATTGCGCAGTGTGGATATACCCATAGTCCCAATAAAATTCAGTATAAATAACAGAATTGCCATTAAAATGTTAAAAAAGGAAATCATTCTGAAATAATAACTGCGCCTATGAACACTGGATCATCACCATCATCACCATCACTATCATCACCACATTATAACAACCTTCTACCAACCAAACATATACAGACAAAGATGAAGACAATAAAACACAACACTATAAATATATTGTATATATATATTTTAGTAAAAAAAAAATCAGGCCAAAAAGCCTGGATCATCTTATCCACAGGTCAAGGTAAATACTGTAGCTTACCTCTTATCAATGGGTTATATCAAAATCCATAATTTTGGCCCCCAAACCTGTCCTCGACTTATATATGAGGTCAACTAATACACAAGTATATATGGTAAATAAAATCCCCAATATCCCACCAGTCGCTACCCAAGTCAACAACCTCTGGCACAATTCAGCAGTTGAATAAGCAGGAGATGCCAGTATCTTACAAAGCTGCAAGGATTTTTGACCTAATAGGAAGTGCATTCAATTTTGGAGTTTGTTATACATTCTTAATATTTTAATTTAGTGCGAGAATGGCAATCTCCTCCATCAAGATGCCAAGGACTGGCACAATTTGTGTCCATTGGGCGCAGTTATTTCTTTCTTTTCTGGATACTTGGCAGGGATAGGCATCCATGGGATTGGCACCAGTCCAGGGACCACCGCTTTGAGTAGTCCTGTTATAATTCATCTTCTTTTATTTTCTCACCTCATTCCAATCTATCTGTGCAACTATTAAAACGTTTAAAGAGTTTTATAGTGAGGGATTGATTTTTACCATGTCTCAGTTTTATTATAATAATGGAAAAGAATAAATACTGTATATGTGAGGAGCACTTGGAAAGTTAGGTGTAATGGAACTAATACTAAGCAGTTGCCCTCCGCATTTGGTGGGGAGCCTTAATAAGGAAATTCCTAAAATCATACGTCTGTGTAATTATTCTAGTAAACTCTTTGGAAATGTCTTTTCAGGCATTTAATGTTGCTTAGAGTATTGTCTCTTTCTTGTTAAGATAAAATCGTAAAGATTGTAATGGCATTGGTAATAACAACAGCAGCTATAGTCACTTCTATATGGACACCAGAAGAGGGAGAAAAACCCAAAATAAATTAAAATTCTAAAGATTACCTGTTTGGCTAAGAACTGGGTTTGCAGTTTTTGCTTTGATAGCAGTGCTCAGCTTAATGTTCCATGTTCTGATTTTTCACTTGAAAACAAACACTACTTTATTGTACATGTACTGAACCAACACCAGTGTTTCACTTCTCTGCAAATATTAGCTTGCCTTACAGCTTATGCCAGTTGCACATAATTGCATTTCACATACACCAGATAATACTTTAATTAAAATTGTGATAATTAGCATGTATTTTTAATGAACAATAAATTCAGAGATTGCCAAGTCAGTGGTGCATTTATTGACTAATACTGCTGCTGTTTTTTAAAAAATAAAAGAGGAGACGAAACCCTTCTAAATCTTTGAGCTTTAGTTTTAGAATGTCAGTACTTATCTATACAAACATTAAAACTGATGGATCTATATAGATTGTTCTCTTGACTTATATGGATAGATTTGTAATCCGACACAATTAAGTTATTTCCCATGGGTAGGATTTGACTTGGTTAAGGCCTGTATGCATGCCCTCCCCCAAACTGTCTTGCAGTGTGTTAAGACCCATCCACGTCTTATGTCAAGACATCTCGTATGTCTTGTGAATCTATACACTCCCATATTTCATAGAAGAAAAATTGGGACATGTGTAGCCAAGCAAAGTCAAAGTGTGGTCACGACGGCAAAATTTATTAATGTGGAAAAACACACAAGCTTGGAGAGGCTTGTAGCAGCTTACTTTTGTCAAAGTGTATAGAAAAAAGCAAAAATAAAGTCACAAGGGGTGGGGATACCCACCTGTACAAAGAGGAGAAGTGGAAGGAGGATAGAGAAATCGGGACATATTGAAATGTTGAAAAAGTGGATTGTCAGAAGATTGATCAGGACAGTCTTTGACAAACTGGGAAAGCTGGATGGTATATAAATTTAGGGATCTGCTTATTCTGTCCTGTTTCCCCTCTTTGCAGTCTAGAGACAGAGGAAATGGTAGCTGCTGTTGCCAGCACTGAGGTTCCATAACCATCCCACAATTATCCCATGACCATCCCACAATTATCCCATTGGCAGTAATGCGATATTCATTGCCAATAATGGGATAATTGTGGGATGGTTCTGGAATTGATCCTAGTGTGATAATCTAGATAGAAACAAGCCTAGGTGAGATACGTTAATGCATGCTAAAATGCTGCGTGCAATTAGGCAGCATCTAGGAAATATCTGAGTAACACATATAGCTGATAGCAACTTTTATAACTAAATTGGGAAAAAAAAGCATAATTTGGTGCATTTGAAGGTGAAAAAAATATATTTGTACTATAAACCATGATTGTAGTTGAACCTGTTTCCTTGCAGTTTTCCATAGCCTCCTTAGTAACCTTTCACCACTCGGTAATTCCTGCCTTTTTCATGGTTCACTCTGTTTCCAGGGAGAGTTAATTTCAGGAGTAGAAAGCCATCAAAGCAGGTAAACCAATGAATCATAGAGGCCATGATAGAACTGCTAGGCATACCATTACTGATATCAGAGAGATAAGCAAATGACATTTGTCATCCCTGCCTCCTTTTATTTTTAATGCCGGTTAATCCTCGATGGCTGTACACTGACACTATTGCTGGCAATATGCTCTGGCTCATAGACATGCTGTATGGCTGCTGGTATGAAAGTAAGATTTAAGAAGAGCAATTCAAGAAGACATTGCAGACAGGGACAACTTCTGAAAGCTAAGTGACTGTCAAAAGAAACGTCCCTGGCATCAAAGGTTACAAAATTAATCACAGCTATTTCCTATATGTCAAATGAAAGTGTTCTGCAAGATAAAAACTGCATGGCATCTTGTATGATGAGGCAACCAGTCACTGTCTCTACCCATTAAGCGGACCAATGGGAATCAGTATGGCGTACAAGTTTGAGTGATGGAATAGGATCTTCGGAGACCCGGGTTTGAATTCCCACTTGAATATGGAAAAGCATTGGGCCAGTCGCACTCTCTCTGAGCGTCAGAGGAAAGCAATGGCAAACCTCACCTCAACAAATTTTGCCAAGAAAGCCCTGTGATAGGGTTGCCTTAGAGTCAGAAATTACTTGAAGACAACAAGAAAGCTTTTCAGATTTTCTAAATCCACCCATATATCAACTGTATTGAGAGCAGTAACAAAAACACTTATACAATACTTGCATGCAGTTTTCAAAAACTGTCCCATTAGGGATAAACAGAAACCCCTGAGTTTGTTGGCTAGTTATGTAACACACTGCCATGGATTTTTTTAAAAAAAAAAAAAGTTTTCAAGAGCCTGTTTTATAAGTTTTCTATGTCTGAAAGCTTTCTTCATGACTCAAGTAAACAAAACCCCAAGAAACCTCTCCATGTCTGGGATGCGAGTTGGCGTTTGCAGGCCATTAGCATCAGGTCAGCAGCGCTGGGCAAAACACAACGTACGTTTGAAGAACCGGGTACCTGGCACGGTTTGTGAAGCTTTGTGTTAATTAATGGTGGAGAGAAAGGAAGGAACTGGCCGCTTGCCCATGGCTTCTCTATGATCCTTTACTAGGAGTAGAATCTCTAGCAGTTTTGTTTCTACCTTTCACCAAACAGGTTGCAAATTTATTTAAATAAACGGCCCACCTGAAATTTCATGGGCCTCTTTGAAGTATCTTAGAAGCATGGCTCCTTATTGTAGTAGATCCTCTGGTAAGAGGTGTACAGTTAAAAACGGCAAGCTTCTTTTAAAAATACTCCCCAGTCCAACAATCTATGCACATGTTAAACATGTCATTTGTGTCTGTTCACTTGTAACTTCCCAGCTCAACTTGCATGGCATATATTGTCTCTTAAAATACAAAGAGTCTGTTGTAGAGTTTAAACATTTATATAGGCCAGCCAGGTCAGCCTCTCTGCAAAACAATAAATAGAAAGCAGACTTGGAGAACAGTAATACTCAGAAATCAGCCTGAGAAGCATTTTAATCTTCTGCGATATCCTGTATCAGACTTTAAAGCTGTCCCAGTCCAAAAGAAACTTCGTTTCTGAGATCATTTAATTGGACTTGGTTAGGAAATGTGATACTGTGGAACTTGGCCTCGGTGAATCCTGGAAGCTGAAATGTTCTGCTTTAATGGCTTATTTATATAATTCTTGTTGGTTTTTCTGATTTTTGTGTTGTATTTTATGATTGTTGATAGTAAAGTGCTTTGAGATAGAAACAGTATGTTATTACTGTATCTGCATTTGCTTTGCTTAGGAATAGGTGAGAAGTATGTTGCCTTCACATTCAAACACAATATTACCCATTTTGTATGATCAAAAATGGAATGCAGATCTGAATTCTATTTGTGGTCAGAAATCCACACGTATTATGCTTGCACTATGCTCACAAAACAATGTATACTTTAAAATTTGTTTTGTTAACGGTTGTGAAGTTGACTTTGCTTTATGTTGACCCTATGCATGAGAGCCCTCTAAGTCAACTGTTAGATCTTGCAGATCCAGGGCTGTGGATTGAGTTTATCCACCTGTAATCTTCCTCTTTTCCTGGATTTTTCTACCTTACCAAGCATCATTGTCCTTTTCTAGTGAGTCAATATCTTCCCATGAGATGTCCAAAGTACAGTAATCTTGATTTAGTCTTGATTTGAAATACCAACAAGCAAATGTACATATCCTGAATAAAAAATGACCCTGAATGTAATATAAAATACATAAATGTGTGTGCAGATGAAACATATAAGCAAAAATGTGGAAGAATATAAATATCAGTTTCCAAGTAAGGTGAGGGGAAGCTCATTATCCAGTATTAGAAAGAACTCAATAGAGGAACAGTGAAAGCTACAGTGGGATCAGGCTTAACAGCTCTGTACCATGCATAGCAATGTCAGCCCATAGCAAGCGAGTCACAACCGTGCAGTCTGAATCTTGTATTTATTTACCTGGATTCTCTCTGTGTAGCTGTGCTCTGCATTTCTTGTAGTGCTTGACCTTACGGCTTCACTTAGTGAAAAATCCTTTCTCCTCGGTGCAGGTAATGGTGTTATGCATCTGATGGAGCGCACTCTGGCCCACAAACACATGCCACACGACACTTCCATTAGTGTTTAAAAAAACACCAGTGCCACAAAAGCAGTTGTTTTCTGTTACAACAAATTAACGCAGACACTTCTTTGGAAATTTGTTGCTGTTAAGTCACTGGTCATGGAACTGCCTCGGGTTGTTTGTAGTCAGGATTTGCCATAGTTCTAGTTCATGTATATACCATGTTTTCTACAAATACAGTCTGCAATTCACATAATGGGAAATTTAAATACAAGAGCCATGACACTTGAGAATTCAAGAATTGCAAGCCATTTAAAACATACTAGAAATTAACAACGCCAGTTATATTGACCAACAATACCAATAATATTGACATTATATACCCTATGAAAAAAGTACATACTAGGAACCTCTTACCAGTATCCTTGGTGTATTCTTTCTTCTCTCTTCTCCAGTTCCATAAATGAGAATAGAAGAGCCTTTCTATTTCCTAAAGTCTGTATTTGATTTTAGGGGATCCAGCAGTTTTTCTTGTTTAATACTAAATGGTGTTTGCCAAAGTTCTAAAAAATGTAGCTGCTTGCTGCCAACCGCCATTTATTCTTGTCTTTTGCCTCCTTTAGGAATACTCCTGCATTAGATACAGAATGTGAGATGCTCTTAATAATAATCACTGGTTCAAAACACTGATTATTTTAAAACTTCAGGTCACATTTTTGGGCAATCTATCATCTGTTTCCATGGAAACAAAGATGGGAGTGAGCAACCAAAAGCAGAGTTTATTGGGAAGCTTATAAATTTCAATTCTGGCATGTGGCCAGCTACAAATGCCTTTTTTGTTTTTTAAAGTGTGCACAGATATTGGAACTGGCCTAGGTCTGCATCCACTACAGATTAATTCTGGAACTATATTAATTAAAAATGGTAAAGCAGATGATCTGTCTTAGTTTCTCTCTGGACAAGTACACAGACACTTTGATGTTATAGTCAGACACGAGGATGACTACAGGTACATATATTTAATAATGAAGGACTGCAAACGTGGAACATTTTCTCAGGTTTACTCTTGTCTGCTTTTAAAAGCATGGCTATTAAACAATTCTGACTCTTGCACATCACTGTATGCATTGTATGATGTGGAACAATAGGGCTTTTCAATGACAAAACCAAGTCAAAATGGCACTGTTTATAGATGTGCCTGCACACCATTTTGTTATGCTGTCTTTTGTCTAGAGAATAAAAACAATGCAATTCTCCCTCACTGTCTTCAGTACTTGGTTAAAAGAGGGACCAAGGCATTCAGAATTTTATAGCAGCCTGCTTTGAAAGAGAAGATGAGAGGAAAAGCAAAAACATGTTTACAAAGCAATTATATTGTACTTAAAATATCAAATTTAGACATACAATATGACTCGGAAAGAATCTGCCACATGTAATGGCACCTTCTAACAGGAAATCCTTTTAAAAACTGTTGGAAACTCCAAGAATATTCTGCCATTTCCCCCTTGCATTGTATCTCCCCTCCCACAATACTTTGGAAGTGCTATCAGAGCATGTATGTGTTTGCACTCTGCATGTTCTGCTGGTAGAGCAGATTGTTGTGCTGGGAGGGAGAGGGAGTTATATTGCATGTAGGGGCAAATCTGCTTCCAAATAAATGAAGGGAATGAAGGATGCGGTGTCAACAACTGGTTCTCAGCAGTGAAGCGCTCCGACTCCTCAAATGCAACTCATCTCAGACAACTACAAAAATATTCCATTTCATCTATCCGTTGGCGGTATCCTTCTCTTTATGACTTCAGGCCAAGGTTTGAGGCAGAGCCTGCAGTTGTTTCTTTAATCATTGACCAAAGAGAGAGGAAAGTACAGTCATATGCTTCAAGTTGATATTCCACCAGACCCTTACCCTTGGCATACACCTGCTTTGTATCTAAGAGCCGTGAAGTCGTAATAAGGGCTCAGGAAGAAATCTGTTACAAATTCAGTGTGCAGTTGGGCAGCAATGCTACACAGAGTTAAATATGCATCAGTCCTGTTGATGTTGGCAGGTTGGCCTTGTTATAATTGGGTACAGAACTGGACTATAGAGTGAGGAGAGAAAGGGCAGACATGTCTGCCTTTGGGCTGGTTGAAGTTCCTGGCAGCTTCCAAACATCCAGTGTAGCATACTGGGCTGCCAGTGCATTTAGCTAGGATGTACTTACCTGAAAGATCTTTTTGAACTATCGCCTCTACATGAGGATTGTATAAGTGCTAATTCACACAAACAGCACTGCCACATAAATATGGCCCCACGTATTTCTTAGGATTTCATTGGAAGGGAGGGACTCTTTTGAAAGCATGCATCAACTTTAAGGAGCTGACAACAAAACCATATCATCTTGGAAATGAAGAGGAAAAATCATTGGAGGTTTTCAGATGGGGACGATACATGGTTGGGATCGTTCTCCCGTCCTTATTCCATCTGTGATTGTGATGGTGTGAAAGCCCTTCATAATGTATCACTGACCATGTCATTATCCTGTCATTGAAGTGGAATTGTGTTAACTTGAACTCCCATTAATACCAAATGACAGAACAATTCCACTTTAATGACGAGACAATGACAGCATCAGTGCAATGTCATATGAAAGTCGTTCGCACAACCGTGGTCAATCACACTCTGGGATGAGACAATGTCTGGATAAATTTAACTTTTGCTGGTCATTGACCGAATAAATATATATTCAAAATGTCTGGATAAGAGCAATGTTGTGTGAAAGTCCTTCCCACGATTGTGTGGAAAGGACAGGGCAAGGATAGGACAAGGACGTCCTTTTCCTGTCTGATAATCTCCACTGTATTATTTCAGTCTGTGATAAGTGGTAGTGGGGCATCTGATAAACTATAGATTACCTATACAGTCGGCCCTCCTTATCCATGGATTTTCTATCCATGGATTCAAGCATCCACGGCTTGAAAATATTTTTTAAAAAAGTATAAATTCCAAATTTATATTTGATTTTAAGCTTGATTTTGCCATTTTACATAAGGAACACCATTTTTCTATGCCATTGTATTTAATGGGACTTGAACATCCACAGATTTTGTTATCCACGGGCGCACTTGGACCCGAACCCCAGCAGATAACAAAGGCCTACTGCATCTGTAAATTTAGACGCATTTTCTGTACCATTTATAAGGACGGTATGTCCCAGTCATTTGAAAAAATCATCTTTTGATTGCAAGTTGATAAATGTCCTTGTAAATAGTGTAATCCTGAAACAGTGGTGATTTAGAGTTCCATTAACAGTGTTATACTGATACATCAGCGATAATATAATAGGTTGGTAGTTTGCAAAGAAAATGTTTTTCCGGAAATAAAAAAAGGGGGGATGGGGTGGGGAATGAAGGCTTAAACATTTTAATGCCTGATAGCTTTTAATCTATAGCTGTCAGTGTTAATTCTGTTGTTGTTTTTTAAATGTGGAAAAGGTTCATTTCTGTGAGGTTTTGCTAATTAAGATTCATACAGGTAAAATATCACACGTCATTTCTTTGCAGTACATAGTAAACCAATTTAATTCAGAAGATACTCCACAAGGATTTCAAACAGGATTGAACAGAGGAGGAAAAGCCAATATATAGAATAAAGAATTACACTTTTTACTTTTTTAAAAAAAGTATATGGATTCCTCTGACCCAAAGTTATCACATCCCTTTTGAGTATGTGCCGTAGAACACCTAAGAACAACGCATGGGTTGCTTTAGATATTGATTAGCACACTCTTCTGTTAGTATTTTACCGAAATATGATAATGAATTATGAATCTTTGAGGGTTATGTTGTAAGCTTTACAGTTTTGACTTCCCCATAGGATTTTCTGTTAATCTTTTCACATGAATAGCAATAAAGACTAAAAGATGTTACATCTTAATAAACACTAGAGCACTTGTTCTTTTCTTCCAGGTAATGATAAGCAGGTCTGGCCTGATAAGACTATCCTATCGTAGCCTATCCTTTCCTGCCCCCTTGTCTGTCTATCCAAAATTATTTTAAAGATCCTTTGGACTTTGCCCAAGGTTATTATTAACATATTATTGTCAACATATAACATTTTATGTTAGAATGCCAAATATAACAACTTTTGGGCTAATGTGTCCGAACAGATGGTGAAGCAACTATGCTAATATTTTCAAAAACCAATTGTCCCTAACGTTTCATTCATTGGTGTGAAATGGTACAATGCAGTTAATAAGGTGAGAGATAATTAAAGAAGAGAGATCTTTGCCTTCAGTTCGCTATGGAAAATGTAGTTCTTAGTTCCCTTTCATGAAATTACTGAATGTTTCCTTTAATCCCTCCTCCAAGGGGTTTATCAGAATGAGTACTTTGTAAAATGTTGAATGTATCCTGTAATATTTTGTCAGTGTTTTAATTTAAAAGTAGCATTGTGAGAAAGCTCTTGACCTCTGTTAATGATTCCCAAGGCACTTCCTACCCTTGTCTTAAATAAAGCATTATAACGTAAAGATGAAAACCTATCTCTTGCTTCACCTTTCTGCCAGGAAAAATTAAGCTGCATTCGTATGCTACCTGTTGCAGGCCTAACCTGCATTGATGGTGTCTAGAGTGACTTCAAACAGGAAAATATTCATGAGGGAAATGGAAGGAGAAGACATCACAAGCTTTGAGTAAGCAGCTGCCTTTCTCTCTGCTTCAGATCTGGAGGCAATAAGTTGATGTTCGTATGATTAGAAGTCCCATTTGCCCTTAGAGCCAGCGCACCGATCAATGAATTTTATGATACACTTTGGTATGCAAACTAAGAGTGCAGCAGGGGACAGGCATCTATATAATTCTGAAAACTAGGACAATATATACATAGAGATGGAAGTTACTAGAAAACACTGATTTCCCTCACCCATCCCACCACCTCTTTATCTCAAATGAGTACAGTTTTAATGAAGATTGAATAATTTGTATGGAAGACCTTTCAGATCCATTCAGGATTAAAGCTGGCAGTGAAACAACTGTTTTTAACTATGCCAAATGGCATGGCAAACTCCAGTTTGCTTGATGCCATGTATTGCTTCCTGCTTGCCAAACTACTTTTTTTTGTGCTATGGAGAGAACATAGCCCTCCAGATTTCTTGCTGAATCAGTTTGTGTGTTTGTTAGTTTTATTCCTATATCAATACTGGATATAGAGATAGGCACAGGCATAACAATTTAGGGGCTGAAATTAAAACTTTTGTGTAACATTAGCTATGTTGATCTAGTACAGAAGTGAAGAGCCTGTTGCCATCCAAAGGCTATCCTCTTCTGATCAAAGAGCACCACTGTCCTTGGTTTAAATTTCTCTTTGAATGATCAGATCTCGTGGAAGAGGTTTATGATGCAGGAATTAGCAGGAATTTTGGAGCTGTGTCTGTGCATGGGATGTATGTATTATACTGTAGGTTTCTGTGGAGCTGGCCCTGTTTGGGAATCTTAAGATTGTAATAAGATCCACATGAGTGGCTTTTAATGATACTCACCCCACCTAAAAATTTCAATGAATTTTCCATATTTTAGCTTTACATTGCCCAGTGCCTCATTATCTTAAGGGATATTTCTTTTCTTTTTTAAAATTCCTAATGACTGTTATATGTTCGATTTCAAAGCCTTGGTTCATTTCTGAATTAGTGGAGACTCTCCCAGTAATGGCAGAGAGGTGCAGCCACCAGTGTTCCTTTATATACATTTCTGCGGAGTCGAGTGGGTGATGAGACTTGGAATATTCTAACACATTTGTAAAATGTGTCAGAAAAATGTTGTATCTCTCCCTGTCCACAGTTATATGATTTTCTTAGAAGATGAGAAACTGTTGTCTGAACCCTGATGCGAAAAATGTCTCCTGAATCAAGTTTTGCATTTGGAATAGGGTGCGGAAATCTTGCAAGGAAATTGCAGTATATTCGACAGCACAAGTTGATGAATCTGGATATCATCAAGCCGGTTTCCAGGTAAAAGCGTAACTGCTGGAACACTTGCAAGATAAAGAGTCAGATGACAGACCATTGAAGTATGTATTTGAAAGAAAGCAGAACCGAAGAGGGGACAAGGACAGAAGTTAGCAGTATAGGCGCCTCCTTTTTCAATCATTTTAAATATTTTCTTGAAGCTGTACAGTTACCTTGCTACTGCTTACATTTCAGTAAAATGCTGACAGAAATTAATATGTGAGCAATAATGGGGGTTAGTATCTTGCAGAAGTGCCAGTAGTATCACATGGATTGATTCATAGCTAGTATGAGAGAGAGTATGGCAGTGTTCTTATTATTTTTGCTATCTAGTGATTTCTTTAAGTCTTCCTTTCTTATACTCCTCCTCCCTTAACTGCTACGGTGAGTTAAAAGGTTTATCATCCTCACAAAGCATCTGTTGTTGCTTCAGCTTCCCGCTGCTTTGGGTATTCTCTTACTGGTATATTCGCTTAATTATATGGCAGCCAATAACTTCACTCAGAGGGAATAAAAACAACTCTTTGGCTCATTTTTAAATTATATTGTATCGCTCTGTTCTAAACCTCCCCTTAAAATAAGTGTTGAGAGGAGAACTATTGATACAGGGTTTCTTAAGCTTTACATTTCACTTAGTTCAGATAATTTTAAATGGTCCTTCAGTGAGCATAAATCAATTTTTGTACCGTATAACTTTCAATTACAGTCTTTGGAATGAAATAACAGCATGTTTGAAGGAGTTTAAAAGGATCTCAGTGAGATTTTCTTCCATTGTCTGACTGTCTGATATCTACTAGAGGTTTTTCTCCCCCCACCATTCTCTTTTTCCCTAGTGCAATTCCATCATGTATCATTGAGAAAAACAGTTTAAACACCAGACACCTTGTGTTCGGTGCATTCAGATCTACCATCATCATACTGCTCATTTCCTACATTTTTCCACAGTTCATGTAAGAGTATTTCCATGTGACTGATGAAGAAGGAGAGAGGATGTACCAAATGACACAAACCAATATTTACAAAATGAAGTCGAAGGTTTTCACGGCTGGCATCCATAGTTTTTTGTGGGTTTTTCAGGCTATGTGGCCATGTTCTCGCAGGGTTTATTCCTGATGAATGAAGAACGACTCCCAGTGAGAGCAGATAGTGCTGAGCTGGATGAGCCCCTACTTTTTTTGCTGCATATGGTCTCCATGCCTCTCCTGCTAACTTTTCCATGCTATATTGGATCCCCAAATATAGTTGAGTGTAACATGGGAAGGAGCCACATTCTAGTCATTTTATAACCACAACACAAAAAATTACGTTGGAAGCATCCCTTGGTTGTATTACTTCTTATTGCTATCTGGGAAGGACAAAGACAATTTAATTGATATAAAAACGGTTCATATAATTAATACATATAAAGCTTCAACAGAGTTATGACTCCTCTGAGGCGTTGCATATATATCTGAATATTCTACATGGACATAGTAGGTTTTGTGTTTTAATTATTATCCTAAATAGATATGGATAATAATACTGGAGAAGACTGAGGAAATGAGCTTTAAAGGTTGCTGCTTAGAGTTCTCTCATTGCTTATTTTCTTGTTGTTGTTCTTCACATTTTTATGTTCCTTTCAGTAACTGGAATGCTTAAGAACTATATTCTGCAAGGGTACATAATATCTTATGACATCCAGCTTAAGGAGAACTCATAACTCATGAATGTCATAGCTGTAAAACAGCTGAGTTAGAGGGCCATTTTTAACCTGGGCTAATAAACTGTTCACCAAGACTTCACTTACTGTATTAAAAGGGCACCTTATAGCACTAGACAATGAAGATGTGATGCTGCTGTGCATTCAACTGTATTAATATAACTCAGCCTGCCTGTATGTGCCATCAAAACACACCCTTTTTCATTTCTCACGGATAATACATGTTTTGGTTTTATGAAATAAGAATGATAGGAAAAAAAGGAATAAATGAAAGAAGAAAGTGAATTTATTTTGAACAATCCCTAAAAGGTAAAATGAGAGCACACTAGTACTCATAGACTGGAGCTAGCTTGTTGTGTGCATTCAAGTCATTTCAAAATTATGGCAACCCTAAGGTGAACCTATTGCAGTGTTTTCTTGGCAAATTTCTTCAGAGGGAGTTTACCGTGGCTATTCCTTGAAGCTGAGAGAGTGTGACTTGCCCAACGTCATCAACAACCCATTGAACAGGGAAAAAGCTGGATAGAAAAAGCTCGACAATCCATTGAACAGGGAAAAAGCTGGATAGAAAAAGCTCGACTGAAGACTAGGTGATTGTAAAGAGAGATGTTTTAATGAAACTGCACTTGCTCTGGAATCCAAAACATTTTTTCCCTGTCTGAAATAACATTTGGGTTAACAAGGATTAACAGGGGACCTGCATAGCTTGTATATGTTCGAATGACTTCCCCATCAGCAGCTATATTCAGCAAGGACCTCGCCTTATAGGCTTTTAAAGTCAGCATTTAAAGTCATGAAACATACAAGGACCAAATTCCACAAGATAATTTTTGTTCTATTGCACAGGATAATTTTTGGAGAAGATCAGATGCTCGGCCCCTGCTCTTCCAGCTAAGTTGTGCTTTCATTGTTTTCTTCTCCTTTTGCGCTTGTAAGAATAATATCCGGTACTAAAAAGGTAGCCCCACAGGCAGACCACTCCTTGTCTTTGAAGCCCTGTCTGTCTGCAAATTCCCCATCTCCTTTTTTTAAAACCACAGGGGTATGCTTAGCTGGAGATGTCTTCACAATTCTCTCTCACTACGGAGGATGTTTAGAGTTAAACTTATTGCATGTTGGGTTTTCTCCATGAAGAGTAGCTTTCCTGTTTTTATAAAAGTATTGTACACAGCAGTCAGGAAATGATGCTGCTAATGCGAATTAAGTTGTTTCCTTTCACCTGCCATAGCATTTCTTTATTATTACAAAAACCTGATTTTCTCAGAAAACTTTAACACATGAAAAGTCAGATATATTCTCTTTGACAGACCTCCCAAGAGGACCAGAACTAGTGGCACAGTCCTTGAGAGCAATCTCTTTTGATAACATAATCAGATAAAATTGCTTTTCTCGTGACGAGAAGTTACTGTACCTTCATCCTTGACATTGTCATATGCCTTGGCAGGTGTTATTAAGGCGCACCGTTTGCATTGTAGCTATTTTTTTTTCCTTTTACTCCATGCTGCAGCTTATGACCAGATAGAAGATCTTTAGTTAATTCTATAGTATCAGTGGATTCTCTATCAGTGCCATGGTTTTTTATGGTCAATATTCAGTTAACTTTAGGAATCATGATTGTGACCAGAATGCTGCAAATCACGCTTCGTGACATGTATTTTATTAAAACATTTCTAATCTGCCCTCTATCAACAGATCTCAGGATGGGGTACAATCGATAAAACTAGTTGAAATCAATCCAAGAGAATTCAACCACTTTAAAAGAATTTAGAACATTAAAAAATTTTTTAACATCACTGACAAAACCAAATCTATGCCATGCTTTCACTAGGACTGAAGTGCTATAGCCATGTTTTCAACTTGGCATTAAAGAAAGGCAATGTTGGTGCTAGTTGTACCCCCAAAGGCAACATATTTCACAGCTACAGTGGAGAAAAACCTTTCTCATATCACATTAACTAGCCAAGCAATTCCCATTTTTGTTTGCTGAAGAATGAATTTGTGATAGTTGTTCTCACAGCTCAAAGACTGACTTTTCAGTTCACAATGTGCTTTCACCTCACCCCTATGAATTCATCACCTGATTTGGGCAGCTAAGCAGAGTCGGGTTCAGTAAGTGCATGGAAGGGAGACCACCAGGGAATTCCAGGGAACTCCAGGTAAGGTTTGGGGGGGGGGAGGAATCCCACTTTAAATATTTGATAGGGTTGGTGGGCATCCAGAGGTTTGAGGACTAAGATTGCAACCTCATCAATATTGATACCAGGAACTTTCCATGACTTCATTTATGCACAGTAGTTTTCTTTTTAAAAATACTTGTGTCTTAATGTTCTTAATCTGTTCACAAGAGTTGTTTGCACATGCTCAGTTTGTGGGAAAAATCTGTAAAACATAAAGCGGTCTGTAAACACATGTCACAGAGCACAGTAGCTGAATGAGATCTGCTGTATAATACAGTCAACTCCAGACATAATACCATATACAGTCCTCCCCCTGAATTTGTGGGGGATCCGTTCCAGACTCCCGCATGAATTTGGAAATCCGCAGATATTCAAGACCCATAGGCTTGAATGGCCGTGTGCTCTTGTGCATGGCCATGCACATGTGCCATGAATGTGCACACAATGACCTTTAATGGAGGTCACCCTTCACAAAATCAAAACCGCAGATCTCGAGTCCATGAAAATGGAGGGGCAACTGTATATTCATTTTAGCTTAGAACAAGTACTAGTGCATTTTGAACAGACATACTCAGTGAAGACATGTATTAGTAGTGCGTATTTACAATCCCTTGTTTTGTTTTTTTGGCACTTCTGTTTCTGTTGTGATTTCCATAAGTTACATTTGCTTTGGGAAACAGACGTGTAAGCATTTTGTAGTTCTTTACTCAAAAACGGATGTGAAATTGCTCCAAGCTATTTTTATTCCTAAAAAAATCCATTCACAAGGCTTACAGCACTAAAATAAAAATGAAAAGGTTCGCACTAACACGTCTGGTGTAATGGGTGATGTTTTCTCCTTGGGACTGAAAAAATATACTGTTCAGAAAAATAGGCTTTAGCAATATGAAGTAATTATACAATCTTTGCCTTTTAGTGTTATGACATATTGAAGAAATGCTGTCTGGCAAAATCCAATGCAGAACAATTGTATTGATTTTCCCTCTTTTTTGCTGTGACCTTTTTCATCTAGTCCAAGTATAAATGTGTTTCAGTTAATATTCTTCCTAGTTAGGCTTATACTCTTGAAAGTTTAGAGAACATGTAAAAAGCTAATTCGGTGCCTCGCAGTCAAAACAAGGCATACAAAATCAACAGATCACATTTAATAATAACTCCAGAGGAGAATATGCTGAGAATAGTAAAGGACTGCAAATATTTCACATGCCTTCCAAGTTCATTTTTGATTTATGAGCGCTGTGTGGGTTGCATAGGCAACAATACAATTTATTTGCTCTCCAGATTATCTTAAATGCCATTCTGCAAGATGGCTTATACCTCTCTCGGGCCACGAGGAAGCAAACTCTATAACAAAATTGATCAGGGGATGCGTCTAAGAACCCCAAACTCTCTCCTCATCCTCCCAGACATCTTCTGTCTTAGCTTAGGAAATAGCAGGCTTTTGCTTCTTCCCGGCAGGCTTCAAGGTCTGGAGACAGGGAAACAGAGGTCTACAAATCATCTTTAAAAATTTGTAAGCATTTGGCTTATCCTAGAACAGGAAGGGGGCATTTCATGACCCCTTCATAGTTCTTTTTTTCTCCCTTTGAATGCTGGACACTGCCAACTGTTCCCATAGTCCCACCTTTAACTTGGAGCACATAATACAAAACACCAAAACTTGTGGTAGCCCTTGGGTGAATTCTAGAAGCTCATTGTAACACATCAACACTGCTGCATGCTTCTGCATGCTCCTGAAATTGCACATGTGATCTACTTATAATTGTTTTATGATGCTAGGACTGTCTATGGTTTCTCTGGTTCTTGCTTGGGCCTGCAAAAGCCCTGGTAATTCGTTTCCTTCATCCACACCCTGAACATAAAACCATCAATCCAGTCCATTCCTTCTCTCTCCAGAGCAACTCTCCCTCCTTGGAGAGCCTTGGCAAAATAAATAGCAGGCCAACTATAGTGGCCCCAGCTGCAGAGGAGACAAAAGAAAAGGCAAGGACCCAGGTTTGTGTGGCGCATCTCAGCTGATTCCTTTGCAACCCTGCCAGCAGCATCTGTTTCAGATTCTCTGAGCACATCAGCATATGGTCAGGACTTAAAGACTCTATTTCAGAATCTTACGCACAAATACATTCTCTCTGTATTGGAAGCCAACATGTGTAGAAAAGATCTTGCAGGTTGCAGATCCCTTTAGGACAAGGTAATGAAAATGAGCAAGCATTATAATAATTAGAATGGCAAGAAAATGCTACTTTGAACATCTCTTCTGAAGATTCAGAATATGATTTACACTTGTTTTGAAGACTTGCCCCTCTCTTTTTCCAACTAGAACTCTCCATATGGTCAATGCACTGCTATGTGTTCTGGGCCTTCAAGTAATTTCCAATTTATGGTGACCCTTAAGCGACCCTGTCACTGGGTTTTCTTGGTAAGATTTTTTTTTTCAAAGGAGGTTTGCCATTGCCTTCTCCTGAGGCAAAGAACATATGACTTGCCCAAGATCAGTGGGTTTCATGGTCAAGCAGGAATCAAACTCTGGTCTCAAGGGCACTAACACCCCTTTGCATACTGATTTTCCAAACTAACACGGCTATGTCTTTGAATTCTACCTATTTTGATGGCAGAGCACAATGGTAGGGAATTGTGCTATGCGTACGGAGCAGGCCTATTACTCCTTCTGCCTGCAGCTGGCAGCTGTAAATGATGCCACCAGCAAACAGCTGGGTGCCCTCTGAAGGCAGGCACTGGCAAGCTCCAAAGAACCACACCTGTCGCCTTCCTGTTGCATCGAGCACCTGGCTCTCCAAGTCTCACAAATGCATTATTTAGAGATGGAAAGTAGGTGTGGGCAACCACTTTTTCATCCCTGTTGTGTGCCACACATTCCATAATGCACTATTTCCATTTTTGGCTACAATCTGGAACCAAAACTCATTTCCTTTTAGGTCCTGCACCCATTTTTCAAATGGCTGGAGCATTTAAACTCAATCTGTTGCTCCTAACGTCCCCCAGAAGCAGCAGTTGTTCATTTTGATCTTTGGGGAACTCTGAAGGAAGTGTAGAGAGTTGTTTAAAAAAAGCATCTAGGGTGCCTGATGTAGCGTATGACCCACACAACTCCTACTCCTGCCCTGAGAACAAATTAATTTTTCCTTTTTTTCCTTTTTTTTTTTTTGGTCTTCCATCATAACAGATGAAATCTGGTAATTCAAGGAGTATTTCTAAGGTTATTAGTTTTATATTCTTTTATGTACCTATTTGTATAGTCTTCCATTTTTGGTCCGTCTCCATGCTGGTTCTTTTGATTATTGTTGCTGTGTGCCTGCTCTGCCTGTATGGATGTTTCTCCATTCCCCTAATATCTACTTGCTCTGTAAATGGTGCAAATACATTATTACAAATGCTTCCATGCTGCTGTCCTCCAGAGGAAACCAGACCTATAAAGGTTGCCCTGGATTATTTCTGCAGAAAAGAGTGAATGCAAATGGTACTCTCAGTGCTTGAATTCAAATAAGAGGGCACAATTCTAAAGAGCACTTGTGCACCTTCTATTAGTTTCTCTGGAGCTTGCATGGGGACCCACCTATGCTCCTTTCCCCTTTTGCTTCACATTTTGTGAGATAAGAAATTAAAATCTGAAAGAGACATTCATCTTATACTTCCCCTCTTTCTCTGTTCCCAGTAGTGCAGGAACCGTTTTTGTTATGACCTTGGAGAACAGTGAATTAACTGAACGCCACCTCCTGCAAGTCTTTCCTCCACAAGAAAAATAACAATTATAAGCTTGTACAATCCAGTCGTTTTAATATTTCCCATCTGCTCATTATGAGAAAAAATATCAATGTATTTAAATCAATATGATTGCAATTATTGGTTCTTTCCCAGCACACTGCAATTTATAGTACTTTGAAAGAATGTCAATTACCAATTTGGTCTTGCGCCTTTCTGATTTGATATCAAGCTATTTAACAGAAATGTCTTACCATCTGAGAGCTTCTTGCTCAGCTTAGTCTGGCGTGCAAAGGATTTAAAGCAAGGAGATCCTGGTTAAATTCCCCAAAAGCTTGCATTATGAACTTGGACCAGCATTCATCTTGGTTCCTCAATGATCGTCCTTTTCTCCCTAAGGGGAAAAAGAAAAAAACCTTTTCACTTGCATAGTTTTCAGGAGATGAGAGGTATACATACATAATGTCTTTGCTAGCAGCTCAGGAATGTGTAACCCAGCATTGACCATAATGCTTTAAAGACATGGCATAGATCTGTGTTATGTTTTCTGACTGGGCTTCAGTTTGTATTAGTTCATATCCGTTTAATCATAAAGGTAGCTCCTGGATTTAAATATTGGACCACATCATATTAACAAGCTTATGCCAAATATTAAACCAGCCTCATTTCAATACCATATTGTTTAGTCTTCCAACAGATTGACAAGTTGGAACTGATCCAGTTCATCCATTGTATGGAATCTGTCTGTTACTGGCCTCTCTCTTTCTCTCTGTGTGTATTCCAGTCACAGCAGCTATAATATTAGAAGATCTAGAGCAGGAGCAGCATTCGCACTCAGCAGGAGTTGAACCACTACACCAAGTTGCCCAAACGTAACCAGGGACCTTATCACACTAGCTGAGAAATGGAGTTTAAAATAGATTTAAAGTAGAAAAAGCTTATCACACAACGTCTCTGCAAATCTGAAATAATGCAAAAATAAAGCGAACGAAAATGACACCTTTTCACTTTCGGGAAGTTCCGAAAATAAAAAGGTGTTATTTTTCTCCCCTTTACGTTTGCTTCATTTTCATGTTATTTCAGGTTTGTAGAAACACTGTGTGATAAACCTGCATTTGTGGGATTTCCTACTTTAAATCTACATTAAATCCCATTTCTTAGGGGGATTCCTCTAGTGTGGTAAGGTCCTAGGTAATAAAAATTGGAGGGGTGTCACTAGCAATAGTGAATGTAGTTATTTATACCCAGTAGTTGCTAGTTAACAGTATTTGTATGCTCCCCATCATATGAAAACTCTCTGGTCTCTTATGACGAATTACACTTTAGATATATAAAACCAATTAAGAAACCCAGCACATAGTTAAAAATATACAGTATTTGAAAACCCAAACAGGAATTGCAGTATTTTCTTCCTTGGTAGGTACCACTGAATAAGCAGGGAAGGAGCAAGCAGCAGTTTCAAATGTTTTGGAGAAGTCCAGTTCTGTACTGGTCTCAGTGGTGCCCGCTGGGGAGTTGTTTTCAGGGCCTGGATGCCCAGCAAAGAGATGATATTGGCAAGCTGGATATCTTGGCAGTAGGTAGGGGCCAAAAGTAAAATAGCTAAATTTCTTAGGGCTGCATATAGGTTTTTAGTGGCTCACTTTCCAACTGACTGCATGGGGGGATGGTGCCTTTGGAGTCCCATATGGCCATATGGGACCCTGTAGGTCTTGAGGCAGGTGCCTTTGGAGTCCCCTATAGCATAAAATAGAACACTGCAACCTCTAGAGTTATCTGATGGTGTTATTTTCCATTTATGAAGCCATTGTGTGACTCTGCAGGTTCTTTGGGGGATAGCAATCTTGGCCTTGTCCAATGCACTTGCTTTCTCAAACGGAACAATCTCTGTGCAGTTCTGTTTTCCTTTACTTGACACAGACAAGATACACTTTGCTCTTTGTTAGTAAAACACAGACTTTATATCTTTGTTTATTTGTAAGAGAAGCAGAAACAGATCAATGACGGGAAAGGAAAAAGGCCTGTCTGGTATGAATTTAGAAGCAGGTATAGTATGGATTGAATAGCTAGTTCCGGCTTTTTATTAGAACACTCTGAGAATGTCAAACCAACAGAAGAAGACCAGAATATAATATTCTGCAGCCAAACTCCATATACCTTCCCTCACACTAAAACTAAATTGGGAGGGGAAAAAAGTTTACAATTCATTGCCCTTTAAAACAACTTTAACAACATTCTGTGGATGGTAAGCAAGGTGACACCATAAATGTGGGATAATAGGAAATTCACCAGGTTTCGAAAAAAATTTCTTTTAACGCCTTCATTTCAATCCAACTTCAACGTATGGGCTGCATGCTCTCTGCGGCTTCTATATGATATTGAATTCTGGAGAGCAAGAAAAAAGTTGTCTTCCCAATGGAGGATGCTAACTTTATTATATAAAAGTGGAACAGTTGTATGCTGTGCCATTTCTCCCATCTCCAAAATGGCTTTCATAGCTTTTTTGCTTTCTGAGGAGCAACAGAAACTGTAAAAGGGAACATACTCGGATTGCAACTACACACCACTGGGAATGTGACGGTTCTCCTTTTATTTAGCTCTCCTAAGTAGGGACCTGACTGGGTGCTATATGACATTCCATAATAATAATAATAATAATAATAATAATAAATTTATTTGTTCTCTGCTTCTCCCAGTGGATTGAGGCAGTTTACATACATGAAACATATAACATAATAACATAATATTCATAAAATAACAAAATAACATACAATTAAAACCCTCTGTCCCCTTATTCCAATCAATCCAAGAACTAAATATATACAAAGTTGTATGTAGGATGTCCTGGATCCGGTTTTGGCATTGCCAGGTGGGGCAAGAAAGGTTCCTTACTGAGCCCTGCTGCTAGCTGGAATACACAATGATAGTTCTGGTTTAATATAAGGAAGCATCCTGTGTTCCTGTTGTAATTTTAATTTTTTGTTCTATTTTAATCTCATCATGCATTCCTTTGAGAGAACTACATAAAGGAAAGAAGCTTAATAGCATGAAACTCTTAGTTTAATCTGTCAAGAGAAGTATCAGGGCTAGACAGAAGATAAATACTATTTGGTTCTGGACACTGTCAGTGCCTTCTGTCCCATCATCTTTGAGCCTTGTAATGTACGTATGTGTGAAGTGTTTATAGTCTTTATAATATTTCGGGTCTTTATAATGTAATATAATAGTCTTTATAATATTTCTCTTGCTTATAATGCTTGGTTAGTATTGTAAATACCGTTCCACTAATTTTATCTGGAAAAAATGATGCTGGACCTTCAACTGGAAACTTTAAACTTAATTGGTGGGAGTTAATTTTTGTAGTTATTATCCAAACGCGTAGAAGGGTGAAAACAAGCTGATTTACACTTAAAGCTTGTCTCCACCTTAGTTCACTGCAGAGAGTACATTCAAGAAGCAACCTAGTTCTTCTTTGTGGTCTCTTGTGACTCACACAATTGGTTATTCTGCACCTGCGCAGTGTATCTTCGGAACCTTCTAGAATAGTTAACATAGGTTTTTAGTGATAGCGCCACCCATCCTTGGATGATATTTACATTGGATCTTGATGATATTTAGATTGGGCCAATAAAAGTGTCAGTCTTACTATGCTACCACTCTGTTCTGCTCGTTAGACCTGGCATAATAAAACTCGGAACCATCTTCAAACTATGGAACGTAAAGATCTGGTGACAGACGCCAGAAGCTGTTACCATCTGTATGTAAACTTCTGTGAGTGTGAACACGTTTCTACCTTTTTCCCTTGTGTGACCTTCTGTGCTCCCATATCAAAATCTTATTAGAACAAAATAGATGGTGAATGAAGTTAACAAACCCCAAGCCTCTCAATTAGCTCAAATTTCCAAGTGATGGCTTGAGGACTCATTGAATGCTAAGGCAGCCTCTCTTATAGCTCCCTGTGATCCAGAATAATTGCACATATCATTAGCATTCAATTAACATGAGTTAAATTTTTCTAAGTACTGCTAACTGCAAAGACCCCATTTATTGATGTACTACAATAGATTCCCCTAATTTGATGGCTACCAAAGACAAGCATTTATGCTAACTGGCCCCTGGAAATGAAACTGAAATTTCCATTCCTCGTCTACCAACTCTCAAATGGCTGCAACATGAGTCACAGTTTGCCACATTTAGAGAGAGCCGGTTTTCACACACACAAAAAACATCACAAATAATTTCCCAGTTGTTAAATTTAGCATTCTTTTATTTTAATTTGTTTGATCTTTCTCCTCCTTTTGACACCGTTAACAACCTCTACCAAACAATTTTTAGAACACAGTTTCAATTTATTTTCTTTTTCTTCCCCAATCTCAATTAGAGATTTTTGTTTTTGTTTTGCGCGTAGTGTGTTTCACAGGGTTTGCCCTCTTCAAAGCAGGGATCACTGCAAGTTTTATTTTGAAGGGTAAATATGAAACATTGAGGGCAAATTGTAAATGAATGTTGCATGAAATCATCAAATGTTTTGCGAAACAGGATTCTAGAACCCATTGTGGCTTTATGCTGCCTAAAGAGTTTATCTCCAGACTGCATCCAGTTCTTGTCAAGCCTCCAAGCTACAAAATAGTTCTTTTATATACACTACCATATTGCCTTATAAATACGGGCACCTCTCATACTTTCCATTCTGGGGTAAGATGCTCAGCTGCAAGTTTTTCGATAAGTGCCCACATTTCTGGGATGAACCCAAATATCCTGATCCTTTCCTATTTAGATTATATCCTGGGTTTTGGTAGGAAACCATATTTAGAGTAGATCTGAAGGCAAGTGACACAATCCTATTCCTGAAGCTAAGAGGTCTGATCCTGCAAACTATCTGGATGGAAAAGTATCAGGGAGCCATGTCTAAACCACTTCAGCATCTCAGAGGAGTAACAACATTTTAAAATGATGATTGATCCACTGATTTGGCTGATCAACTGTATTGATATCCTCCCCAGCATACCAGCTTTACTAAGGACTGAAACAACATGCAGGCCTCTGACTAACATCTCCAATTGTTTTTTCTCTTTCTTTCTTCTGTTTGGTTTGTAAAATCTTGTCTGATGAAGAAGCCCATGGAGCTTTGAATGCTTGCAACAAGTATATTGTGCATTTTGGTTAGCCGATAAAGGCATCACTGATGGATTTTTACTTGTGTTTGTTAAATGCCCAACACAGCTACCCTTGCATGTGATCAACTGTATTATTATCCTCATTTTTTCCCTACAAGAAATGGTAGTTGTGTCTTTGTACTACTATCCAGCTTATGGGCCTGATACGGTCCCCAAAGGTCATATCTGTGGCCGCAGACCTTGTCCCAACAGTGCCTCTGAATTTCTACAGAAAATGCTTGCTGTAAAGGATGTGTTGTGGTTTAAGGAGCCCTGGTGGCACGGTGGTTAAATGCCAGTATTGCAGCCACAAGGCTGTGAGCTTGATTCCAGGGGCTCCAAGGTCCACTCAACCTTCCATTCCTTCAGTAAAATGAGTCTCAAGCTTGTTGGAGGCAATTGGTTTACAGATTGTAAACGGTTTAGGGAATGTTGAATGCACTGATAAGTGGTATAGAAATGTACATGCTTTTGCTATTGCCATTGCCATTGTTGTCTCAGCAGTGTTTGTATGTGTGCTAATCTATTCAGGGGAGGGAGACTGGCCCTGTTGAAGTTGCCTTTTCTAGAAGAATTCACAGTAAGGCTCCTGAACTTCCAGCTATCTAACATCCAACGGTGATTTTTCACCTAGTTCTGAGGGCTACTTCATAGCAGCAAAACACAATTGCCAGACTTGTGGGTTTTTCTTCCCCATCAGTGTACTAAACTGCATATGCTGCATTTTTGTGACTGCCTTGAAAAAGCTACATATGTTCCAGCAGAAGTATATGAAGAAATAAGGCTTAACAATCAATAAGAATTGGACTTTCTTCTGAGTGATGCATTTAAGATAAGATTATAAAATCTGACTTCTGTCATAGCTTTTAACCATGATTATGGCAGGATGAGAAGCGGATGTAAGTATGGTAAAGCTAAGGATGACAAGAAGATAACCATTTAGCAAAGGTATATTACCAACCGTCTGAGATTAATAATGCCTATAAATATAACTCATAAAATAAAAACAGAAAAATAATATTATGAATAAAACTAAAAGAGGTGCTTGGACTATAAATCTGCCTTAAGGTAAGAGAGCTTTAAGATGTCCCTATGGTCTAAATGCCACATCTTGTTTTTGTTTCTCTTACGAATACATTACAGATTGACCATTCTAGGTTTGCAGTTATTTGCACTGCAGTCATATAAGTGAAACACTCCTATTTTGTTTCATACCTCTAAAAACTGCAGCCTGCAAATTGTTTTACACCATCAATTGCAAATGTTTTCATATTCAGTGAAACACATAATGCAGAAGTCAGTTCAGTTGTAGTCAGATGTAATAAGTGCTTGACATCTTCCTGAATGATTAAATTCAGTTTTTAAAAAGTAATATCTGAAAAGGTAGATACCTTTCAGTGAAGTGGAATGTCCTCATTTATGGGGTATCATCATGAACAATTTCTATTGTTTCTTATGTCCTACCTGTGCATAGGCAAAAGAACCAGTAAAATTGCATGCAAGAACAGATTGATTTCTTGGCCAGATAGTTAAGCTTTGATTAGCAAGCAATGACGATTTCTTCAGGCCATGATACATAATAAGAGCAGGATCCAATCATTTTATCCAATTATTTGCCAGACATTCTTTATTCTGATAGATTTTCAGGACAATTCCAGAGGAATTGTTTAAAGGATTATGAACTTGTGATATAATGAGGGCTGAGAGGATACATATTGTTCAGTAATCGATGTTTAATCATTTTATTAGGGAATCGTCCTGACCAAAATATCTTCTTGGTCAACAAAGGGTCAGGCATGCCTCAGAAAAAAGATCTCAAAACAGGTCTGCTTTACTTTCCCTTTTCTCTTCCTTAACTGTTGTATCATAAAGGAAAGACATATTGCTCAATGACTGTTTACATGGCAGGAAGAGCATTCAGTTACTTTTAATTTAAAAGGCAACCTTGTTGCTGCATTGATTTTATCTGACTCCTGTTTGTTTCTGTGGAGTGATCTAATGCCGAATCGGAAGTGCTAAGCAGGAAAGACGCTCGGTAAGTGCCTTATCGCTTAGTTTGAAATGACAGCAAAGCTAAGTTTTCTTTTGAAAACACCCAAATGTTTTATCCTTTCTGAATTATCCATTAGAAGTGCCATCGCCTTCTATGAACTCGTGCGACCGGTGAATGCTTCTAATATGACATATTTACACCTGGAGGGATCCTGTGAGTTCCCAGAATCTTTTCTGATGCGGTAAAGGCTTTTGTCAATCACGTTGCAGAATATTCGTACAAATTTGCTTGAAGAAACTGATAAGACAAAATCATCTAGGGATGACTGGTCACAGAGACACCACTGTGAGGAAAGGTTTAAATATTTGGGACCAGCCCCATGCTGGACTACTAGCAAGCCCTATTGCCACAACCATAATTCCTGCCACACATTTCTTGTGCATTTTATTTCATTTGTTATATTTATATCCTCTTTGGCATTTTTAAAGAGCCTGACTGCCATTGCAGAAAACAAATGCAAAGTCTCAAATTTCAAAATGATTGTAGAGCTGGACATGGTCATTCCTTTTGGCCCCGAGTCTACTTATTTAAAATATTTGCATTCTCTAAACAAAGAACAAGGATGCAAAGAGAAAAGAGCCTGTTGCCCATGGACTATCTTCCCTAGGGTATCTCCCACTATTTGCTTGTGGAGGGGAAAATCAAATGCTAGATCCTGTTTCAGAATGATTGGCTGTTTATTGGTCTGTTTTTGTTTGTAATTTATAAATGTTGGCAGCTGCATTGCAGTCTCCACTTGAAAAGTGAGATAGAGCCTGGTAAAGACACACTTGTGATGGTCAAGAAAATTAGTCTGGCTAAACTGGTCTGAAAGTTTATGCTCTCTTGGGACCTTATCACACATCTCCCCCCCCCCCCCCCCCGGTTATGGGCATGAAAAAGGAGCGCTTGGGGCCGTGCAAGACCGAGAAAAAATGGATTTTACAGCACACTGAAGTGTCCTCAAAATGGCCCCATTCTGGCGTCCAGCACCAGGCTGTTTCCATTTATTTCTGAGGTGCATTAAATGTGTCGGTTGGAAGGCTTCCGTTCAAGCCAAAGGACGCACCTCAGCACTGAATGGAAACATCCTGGCGCCGGGCGTCAGAATGGGGCCATTTTGAGGACACTTCGGTGTGTGGTAAAATCCGTTTTTTCTTGATCTCACGTAGCTCTGACCATCCCTTTTTCATGCCTATAATGGGGGGGGGGGGGGAGAAATGTGTGCGATAAGGTCCTTGGTGTGAATATAATATGTATATATGCTTGGGATGGCACATTATAGCTTTTGTTGAGTTTTAACACACGGTATGGTGTGTATTTCTGTTCTGAAAGGTTTGGCAAGACAGAAGACAACACGGTTCAATGTCTAAAGGCTAAAGTAGACTAGAAAGTTCAGTGCTGGTGGCTGCCTTGCAGAGATGTACCATACCAGTCCCTTTAGTAGCTCTCTCTTTCCTTTACAATCTGAAACTAGTTTGTAGGGACAGGACAGCATTAAATTCCTCAGGATACCTAGGACTGTGCGACTGATTGATCATAAACACTACAGGTTCATTATGCAACGTGGCATGTTTCATTTAGAATCTAGACTCTGGGGTGATAAACACAGCTGGTCTTTTCCAGCTGGCTGAATACCTCCATTGATTTCAAAGTAGGCGCGTTCTCTTAATTTCACTATTAAAACTAAGGGGAAATTACCTATAAAAATTGGGAAAAAATTGGAAATTAAGCCACATGGGTGTTACTGGGATTTTGGTCTGTGGCCTTCCAACTAGTTGCACATACATGCTTGCAATGGGGAAGGGGGAGCAACAATATTATTATTGTAAGGTGGCTTACAAAAATTAAAATATATGTAGATAAAACATGGATAAGGAGAATAAGATATAGGTAAAATGCAATTAAATTAAAAGATACTATAAAAGATAGTATAGGCATAGTACAGTATAGCTGATAGTACAGTTAAAAGCTTATAATCAGTCAGTTCCCAAAAGTTTGTTGGAAAAGGAAAATATTCCATGCTTCTTCCTTTTAGCATGCTTTGTTTTGTGATTGGTTGTGGAAAGATAAACCCAGGATTCATTTGCAAGTCTGATTGGTGGGAAAACCACATTCTGGGAGGGAAAGCAGGTTAACTTTGGTTAATACTTACTCCTCTTCAAATCTTATTTGAACCTATGACTTCATGAACTCCAGAGGTTTTCAGTGTGAAGGTTGAAAAGGGAAAAGTAATAGAATGTATGACTAATTTTTTTATGTAGTTGGAGATCACATTGAATTGAGGAATCTAAATGCTAAAAATGGCAAGGTAGTACCTGAAGGTGTTGGAAGGAACCCAGCCATGTTAAATAAGTGAGCCATCTCCATGAAGGTGCAATAGACTATTTTATATCTCAAATGGTAAAAGACCACTTGAATTGTTTATTTGCACCCAACAAAATGAACGATACTCTCATTCTATTTACATAGGGAATGGAGTTGCACCTTCCATGGTCTGACATATCTTCTTAGTGTGCAATTTGGGGTGTTTACGAATGGAGATATTTTGGATACAGAATTTAGAAAGAAAAAGAAAACATCTTTCATTCTTCGTATCTTATCATTTCCTCTTCCCCGGAGCTGCAGATCCAGTAATTAGGGGCTAGGATGAGAACATTTCTGGGCAAATTGCGCAGTTGAGGAGGCTGCTGTGGATTGTTTTAGCTAAACTGTGTTTATCTGGTTGTCAATGAGGACTTGTTTTTGACATATCTTTGAAGCTCCTTCCCCTGCTTTCCCTCTGCTTGCTGTTATAGAGGGATGGCATAAAATGCAACTCTGTACACTCTTGGTGTTTTTTTTTTTTTTTGATGACAGGCCTATTTTTATGGTCTTGTAGATGTCGACACATTGATGATGCTGGGGGTTTTTTTGTGCTCCGGTATACGGCCTATTTTAATTTGTTCTGTAATTGAGATTCACCACAGTGTGCGTCTTCAAAAGGGGAGATAAGTAGATACAATTTTCCATCTTTTTGACAATTTGTCATCTCACTTAGAAGGAGACGACAGAAGGCACAGGAATATAAACATTGCCATAATTTCAGGTCTTCAGAGGAGCCAGGCAAGGAAAGGTGAGGATCCAGATAGGCATGTAAAGCTTTCCTGTTAATTTGTCTTTTGGGATTATGTTAGAAGCGGGATCAATGAAAAGTAAAAGAGCAAGGAAGCAGGAATTTTAAACAAGATTAAGGGATTTTAAACAAGATGATTAACAATTATGCAGTATTGTTTGGATAGTAGAAAAATCTGTCTTCTTCTCTTTCTGCAAAAGACCAGAAAATGCTTCCTAATACAAGAATAAAAAAAAAAAAAAAATTAACAGAGTGCACATCTGATTCCTTTGGCTACCTTTAGAACGGGTTATTTGTTAGTGTGTAGAGCTAGCTAGGGGTTGCCTCAGATGTCCAGATCCTCAACCCACATGAGATACAAATCCATGCAACTAGCAGATGTGCACTGTGGGGGTACTGAAGAATTAGGGAACTAGGATAGAAATGTTATACATCCTTATATGTTCTTCTCCTGTCTCTCCTTCCTCCCAATTCTTTTTAAATATCACCTCTTTCTCCATGAGAAGCAGCATGGTGTAGTGGTTTGACTGTTGGACTTGAATGCATGGCAACCAGGCTTCAGAATGATAAGATATGAAGAATGCAAGAGTTCAACTGTGGAAAACCACTGGATGATTCACACTCTCAAAGCTTTTGAGGAAAGCAAATTCTATGTTAGGGTCTCCGTAAGTTATAGTTAACTGGAAGGCATAGAAGCGAACAACTTTTATCCTGCTTTCTTCTCTCTAAACATGGCACAGCATTACAGTACAATAATAATTGTGCATGCTCCCTGCCCCTCAATAAAGCAGATGGAATCAAAGCATACATAGTAGCCAAAGCCTGGAAACATTACTTTTTGTCAATACAACTATCTGGGGACTCAGGGAGTTGTTCAAGACATAGTTTCCAAAGGTGTGGAAACAGAAGAGGCAAAGACGCAGAACTGGCCCTGTCTGTATCATGCCGTTCCACTGTCTAGGGTTGGCTGCCATGCATCTTCTACCATATTTTCTCACAGACAAACTGAATGGGACTTGATTTTAATAAGTGTGCTAAGTGTCAGCAGCCTCATTTCATGCAGTGTGCAACATTTGTTTCTTTCATATCCCTTTAACAAGGGCCCCATTCACACTATGAAAATAATCCGGGAAGAATCCGGGTTGAACCCTTGTTGTTCACACACATCCCAAATGCATTCGATGTACTTTTTTGAGGGGGCTGACAAACCCCAATTTAACCTGGGATTTTCAATACTGAGTTTTTCCCAAATTTTCCTGAAAGATTTACATTTTTGGCATTGAGAATAATTTTCTAAACTGATTCTGATTGCTCTGTATTGTTCAAGGGAATGGGGGCAGCTCCACTCTATCCTGAAACAATGGCATGTGTAAATAACGCATTGGTTACAATGACTTGAAGATATTTGCGAACCCAAAACAAAATGGGAACAACAAACCCGATATGCATCAGCATGGCGATCTGCATCTCCTTGGAACAAAAAAAAAAAAAAAAAAAAAAAAAAAAAAAAAAAAAAAAAAAAAAAGAGTGTGAATGTCCCCAAAATGTGTGAGCTGTGGCTCAACGGAGGAAATATCTTGATGTCAGCCTTTGCTTGCTAATGCTAGAAAAAGGTGTCTGACTAGCAATAAGGTACTCTTCCGAATTAAAGGCAACAGTGCAATTCATTGCATTAATATTTTCTATCAAATTGTTAACCAGAATAAAAAGCAATAGTGTGAAGTGATTTAATATTGTGATCCAGTACTTATACAGTGGAAATGGGGATGGACACCTCAGGAAGATGTAGCCAAATTCTTGTGTTCATGTTTTCTTTTAAAAACCACATATTATCACTCCTTGCTTTTAAATGAAACCTAGATTCCTTTTCCTCCTGTGTTTTGAAAACTAGAAATCAATGAGCTTTCACTAAACATCTATTTCCTCTGGAAAGCTTTAAACCTTTAAACGTTTTGCTATTTTGCATCCATTTCCCCAGTACCTTCTGCTGAGCAAGATATTAGTAGCTAGATGCTTTTCTGGGGTTCTTGGATCATTATCTCTTGGGACTACCACTTGTTCAGAGTTGCTGTTGTAAGGTTTCAAATGCCTTTTATTTCCAGATAACTGAATGGTCAAGGAGGCATAGCAACTCTTTGAAAATGGGCTTTTCTTATTTAAATTAGTGTAGCATAAAAACTATGAAAGCTAGGAATACAGCAATGGAAGTATTTTTGAGTATTAATGGCGGGTGAAAAGTCCATTATGCCTGCTTTCTGTTGCAAACACTAACTAAAAGATATGGTTTTATTGCACAGTAATCTTTTTATTTGTATCTGCTTTGAAGGTCAGCCATTCAAGATCTGGCCTCATTTTAGACACTGAATGAATCAGGGTTAAGTACATCCTTTTCTATTCCCTTGAACTGCTTATTGAGGAAGCTATTATAAGTCAATTACTTCATAATTTGAATCACTTTAGGAAAATAGGACCATGGTTTCAGCAAGGAATCCAGTTGGTTCAGCTCCAGCATTACATCTCTGTAGAGGTCTGAAGTAGTTTTACATGCAAGAAGGACTAGTTTCCAGGTCTTGTATTTGGTTAGTTTGACATGCAAGAAGGACTAGTTTCCAGGTCTTGTATGTGGTTAGTATGACATGCAAGAAGGACTAGTTTCCAGGTTTTGTATTCTGTTAGTTTCACATGCAAGAAGGACTAGTTTCCAGGTCTTGTATTCTTGTACTCTGCAAAAGCCTCTCATTGGGAAGTGTAGATCATCGGTCACACTTCTTTGTATGCAGCAGAAGCCAACGCATAATACCTTCAAAGGATACAAGGCAGCACTTGGTTTTCTACTTGCCCAAAGCATTTTTGTGGGCCACCTGCAGCAGAGATTAAAGTACTCCCCTTCCCATAGTTTCCAACATCTGTCTGCAGCTTTGAAGATACATGAGCTTGGCAGGTACAATCTAGTTTCGACTAGTGTATATGCATTTCAACATATTCCCTTTTCAAGCCAATTTCCATCCCTGAAATCATATCAACATCAACACGGAAAATAACTGCCGATCCTTACTTTTGTGAGCAGAAACACCTAAGCAGACTACTCAGCTCTCATTCGGTGCACGACAAAAATCGTTCAAGCTTGAAGCCTTTTTAAGGTGAAAAAAGGCAAAATAAATGTGCTTCCTTGTGTGAGAAAATCCTTTAAATTGATGCTTTTAGATGAAGCTGCCTCTTCCAAGTGAAACCGTTGCTCAAAAATGGTTGTGCTAGGCCAGATAATAGTCACCAACCTTAAGAGAGAGGGGGAGAAAAAAAGGCTGCAATTGAGATGCCGGGGAAATGCTTCCAAACCCAGTTCAGAAATAAGCCTTTGGGAATGGTTCCCATTGGGATGTGAGTTTTCAAGGATCTGTCTCAGCCCCTTCCCATGCCTTTTTGAACAGATCATTATCCCAGATGATGAAACGTTGTAGGCTCCCTCTACCATTCCCAGCACCCTGAATCTTTTCTGCCTTGCGAAGAAATCCTGATCTGTTTTGAGACTCATACTTTCATATGTATGCTTATATGCTTATCCACCAGACCTCCTCTAGCAGAGTATTAAGAAGCAACAGTACCCTGATTAATTAAGATGCTGCTACACCGTTAATAATGAAGGTTATTGACATACTGTGTTTACAAGATTTGTTAAATTTTAGATGTTTTTAATCATATTTTTAACTGTATTTTATTGTTGTTGGAATCCTGCCTCGATCAGATGGTGGGAAATACAAATAAATTTTATTATTATTATTATATGTAAAGAATTAAGACATAGTTTTTTGTGGGTTTGTTGGGCTATGTGGCTGTATTTTAGAAGACATTATTCTTGATGTTTTTCGATGCCACAGATGCTGGCACCTTCAGAGAATGCTGGCATGGAGAGTTGGAGATACACACACACACACACACACACACACATATACTGTGTGACCCTAGGTAGGAAGGAATGATTTCCATGTTAATCTGTGTATTGTTCTGTTGCTGATGGCAGGACCTCAGGGTGGGAGGATATGCAAAAGAGGATTAGTGTCTGCTAATTGGCGATCATTGTCTGCAGGGAAAGCCTCTGACCCTGAGTGGTTTCTGATTTGCATTTGCTGAGTTCTGGTTTTGCTATTTTTCAGGACTGATAGCCAAACTTTGTTCACTTTAAGGGTTTCTTCTTTCTGATTGAAATTATCCCTGTGCATTCTGACCTGATAGCCATTGAAATCCATAAATATCTGGAAATCCATAAACACTCCTCCCTACCCAGGATCACACACAGTGTGTGTGTGTGTGTATACATATACACACAACCCTCTTCCATGCCAACATTCTCTGAAGATGTTAGCCACAGATGCTGGCAAAACATCAGGAATAAACTCTTCTAGAACATGGCCATATAGCACAAAAAACCCACAAAAAACTATGGGTGCCAGCCATGAAAGCCTTTGACTTCACAATTAAGACTTAGTTTCTCTCCCTGTTACTTTGTCCATGACCATATTTCCAAACTGTTCCTTTCAGCCCTGCACTGTAAATAAATCTGCTTCCTTAAAAAATACCATAGATGTTGATCATTCCTTGAAACCTTGCTACTAAGCCCAGCACCTTGCAGCTTGGACACAGGTACTCCATACTGGTTTCTGTTTGAGGCTCGGGGAACAGTACCTTATTTTTATTATTGACCCTTGTACCTTATTTTTTTGTGACAGAAGGTGTGGTGACACCATATCACTGTGTAAGTTCGGTGTTAGGTTTGGAAAATTCACCTCTCTGGAATCTGAGAGTGAGAGAACTGGGAAGTAGATTGTCAGGCTGCTTGAGTTTCCTCTGCCTTTGATACCTCCCTTCCCTTTCTTCCTTTCAAGCAGGGAGCAGTTAGTTGCAAGAGAAAAGTTGCCATGCTTCCCTTTACACTCCTAATGTGTTCCATACTATATCAGCAGTGAGAGCAATGGCCCTTGGAGACTGGAGTCTTCTAATGAGCTCCTGCTATTGCAATGCTACTTAAAGATCCCATTCCCTAAAAACTGCTCTTATCCATAATGCACCGTAGAGCACAACGTCTAAGTCCCTACTCTTCTTCCATCCAACTATTTACATGATCAAGTCGTTGCCTGCTTTCACATAAATCTTTCCTTGTTGATGCAGTGACTCCTATCGCCTCCTTTTCAACGTCACGGTCACAAATAAATGAGAGAGTCTTGATGGTATATGGGGATATCTTATGCGTATATAGACCCTGGACTGCAGCCAAAAGGAGAAAGCTATTTCAATATCCTTCACACTCAAGAACAAGTCATGCAATAAATAAATAAATAAATAAATACATCCAGGGTCATCTCTCTATTTGGTCCTTAAAGATTAACAAGTCTAATTACAAAGTTGTTTATCTCAGCCTAAAGTCAAATAAAGCTGCCTTCATTGCCTAATTTAGTATTAAAGACATTAACATTTAAGGTTTTATGGGCTGGGGTCATTTGGCCCCTAGTCTTGGAGTTGAAGATGGTGTTGAATGAGGAACCTACCCAATTTGTATCCAGTTTACAGGCTGTGAAATTTAATTACATATGCCTTTTGGATTGTACCAGTGTCATCTTTCCATTCTCATCAAATTTTATTTTTCTCTTTAATAGGGTTCTTAAGACCCTTCATATTTAGGGAAGCACTTAATTGCTTGAGTCATCCTTACTTTAACCAAGAGCAATATATCTAGGAGAAAGAGGACATGTACCGGTATGTTAGTGCAATGATCAACCAATGGCACTGAATTCTTTCTTGATAATAGGATTTAAAATATGCCATTGCTTTTGCAATGGCATAAGAGAACCTGAACTGACATAACTAGATGTGGAAGGATGTCGGGCTTGTCTCAGGAAGAATCACACATCCACTGCATCCATTTGTAAATCCAGTCAATGGATGCGAACATGTTATATTCCCATATATAAGGGAGTTGTACTGTTGAATCCTGGTACTTGGGAGATGCAGAGACTATCTATCAATCTAAGTTATTGAGAGAAAGAAGCATGGTCCAGAATAGGTAGAATGCAGATTCCAAAGCTGACACCCAAAGTATAAAAGTAGCTTGAAAGTCTGTAGATGCCTCAGTAACCGTAGATAATAAAGCGGGCTAAAGTAGTTGTGTAGACAGAACCAAGTAGAGGTCATCTCTAAGGGAGCGAAAGTGAAGCAGAATGCTTACACTAGAGAAGGTTTGCTCAGACTTACAGCAAGCTCTGGACCAAGAGCTTTATATGGCCTGGTCAACATGGATTGGCCCTCAAGATCCAACAGACAACGTTTAGAAAGGCTAGTACTGAAGTCTAGATGGCAATGTCAAAACACAGAAAATGAGGCTGTAAATGTAACCCTGTTCCTAATGCAAGGGGAAATAAGTTGCAATGTAAAAGATCTGCTCTGAGAGACAGGTACTTCAACACCTGACAGAGCATCCATCCATAGGTACCAAAATGGTAGCGGAAAGTGATGCATGATTCCTGCGGTTGATTTAGATAGTGTGCATATGATATAGTGGTAATTAGAATATACCCATGCTATAGGCTTGTTAGTTCGTACACTCTTAATTCTGCCTTGGAGCTGAAGAACAGAAAGAGCCTGTCAAGTGCATATCAATTTTTGACTATCGAATGACATGATGGAATAAAATCTGTCATTGGATATTTTTTGCTAGTTATAAATTAGGCCTGAGAATCTTGTGGAAGCAAAAGCAATAGCTAATTAAACAATAATGTCAAGTTGGTTTGGGGCAATGAACATAAATAGCTGAGACAGAATTGCTTTTGAGGAGTGCGCAGTGTTTATGTTGATGACTCTTCATGCGCCTAACTGCCCTCGCTTCAATTGCCTGCTCTGTGGAGAGATGTTATGGCATAAGGGGGCTTTCAGAGGGACAGATGACAGCCATCTCCTGGTGACAGTTTTTCGGAAGGAAATGCCAGAAGCCATGCAAATTGACTTAACAAACTCTAAATAAACTTTACAAAAAAACAATCTATTTGGCCACTTCATTTCTAATCAAGCAATGGATCAAAAACATTGTGACAGTGAATAACTTATCTGTTTATGGATCTCCCACACCATTATATATCTCCAAGCAGATGTCTATTGCAACTTTCATGTGACTCTCAGCGCAATATGTGATAAAGGCAGCAATGCCAAGAAAAAAAGCATCTTAAAATAAAATCAAGTTGTAAAAACAGTGGTTCTTCAGGTTTTTTTTTTCCATTTGTAGCATTCATCTTAAAATTTATATATATTGTTTACTGGTCTTGGCGTTGTGTGCTGTGCTTGCAGTTTAAGTTCCATGTCTTTCATTGCTGGGGAAAAATGGTTTCGGTGACACCATGATCCTGTCATAAGATTTATTACCTTAGAAATGAGTGACAAAACAAAACTTAATGCAGAAAGAAACAAAATGGGTAATGAGAATATTTTATAGACCATAGTTTCATTATTCCACACCTCATGGCTTAATCAGATAGTTTAATGTAAAACCGTATTGCAGAAGGTCAGATGAGAAGGACAGCTCACATTTAAAATCAGGACAGCAAAGAGGTCAGAATATAAAAGGGACCGTTACGAAAGAAGTAAAGTGATAGGTGTCCTCAAGATCAGAGGGCTGTATCTTCCACTTTATAGTAACCATCTCCTTTCTTTGTGATTGCTATCCCACTCCTCACATACATATAAAACACAGTGCTAAGAAGACAGAAAGAGATGCTAGACATTGTTGGATTCAGGTGGAAATATAGCAGAGATATTTTTAAAAGTGTGTGAAAAAGAAGTGTTAATTGCGTTCTGGAAAATGAGAGGGAGAATTTAAGTCTGAAATTTTCCAGATACCTACAACATGCAGGACAGTTTACAACTATGTAGACATTGGTGATTCAATTTACAATTTGGGTCTTGTTTTTCCTTATTAGTTACTAATATAAATGAGTGAATGCCATGAGCATTCATTGAATCATAACTCAAAAAGTGCAATTCACAGATACTGCCATGATTCCTTTTCCCCCAATGCTTTAATCGTTCCCCATTCTTTGGTCACCTAGAAGAAAATGAAGGACACAGCACTGAAAGCTATGGCAAACTCTGCATGCAAACACCGTTCAGAACCAAGTCTGAAAATCCAATCAACATCAACAGGAGAATGGCACATGATAAACACATCAGAGCCATGCTGCAAATGGAAATACAAAGGGAATAGTGAAAGCATCATCTATATTGATTTGAATAATAATTACTTTCAAAGTACTGTAAAGGCCATTTACACTACAAGGGATGCTAAGGTTTCATGACCTTTTTATTTCTGTGCTCTGAAACCTGGGAACATGTAGCCGATTCATTAGTCTGAGTCCCATCCACTGACTTTGAGTTTCCCGATTCGGATCAGTTATTTGCAGCTTAAATGTTGGTTTTAATTCAGGGTGGGAAGCATTAAGATATGTACTTGTTGTGGCTAGTGATAGCTTGATCTTAATTGAAAGAACTTCTGCTAGCCCAGTTTGGCACTTGGTTTACACCAGTCCTTCAACAATACAAAAAGGAAGCTTTTCCCAGGGAGCTATTTTTGAGAAAGCTTGGGCACTGCTTTCTGATTTTAAAGGGAAGGTAGTCTTAGATGTGTCAAATATTATGAAGACTTTGTGCAGCAATAGAAAGCAATTAGATTGCTTTAATTAACTTTGTCCTTTGTCTTGATACTTCTTTCCTGTACAGTGAGCTTGTCAGTGGCTTGTTATTCTGAAACTGCAGTGCTGTCACAAATGATATCACAAGTCTCACTGCAGCAGGTTATTTATGATTAAGAGTGTCTCTTCTGGCAGGGAGCTGAATAAGTAGCTATCTCAAAAGAAACTTGGGATCCCAAAGAACCCTCCTGTTTCCAGAGACAATCAATCTAACCATTAGGCAAAGTCTGGCAGAAAGTGGACAAGTCATTTTTCCCCCTTCGATTTGTACCTGGCCTGCCCCAAGCTATTTTGAAGCACGAAATAGGAACCGAATTATGCCCTTGCCATGTGACACCCAACACTTTTATTAGTCGGCTGCATTGTTCTGACATTTGTCCTCTAAATTTGGGCTTTTTTTGAGTCTATCTAAGCATGTTAGAGATTTTAAATATTACAACTAAGGAAACATGCCAATCCATTATACTTCGTGCAAAGATGATGTATTACATACTCCAATTCACTCATTTAAAGTGTCTTATATAGGTTTGCTCAAGTTCAGATTAACCAACAGTATTCTAGTCATGGTCTGTTTTACCCATTAAGAACAAAAGGAAGTAAGGGTACGGCCTTGATCTGTCAAGTACTTTGGGTACTTCCTAAAACGGATTCTGTTGTTGTTGCTGTTGTTGTTGTTGTCGTTGTTTGCTCTAGAATGTACATTTATGAACCAGTTTTTACCTAACTTGATGCTTAGACTTAGGGGCTTTACAGACTGCCCCAAAAAAGTGGTCCAGAGCCATCTCATTTTCCTGCACACCTCTGCTGCAGCATTTAGACAGAGCGTTGCAGGTGAGCAGAGAAAAAGGAGCGGAAAAACGTTGTTCCTTTTTTGTGTCACACCTGCGACGGAAAAAGGGCCCCAGGGTACATCCATTACGTTGTAGGTGCGCAGCTCCATTTGGTTGCTGCCCACCTGCGATGTAATCACTCTGTGCACCATCTGTATGGCGCTGTGGAGCAAGGACACCCTCATCACATACTGGGGTTGCGGAGCGTCTATTGGCTCTGCACCCAGGCAACCCTGGCACGTGACAAGGGTGCCCTGAAGTGCCCATCTGTATCAGTCCATAGATTGGCCTCCAGAATATTTCTGTACAATTTCTGGGCAACACCAACTAAATTTCTTAGCAAGGACAGATAATAAACACGACGCTGTTTTGCCAATGAAGAATAAGAGAAAACCACAACCCGATGCCCTTAGATACAGGTAACTTGGTTTATTGCATGGAGCCTTTAGCAAGTATAGGACATTTCTGTTTTCTTTGTATGTCATTACTGATAGAGTTTATGAGGCAGTTTACAAGTACCTCATGGCTGAAGGGCTAAAATTGACTTTAGCAACTTGCCTCCCATGACACTTTTTCTGTGTTGTATTGGGCCATAAATTTTTACAATCAATTTACTTAATTAATTTAGTGGATCAATTAACTTTTTTTTGGGGGGGGGATTGTATTTCATCAAAAAGGCTTTAGTTTTCTTTTGGGAAGAGTTCCTCCACTGGATGTTTCTTCCTTAGTGCTGCATATTTGTTGTTGGTCAACATCAAGAGCGATAAGGCAAAGAGAAACCTGAAAACTTGCTCTCTGTTGGGAGCAAGGCTCTTCCTTGAGTCTGAGTCCAACAGGGAACTGTTTAGCATTTCTAGGTTGCTGCCTAGGCCTAGGACATCAGTCGGTAGCATTAGCTGAGGAAAAAGAAGTACGACACACGTGTATGACCAAACCGTCAGTATCAATATGTGATGGATACCTGAGTCAAATAATGGGTGAGTAGGGATAATATATTTATTGGGGTATCACTCACCCCTGGGGCAGGGGAAAATCTTGGTCTCATTCCCACTTACAAATAAAGTGGTTTGTGATCTGAATTGATGGATTGATTCGACAGTGGAGTGTGGTTCACACATTTTCCCTGATAGCATTTTTTTTTCTCTGTAAAATAACCCACTTGTGGTTTACATTGACAAATGAATCGATTCAAAATGGACCCGCTCCAACTGGCTGAAGGGCAAATGTAAATCAATTCTGATCCGCATCTGGATCAAACTCGCACAGAATCGATTTAGCCAAAAAGATGCAGAAAAAAATCAGCCTCAAAAAGACACGGGTTAAATGGGTCTAGCGCTCCCCCCCCCCCCGAATTGCTTCAGTGATTTGGTTCAAGTGCTAGACATGGTCATTTAAACTGGTTCAAACTGATTTCCGATCTGGTTTAAAAGGTAATGGGAATGAGGCCCTTATGAGCCTCCACATGTTGTAGGACTGCAACTATGGCATCACTGGATGGTCTAGCCAGTGGTGAGCAATGACAGGAGTTGCAGTCTTTCTTGGCCACACTTCGTACCACTGTCTCTGCCTCATTCTTTCCGCCTACTCCTCATACAGGCATCCTAGATTCTACTTTTCATAAATGGCTAGCTTTAAACATTGAGGACTTGGCTTACTCATGGGTCTTGCTTAGTATTGCAAGTGTACCTCATGGTCTCTCTGCTACAATAAATCATTTAGAAGAACACCTCTTTCAGCTGTTACCTGAGAGGATCTTATTACAAATGTTACCAAGTGTCACTGTGAAAGAGTGAAGAGTTCTCTGGGGCATTTGGTTTTATATGCATAGACCTTCATACTTGTCATACGGACAGCCAGGACTGCATAAATAAGCAGCATTGTCTGAAAATTCAGTCATTTTCTAGAACAGAAATGACAAGCAGAGCTTAAACATGTTATGTCACCATCATTGCCACCCTCATCATTTTATTTCTAATGGCAAATGTAGTGGGATTTTATTTCTGTTAAGTGAGAACACCATTACATGGTTAACGGCTCTACTAGGATGGCAGCAAAAAGACTGAGATTCCCCAAAGGAAAATAGTTGTTTTATTCCTTGGCCTTAAAGTAATAGAAGAAATCCATTTGAATAGATAGGTGAATGTGTGTGAGTTTGCATACACCATTTTTGCACCACATTCAATTTTGTTAAAATCTTATTTTTAAAATAATAATAAAAAAAACTTGACAGGAAAATACAGTAATTGTTTCAGAAAATGAGTGTCTGCATAGCCATCAGTGTTGCATTGCAAGATCAATGAAAGCTATGCTGAAAGAGATCTCTTTTCATGCAGCTGAACTGAAATATACTTGAAGGCAAACACTATTACTTTTAAGCAATTGTCTTGCTTCTGTAGACTCTGGGGATTTACGTATGGTTCACAACTGAATATTGAATTCTTTTTTTCTGGATATCAAATGCATTGCTTCCTGCAGGGAATTTTGTTCTGTTCCTTCTAGACAATTTTCAAAGTACCATGAAGCAGTTTAGCATATATTAATATTTTCCCTCCTCATATATTCAAAGATGCTTAGTTTTCACTAATTTACTTGTGGGGTTATCAAAACTGCTAGGGATATTTTACCAACAGCTTAAATGCATCCATACTCTTAGAAAGTGGCTATTTATATGCCTTTCATACTCATGATATAGCATTCAGTCACTCAGCAGACAGAAAGCCAAGCCAGAACACTGAAGGAATTTGGAAATATTTGCGTCCCCAGCCTCTTTGCTGATAATCCTCTGATCGGGGCTGACTCATGACATTTTGCTATCTGAGGAAAATGAGCAAAATGGCACTACCTCCATCCTAAGATGGGTACAAATGGTTCCTGGATTGGCAGGTGAACACTGGTGCCAGGCCACTCAGCACATCTGAAAGCAGTAGGTTGGCTTCAAGGGTGCAGGGCAGGTTGCATTTCGCACACAGCTCTGTCTCTGATACCATGTTGCTGGTCCTTCCTTATTTGTAGGTCCAGCCATACCTCAAATTGGAGGAGGAAAGAGCGTATAAGATAGATTCTGTATGACCTATGATCCTGTATTATTCTGGTTAAGTGATTCCGTATGACATAGGATCCTGTATTATTCTGGTTAAGAGCCAGTACTGCAGCCACAAGGTTGTGAGTTCGATCCCAGGGGCTCCAAGCTCGACCCAGCCTTCCATCCTTTCGTAGGTCGGTAAAATAAGTACCCAGCTTGTTGGGGGCAATTGGCTTACACATTGTAAACTGTTTAGGGAGTGATAGTTCACTGATAAGCGGTAAAGAAATGTACTTACCATTGCTATTGCTATAACTAAGGCAGAAATAGTTTTTTGAATGTTGCACTGTAAATATGCAAAGTAAGATCTGAAATATGAAAGTGTGAAAGGCTCGGGTAAATATGCCTTTTAAGAACAACTTTGGGTATCACTGCAGCTCCAAAAGCCACTTGCCAGTGGCACACAAAGAAGAATCTATAGAGACAACTTTACCTGAGGAGCGTGTTCATTTGGAGCTGTCTCCATGCCGGCAGGTTGTAATTGAAAATACTGAGATTTAAAAAGAAACAATGAAAGTTGTTATATTGGCCTGAGAGAAAGCTAGCCCAAGCATCAGGACTACCCAACCATTTTCAAAGGAATGTGGGGTTGACTCCTCAAGAATCAGACCAGCCTCAGATACCAGTGGAAGAGGAGCTTCCAACTTGCACGTAGTTGTGCGCTGAACATGGCAAGAGGATACCTGAGGTTCTGGTCCAAAGGACAAAGGATGTTAAGGATTTCTGCTTTCACATCAGAACTTCTCGCTCCCTATTTAGAGGAATCTGGGAATAACTTCCCACTTAGAGCACTCTGGCTTATGGACCGCATTGTTTCAGACGTGTTCTGGATTCAGGCTGTTGTTCATTTTTTTTGTAATTCCTCAGAGAGAACTTGGAGAGCATGTATCAGTTCCCTTCTTCTTTTGCCCTCTTTCCAAAAAATATGTCCTCTTCCAAAATGTTAGGTTATTCTGGGAGCACTGCAGCTATATCGGCATGACCTGGTTTCTAGGTAACCAACAAAAAAAGGAAAAAAGGAGGGAGGGGGAAAAAAAAGCTTGTCAGCTGTAACAATCCACAATGAATAACTCCGGGATGATAAAAGCAAGAGAGATGCGTTGGACAAGGTAGCACCTGTTTCCCTGTGAACAGCAAGTGTTGAACTAATGATGGGACAAGGCAGGGGAATACAAGAGGTTCAAAGATATATATATATTTTTTAAAAATCATAGTGAATTGTAATACAGAGAACCTTCCTAACATTCCTCTTAAAGGATTAGTGATAATGCCTGTTATTTATTTGGTGGCACATTTCTGTGTTCTTATGCCTGTTTCTAATCATTCTTGGCTTTACTGTAATGATGTGTAGTTGGAAACATGGACGGTCACTCTCCAGTGAAGTTAACAGATTCATTGCACTATGTGCATTTTTGAGTGTATAGGAACTATCACAAGAACATTTGCAAGGGCCCAGAAATGGACAGCAAGCAATATTTATCTGGATCTTGCAGCTTAGTTCCAGTCAGAGGCATCCTAAGAAGGATGCTGGCAGCCCCGGTGACATCCTTAGTGGAGGATGACACCCCTGTTCCCAAAACAACTACTTTTGGGCAGAAATTGGCTGTGGTCTTCACTGGCCTTCCTTTAAAATGCTGAGTGGGGCAAGATTCAGTGGGAGGAGGAAGGAGATACCTCAGGTTTTGGTCTATATAGTTTCTACATTGCAGCAAAGCTGTTGCCTGTCTAGATCATGAAATACTATGGATCACTCTAAAAGAAATGGGAGTGCCATGACATTTGATCTTTCTGATGTGTGACCTATATTCTAGTCTAGAAGCCATAGGCAGAACACTATATGGAGAAATAATAAAAATGAAGATTTCTAGTCAAGAAATCAGAAGAAGAGTAAGATTCAGGATTCAAGATTTCTTTATTATGGTCATAGACCAGCACAGGCCTTTGCAGGCCTTTTTACCCAATGAGAAAGAAGTTGGGGGGGGGGATTGGAAATTATGAAAAAGTTCATGACATTGTCCTTTTACATCTCTAAGCAGATGAATACATGCAGTGCTGCCAAATCTGCTATAAATACAAATTGGGGAAGCCAGAAAGAGATTTAAAAGAAGCCAAATGACACCAGTGGCTCTTCAATTTTTTTTCTCCAAAGGAGATACGCCTTGCTTGTTCATGTTACAAAACAGCCTAGAGTTCATAAAGGCATGTTGCTGGTTTTTAGAGCAATAATGTGTGGAAGGAAAGGAAACAGGTATACACAGAGGGCCAAATGAAACAGCCAAAGTGTAAAAAGGCAAGGGTTTAGACAAGAATGGAGAGAGAGAGACAAAAATGGCACCTGGAAGAGTCACTTGGAACCATAAAGAGAATATGGCATCATAGAAACAGAGATGAATAAGCTGCTTTTTTAGAAACAGCAATTGGTGAGATATGAAACTAAGGTGTACATTATCAAGGGAAGCGGGATTGCCATCCAGTTTAGTAGCTTATCTAGGGCAAAGATCCCATTTCTGTAACCAAAGAAGGGCCAGGTGCACAGACATTTTTGCACCGTAATAGTATAAGTAACTTGTGTTAAAGTTGATGCTTCATAGAAATATCAACCATAGTCAAAATTGCTCAGTAGTTTCTTTATGTTCTCTGTACTGTAGGAGCATACCCCCTCCATTTCACCACAAGAAAGAACATTTCCATTAGGGACCTAGGAACATCAGCTCAATCTGGCTTTTCCCAATAAACATGTGTAGAGGGTTGAAACTGTACAAGTAGTTTGTAAATATAAATTCGCACCTGGCTCTGCTTTCCTCACTCCCACCTCTGAATGCCTTTTCCTTCTTTTGGCTGCATCTTTCAGCTTATACGCCTGAGGGTGCAGACTGGCCTATTATAGATATTTATAAGTGGGAGTATATATGTTTTTCATGTGCAGAATTGTTTCATGCTATAAATATATAAATAAAGCCCAGAGAGAATCAGGTCAATGTCAGTTAGGACTGCAAGATTAAGGCTGCAGTCCTGTCGATGCTTTTTTGGGAATAAATCCCACAGAATTCATTGAGGCTTATTTCTTAGTAGTTATGTGTAGGACTGTGCGCTAACATAAGAGAATCTTTACTAGCTCTCTCTTTAGCACTGCAGCTATGTCACTTAACTGTATTCTTTGCATGCATGCCAAGACCTACTTGGATATAACACTAAAGGTTTGTTCTCATTAAGCCTATTGTTTCTGTTCCATAATGAATTTGGGTGTGATGGAAGCATTTTCTTATCATGACTGTGAGTCATGATGTGTCCAAAGTACAACAACCTCCGTTTCATCACCTTGGCTTTAAAAAACTGGGTCTGGAATCCTGTTGGTTAGTTCCAACTAGAGTAGACCCATTCAGCCAATTGTCGAATGGTGGTGAGTCAACACAATGGTAAACTTCATTGATTCAATGGGTCCACTCTTTTCAGAACTAACAACAGGATTTAGGCCATTGCTCTTAAGGCGGTTCCAATTCCTGTTAACATATCTGGCAAGAACTATAGATGCTTTTCCCCCCAAGTCCCTTGTGGCTCACATAGTTCCACGAATTGTTGTAGCTGACGAAGTATCACGTTTCCAAAGACAGAGTTAACATTTTGCATTTGAAAACCGGCATTCCGAATCTTTCAAAATGTGCTACTCTTCGCTTTCCACGTCTGGGGGATGCTAGCATTCTGTAACGCGATCAGATCTGGCTTCGTCGTGTTTCATGTAAAATATGCAAACTAATTCTCCATCCACCTCAGTCTGAATGCTTTGTGAATTCATGCTTCAGTAATCAGATCCATTTTAGACATACCGTCCAAATATCATTACCTGCAAACAACACGTGCTCCCATTCCTTGAACCTGTCATAGCTGAAAGATTTATGATTAGTGATTTTAGCTGTAGCTTTGGTGTATGGCTTGGATGGATATTTGAGTTCCATATAGATTTTTCTTCTTCTTCCGAGGAGCACTTGATAGCAAAAGGGCTCTGCCTTCCTTGTTGCATCATGTAATTTGCAGCAAGGAAATGCATTAAAACATTTTGGATCCTTCTTCAGATAAACAGAATTTGAAAAGCTGATAGAAGGTTTGTGGGGGTTTTTTTCCAGTTTCCACACTACATAGTCGGGAAGGTGCTGTCAAAGCAATATCTATTTAGTTAGTGATTGAGAACTCTCCTGCAGTTTCCTTTGGGACATTTTTAACCACAAATGAAGCTATTCCTGTGTCTGCGACCTCTTTGCTCACTCTTGCATTCCCCGTAGAGCTACAGTGATCTCATTTAAGGAAGGGGACAGGTTATCATTCACCCATGCCAGTCTTGTTATTGTTGCGGTTGAGGATGAGAACGGTCTATGCTGCCATGTCTCCTCTTGCTGCCCAGTCTTAGCCTCTAAAAGTGTTAGCTAGTCCCTAGTTAGCCTTCCATTCCTTTTCCCATGTGTAATGCTGGAAGCGGCCTCTCATGGGACCTCATGGAGCATGGTCAAATCCATGTTGCATACCCGACAAAGTTCTGGCCTCACTTCTTTATCCTTAAAAAGAAAAACCAACGCTTGAGCGTTTCATACAGAACTGGAGGGGGGGGTCTAAGACACCTATCACAGTAAATTTGCCTAATAGCAGCCATTTTAAAATCTAATTTGCCTCCTTTGTCATAACATGCATTTTAAAGCTATGAAAAACCCTGTTAGTATGACATCTGTAGTTATAAATTCGGCAATGGGTTGCATTAGTGGCTCAAATTATGTGCTGCTTTGTCGTGTTTCTAAAGTTTCCCCTTTTTGTCTGGGACTACGTTCAGCCCTCTGCATCTGCAGATTTTTTTTCTCCATGGATTGACGCATCTATGGCTTGAAAATATTTTACAAATATATAAATTCTGAAAAGAAAACCTTGATTTTGCCATTGTATATAAGGGATGCAATTTAACTATGCCATAATATTTAATGGGACTTGAGCAGATTTTTATACCCATGGAGGGGGGTTCTTGGAACCAAACCCCAACAGATACTGAGTGCTCACTGCATTTTGTCTGAAGTATGGCCCTTCATAATAAGCTTCATTTGCTTTTCTGCCATGTTTGCCCCCTGTCCTTTTTGTATTCTTCAACATATATTCCTGCAACAGTCATTACCTGTCAGTAAGTAAATAAATTGATCTATGTAGTGATCAGCGAAGAACGTCTTTATTGAATTTATAATCTCTTCTGTGCCTAACACTCAAGGTGTCTTCCTGAAATAGTGAAAATTTTTAAATTCCTTTACAAATGGAATTTTCTTTATGCATTATATGTATATTTCCCAAAGTGCCCTGGCCTTGTTGTAATATTTCAAATAATTTTCTGCCCCCTTGTAAATGTTGACCTACTCTTGCTATTGTAGTTTGCAACTTTCAACCTGTTTTGTCTCTTTGAAGCTGATACCATATTTACACAGAGTATAAATCTCTGTGCACACAATATTATTATTCATAAGGAGGAGAACTGCTCTCTGGATAATAGATGAAGCCGAGTGGCTGGGAGGATATGGTTTGCCATAGCGACACTCCTGTTTTTCCAGGTTGTTAGCACAGAGACTACTGGGAGCCTGTAGATTAAAAACCCAAGAAAAATAAAACAAATTAATACTGGAACAAAAGATCGAATCCCACTAACCATATTGGGGAAGTATTTAACATTTTCTCCCTTAGGAATTAAATCATCATCATTACGTTCTCAGGAGGAACATGGCAGGTACCATTTGGAGTCTTCCCTGAAAGCAAGCTAGTTTGCAGAGTAAGTATATGGCCAAAAGTCACTTTGTGAAGGATTTATTATTTATGTTTATGTTTGATTTCGCATATTGGGCGCAGGTAACGTCTGTAGAACCAGGCAGGGTTATACTGGCAAAAACAGTAAGTGAGCAATCCAAGAAACTAACAGAATTTAGTGGAAGTAGCCAAGAACAAATTGGCAGAGGGCAGCATGAAGTCCAGAAAAATCCATATTTGGGACCAGAAGAAAGGAAATACACAGAATAAAACCAAGTTTGTTTACAAGAGGTCTGGATCAGGTATGGGGGGGGGAAATTCTTTGAACATGGCAGCCTCATCTTTTTTCATGTTTTCTGAGACGTGTGAGAAAAAGCGCACCTTGCTTTGAGCCTTCGCAGATTTGAAAGGCTTATGTGTAATTTCGTTGCAGGAAGAAAACACAAAAGATTAAATCCTGTTAGTGCTTTATGCTGGCGTATGGTTTCAGTGTAATGCACTTTATTCCAGTGCAATGCATTTTCCTGGGGTGCAGAGTAATGATAGGAGAAAGGAGAGAAAGCTATCAGTTTTAGGATGGAAAATAGCTTGGACATCGGCAGCCCAGTTTTCACCTCTTAGAATGGCTTGATCTGCCTTCCCTCTCATCGTTACACTTCTCCTCCTGCTCTGCATCCACATTGGCAAAATAACCCGGTTTGTCACCGCTTTAACTGTCGTGGCTCACGGCTATGGAATCCTGGGAATTGGAGTTTGTTGTGGGGCTCAAACTTCACATTCCCAGACTGAAGGGAACCTGAGGTCAAATCCAGGCTGGAATTGAAGGCGGATGCTATGGCAGGTTGAAGAAAGCAACAAATTAATGCAGTTGCATAGATCCAGCGAGACAGACACAAGCTCTGCCCATGGCTTTTCCAAACTCATGCTTATGTCTTTGATCTGTGCATGAAAGGGCCTTAAATTGTAGATATTCTAACTGGAAATAATCCTATTCATTTTTAAAGTCAGACTTGGGTAGAAAGCTTTCATTTATTATAAAGTTCCTATATCTGCCAGTCTCATACTTCTCCCATAGTTCATACCATCCTATTTCAAGGTTTAAGTCTGAATCATGTATCTCTGACGTGACTGTAACTTTAAAAAAGGCTAATAATTCCATCTATATTTTTAAACTATTGATAATTAAAATAAGTGATAGTTTTGAGGTAGGAGTTTAGTTTTAGGTACTTTCCCTCCATAAAACAGCACATGAAAGTGCTTTATAAGTGCCTTTTCATACTGTGAAACTGAGGTATGTTTTTAATGCACTATATGAGTCAATTTCTACAATTTGCATAGTAAAACAGGTTTTTTTTAGGTTGAGGACCGCAAAGCCTCTCTGTATTTTCTCATTGTGTAGAATGAGAGCATTGCATTTTGCTTTTTTGTTGTTTCAAATATAGTTAAATATAATCCACCCTTTAATTAGCTAAGCATTTGTTATTTTGACTGGCATGCTTTTAATCTGAAAACAGCAATTTTACTAACTGACGCATTTGGACCAGCAAAATATGGCCAATAAATGATCTATTTGGTTATGAGAATAGTGAAATTTATGTTGCAAATTATTTGGGAGGAATGCATTTCATAATTATGAGTTTTATGTTGATTTTAAATTTTAGTTCTATGTAGGCAAATATCAGGGTCTTTTTCCCCCGACTGCTGTTTACTTTTTCATTTGGCATTTCAAATTTCCTTGACATATTCCAAGGCCTCATTCCCACTTACAGATAAACTGATGTGCTATCCAAATCAATGGATCGATTCAACATTGGGTTGTGGTTTACACTACACTTGCCTGATCGCATTTTCTGTCATTTTCTGTCACCAAAATAATACACTTGTGGTTCCCATTCATGAATGAATTGATTCAAAATGATTCAGTTCCAGCCAGCCAAAGGCTAAATTGGAATCGATTCTGATCCGCTTGTGGTTCACACTTGCGTGGAATCGATTTGTTGAAAAAGAAGCAGAAAAACCAGCGTCAAAAAGACACAGGTTAAATGGATCTGCAGCATGGCTCTCCTTTTGGAATCGCTTCAGCAATTCAGATTAAGTGGGAACCAGAGTTGTTTGAAATGGTTCAAACCTGTTTGCGATCCATTTTAAAAGGTAGTGGGAGTGAGGCCCATGATTCAGTTCTTACTGAATTTCTCAACTATAATAATGTTGTTACTGTTATCCAACATTCCCTTATATCACAAACAGCTGTTTATTTAATGGGCCAGATCCAATCGAATGGCATCCAATCTACTTGTTCTTGGCCCAGGGTTGTTGGCTTGTGTTGTCTGAATAGGATGACGCCAGTTGGATTGGATTGAATCCACACTTGCTAGGAATGCAATTGTTCTAACTGGAAACAGAAGAGAGGTGAGATGCCTTTTGCCAATTCTCCTTAGATTCCATGCTTCTGCCAGTGAATGATTCAAGATTTGAGGAGGATCTCAAATAAACTAATAGATAGAGGCAGAATTCAAAGATATAGCCATGTTAGTGAAATCAATATGTAGCGAGATCTTGTAGCACTGAGGCAGGAGACTTTGGTCTATGAAAGCTCATGCTGCCAATTTCTTTCTTTCAGTTAGTCTCAAAGGTGCTACAAGATCTCTCTACATAATAGATAGAGGGCATCCATTTTGACTACCTTTGTTAAAGTAAGGCCTATTAGATCACTCCAGATCAGTGAAAAAATATATACACTGATGCAATTTCATGCCCTTTGGCTGTACTGTAAACGTACTTTGGTGCCATAGCATTGCCTTTAAAAAGAAATTAAACATATCTCCATAACAAGATTTATATAATATCCCGACAGAGTGCTTCCACATCTTGCTTGGGAGCTTGCGCTTCCCAGAAGCATCTGCCCGACCAGTGTTAAAAATTGAATGCTGCATTAAATAGATCACTATTTGGATCCAGCAGGGTACTTTTTATGTTAGCAATAGCATAAGATTTTTTTTTTAAAAAAATTGCAAATGTACAAATTTATTCACAATTTGATGGAGAGAAACACAGTTAGAACCACATTTTTGGATCACATTATTATTCTTTAAACAAAATTCACAATTATTTGATTCAAACAGTATAAGGTTAAGGAATCCTTTGAGGCTCATTATTTGAGTGTCTTTCAGTGATTCTGTTTGATAGCCAAAATATTGCCCGTGAAACAGAAGTCAGCTGGGATATTTTCTGACAGTATTATAAAGTAGCTAAGTGGTCTTAGACTAAGGAATGTGTTAGTTTTGTAGGTTTAACATCCTTGACACTTAATAGGATTTGGATTTTCATTTTACCGGCTGCTTTTATTATGTGACACTTTAATTGAATGCCTGGGCGTAAAAATGAAATTAACAAAGACGGCGCTAAATTATTGACGTTCTCTTTTCTTCTTTTCCGACAAAGCAGTTTGTGGGATTTCCTTTCTGGCTGTACATTTTCTTTCGGTATTGATTGATGTAAAAATAAACATACAATCTGTCTGAGTGTGTACTGTGGAGAAATTCCACATAAGTTGTCAAAAATTCAGAATACAGTAGTTGCAGAGCTGAAGTTTGCCAAGTTGTCTGCCTAATGTGGTGGAAGTCAATTACATTAGAACTGCAGTGATTTGAAAAAGAGGCTGCAATAAATCGCTGTTTCCTGAGTGGGAGAAGGCTGCAAGCAAATCTGTTCCTTGTCATATGATCATTCTGAATTACAAATTCTGTCAACCAGGGAATAATGGGGAAAGGAGCAAGAATTATAAGTCTTGTTTTTTTGAAATTATAGAAATGAATACATAGGGCGTATTAGCCCATCGTGGGAGAAACGATAGATAGCTTATGAAAAAAGCACATGCTGTGTTGCTTGTGGACATTCCCAAATTCGATCCATCTGTGGTGTCTCCAATAAGAAGTTAAAAATAGACAACGTGAAAGATCTCCATCTGAGACCTTGAGAGTAGAAAATATGGCCTGTCTGGGTACTTGCTACAGGGGTATAAAAATAATAATAAAATTTATTCATATCCCACTCCCCCAAATAATCAAAGTAGCTAATGTTAAAATAAACCAATAAAATACAATATCAATACAATGTCAAATAACAACAACCCTCCCATTAGTAATAATAAAATACAATTAAATTCTCAATTATTAAAACATAAAGGCTTAGTTTGAGACATTTTACTGGAGCCCACCCCCATTCCCACCCCATTTTAAGAAGAGAAGATGGCCATCTTGGCAATTGACTCTTGTTTCAGTTCTAGATGTCTGTATCATGCTGGAGGTCAGTCAAGTAGTCCAGGGGCACATTGCAGGCTGCATGGCACCCAGAGCTTTTTCATGTAACACGTTGACACCACCCTTAATTCCTCCAGGCCTTACTTGCTTTCTCAGAGAAATGCTCCCGTGATGCAGTGCTAGCATTCGAGTGTACGGTCATGGAGAGAGTACTTGCTAGGTGGCCTGAATTGTCTGCCCTTCTATGCCACTGGCTTTTTCCCTACGGGATGGCAAGCAGTGCGTTGGTGAGGCCAGCCACATGGAAGCATTGTGATCCAAAGTCGCTAACTTAGAAATATAGGAATGCAGTGGATGGGCTTAGACACTAAGTGCTTGAGAGGAATGATGGCTGCCACCCATGCCCAGCACTGTGCATCCCAGGGCACTGCCTTCCTTTGCATTATAGTATAGCAAAGATGGGCAGAAGTCAGACTACAGATTTGTCCTGCATTTATTTACGTTATCTACTGGACAGCCAGAATCCAACGGAAGTACTCAAGGTAGCAAAATTCTGTTGCATTATGTGTAAAATACGTTCCCAGTTGGTTGTTAATATTTGATGTTAGTTGTCCAAGATTGCTCTGTATTAGTTTTAACAACTGTATTTTGTTTATTAATTATTTATGTTATTATGTTACTTTATTTTATGTTATTTTTTTTATCTTACTTTTATACTGGTCAATGAGTGTAATAAAGAACTGTACTGATTTGTACTGTAATAGGTTTTGATTGTAATCCATTCTTTTGTAATTGAATCTTCTGGAGAAGCGGGATATAAGTACATTTTATTATTATTTATTAGTAGTAGTATAATCATAGACTGAAATACTATTGGTCAGTTCCAACTAGAGTACACCCATTGAACCAGTTGTTGAATTGTAAGTCAACACACAGATAAATCTCATTGGGCCTACTAATGTTGAGACTAATAGTAGGATTTAGACCATAGTTTCCATCAAGTGGAGTGAGAGGGCTCTGGATGGGTACCCAGGGAAGAAATGGCAAATGTAAAACCCAGTAACTGGGTACTGTGTGCCTCCATCCTCAGTCTTGGAATTGGTTTCCAGTACCACATTCAAACCTGTTCACATAAAATATGTTTCTTCTCCTCACCTTCCCTCCAAGCTTCTGTTATTTGATTTAATTTAAGAAGGGGATGTTGGATTTGTTGATTTTTAACGTTAAAGTAATAGGAAGCCCAAAGCCTTTGCCAACCAGTTACCTAGAGAACCACCACCATATACTTATCTAGCTTTAGACTCCATAACAATCCTGCATGGTGGCCTGCTCAACCTTATTGGGTTTGTCTGTTTTTCTAAGAACAAAAGTGTTCTGCAGTGGAACATGACAATTGTGCAAAGATTCTGGCTTGTAAACACAACTTTCGGGTGCTTTTTCTTTGGAGTCTGTCATATAAAACATACCTTGACTAGCAGATCAGTGTGATTTTCCTCCAATGAATAATACAAGGGAATGTGAAATGAGTAAGCTAGGAAAAGAAAAGTGATGGCTGTGCCTTCAGAAATGTCAGCAAAAGTGGGGAGAAAGATCTCACAGTTTTGCAGAGTAATTGAGTAATTTAGTATTCAATTTACTGAATATTCAACTTATTTCCTGTACTTCTAAAACTTTTGCAGTATGAATGAGTAATTTGGTATTCAATCTATTGAGTATTCCACTTATTTGCTGCATGTTATGCATGAAAATTATAATGGCTTTTAAAATGTCACTGAATTTTGATCACATAACTCAACAAGAGGCACAAAGTGTGGTATATTTGGCCGGATATTTTGGCTTGGGTTCAAATCTCAAGCCATCTTAGATCGCCTGGGTGGCCTTAAATTCTCAGTTTCAGTTTAGAATCCCCTGAATGAACATTATATGACATCACCTTTCCCTTTTTATTGTATGTATGAGGTTGAATTGTAAAACAGTTTCTATATGCTTTGTTAATAGTAATTTATTTAATGGTTGGATAACTGTTAAATAAATTATTATTAACAAAGCTTATGGAAAGCTAGCAAATATTGAAACATTAAAGCTAGCAGATATATTATAGGCTAAACATATGTGGAATACAGTCCACCTTTGCACTCATATATAGTGTAATTCTGATTTAAACCTATATGTACATATACAGTGGGGATAGTGTGAAGAATGAAGTGAGAACAAAACAAACTGCAGAAAATGCGAGACAATCATGTTACAGGTATTAACAATGACCATTCACAATATAATTATTGGTATGTGAATGATCACAATGCAAAGATTTTCATGGCTGACCTGAAACAACACTTCCTCATCACATGCACTCAGAAACTGCTTCTCTATCTGAGCTACATCAATGACACCTTTGTAATTTGGACTCAGGGAAACGAGTGACTTGAGAAGTTTTGCCAGGATTTCAGCACCTTCCAACCTACCATCAACCTGAGTCTGAGAAACGAAGCAAATTCAGTTATTTAACACCACTGTTCAACTGCACAGTGGACTTCTAAACACCAGGATGTATTGGAAATGCACTGATCACTACAGATTTTTACATGCTTCCATTTTCTACCCACACTCCTGAATCTATTGTTTGCAGCCAAACCTTCTGTTATATCCACATCTGCTCAGACTCACAAGGCAGAGAGTCATACCTCTTGTCTTTGCAGTAGCTATTTCTCAGACCACGATATCCACTTCAGGTGGTGAAAAAAACAAATCAACAAGACCCAAGAATAATGTACTACAAGACAGACCAAAAACAGAAAATGACAGAACACCTCTGGTTGTCATCAATAGCCTCCAGCTGTCACCATCATCATTGAACTAGAACCAGTCCTGGAGAAGAATACAGCCCTCTCTCAGCCTCTGGGAGGCAGGCGTTTACTGTCTTACAAATAGCTTCCCCGACTTAAACAATTGCTCATAGCATAACATGGGACCAGATGCTGCCACAAACCCAAATGCCAGCTCTGGCAGCAAAATTGCAGGGGCTAATGGCATTACCCACAATGTTAGAAGTACATTGACTTGTTCATTCTCCAATATGATATTTGCCGTCCTATTCACCTCTGCATCCTTTGGACAAGACAGAGCAGTCAAATGGACACAAATCTTATAATTAGAAATGGCAAGGCCCCAAACCACTTGTAGAGCATTCCAGCCTTCCTGAACATACAACACGGGACTTACAAGTGGCAGTTCTCAAACAAAAAATATGCCAAAGACAGACTGGAAAGAGAAACAGTTGAATTGAGTTATATCCACATATTTAGCAGAGGTAGGAGCAAAGATAATGGTTTCATGGCACACTAGTTCTATTAGATGTGTTCTCACATATAAGTGTACAAGTTTTTGATGCCAAAGGGAAATGACTTTTGGAAAGCAGATTTATTGCTTTCACATGCCAATATTAAATGATCACTCTTAGAAGATCTGTATCACCTCACAAAGCTCTTTTCAAGATTTATGGCCAGGGTAACAATTTGCATCTTACATTTTATCCCCTTCCACAACTGTTTAATTATGCTTTAAAACCTGTGGCTTTAATATCACTTCATCAGTACATCTGAGGAAATGAACTGATATTTGCAAAAGCTCATACTAAAATTTAATCAGTTGTTCTTCAAGGTGCTGCTAGATTCCTCCCCTCCCTTTTTTATATCACATCTAGTGTGAATAAGAAACACCTTTATCCCTGCTTAAGCCAAGGGGGATAGAACCGAATCTCTTGATGAATTTTAACTCAGCAGTCTCTCATTATAATCTCCTTTTCAATTTCTTTCCTTAATAATGGCCACTTTAAGTTCAGTGACAGTATATCAAGGAAAACTGCAATAGCCCAAGTTGAAATGTTACTGGGACTTGCACTCCGGATATTGTTTTAACTCCCATCAGCCCTAGCCACTATAGTCAGTTGAAAGGAAAACTGGGATTACAGTTCAACAGTTCTGCACAATTTCCATTACTGTTTTAGAATGGCGTATCACAATTTGTCTCTTCTAGGTATCAACAAAAGATATATACTACCGATGAGCTGGTATCATTTCTTTCCAATGACACTTCTCTCCAATAGGCTTTGGATGGTAATCCCGTACTTGTTTACATACAGCCTCCCAATCTAAAAAAACCTAGTCAGCAGCAAAAATAGAGGGATCGCATTTCTGTTAATTCCACAGATGTTGATTTCTCCAAATAAGACAACCACTGCTAAAATACAGATCTAGTGTCTGGAGATGATAGCAGTCCAATTTATTTGGAAGGTTAGGTTCTAGAAGAGTGATTTCCACGTATATAAAAAGCAGTGGTTGTCGTATTACCTTCTTAAAAGAGGAGGTCAAAATCTTAGATTGTATTAAAGTAACTTCATTCAAGGGTTCTGATACATGTTCTCCAATTGAGCTATGGCCTTTTCACAAGAGTGGGCAATGCCAACCGTATCATGCTAAGCACATCGTCCAGAATCATTTTTTTTTAAAGTCATGTTAGCACCCAACACTTTAGTGTTTGGCTAGCCATTAGAACCTTTGTCTTTACTGCTGTGATTTATTATTTATGGAGAAGGCTGTTTTGATTTGGTTTGATCTGTTTTACACTGGGGAACAGTCACACCATCCTTTAAGGTATACCTGTCTCTACATAAAACTCTGCCTTGTTCAGATGTCTTTCCGAAGATTGGTTTAACATCTAAAGCAAGGTGGATAGAAACCTAGGACAGGATCTTCTTGGTTGTGTTTGTAAAAATTTTTCTCCAGGGAAGGATCGCCTGACATCAGCCCTGCTAGCTATTTGTCAGACAAAAGCTTCTCCCCATCCCACTTCCCAGCCTTTACAACTCTTACATTTTGGGCCTTCTTGGATGTAATAAATTTCTAAGATTATGACGTATTTTTATATAATACTTTGCCAACTAATTTGGGGTTAAGTCGGACTGAATGTGACCAGACATGCTTTGAATTATTCTGTTACACAAAGGACTGTGAACTCTGAAGTCTTTACTGATAATGTAATGTTACTACTCATGCAAATGATGCACTTAGAACATGCTAAAGAAGTTTATAAGTGCTAAGTAGAAATGTCATTTTGCTGGCACAATAGGAAGAGCAGGAAGGAATAGACTGATGTAAAACAGCAGGGTCGTCTTTATTTTTGGTAGAAATGGCTAACATACTTGGCAGAATTCACATGCACAGTTTTCAACAACAAACCCATTACTACCATAGTCATAGTAAGATGTTTTTCTCATCTGCACAAAGTTTGCTGCAGCGACGAAACTTTCCATATTAATTTAACACTTGTGTGAGCTTTCTCTTCCGTGTGTTATAGTGTATAGCTTATTGTCAACTTTCTTCCAGCAGCAGGTCCCTGGCGATGGCCTCTGAGTGCTTTAGAGGCACTAATGTTCCGAGAGGTGTGCAAGAATCCTTTGTCATCCATTACTCTCTCGCTTTCCTTCTGCAGTTGTTAGCTCTAATCTGAAGTAATAGTTCTTTTGGGAAAAGGTTTGCACAGGCATCAGTTTTTTTTCTTCTTACATAAGAGTTCAGTCTTCTGCAGCATTGCTGCTGTTAAACTCCAGGGCTTTGAAACCACTAGGTGATTGCGCTGAGTAATTTAACTATTTATAATTGTACTTTGCAGTTATACAAATGACCCTAGATAGAAAAATTATGAATGCAATTAAATTATTTTGCATTTTAAATGGTATCTGCATCACTAATGTGTTAATCTGCTTATTGTTGTTGTGTGCGTTGAAGTCGTTTCCAGCTCGTGGCAACTCTAAGGCTAAGTCATCTATGGGGTTTTCTTGGAAAGATTTGTTCAGAAGGCTTTGCCGTTGCCTTTCTGAGGGAATGTCACCCAATGGGTTTCCATGGCTGAATGGTGATTCGAATCTTAGTCCAAAACTCAAGCCATTATTTCATCCTGGCTCTCCTAGTATTAATCCATTACTTATAAATATTTGTTTAGAATGGAGTCCTGTACATAGATATGGAGAGTAAGACTCAGTGAACATGAGATTTCTGAGAAGACGTGTTTAGGATTGTGTTAGTATTACCAGCTCCAAAACTAGCAAAGGTGGCGATTAAATTTAGGTGGTGCCCTATGTATAAACAGTAAATCTGTGCTAAATTATGAGTATTTCCCAACAAAAAGAGGAAGCTGTAATACAGTCCCTCTTGAGTTGTCTTGAATTGCCTTCCTGTTTCCTGTGGTTCTCTATGGTACTTTGTATTACGAACAAAAAAGCAACACACAGTTTCCCCCAATTAGTGACTTACACAACTCTAAAAGATTCTTGGGAAGTTACAGTCTCATAACTAACTGTCTGTCTGTCCCCAAAGCTGTATGGGCTGTTATACTCCCATCAAACATGTTAGAAGTTATCTTGTGACAAAACAAACACTGAAAAACTCAAGTGTCCAGAATGGCAGACCAACAAGTGAAGGAACTACTAAGCTTGCATCTATTTCGCAAACTCTCTTGCTACGAGTATAAGTAGTCAAGACAAATGTGAACCTGCGACCAGTTGGGGACAACTGTTGGAGGATCGGTGGTTGCATTGACACTTGGGCACTTTGTAGGCCACACACCTGCTCCAGCCCAGACAAAACAACAACAACCATTTGTTGCCCCAAAATGCTCCTGAATACCTTCTATGGGGTTGTGTGAGCATTTTGGCAACATTTGGGTAGAGTCACCAGGCCATATTAGGGCTAGAAGACACCCTTTTTATAACAGAAAGTGACCAAGGGGTACTGTTTTTAAAAATGCATCTTGAGGGCTTCAAGTGGTCCATGATTCTCTTACACTTTCTAGAGACTGTATGAAAGCATTGGGGGGGGGGGAGATGACAAAATTGACCTCTGGAGACCCCAGGGACCGCATAAATGGCCCTGTTGGATTGCATGTCGACCATGGGCTGCTTTAGTAGAATTAAATTTTCATCCGGTTGTGCTGAACCAGTTTTTTCCTCAACTTGAAATAGAATGGCTAAGTAGTGCAGAGATAGAGAATAAATGAAGCTAAAAGTACTGCAGTTATGCCCCAGCAAATAAAGTTAAATTGTTGATATAAGATATATCAGGGACAGCTCCTTTTAGGCCTGTGATCTTGAGAGTATAATGTTCTTTCAGGTGTAGTCATTTTGGTTTAACTATAAAGTAATATTTTCTTTACATTATTACAAATATTCAACTACAATTATTTTCACATAAAGCTTTGAATGCGTTGAATGCGCATACAGTATTTAAACCAAATACTAAATCCAATAACATTACTCAGAGCATTTTCCAGTTCTGCTTTTTTTTTTAACCTGGAAAATGCCAGACAAGTACCTTTTAAAAATATTTATAAGCTATATAAATGAAATTTTAATTCTGCTGGTGATCATTTCATGCTACTTTTATAATTCTGTAGCATTTAGCTTATTTTACTTTTTTATTAAAATGTTAATAGTTTTATTGTTTTTATAAACCATCCTGGGTGTATAAATGAAGGCTAGTATAAAAATACTTACAATAAACAAGTAAATTAACGTACAAAAGGAGAGGCATACAGTTTAAAACAGGCATCAATTCACAGCTTGAAACTATCTGTGGAAGGTAATACCATGTTTGCACATTTAGGTCTAGCATATTAAACCTGCATAGACCACACTGCTGATAACATGCTGACTCTTTTATGGAAGAAAATTAGGAGAATTTGCTTCTCGAACAGCTCAGAAATAAAGTCCATTAACAAAAACTACAAAGGTTATATTATTTCACTGTAAAGTGTCAGGCAGCACTTACAGACAGAGGTAATGTAAGTCATTCAGTGTGCCCAATTCGGCTAAAACTATTTGATTTCCCTTGCAAAGCAAATTTGAGTGCAGCCTTTTTAGTAGTGCATGTGAGAGCACAGGAAAATTAATTTGAATTATTTTCTCTCCTGGATGCAAGTGACAGAACAGGAACATTCTTCACAATGCTCTATATAGGATTTCAGCATTCTGTTTGACAACAACTTATTGTTATTTTTTTGATTTTCAAACATTTTCTTTAAAGATCTGGATGCTTGTTGCTGCAGTTGTGTGCCTTCAAGTCATTTTGGACTTATGGTGACCTTTGGATGCTGTGATCCAAAGGACTAGAGTGGCTTCTGGCTGCTTTGGGTCTATTTTTGAACACCATGCCTCCATAGCGGCCATGTTTTCTTGGAAAATATCCTCAGAGGGGGTTTGCCATTGCCATCCTCTCAGGCTGACATTTTGACTTGCCCACAGTCACCAAATGGGTTTCCATGGTTTAGCAGAGATTCGAACCCTAGGGTGAAGCACATAAAGAGCAGTCTCTGGCTGCTCCGGCCGCAATTGCACTGGGACCACATCAACCGCATGGCCTGCTTCCATGGCCATCGCCAGGAGCCAGATTATTTTTGCTCTTGTTCGATCTGGTCCAAAGGACCGAATTGCGGCATCAGAGCAGCTTCTGACCGCTTTGGGGACATGTGTTGTTTGAACACCATGCCTCCACAGTGGCTGAAAGCTGCTTTATTTGGCCCATGTGTTTTGGGTCATAGGCTCCAAAGTCATAGTCTAATGCTCAAACCCCTATGCCACACTGGTTTACCAAGCATGCACCAAGGCAGATGAAGGAAGCATAAAAGATAACTATTCCATATAAATGAGAAACAACAGTCGGCAAGGTGCATCAATGATACTGAACAATAGCATATGACTTGGTGAAAGACACTTTCTATGTGAAGATTTCTCTTTCTCTCTAGGATTTTTCACACTAAAACCCACTGATCCCAGAAACACACTTTTTTCGAGCAGGTAAAATTAGTTGTTCTGTGTAAACCATCCAATCTGGAAGAAGAAACTATGGCTATGACTGCATGGACCAGAATATTCTAGCCCCGAAGCTGGCCTGAAATCCTCCCATCTCAAAACAATAAAAGTAGTTGCACGTTACTTATTGTTTAGTTACACGGCCATTAATAGAAAAGGAATTAATTTTCTCAATAGTTTATTCCAAACTTGGAACACAAAGAAGATCACCATTGCAGGAGATTGCATTTGAGAAGTATTTTTTTTAAGTACACATTTTGAGAAGTTCAAATAAGTATAAAATAAATTCAGTAAATGTAGTCTGCTTTCAATACACTTTCCGAGGAAGGGGTCTTCTCACTAGGAATTGTGATAATTTGCAACCGGTTCCCTCCAGAAGAAGCGAATGGCAGCAAACTGGAGAGGTTGAGGTGGGCAGGGAGATACTTCTTTCAATATCTGGTCTCCTTTTATTTCCCATTTTAATTGTATCATTGAGCATCTCCTCCCTGATTCTCATGTGGATTTATGGAAAACCTCCCCAGCTTTCCAAGATGCTAGAGATGATCTTACTGCTGCCTAAGGGCTAGTGCAGACTGGCTTAAGTACAGCTGGGAGCATTCTTAAAACAAGGCAAGCTGGTTCACATCTGTGTTTTTAATTTTTCCTCCAGACAAGATCTTTGGCTTGAGAAACTATGGTACATTTAAATGGGAAGCTCCTGGTATCTGAATTTGGCCGAGGCACACACATACAGTGCTATATTATAGAGGTTTAAAACGTTTTCCTTTTATTTGTGACTTATGCTGTTTTCACAATGGACTGAATAAATCTTGTGACTTTGTGTCACCTGGGAAAATCCCCATAGAGTTACCTAATTGAATGAATTGTTGCATCAGATTGGTTGAATCTGTTTGTCCCACTCTCCAGAAGCTCATTGCAGGAAATGATCATAAAGATGTCAAGTTACCGAGGTCCTAATGGTGCCATTGATGGAAAATTCATGAAGAAATAGAATGCGTTTCTATTTGGCTGAAAATAAAATATAATTGAATGTTTCCTTCTGGTGCTAGTGACAAGAATAATAAAATCAGTCGTTCGACACTTGCAAAGTTTAGTTATGAAGGGAAATATATTTATTTGGTTATTTTTAACTCGAAATCAATTCCCCTGTTTAAGTTGATATTCCTGCAGCAAAGCGATAAGGACATTTTTAATGTTTCCTAGCATCTGCCTGTGCATTTTAGTGCGTTGCAGGATTAGCGGATAGCTGATGCTGCGGTTACATAAATGTGAGCAAGCAAAGTGAGATCCTCATTACAGAGTGAAGTGGATAATATGAATCAGTAACAGAGGGTGATGGAACTGTGTATACTCTCCATTAACTCAGTAATAGTTCCTCTTCTTCTCCAGATGAAGGGATTCACAGGCACCAGCATTTTGCTGTGTTGCCCAAGTAAATCCCAAAGCTTCAGCAGTAGAAATGTCTGCAAGTTGAGAGATAAATATGTGAAGACAGATGCAGTGAATATTATTTTGGAATTACAGGCATTCGGCTCTTGGCATGGCTATTATCAAAGTCCCTGGCAAGGTGAGGGCATCAGCATTCTGTTCACAAAACAGCAAGACGCATTGGTTGCTCACAGGCAAAGCTCGTCCAGGCAAATTTAGTCTAGTTGGCATGAGGTTTAACCATTTTGATTGTGTTTGTCCAGTACTGTGTGGATTAATGAAAATGGTATTTCAGGTGTTACCAGAGTTTGGTTTTACGTTTTGACTGTTGAGTGGGATGTCGGTAGTCGTGAGATAATCTCCGGAGCTTTAGTGCAGAGTAATCAGGCTGAAGCAGAACGTTTTGATTAATTTCTGAGGTCTCTATTTCTCCAGGAGCAAAAGGGGGAAAAATGTTTTCATTGAGGAGGAGAATGAGCTGTGGATCATTTTTAGAAATGGAGCTTGCTCAGGTATTTAAAGGCAGTCCATTTTTAATTATAAGAACATTAAGAGTATTTTTTTTCTTATGATAATGATATTTATTTTAAAGGGTTTGCAAATCCCAGTTATGCCCCCCCCCCAAGAATCCCCATAAATAGTTGCAGGTTCATGGTTTGTACACTTCCAATGGTGCATCTATAGTTAGGAAATGGAGGATAGTGTGGCCTCATTCCAGTTCCTACTGTCTGCTAGGAAGGTTATTGGATTTAGGCCTATACTGTACAGTATTTGCACTGGGGCACTATATTATATAGGGAGGGAGTGACGTTGTTCTACAGTCGGACCTTGAAATCCATGGGGGATGTGTTCTGGACTCCCCCCTCCATAGATACCAAAATCCACAGATGATGGTGATGATTTTCTTATATCTCACCTTTCTCCCAATATAGGGACTCTAATCCATGGATGCTCAAGTCCACATTGTCCCCAATGGTGACGCATGCCCACGGCCCTAATGGTCCCATTGTCCCTGATGGCAGCAGGCCACATGCATGGACCACCACAAGACAACGGGGGCTGTCCTTAATGGCCACATGGCCATAGGCATGTGCCATCATTGGGTACAATGTGGGCCTGCTGTCTAAGGATGCTCAGATCCTCAGATGGCAAGTCTGTAGATACTGGAGGCCAACTGTACTATGAGATATGTTAAGAAACACAGGAGTAGGAGAATTATTCCATCAAGACTAGCATATCAAGCTATTTATATAGTCAGTGAAATCCACACCAGATTTGGCATTATGAATGGCAGTCTGAAGTGAATTTTTTCCACTTAGATATTTTTCCAAAAAGCAGCTAAATGACAAACACTATGCACCCCTTTCCCTGATGTAAATTTACAAACAGTGACTATTTTGCATTTAACGTACTTCATCTATTGAATGTTTTATAACAATACAGTGTATGAATCTTTATCATTCTTCTCGCTGGGAAACCCCATCTTGGAACTGTTGTGGAGCCCTTCAGGTTTAACTAAAATATTAGAAACATCTTCCTAACAGTTTTGCTTATTGTCTTTACATGCAAAACATCGCCCAATATTTGGTTATGAATAGTTTCTTAGTTCCCTCATTCTTGTATCACCATGGTTTGCATTTTAACTGATAGGCGGTATTTCTACTTAAATATTACATTATCTCAAGCTTATAGAGATCTGCAACTAATGATCGTTAAGCTGTTCCATCTCATTATATTTTATATCCAGGATATTGTAGGTAGATGAATGTTTAATTGATTCAAGACCAGCTTTCTGTTTAACTGAGAACATATTATAAATTTTCATTAGCAGTTGTACCAAAAGAAAAAAAAAAGACTGCAAAGAATGATCTAGAGAGAAATTCATTTCCACTGCCTTGTGTTCAACAATGTGTCTGAGTCTTAATGTCCTTCTCCCTCACGGTGTAAATAAAAGGAATATATTTCAGGTGTGTTGTTTATATAGTATGGCACTAGGTCTTCTTCCTACTAAGGTTTCAAATTATATATTTCCTCTGTCTCTTTTTATTACTGTTATTATTTGATGTCAAGTCAACTTCAACTTAATGATAAAGTTATGAATGATAGACTTCCAAGAGGTCATTCATATCCCCTTTCAGGACTTGAAAACTCAGGGCTGAGGTTTCATTGGTTGAACTAATCCATCCATGAAGTTGCCTTTTTCTTTTCCTACTGCCTTCCATTTCCCCCAGCATTATTGATATTTCCCCCTTTTCCCTTAACAATTTTCCTCCTTTCCCATAACTATTTCCTTCAAATACACATACCACAACCAATGGAAGAATGGCCAGACAGACAGGAAAGTATCCAAAACAGTATGGCATGGATGGCATGTTCTCAGTCCTTGAGAAGGAGGTCCTGAGGATATGCCTTTGTTTGGATATTGGGTGAAATGAGTAAGGCTTTGGGACTCAAAACAGCTCCCAGACGTCCAAGCCATCATAGCTAGTGGATAGGGAAGATGGAGGTTTCTCTGCCATATACCATCCACAAACTTTTCAGATAAGAATGTCTGAAGTTTATTTTTTAAATGGTTTGATGTGTTACTTGCATCATGACTACCACATTTGTGGATTTTGCAGTTCACTCCTTGTTCTAAATTAGTCCTGAAATTGTATTTATCCAGATACATTGCCAAATGTGAAAACAACAAAAAAGAAAAGAATATTTCAGAGAAGACATGAATATCTGAGACAAAGATAAACATGCCCATTGTAATATGTGTCTACATTTCATGCAAAACATGTGAATTCAAGGGACGTGTGGATTGCGATTTGCAACGTCTTCCAACACAAAGGGTTGTTGGGAAACTAGTGTTTGAATCAGAAATACCCACCCACCCACTGTGTGTAATTCCAGTGCTATTAAAGGAATTGAAAATGAACAGGCAAGTAGCAGTTGTCTATTCCCTGCAGTCATAACAGAATGTCTGACAGGCACACAAAAAGGCATTAGGCAAAAGTAGGGGAAATTAAACTATTATAGAATAATGCTAATACCTAGAATTGAGGTGATTTTTTGCTACTTTCAGGTTCTTTGATTTTAACTATTAAGTCACTGGTATATATACCCTCCTCTCAAATCAAATGTCCTATTCGGCTTGAGGTTTAGGTAGTTGTGCCATGAAAGGGAGACCCATGCATAAATTCCTTTAAAAGTTAAAAACTGCTCCTAGGGATCTCAACTGTGTTTGGGTGAAATGTTGTGCTAACCCTTTTCGGCTGCATCAGTTTGCCATTTAAAATGCATCTTAACATATAAAAAATGTGTTGACACTGTGTGGCTACATACAGGTTTTTCTCAGCAAGGCAAGTTTCAGGTTTGGGGAGACACGTTTAAACAGGAAAATGACACTGGAGGGGTTAACCATTCATTCCCAGCACTTTAACCCTCATCTATATTTGCATTTTAGTTGGTTTATCCTAGGAGTATAAATAAAGACTGAAATGTATTTTATTTTAATCTTCAGTTATATTCCCAGGGCACACCAACTAAAATACTAAAGGAATATCAAATAAATAAAAGCTGACGGACTCAGATAAGTACTTTCAGTCATTGATACTAAAATCAGAGTTTTCATTGTTTTATTAGCTGATTGCTGCAAATTGAATTGTGAGGAATGCATTTGCATTCAGTCTATGTCCAAGATAACTCCATGCTGTGAAAAGCTTAAATAGTTAGGCCAGAATCATATTAGGGTTTTATGATGGCCTGCGGGCTGTTAACAAATTGTTGGACTTTCTCAGAGGTTGTGCAAGGCTGGGAATCCAATTCAGGGTTGTGCAAGCCAAGTATTATTAATGTACACTGTTTTGCCAGTCTGAAAGAACTGCTTAGGCAATTCATAAGAGCGATCCACATCAGTGGATGGGAAGTAAGAGTGACTGCTGCTTTACAGGAGAGTCATAGCTGCACTGTTTGTTGCATAACTGGCTGTGAAATGGTACAACACAGTAACACAACAGAGCTACACCTGCATAGGTTTATGCTATGTAACTGGTGAGTATTTGAACTTTCCTGGTTAGCCAAAAGCCATCCATTTAGCAGAGTAAAATTTAATCAGAGCCACCAAATAGGATTGCATTCTGAAAGCATACAAATGCAACTCTATAAACCTAAGTGTTGAGAAAATAATCTGGTTCATACAGTCCTTTGTATATCACCTCAAGAACAAAGACGGTCCATTAAATATGAGTTGAACACGCTTCCCGTGTTGGACAGAAAACCCATCTATTCTGTGGTCTTGACGCTGAGATGCTGGAGGATCAGGTTCAGAAAGTGATGAAATAATGTTTTTCATCTTCTTTAACATCTTCTACAGTTTGTTCTTCACACTGAGATTAGGGGTTTTGTTTCTCTTAGAGCATGTCCAAAGTGACTTGCCTTTAGATGAAAAGAGAATCTAGTGTGGACCAAGAGACTCTTCAGGATGGTTTGGAGCAAGTTCTTTCTTTGAATTAGACAGTGACCTTAGGAAGAGTCAAACAGGAAAGTATGATTGCAAGGCCATATTTGCTGCACTCTTAGAAGCAGACCTGGATTAACGGGGAGGCACATAAGTCCCTCTCCCCTAAGAGAGTGCCACTAGAGCCTTTCGAAGCATCCTTCAGGTTTCTCAGACAGAGGGCTCTTAGTGCTGCCAGTCAAAAGAATTGTGCAGTGTTTCATTCTTTTCCTTGTTAATGGATTTTGTGTGGTTGGGGTGGGGAGGAGAAGTGGTATTGGAGAAAGATGGGCCACAGATGGATGATGATATTGTCTTGCATCTGGTAAAACTGCATGAATAAGGCAAGGGGTTGCACAGTAAGAACTTCATCTGGAAGTGTTCTTTGACTCGAGGAAGATGTAATGACAGATTAATAAGATTCTGCAGGAGTGTTCCTGGCTTTTCGGCACAACAAACAAGTGCAGAACATTTGTGTTAGTCCTGATCTGGGACCAGTAGCCTGATAATATATCATGTTTCCATCCTGGTGTAAAGGGCAGAAATATATCTCTACTCTATAGTCTTCTTTGCCCTTTTAAAATGCATAAAGTGATTCACTTTAAATGAATTTTGTAAAACAACTTTAGTTGTATAATATCCAGCAAAGCACTGCATTTCAAACAATGGAAGAAATTTGACTTACACATTCATTGGCTTTTCTTCACCAGTGAAACTCTTAAGGATTTTAAAACATATTGAGTGGTTTCCTTGACTAGTACAAACTACTGATGCCCTGCTACCTGCTAGCCTTAGCTACCCTCCTGTAAGAGAGAGAACAATTTGGCAGCATCTTTGAATTTAATTTCTCTAGTATTCCAGCATGGATACCAAGATGTGCCCATTGAACTGCAAAAAGCTATAATTGCCATCTTGTTTTCTTTCTGTGAGGGGCTAGGTCTTGCCAAGCAGAGATGCCGATCTATTTGGCTTTATAAATAAACACAACTTGTATCCAAGTGGAGTGGGAATTCCCTGGCACTTTCCTGAGAATCTCATTCTATATATGGAAGGTGTAGTCTTCTCTTCCGTGTTAGGATTCCAAAGAAGGGATAGCCAAATTCTATTATCTCAGGGAGGGCTGCCATTTTCCAAAGAGTCGCCCTGGGCTGAAAGTGTATTTTATCACACAAACTGACAATTCACCAGGAACGTTAAAAATATGACTTGCATCTTATAACCTGGAAACCCCCAGCCTTTTATGTGGGAAGCTATGGGAAGCATTTTAACCGTAACTTGGTTTCAGATTTGGTAGAGTTACTTCAGACTCTCCTTTTCCCAGAGGATTGTAAATCTTCAATTACATCCATAATTAAGCAGAGGGTTGGCAGAGAGGATCTTAGATCAAGCCAAATGCAAATGCAAGCTCTGGTCAGAAGATCTAAACTTGTGATTCCAAAACAAGTAGCTGTTTTACCCATTGGGGCATGCTTTATTTTATCGAGTCATTAGGACCAGGGAAATGAATACGCATGTCAGAGCATGTTGCTGCCTTCATCTCTGAGACAACAAATAATACTTGTGTGAAAACGTGGAAGCAAACATTGCAGCAACGTGGCCAGACGCAAGGCTAGAAACAGCGGTGGGGCAGCATAATTGGCAGTGTCAAAGCTTTTCTCAATTTATGGACTAAAACAAGTGCTCTGTCATTAAAAATTCATCTCTGTCATTGTCACCTCATCTACCATCTGCTCACTACGTTGCCCTATGACAGGGGCGGGAGCACTTCATTGCTAATTTGTATTTTTTGTTCAGTATAGTATTTTCAAGTGGCCTTGTCAACGGAACAGTAAGGGAAAATCTATCACTTCTACAAGGAGTTCAATAAAGCTTACTGTATCCACAGCGTTGCATGCTCTGGTGATGCATAATATATCTGAAAGCTAGGTGTTACTTTACTAACTCAGGAGATTCCCTCCTGGTTTGGGTGGAGATGACGATATAGAAAGGGTTTGTGTGAATGAAGAGTGTCCCTCCATAGTCAGACAATGATTTCACAATTATCTGCATTTGAAAACAACAGAATCCTCAAAACTCAAGGCAAATTGATTTCATGTGTCCCTTTAGGAAAGATTCATCCCATTGTAGACCAGTGCATTGAAAAATCATTTCAGTTAACACACTGTTTAGAAATGCAAAAACTGGTGCAAGATATGTTATCGAAAGGAAGTGCAGTGGTTTATGGTTGTTATTTAAGAAATGGAGGAAATCAACTTTCAGAATGGCTTTTGTCTCAAGGAAGTGGCAGGAATGTGGATCCTTTGGTTTGCTAGATGTTTTGGATTGTGATAGGAGCTCTGGGCCAAATTACAGACTGAGGGGGGGGGGAACATAAGGGAAAAATGCATGTGCTTAAGCCTCATTGAAAATAATGGCTGCGTGGGTGCCATTTTGTCCCCCTAGGCTTGCCGTATGCAGTGTATAGCAAAGCATGCTTATGGTGCGGGCGGACTGTATATGAAAGGCTAGAGAATCCCTACTCTCCATGTATGAGACGTGTAAGACATGGGCAATATACGAACATGTCAGTCATATTTCACTCAGTGGCTCCAATTGCACCAAATTCATATTTCATTCCCATATCTCACATCGTGCATTGGCTATAAATGTGGGGTATTTTTTTAGTGAAAATTTGTAATGTGCGAACAAGCTTCTGGTGACATCAGGTGATGTGCCTAAAATCTGGGTAAAATTTGGCTGCTCAGGTAGTATGGCGACTCTATACTAAGGACACAAACACACACACATACACAATACTTGCATTGTGGCTGTAGTGATAGAAACCACTTAGTTGGACTATTCCAGGAGGTGGAGCAGTAAAATAAGCTGATGATCCCATAAACCAATAATAGCAGTTAGTGAATATTCAGTTTTAATAGTATCAGCCTGGCCTCAGCAGCATTTATAAAAACAGAACATACTGAGAAAGATTATTGATATTACATTGTTGTGCTCCCGTTGTTGGCTATATGCTACGCTTAGTGTTTTAAAGGTTGCATTTGGGAGCTGCCATGCTTGTAAGTAACATAACATCTCAGTGTGTAGCAAAGGAAAGTAGCACTTAAGAGCCTGAATTCAAGTATGGCCATGATTATTTTTGTGTGCTGGCTGAAATACTTGTTTCTTAATAAGTAAAAAAATATATAAGAGCAGATTTTAGATAAATTATAAGATGACCCTGTGGCATAACAAAAAATTAACCATCTGATTTTCATATCATTTTAGCATCTGCTTATCATTAAAAATGCATTTTCTCTAAATAGGTTTTCTTGCTCAGTAAAGTCTTTATCCATGATCAGGATCATGCGGTGGCCTCAAAACTTTGCTGCCTTTTGTGTAACTGTCACAGACAGGTTCCCAATGATCTTGTCTTTATTTCCTGACAAAAAGAGAAAGAACATACATTATGGACATAGTGGTTTCAGGGGCATCTAAGCCAAGGAAAGATCTTTGTTGGGGGAGAGGGATACCATACAAATGCCATTCGATTAATTAAATTAGCAAGAATCCTTCATTATTTTGCTTTCTCATTTAGATTGAATTATAGTTTGAAATGAAACATACTTCTGTCCTAGCTTGGCAATGATGGATGAATGTCAAGAAGCAGCATTTTTGCAAACAACTCTCCAGGTTGACAGTCCCAGTGGAAGACTGCTGTCATGACAATTTGAGCTCATAATGGATGAGTGCATGTTTCAAGAAAATTTAGAGCAGTCCCATAGTGGGTTCTGAAAGTGAAGACAGAAATCAGTGGGAAAATCAAGGCAAGGTTTAAGATGTAACTTTAGTCCCCCTGAAATCAGTAGACAATTCAAACAATGAGTCCCTTAATTAATGAGTCCCTTCAAAGGTAAAGGTAAAGGTAGTCCCTTGATATGATTGTCTAGTTGTAACCAACTGTAGGAGGCAGTGCTCATCTCCATTACTAAGCCAAAGAACCAGCATTGTCCAAAGATGACTGTGGTGGTCATGCAGCCAGCATGATGGCACCAAATGCTGTCACCCTTCCACCAAAGTGGGTACCTATTTATCTACTTGCACTTCCATGTTTTCGAACTGCTAGGTTGGCAGAAGCTGGGACTAGTGACAGGAGCTCACCTCATCATGTGGCACTCAGGCCTCGAATTGCCAACCTTCCTATCTTCCAGTCATCCAAATTGGCATCTTAACCACTAAGTCACCACGTCCTTAGAAATATTTTATTTTGGATGGATTGCTGCCTATGGTTTTGATTTTTTTTTTAAAAAAAAAAAATCAATCAGTAGATAGTGGGCTTTCAGAAGTATCTTACCCTGAACCTTTAAAGAGAATAGATATGGTTAACTTCCATATAACCCAGAATTTCCGACTTCTTGAGTCAGAATACAAATTTGTTAAGGTTGCATTTTGAAACAAATTCTATATTAAAGTGAGCATCATTCACCCTGGAAGTTATTCTCTGATTTGGTATGTAAAATGTCATTCTGCACATATGTTCCCTGAAAAAGCTTCACTTTGTATCATTTTTTAAAAATGTCCTGCCATCAGGAAAGAGATCAGGAAAGAAATCAGGGCAGGTTTCATACTTACTGATGTGTACGTTGCCAAGAATGTATTGTGTGAATGGAGTGGACCCAACCAGGTCCAACACAAAAGGTTTTTGCTACTATAGCCAAGAATCATATTGCAGTACCAAGATTTCCCCTTTGCCATACCTTTGACATACGGAAGCCAGAGCTATGCCCAGCTATGGTCTAATTTTGGGCCACTCCTAGTCACAACCCTCTTTCACGCCTGTGCATTGCTGGGGACTATTAGTAATAGTACAGAAGCTGTTTTTTGGAAAAATCTTATTCACCATTACTCAGTTTCTCCTTCAACAACCTTTGATAAGCTTGTAATGGTTCCCCAGAACATATTTAAAGACTAGTGCTTTATAGGAGATCAAGTGGCACAAAGCCCTGAATATTGGAATTTTTCAAAAAGTAAATCTTACAAGGGGAAAATATTAACACAAAACTGCAATGACAAATGAGAAAAGAGTGACTCGAGTATTTTGTGACAAGTGCAAGTCAGAAAGGCTTTGCCAACGGATGACAATCCTACTGAGAATCCCTGCCTAATTACATTGTGGTTGTCCCATAATCTTCTCATTTCTTAGTAAAATTGCTCTTATTGGGTTGTCTGAGTTTTCATGCAGAAGGATCAGCTCCAGTTAAATGTGATGAAAAGTAAAGTTTTTATAAGACAAAGATACTTTTTAAAATTTCACTGCATTTAGCATTGCACAAAAAAGTGTGATGTTTGTATTAGCTATGTGGGATCACTGAAAAGGAGACTTTATCGAGGCATTTTGAAACCTCTCCCCTTTGCAGTTTGGATCTTAACCAGATGGCTCTGTCTCAAGTATTGGTTAAATCGGGTTATTCTGCAGTTTAGCATTTATTCTGCGATGATACCATACACCAGTGTGGTTTGTCTGCCTATTCATTGAAAACCTAGCAACTATTCAATTCTATGGGAGTTGGATTGTAGAATTAAAAAAATGGATGGGGAGTCAACAAAATTGAATGTTGGATTCTTAGAGAACTGAGGTATAAGGAAGAAATGTAAAGCCCTTTCTCCAACTCTTTCCCTTCACCATTAATATAGATGTATACAATGCCATGTTTTAGCAAATAAAAATGACAGATTTTAAAAGGAGTACTATCCTTGAAAAAATATTAATGAACTTCAACTCTTCTGCTTCAACAGTTGTATATGACTTCTACAGGGGTTTAGGAGAAACAGTCCAGTTAAAAACACCTTTTAAAAGTCTAATCCTGGACCGGCATCTGGTTATTGGGGATATTAAGGAATTTTATGCTGGGGTAGGACTGTGTTGGCCTAAATAACAAGGAGGTCCACTGACAAATTTAGATTTCCCTGGAACATATATAATATAAATATGCTGATAGACATTTATTAATTTGCATACTGAATTTTGTCCTTATGTTTTGTTGAAAATATTCATCAGATGGATCCCAACCTGTAGCTTGCAGGCAGCATCTCCTCTAAGATTGTTAGAATTAATATGCAAATTAGTAATGGATATTCGGCATTGCATCTGTAATAAACATTTTGGAAAATAATCAGCTCTTCTCTTTTAATGTTTACTCACTTTTAGCTTGTTGACTGATTTATTAATGTTCAATAGAATTTTATTTTCATATTGGTTCATATATTTAGCCCCACCAGATTTGAAGAGGAGGTATTTTTCTTTTTCTACTCTTCCCTCCACTCCCCCGCTCTTTGTTGCATTATTTTATCTTAGGAAAGGTACTGTTTTAGAAAATGCAGATTGCAGATGCCGGGAACCATTGAAAGGCCTCCTCCAATCTTTGTGTAATCCCTAGTACCAGAAAGAGAACTGGATGGCCCAGTATGAAGCAACTTCACTGTCCAGTACCACATTTTAGAGGATAGAAATGTTTAACCTTTACTTTGAAAGGTGTGCCAATCTTTAAGATAACCTCTGAAAGATATCAGTGGTGTCTTAGAAAATGCGTTGGTATGTTATATGCAAACCGTTCAGCGGTTCGCTTTTAACCGTTGTTACAACTTGATAGAAAGAAGACATGTGTCCTTAGCTCCCTTTTACTTTTGTACTTTCTTCTGTGCTTTACATGGTTCTAATAAAGAACCAGTGGGATTTATTATTATCGTATACTGGACTGTTATCATTTCATTAATACATATAAAGCCAGATGTACCATCTGTCAGGAAGCCAGTGATAATCCCTGTATAATGGCTTTTGTTTTCTTTTAAATCTGAACCTTCCATTTGATAGCAAAGCCAATCTTTTATCTTGTCTACCACAAAACGGGGAATAAAATCCTGGCTTTTGTTTAGAAAACTAAGGTACTGGCATGAGTCAAAAGATGGAACATCCCCTTCCTCAAACTTTCTGATGAGTTTTCCAAAACAATATAATCACAGCTGAGAAAAAGTATAGTTTTGCAAAGTATTTTAAGTGTAATGCTGCAAATGGGAGCCACAGTCCGGAGACCTGTTTTAAGCGCATCCTTGAACAGTACTTCAGATGTTCATCATTAAATAAGAGACTCCTACGCAAGAGACACTCACTCACATCATAAACTACTTATGAAATTCCACTGGGTTTAAGGAATTTGGAGTTTAAGGAACTCTTTGGAGAACACATAATTAGTTTTGAAGTTCTCTGGATTGAAGCTAGAATACGAGAATAAAGTCATGTACAAGCTGCCAACCCTAATAAACATGCCAACCTAGAGCAGAATGACTTGCTAAAATGTAAGTTATACAAGCTGCAGATCACAACACTACAAAATACAAATTTGGCATGGAATTTAGCCATTAAAGACACAAGAAATACACGAAACTACCTTCCGTTGGCTCCTATGGTATAGGTAAGGTGCTCTAACAAGATTTGCAGAGGTGGTCTTTGCGGTGGAACATGGTGACAGTAGATGGTGACAGTTCCCCAAACAAGCACTCAAATGTGTTTAAGATTATAAAAACTCAATAGTGTGCGTGTGTGATGCAATTATGCAATCACATTAACATCATTTTGCTAAACTCCACAGCTAGCTAGATATTAACTTAAAAACCCAGAGTACTAAGACAGTCCCATTAAAATACCACTCTGTGAAGTTGCCTGTCTGTTATGGAGATCTAATGGAACCGTGTGGGTGGGAAGGAGCCTAATGTGGCTCTTATCTTAAGCTGCCTGTATTGGATCTTTCAAACACTATCCCAGTATTACCTTATCTCAGAAGTACAAGGTGCAGTTCAAAATGAGCAGATGTTAAGACTTGCAAGAGTTCTCGTTCTGAGTGCCCCAAGTAAATGAAATATATTGACTTTCATTTCAACTTAAAATAATTTCGATTGACCTCATACCTGTAGATAAGGTAATTATCCTTAACTAAAGGCAAAACACATATTTCTGTACTTCCCAAACCTGCCTGAAATTACTTCTGTCTAAATCTTAACGTTGTTTAGACCGCAACGCTATGCACGTTGACCCTGGGAGAAGGTCCCATTGAACTCAGTGGGACATAGCTTTTTTGTGGAGCTTTCGGGCTATGTGGCCATGTTCTAGAAGAGTTCCTTTCTGACATTTCGCCAGCATCTGTGGCTGGCATCTTATGCCAGCCACAGATGCTGGCAAAACGTCAGAAAGGAACTCTTCTAGAACATGGCCACATAGCCCGAAAGCTCCACAAAAAACTATGGATGCTGGCCATGAAAGCCTTCGACTCCTCGGTGGGACATATTTGTGATGAAGAAAATCAGCAGTAGACAATGACAATAAAGATAAAGTGCGCTCTGAGACAGACTAAGGTAGCCATGTGAGCCTCGTGGGGCCAGTGCGATTATGTACAAACCTTGGGTTTAGGTAGAGAAGTGGCACTTACTTTTCTATTATTAAATGTGAATTTCATGTGAACTCAAAGGCTTTCATGGCCAACATCCATAGATTTTTGTGTGGTTTTTTGGGCCATAGAAGAGTATGTGGCCATGGTATGGAAGAATAAACTCTTCTACAACATGGCCACATAGCCCAAAAAACCCACAAAAAAACCCTATGTATTTTATGCATCTATTGTATTTCATGTTATTCTATTTTATGTACCTTAAGATGAAAATCATCTTTTGTATTTTTATGCTGGTCTGTAACTGAAATAAATGATTGATTGATTGTGAGCAGGTGTGCCTAGGAGTCTACTGTAAAGAGTGGCAACACCTTTGTTGATGGATGGCCAAAGATTTTTTGCTCTTTCTAATTTATTTAAATATATTCAAATTAAAGATTTAAGCAGGAAAAACTAACCAAGTAGAGACCCTTCTTCAATTATATCATGTTCTCGCTTTCATTTGCATGTCCTTTTCTCTTTATATAGAGCAAACCCATTTATTAGGACTAATTACGGTGCCTTTAATGTAACGGATGTGTCACGTCCCCTCCCCAAGAGCCGATCATAGCACCTTAATTGCAAGCCGAGCTCTTCATTTTTTATTCCAATCAGCCATCTCATTTCTCTATCGGTGTTATTTTCTGCCTTGTCTTTCAGACATGTAAACCTTGAATTAATATTTGACTGTTTCCATTACTTCTACCTCCACCTAAGATATTGCCAAGATCTGCAGGAATGTCTTTGTCCTTAAAGCTAAAATTCTTTTCTGTGTGCTGCTGTACTCCAGATTTCAGGCCTTTGTCTACTTAGGGGCTAATTCCACTTTGCTTCCAAAGAGCACATACGGGCATCTTAGAGAAAAAATAGGCCACAATGCCATTGTTTACAGCTGGCACTCACATGGGTCTAGATCAGTGTTTCTCAACCTTCTTAATGCTGCGACCCTTTAATACAGTTCCGCATGTTGTGGTGACCCCCAACCATAAAATTAGCAGTGTCTTGGTTCTTAAGACCATCAGAAATATGTGTTTTCCGATGGTCTTAGGCAACCCCTGTGAAAGGGTCGTTCGACCCCCCCCCCCAAAGGGGTTGCGACCCACAGGTTGAGAACCACTGGTCTAGATCCTCTCAATCTGCCTGTCAATCAACACATAAATAACCAAACCTGCTTGCTGGGTGATATCCAGTATAACAGATATGGAACTCTAGATGGGTGGATGCCACTGCATAATAATAATATTTTCTCCTCCAGCCTTTGAGGGAAGAGGGAAGCTCCCTCCTTTTGCAATCCTCTGGAAGAACCCTGAAGGAACTCACCCCCCCCCCCGAGTTTGTTTTAAATAATTTATCTTAATTGTTAGGAACCTTAGTGTTAGTTTTTCTTCCCACCTGTTTTGTTCTGTTAATTGTATTATTTGCTGCCGCCGTTGATTTGCTATGTATTTTTGTTTCTGTTATTTACTGCTATTGTTAACTGTTATTTTATTGTTATAATTTAATATATTGTTATGTTATATCTGCTTTTTATTTCATTGTATTGTGTGATTGGATGTTTTAACTGCTGTTGTTTTAACTCTCTTCTGTAACCCGCCCCGATTGCTCGTTCAGAGGGATGGGCTAGAAATAAAACTTTTTATTATTATTATTACATTGCTTAGGCACACTGATAGCGTAGACATTACTAGGTGTAGTAGCATTGCTGTACTAATAAGTGTTTGAAATACATCATTCCTAGCGTGTGCAAATGTATTTATGTGGGTGATGCTTTCACTATATAATGGCTTTCAAAGTTATGTAGGGCGATGCACATTAAACTGACTTGATCACAGGGAAGATGTCGGAGATACTACTACTTTAATAAGACACTTTAAAAACCCACCTTTTTCAATACTTCAATTCTGTGACTGAGGTTTGAAGAGAGGGTTACTTATTCTGTAATAAAGATCATGGTAGCCTCTGAGTCATTTGCTGCAACTGAAAGCCAGCAATAATATTCTCAGGGAACAAGGAAAGATATGGGTCATATTCCAGTCCCGTTCCCCCCCCCCTTGAAAAAGTGTGTTGGGAATACAGAACTGTCTATCACAATTGTTGACCCTGTTGTGCATTGGTCTGACAATTTAAGACTGGCCCCTGTATGCTGAACAAACATAGAATACTGTGCAATGATGCGGGTGACACCAGAAATGGCTAAAGCAATTTTACAAAGGGGGTTTTAGAGTGGCATTTGTTAAAGCAAGGGTAAACTTGTGTTAGACTCTAGTATTTACTGGCTCCACAGAGATTATGCCACCACTGACTTATGACATAATACCATTATAGCTGTCCGTTAGGAACGGCTTTGCTCTCCTCTCCCTCCACGACTCCTCAGCTAAGCATTTTAATTTGCCATTTGTACCACCTCTTGGTATATGAAGCTGAGCTAACTGCACAGACCATAAGTCGAGAATACACTCATCCCTTCACATTTGTGGCTTTCACTTTTGCAGATTTGATTATTCACAGATTTTATTAACATGTTCTCTTTAGGAATAGCTAGGTCCTCCAGTGCAACTCTGTGGTCAATGTTAACCAAAAGTCACACTAAAGGACTTAGACGTTCCTAGAGACAATACTCCGCTAGGCCTTTGTAGCTCAGAAGATTTTGATTCCTATCATTTGAAACGTAGCCCTTCTTTTTAAAACTTCCTGTCGCTTTGCTAGCATTCTCCTGTGACTCCTACACAAAAGCCTATCAGTTGGGAGGGTCTGTGCTTCTTTTACAACTTAATTCTTTTTGTCCTACATTAACAAGCACTATTTTTTGCTTCTCCCCCCAAAACAGCACCATCACGCTAGAGAATCAGCTGGTCATCCTTGCAACGTCCACAGCAGATGCTGGGTGCTACTATGTCCAGGCAGTCAACGAAAAGAATGGAGAGAACAAGACAAGCCCATTCATTTACCTGAGTGTGACAAGTGAGTACTGATATTTCGACAAATATATTCTGAAAGGGATGTAACACACAATGCGAGAGAGAAAGAGAGATTTTTCCCGCACAGGAAAGTCACTTTAGTGGTGCATCTCATCTGCTGCATCAGCTACAAAAAGCTGAAAAGAATTTGGTGAGTGAATTCTAACTGCATTAAGCAAAGTAAGCCCAGTTCCTGAGCCTTTAACTCACTCCTTTCTGTATGATGACTCTTTTTTTAAAAAATTACCTTTAGATGCATTTTAAATGAAAATTCATTACTTCTTTGATCAACATTTTAAAAAGTTAGATTTCTCCCCCATCTTTTCTCATACAAAGCAATTGACAAACTTGACATATTTTGTTAAGAAAGCATTTTAACACAGAAAGAGAAAGCTATCTGAGCAGCTTTGTGAGACATAAATGAGAAGAATGAATTATATTTAGCACCTATAATTGTATTACAGTGGTCCCCCGGGTTACGGAGGTAATCCGTTCCGGATTACCTTTCGTAACCCGGAAATCTTCGTTTCCCGGGGGACCGCTTTAAGGGACGGACCGCGCGGCCGATTTAAAGGGGCTGCATGGTTTTTCCCTTTCTTAACCCGGGGTTTTGTTCGGATCCCGGGGGCTTTTTGGCGGTCCCGGCGGTTTCGGCTCCCGGGGATTTCGTTCCCCGGGGGCTTCGTATCACGGGGGACCACTGTATAAGCATCTCTGTCAATAGATACTAGACATGAATTATTGGAGTCATTGTTTTCTTCTTTTAACCTTTCTTATAAGTAACGCTTTCAATAGTAGTAGTAATACTTGTAATAATGTTTGCAGGCTATATAAGGAGGTAGGAATCATGCAACTTCAGGTGTTGTTGGACTGAAAGATGTTTCACTTTTCGTTTCTTTTTTATTTGAATATGGGTACTTGACGGAGCTGGTTGTTGGACTGAGCAGATGCTATGAAGAAAATGTTATTTTCTGAGATCTAGTCGTTTGCAATTATATATCCTTATATGCAAGGCATAACTTCTCAGAGCTTGAATTGCTAGATAAGAAAATTAACTGAGTAGTGTGAGACATTAGAAACCGAATGCTTAACTTCACCAGGAACAAACCTTGGAGTTTACATTGTATAGAATGGAGGTTTCTACAGTTGATTCCCAGCTCCCACAAATTTCTTTTTTTGCCATATTTTAAATTTTAATGCTTTCCCCCCATAGTCCGTCTTTTCCACAGATGGACTATGAAGCCCTTAATATGATTGCTCGGGGTTGTGATGATCCAATATGTCAGTTTGGGAAACATGGGATTTCATTTTACAACCTGTTAAAATTTATCACTAATCTGCACTTCTTTCCTCTTCTTCTGCCCTCCCCAACAACCTGCATATTTAATGTTTAATTTGAAATGTTTTGAGTGCTGAATCAGTGAAAGAAATTGGAAATGATGGGGAAAGTAACCAGCCTCGGGATGTTACCATTTTGTAACCTCTGTATTATGTATTGTTTCATGATAGAATTAACACCTTGTCTTTTAAATTATTGGTCCCATACTCGGGCCTCATTCCCACTATCTTTTAAACCAGATCACAAATCGGTTTGAAATGGTTTAAATGACCATGGTTCACACTTGAACTGAATCGCTGAAGCGATTCAGAGAGGGGGGCCATTTAGCCCGCATCTTTTTGACACTGATGTTTTCCATGTCTTTTTGGATAAATGAATTCCGCACAAGTGTGAACCAGATATGGATCGGAATGGATTTAAATTTTCCCCTTGGGTCATATTGGAACAGGTCCATTTTGAGTCAACTCATTCGTGAATGTGAACCACAAGTGGGTTATTTTACAGGGGAAAAGTTCAATGGGGAAAATGTAGTCAAATCAATCCATCGATTTGGATTGCAAACTGATTTATTTGTAAGTGGGAATGAGGCCTTGGAGAGAAACCCTGGCGTTCTGCTTCACAAGACTGCTCCTCTGCAGCCCAAGTGGCTTGGCCCCTGCTGCAATAATATGAGCGATGATGGGGTAAAAGTTAAGTCACATGAACTGCCATCTGAAGCATCGTGAAAGAATTCACCAAGAAAGCTTTTCTCAAATACTGATAAACAGCAGCAGAGGCTTGACTAGACTCAGATGTAATTTGCCTGATAACTCATGAATGTACTCGATCCCATGCAGTTTAACACAAAACCTCACATGGCAGAGCCAGACCTTGGGCATCCTGCAGCTTTTGCCACAAACTCTTCATTTCGCCATATAACATAGGCTTGATAATTACATTCCCTTATGTTGCTTGAAAAATCTTGAATAAAATGTGCCATATAACCCCAGTCTCATTTTTTTTCCTCCTGGCAGCCTAGGAAAAACAGCTATACTTAGAATTTAATGACATTCATTTATAAAGCAGGCTTTAATGGTCTGTATTACATAACCACTAATGCACTGTGCAGCTCATTTTCTGATCTTAATTAACATTGGGGAATAGTCAGTCTGTGGCCATGTGAATAAAACATTTACAATACAACACCAGAAGGGACAAAAAAACAGCATGGACATATAGAGGAGAAAACAAAATGGATGATTTTAAGGGGTTGCCAGAGTTCATGCAAGTGGTCCTGTGAGTGAAGGAAAAAGACAATGATTAAAAGAATTATAGGGAAAATGAGATCTAAAGAATTTACTTTTGCCAACAAAAAGGTTAGACTTTTGGGCGCAATTACTTTGATGAGACTTTAGTGCTAGAAACAACAGGTTTCAGAGAAGCTGGATGCTTGCTACGATATTAACATGTTTTTAAAAAGTAAACAAGATAGAGGTTATAACTTGGGAACAAGGAAATGAATATACTAAATTCAATAGATATGAATGAATCTCAACAGGATTCTAATGAGGCAGGAAATGGCCCTGAAGGTGTATGAAACTGATGGTGGACGTGACTTTAAAACCAGCTGGCGAATGATACTGAATCCCCAATAAAAGTGACTGGAAAACCAGGGTTACAAAGCTTGCTTTCAAACATTGAGACAGTATCTGGAAGAGGCAGCCAAGGTAGTAGATAGTTGGAAGAAAAATGGTCGGTGTTGTCTAGTACACTGAAGACAACGCTATTGTTTCTCGGCTCTAGTTGAATAATGTATCTCCAAGACTTTGTGAACTTCTATAGAATAGAGAAAAGGAACACAGTAAAGCAGAAATAGATCCAATTCTTGATATGTTCATGGTTAGTGTTAGTGTTTCCTGTAAATATAAGTTTAGGAAGACAGTTTACATTTGGTACAGAACAGAATAGGTGCTTTCCGAACGTATAAAAGCCTTTGGAGCCCAAATAAAAGGGCACAAGTGTGCACAGTTAACAACAACTGATGTTAAAGCAGCACGTTTTGGAAAAATTACAGGGCCAATTTCACTATTAGGCAAGTTGAAACATATGTGTGTATGAGGAAGGAGCTTTCTAGTTGTCTGGACCTGGGCTTTTGGTAGTAGGACTGCTCACTCCTTGCTTTCATCCTCTGCCCCACAGATTGGGCAGTGCCCCCAGTCGAGGCATGGAGGCATCCAAGCTAGGATAGGCACTCCAGCAGGTATTATCCATGTGTCGCCTTGCTCTCATGGCGCACATTAGTAGTGGAACTGTCACACCTGTTTGAGCAGGGATTCAAAGAGGCAGCTAGCAAGAATGCACTGGGAAGCAAGTTGCACCAGGCAGACTGCTATATCCCCTAAGCCCGGAGTGGGTCCTTTGGAGCCCAATGTTCAACCCTTGCAGTGCCCTGAGCCCCATAAAATCCCCCAGCTCCCAACATACTTTGAGTGATTTTTCACCCAATCCACTCCCAAGTGGCTCAGAACCACTGCATAATGCTGTGGTCTCATACCCTTCAACTCTCTTGATTTGGCAAGGAGAGTCCTGATTTCAAGTTGAAGGCTTTCATGGTTGACTTCTATAGTTTTTTGTGGGTTTTTTGGGTTATATGGCCGTGCTCCAGAAGAGTTTATTCCTGATGTTTTGCCAGCATCTGTCCTGATTAATCATTTGCCATTCCACTTTTTTCAGCTGCTTTTAATATGTCCCAAATCTCCTCCTCCTCCTCCTTTTCCTCTCACTTTCTCCTTTTGTCCTTAGCTTACTTCCATTTATGAATTCAAAGTGCAGTTACTTAGCTGGGGGAAAAGGAGAGGATCCCAGTGGATTCAAACACAAGGAAGCTGGTGCAGCCTCTCCTCCCCCTTGTTAATAACCTTTGCCATCTTGTCCCCATTCTGATGTTGCTTGGCCACATGTACCCTGGTGTTCACCTGTGAAATCTTGGAATAAGCAGCATTGTCCCCCTGGCACATACTCAGCAAGGGGAAGGGAGAAAATCAGACAAAACCAGAAGTAGCACAATGTCATTTCTGGTTGAGTCAGGTTTGTCAGTGCAGTGCATGGATGAAAACTAGCCTCTGCCCCCTCCACAGTTACCTCCACCGAATCCTAACCTAACTTTATGTCCTCTGATACAGTGGAGGATGTCGTGAACAAAAGTAAGATTCAGGTGCCAGAGTGGATAGCTTCTGCATATGGAAGCGGCAGATAACAAACTGGCCCTTTGAATTGGGATGTCCCTGTTACAGCAATATATATTTTTTCCTCCATAGTGAGATTCATAGCTAATGAAACATTCATTAGGCGATGCTTGCTTGTTGCTTTCTGCTAATGTATCACAGGTGGCACTGTTTGAAAAGCCTCCTGGGTTGAGAGAAGATGCAGTAGTCGGTGTGTATTATTTCCTCCTGTGTATTTATTTGTTTGTTTATTTATTTATTTAATGAACCTCTGGCCACTAAGTGCTCAGGATGATTTACAACAAAACGAGAAATAAATTTTAAAAATGTATACGTCGTAAAAGCAAAGACACACAGGAATAAAAACATTCATTACAATAAAAATTAGGGACTGACAGTAATGAGAGACAACAAACATTAAACACCATTAAAAGCTGAGCAGAACAGGAGAGTCTTTCATGGCAGAGCTGGAAAGGGATCCAATATATCCTTCCAGAAAGTGAGGACTTTCCAATTGGTTTGTAACATATAGCTGGAGTGCAAAGTCTCTCTTCCCCAAACTGTTAGCATTTACGGTGAAGACCACAAAGAATCCATTTCTTCTTTCCATTTTACAGAGTTGTAGGAAATTACACATTGTCACTAAAATCACTCTGCGAATTGATAGACAATTACCTCTAGGCCCGACTCTCTTATGTGTCTCTTAAGAAGTATGTCCTACATTTAGAATTGGTTTTGGGACAATATTACCTCTCTTTCTATCTGTTTCACTCCAAACATTTTATGAAAAGATGTAAAGAGTGGAGTTTGAGTAAATGACTGAAAAGGCAAGTATGAAATAGGTGAGAATCAATAAGCTTTCTTTTGGCAGCTTGGGCCGTTTTTGCGACATTATTCATTTGGAACTTCAGTTCAGTTCCTTTCTATTGGACTTCCGTCTTTAATTTATGAAATATAGAGGTGCATGTCACCTCAGCAGAAGTATTAATAAATGAGATATTCTTGCTCCCATTTCATAATAGTATCCCAAAGAATACTGAGTGTTTTGCAGACTTTGATGTCTTTTTTAAAAACCTAATACAGGCTTCGAAAAACGCAAAATAAGATGGATGAAATTTTTTAAAAACCTTACCAGCCAGCAGTTCTGACAAGTCAAAAGATAATGAAGCCAATTATTATTTAATGAAGATGAATCTCCCTCCCAAACATTGCAAGAGTAAAGGAAGGAAGCCATTGTCCTGTTGATCGGATTAAAAGAGAGAGAAGACCAAAATTAGATTCTTGACTTAGCTATACTGTAATTAATTGGAAGTGTAAGGATGTCATTTTGGTCTGGCCAGTTTCCATTTGTAACAAGCTGTTTGTTCCGAGGGAAAAAGAAGTGCAGAGACTACGTTAAAATCACAAATTCGCCCAGTTATTAAATTAGTATTTAGTCATAATGAAACTCTCCAAGAAACAATAGTTGGAGTCTGTTGCACTTAATGGTACTGATCTTTTGTTCACACTGACTTTCCAGGTAGTCTATTGGTTTTACCCCTCTGTCAACAGCGTCTGATTTTGTTGGGAAGTGGGATAGTACTCGATCTCATGAGCAGAGTAATAAAATTGGCAAGGCAGAAGCTAAACAATGTCCAGCCTCATGCCCACCAACCCACGCAGAGTCTAGCAGAGAGAGGACATAATCGTAATCTTCTTTGTAAAATGTATGAAAGTCACTTCACTCAACAATATTTGTGCATAGTCAAATACGATAGGGAAGTAAAAAAAAAAAGAATTATGTATGTGTGGAAAAGCAAACAAAGAGGAAGTCAACAGAAAGAGAAATCTCGCAGTTATTATAGGCATGCCGTGGTTGCTGACAGTAACATATTTATACGAACTTCCACTTACCCAAACAGGTGAATTCTCCCCTCTGTCATTAGGAGAAATTAGGAGAAATTATTTATGAAGTTGTTGGTCTTTTTATCATGACTGGGCAAAATGGAAACAGTTCAAAGAGAGGAAAACCCAAAAATTCTTGGTTTCCTACTCTTCTTTTTCTCTCTCTCTCATCTGCATTCTGTTGAAATAAACAGACAATTTTCCTTCTAGGTATGTATTGTACAATCTAATGGGCATTAGCTTTCCAGCAACTTTCTCCCTGCTACCTGTGATCTTGTTAAAGAAAATTAAATTGGAGATGCCAACTGGGATACTGACTGTGCAAAATATGAAGTTTTATCACTTAGCAACAGCCTCACCTCAAAGTGTATGTATAACATTTTATTTCTGTACCATTAGTAATATACACTGACTTTCTGGCGATGGACTATCAAGACATCCTCCCCTTTGTATTCTGACTGGAAGCTGAACAGACCTCTTTCGCCTGGTCTGGCTGCTGGTTCTTCAAGTGCTCTGGGAGCATTAGGGCTAGGAGACATTACTTAGTTACATTTAAAAGCATACCCCATATGAAATGTATCAGATAAATCTGAAGAAGAGGTTGCTGAAGTGTGTATAACTATACTACTAAAGTGAAGTGTGCATAACTGTACTAGTAAAGATCAGTAAGTCAGTGCATTTATTGTTGCAACCACAGACGAGTACAGGGAAAATTAAAACCTATACATACAAACATTAATACATGAAATATCCAAAGGAGTGGAGAAACTATTAATAATTATAAACATACAAATGAAACTGTAACCTTCATAAAACCGAGTGGTACCTCGTACTCTAATAAATTATGCAGCTATTCCAGCTAAGCCTAAAACTGCAATTTGGCCAGATGTCTAATACGTTTAAGCAAACACAATTCTCTTAGTAATTTTAAAAGATAACAAAGTAAAAATAACCACCTGACATAGGGAAAGGCATCTGCTAGCAAACACATTCTGCTTCTGGTCCGAGGGATTTTGTTGAATTTGCCCTCAAGATATATCAAAGGAATAATTTGAACAGATAAAGTAATAATAATAATAATAATAAATTTTATTTTTATACCGCCCTTCCCAGGATCAGGGCGGTGTACAGTTAAACAGTTAAAACATATATTAAAACTTTCAAGACACGATAAAAAATACACAGTAAAAATACAATGACAGCCAGGGGTTCATGGAACATCGATTCTGATCATAATGAGGGGATAATAGGGGGACACAAGAGAGGAAGTCATAGTCAGTGGTAGGCTTGCTCGAACAAAAATGTCTTTAGCCCTTTTTTAAACAAATTAAGCGAGGCAGCTAAACGAAGCTCTGCGGGCAGTGAGTTCCAGAGGCTAGGGGCCGAAACAGAGAACGCCCTTTTTGCTGTTGACGATAATCTAGCCTCTGGAACTCTTAGGAGTTGTTGCCCAGTCGATCGGAGTGTGCGGGGCGGATTGTGTGAGGAGAGACGGTCCTTCAGGTGCTCTGGGCCCAAACCATTTAGGGCTTTATAGGTGATAACCAGCACTTTGTACTGAGCCCGGAAGCGAACAGGCAGCCAATGTAGATCTTTCAAAATTGGTGTTATATGGGCGGTCCTGGGAGCGCCAGTGACCACCCGTGCTGCCATATTTTGCACTAGTTGAAGCTTCCGAGTGTGATACAAAGGCTGCCCCATGTAGAGCGCATTGCAAAAATCCAATCGAGAGGTTACCAGAGCATGTACTACTGTTTCAAGGTCCCTCCGGTCCAGGTAGGGACGCAGCTGGCGTATCAGCCGAAGCTGAAGACAGGTGCTCCTGACTGTCGCATCCACCTGAGAAGTCAGTAAATGCTTTCTTTAATGGTGTATGGTGAAGTTGGCCATAGACCATGGACCTATTTTTAAGGCAGTAGCATCACTAAGGGGGTGCGGGGAGTGCGGTCCGCATCCGGGGTCATCCCAGAGGGGGATGTCATCTGGTGGAGTGGCACATGCGGAGGGACTGGCACAACTACCAGGAAAGCGAGAAAGGGCACTTTCCCAGCAGCCACACTGGACCTTTCATAGGCCTTCTGGAAGCTACACTGCTGCCTTCCTCAGTAGTCGTGGCTGCTGGGGGCAGTGGTGCCTTTGGGGTCCCACATATCAGCAGCCACATGGGACTCTGAAGGCCCAACCCTAGTGATGCCACTGTTTTAAGATGAGGAGGGCATCAGGGCTGGCAGTTAGTTGTTAATTGTAATTTTGCTCACTTGCATGTATGCTTGTACAAAACAGTAATGATACATGATAGATGATGATAATAATACCACCAAGTGAAGCAAAGAAAGGGGAAATATGTATAAGATACTTCCAATTGGAAGTTTCTCAGGGGGTTCTACTATTCAGAAGTCTTAGAGGTCTTGATCCTTGGTGCCTCACCATTTTAGGGGTGCTCAGGCCTCCTCCAGCCTAGCCTTGAAGGTGCCGAAACCCCCTTTCCCCAATTAAGGTGTCCATGAAGTTGACTATCAAGGAGTACATTTATATTTCTTAAAATGCAGACGAGATTGAATGCTGACCCACAGCGGCATTTTAGTTGGAAAAGATAGTCATGATTTTTGTGTGTGTGTGTGTGTGTGTGTGTGTGTGAGCGGGAGATCCATTCAGGACACCCACCCCACGAGATCGAAATCTCATGAATATTCAAGTCCATAGGCTTGAATGGGGTGCGTGCCCTGTTAAGATTAATAGCAGTTGCCCCTCTGCGGATTTCCAAGTCCATGGACGTGGAGGGGGTGACTGTACATTTAAAGGATATAGCCCAGTATGTTTACTTACTGCTTCCCTTTTTCTGTAGTGCCAATAGCTGTAGTACCAATAGCAGGATCTAAGCCAATAATCTTGCAAGAGTGCCTCTGTCCAGATGCCTTGAAGCGAGTATGTTGGTCTAAATTGGTGAAAAAGTTCTTCATGTCACCAAAGCCACCTGCCTCTCTAGCGACAGTTGTGATCTAACCCCAACACCTGTAACCAGGGTCAGACTGTTGTGCATGTGTATTGGTCTGATGGTCATCTGGTCAGCTGCTGTGGGAACAGAAATGAGCACCACTTTCGTCTGATCTCATACTTTCTTAGATAATCCCAGGACTCAGGACAGATTCAGATGGTAATTTATACCCAAGTCTTTATAAGCCACGTTTGAAGAATTAGTTTTGAGCTGCTGTCCCACTTTAACAACCTCATCACTTTTTACCTAAATTCCTTCACCCATCCCTGCGACAGTCCTTCTTTCATCACTATTGTTGTGAAGAGCTAGTCATTATTGGGTCAAAGATGATGTTTTCCTCTCTGAAAGGAAATTTTACTAAACCATTTCTGTATGCCGTCAATGCAGGCTGTAAAGCAGAACGATGGGGGTGATGGTATTGAAAAGGATTTTTGCTTTGAGATTTTAGTGGTAAGGCCGAGTCAGCAGATGTTGAGGATATAACAGGGGTGTCTAAAACATATTGCTGCATTAATTTTTGATGGGGAGTTTCAACCGCTCAGGTGTACAAAGAGGGGGGAAAAGCCGAACAAAACAGTCCAGATCCTCCAGGGCACAGACACTGCAGTGCCAGGGTCACACTTCTGCTGGCTCTATAAACTTGTCAAAGTGCTTTTAGCCCATGCCAAGGGGGATTTTGCAATCGCTCAGCCTCCATGGATCGGTTTGACTAAGATGAAATTAATGCTTCAATACCAGTTTTTCCCATCTAAAAAATAGAATAGGGGAGGGAATTGGATTTCTCAGCTGCGGTTGTACTATATATAGCCTCGGTTCACTCAACAAATACGAGAGAAATCCATTGCAGCCCCAAATCAAAGAGCTTTATGAGTTATGTCATGTTTAAACCTATCTTCAAAAATAATGACATTTCAGTTTGCTCACTTTCTTGATAGCCTTTACAATTTCTTCTGTTGAGGAAAATTCTGGGGAAAATTCTTCCCCAATTTGTTCTGACTCTGGCTCTCATCAGACAGACAAATATCCTCTCTGTGCTTCAGAAATCATTCAGTATTCTTTACTCATCCAAAAGCTAAATTCAAATAGTTGCACAAGTGTTTAAGGACTGAGCTTGATCTGTATGGACAGCACCACCAAAACGGCTATTTGTAGTGCCCAGCAATGTTTAAAATGTCTCTTACCACTACGATATATCATGCTGTTTTTAAACTCTAAGTCTGGTTAATACTCACAGACGCTTCAAGAAAAGCAATGGAAAAAGAAAGAGAGAGAGAGACTTTATTCATTGGTTCTTCAATTGAAAAAGTGACAGAATAAAGCTAAGTCACAATAATTACATCTATAATTATCACTCCTGCTGGGTGTATATCATTTGGGGTGAGTTTCTCAGTGTATCACATTACCTGCAATTTGCCAGCCACGAATCACATTTTCAAGTGTTGGAACAAAATGGGGAAGCCGTTGCTGGACCTGTATCACACAGTTCCTTGAAATTAGGAGATTACAAATGATTGCATTATGCTTATCCATGATATACTGTTACGTGTTGTCATGGGATTGGTCATCAACCTCCAGACTGGTGAGAGAGAAGCACAAGTGGTTAGGGATGTAATTCTTCACTAAGTTTATTTTGAAGCAATTTTCTTCCCACTAGAAAAAAAGTCTCCAAAAACTACAGTTGCAAATTCTACAGTGGGACCTTGGTATCCATGGGGAAATCTGTTCCGGACCCCCTGCAAATATCAAAATCTGCAGGACGGCAAGACCTGTTGTCTCCAATGGTGGCATGTGCATGTGGCTTTGCTGAGGCCCATTGTCCCTAATGGAGGTGTGGCTGCATGCAGTCCCCACCATTGGAATCAATGTGGGCTTGCTGTCCATGGATGCGTCACTCCACGATGGCAAGTCCACTGTATTTGCAAATTCAGCACTTGTTTTATGCATATAATTGTTTTGCAGAGGAAATAACATTTTCATCATAAGGGTTTGGATGCAACGCTGCCCTTCTGCAGGCAAAAAGCATCTTTTGCTCATGGAAAGGTTGTGTGAGAATACTGAATCTAGGCCCAAAGGAGTTTTTTCACCTAAACAGGAGTCTGTCCTGTCTTCTGTAGCATGAGAAGAGCAGAACTGTTATAGAACTGCATATACCATGACAGAAATTCTGTGCAAGTTTTTGTAGAGCAGCTCTGGCAGCTATTTTTCATTCTGTATTTTTCATTCTATTTTTGCTGAACTCTGCTGCATTCCTATTATTAAATGAAATTTTACTTTGAAGTATTTTGTAAACTTTGCTTTTTAATTTTACTATTTAAAAATGTCATTCGTAAACCCTATATACCATTTATATTCAGTCTGGGGATAGATATAGATATAGAGATAGATATAGAGATAGAGATAGATAGATAAATTTGTTTGCACTGCATCATCAAAACCAGTAGGGATCTTTTCCTGACTACTTTATTTGTATCTGGCATATGCAATTAATCTTTCTCTATCTCTAATCACTTTTGCTGTTACATTCATTGGAGTGATTTGTTTCCTATCTCTTTCACTGCACTGGGGTTGATATGTGGTGATAAGAGCTTCTTAGAGGACAGAAAGAAGGAAAATTGAAAATTGAATTTACCTTGCAATCATTATACAAAATGTGACATACATCAATTATGTATGCTATCCAGGCATATGCATTCTTGAACAAATTGTGCTGATGGGCTGGAAGACTTGCATAAAGACAGTGTCACTGTGTTGTTGTTGTTTTAATGTTTGTTGCTGCAGAACATTTTCCATGTCGTGAGCATCGAAAGAAATATTAGAATGATGTGCTCATGATAAGAGCAAATTCACTAATAAAAAAATAAGCCTAGAGTCACAAGAGAATTTTGAAGCCATGTAGTCTATGCCTCTGCCATGGCAGAAGACTTCTTGGAAATACTGCGAGGTGGCCATCCAGCTTCTGCATAAAAATGTCTAATGAATAAGGGTCTGCTACATCCTATGTACCACTGTTGAACAGTGAATACCATCGGGAAGTTCTTACTCATATTGAGTTCAAATCCTTCGTCTTTTGATTTGAATCTGTTGGTTTGGGCTTAGTTTTCCACTGAAGAGAGAACAAACAGAAACCACTCCACTGGCTGCCCATTGGTTTCTGGGCACAGTACAAGTTGTTGGTTATCACCTTTAAAGCCATACATGGCTTATGCCCAACCTATCTAAGGAATCGCCTGCTTCCATATAATCCGCCCCGTGCACTTAGATCCTCTGGGAGGAATCTCTTGCAACCTGTGAGGACCAGATTGGTTGCAACCTCCTAGAGGACCTTTTCTGCTGTTGCTCCCACCGTATGGAACGGCCTGCCGGATGAGATCCATCAAATATCCAACTTAGACAGAGTCAGGAAAGCTGTCAAGATGGATCTCTTCTGGCAGGCCTTCCCAGAACTGGCCACGTAAAGATCCCCCATATTTTTCTGTATTGGTGTAATTCTGGTTGTGTCGACTCTGCCCATTGCTAAAGTTGTTTAGATGATTGTGATATAGGAGTTTTAATCAATGTTTGGCATTTTAATCTTATAACTGTTGAATTCTTTTTTAAGGGGGGTATTGTATATATTTGTATTATTTTATCTGTTGTACACCACTTTGATTGCTTTTACAAAAAGCGGGATAGAAATAAAAGTGTTATTATTATTATTTAGAAACATTTGCTCTACCTTCTATGTTTAGCTTCTGTAGGAAGATCTCTAAGGAATGAGAGTCTAATGAATGAGACAATATGCACCGCCGTTGAACAATGAATACCATCAAGAAGCTTTTTTTTTAATGTTTATCACAAATTTACAAATGTCATATCAGTGCTTCAATGCCTCTTTTCGAGGCTAAATGCATCCATCTCACTTAATCTGTCCTCAAAAAACTTTGTGTCCAGGCACTCCACTAACATCTTTGCCTTCTTCTGAGCACAATCTACTTTGCTGATACTCTTCTTATACTGAAGTCAGAGCTCAGAATTGGGCAAAGTGGTCCAAGTGTGGTTTGCCCAAAGCATTACATCTGGACACTATTCTTACATTGATGCAGCTGGTGCCATTTTATCTATCTCAAATACCATTCCTGGGGGGACAAAGTAGGATATAAATTAAGAAAGAAGTAATTATCGCAGCTTTTTATCCATCCTAGTTGTTGTTTCACTTGTGCTCTACTAACCTCCCAGCTCCTTTTTACTGCTATCAAGGTAGGCGTTATTGTATCTGTGAAATGATTCTTCCTACCTAAATACGAAATTTCACTTTTAGCTCTAATGAAAATGAAATCCATTTTGCTGTTTTGGTCCAGCACAGACTTTTGTCGATGTAGGTGGCAGGATTATAAAAATAACTTCAGCTACTCTGAGGCTCTGAGCAAAATTACTGCAGATGCAGGAATAGTTACAAGCCCACAGTTAAAGGTTAAAAATCCCAGGTAATACATACTATTTGCTCTATTATTGGACTAAAAATTTCATTAAAGCTGAATAGTAATGTCCCCGCAGTGACCGTTTCCTTGGGCTATTAGACGACTAACCACAAATAACCCATAATAAAAGGTTGTCAGTTTCTCCCAATGCCGCAAGCCCATCCAAGCAGTAAATATAAACCACAATTATTTTAAAATCCCATTCTGGGGCAGCTTAATTAGATTTATATTTTTAAAAACATACGTCAACTATGGCTTCCTCAGTAAGGAGAGTATACAAGACTAGCTAAACATGACCACATTTTACTTGCTGTTTTTCTATCTGATTTTTGTTCTTGGAAGTTTTAATAACCGTTCATGCGTGGAATCTTTGGAAAAAAGAAAAAATATGCAATGTGTTCTCAATCCATATGATCACTTTTGATGTTGCCTGCTGATCATTTGTATATTGTTTTTGGGCTTTTTGCTAACCTCAGCACCTATATAATTATGAAGCAGGGATAAAACGATAGATTTAGAACATTTTTATTCTCATTTACTCCTGAGCCACATTTAAAAAAAAAAAATCACAGCCTGCCTATTGAAATTGTTCAGCATCTGCTTTGTTGCACAATAGCCTACCAGGCTTGTTTTCTACATACCAATGAACAAGAAAACGGATTGAAAACAATAATTATACTGGACAAATCAGTTATACAAAACAGACTAAAATGCTGCAGAAGCCAATTATTTAATTAAGTAATTATTATTAAAATAGTTCTAGGGATGTAGGCTATCACCAGGAAGAGTAGAAGGTTTCCTTCTCTCTATATAACCTGACTTTCCAGAAGAGCAAGTATTGTCAGAAATCTGAAACCAGGAAAGTCACCCGGACTTGATGGATTTACAGAAACATACTATAACAAAACTGGAGGATATAGTAAAGAAATCCCTTTAAGATACACCAAACTCTATTCTAAAAGAAGGCCATGAGCAAACAAACAAAACAAACAAACAGCTTCATTTATATACTGCTTCATACTGCCTAAGGAGTGTCTAAGCGGTTTACAACTATAAGCTACTTGCCCCCAAGAATTTAGCGACCTCGGAAGGATGCAAGCCTGAGTCAAGCTTGAGCCCTTTTCCTGGTCTTGAACTCGCAACCTTATGGTTTTGAGTGAGTGGCTGCAGTACGGGCATTGAACCACTGTGCCACCAGAGCAGTTGAGGACAGGGGGTCTTGGAAGTGTCTTGCTCATAGGATCCCCATGAGTCGAGGTAAACATGACGGTGGTTAACAACAAGAAGCAGATCTAAAGAAGCCTTTTGTTTATTTCGAGCAGCGTGATCACAAAAAATATTCCAGCTGTATGTCATCATTTTACCAAGTTCTCTCAAAAGCCCGTTGCCAGCAGCCCTATATTTTTGAGTTATGTTAACCAGTCTTTTTAGTGACAGACTCATTGAATGCTACATTAATTTAGAATTACTATTCCAGTGGATGCCTTGTCATAAATGTTGTGCCTTCCCTGTGATATTTTATCTTGATTTTTTTAAAAAAAAAAAAAAAAAAAAAAACGATCTTATGCCAGTACTACTAAGATCCACAATGCCATTTCAGATGGAAAGTTTCTGTTTCCCTGCGATCTTTGTGTTCAAATATTTCTACTAAGGGCACCATTCCAGGATATTCTTTTCTTCAAGCTGCATTAAAATGAATGAGAGCTGTACAGGACTGCTACTCCTCTTTGGTGTAGCTGTTCCTTTTGATAGATCATGTGCACAAACCTCAGTAATGCCTTACATATTTTGGGCTAAATCCTGTTGTTAGTCTTGACTAGAGTAGACCCATTGAATTAATGGGAAGGAATATCTGTGTTCACCATTCAACAGTTGGTTGAATGGATCTACTCCAGTTGGAATCCAATAAGATGCCATCCATGAATTAAGATGGTATGTTATACGCAAGGTTCAGTGTCCTACATATTGTCCATCATTAAGTACCATAAAGCAAATATATTATGCTGGCAGAGTTTGCAATGCCTTATAAACTTGTCACTTACTTGTTCTTTACATGCTCATTATCTCTTAACAAAGAAGCGCTTTGCAAGACTACAAGGAGGGAACATTTTATGTGTGCTAAATTCTTCCATTAAAAGGATATGTGACAAGGAGCTGAGGCAGCCGTTTTTCAAATGTAAACACACACATATAATTTTCGTTTTGGCAAACATCTTAAAAATTTAAACGTGCAGAACTGAAGGGTTGAAATCTTAATAGGCTTTCTTCTATTCCCCCACCACCAACCAGCAATATATAACAAGGGTGGCAGTCCTGTTTTTTATGGACATCAGCACCTTCAGTTTTAATGGAGCCGGATTGCAGATCAAAACTGTAAGCTGTATGTAAAGCTTTTGTGTGTACAGAACTTCTGATGCAAATATCTATAATTTGCTTGGAATGGAAGGCACAATCGTTTTCCAGTTCCCTCATTAAAATATATCTTTAAATGTTAACAATATCGCCTCTAAAGGTGCTGGAGTCCAGGTTAGCAACTATTTTTAAGTAGACAACTTAAAAGTTAAGCAAAACTGCTTATAGTTGCCTGCTGTCTTTTTTGCCAAAAGCTACCCATTCATTCTGGATCAGTGCTAAAGTTTGGGTAAGAAGGTGCAGGTCAAGGTTGCCTCTGAAGGTGTTACCCGTCTACATCACATAAGGATTTTAATTAGGAATAAATGAAACAGTACTATAAAACAATTTTTTTCTGAGCCCTATAGCTCTGCAGTTTATGCATTCTGTTGAAGGGATTAGAATTCCAATTTATGGAATTATGCATAGAATTAATATTTAATAGTAGCGCAGGCTTTTGATTACAGTTACCACTGTGATAGAAAATACCTTACTTAAGGAGCTATGAAGAAGAGCAGACAGGATCTTGGAGTCAGATGTGAGCGTTTTACTAATCATTCTTCAAATGCAATGTTTGGTGCTAAAGTTTTGAAACACATGGAACTAACAAACAGTATAAATACTGAATTTGCACATTTGAGATTCAGGTCCCACCAGTCCCGAAACTTAGAGGAGGTTTATCTCGAGCATCGCTGTGAATGACGGTCCCATAATGATGTATAAAAAGTAGACAGTAGAGAGTGATTAAAATTGCAGATGATCTTTTCAAGGTGATTGAAAGTAATAAATTAAATCTTTAAAAGATGGGTGGAAGGATCTGTACAATGTAAGAACAATATTCTCTCCATTACTATGAAAAATTAGACTGCTGAATTGTAGAGTCATCAAATATGCTTCTGCATATTTTAATATCCCGGTGCCTTAAGAGGCCTAAGATCTTGCTGGGACTTTACTGTCTAAGATTGAACCAACCTCTCTCTCCATACTTTCTTATGTTTTGGCTGAGAGACCAAATGAGTTGGACATTTAGATGCTTTCCCCTTCTTATGGTTGCCAGGATTTTGACTGAAACAAGAGACAGATAATCTGACAAACTGAGAGCAGTAAAAACATCAAACATCACATTTTGCTGCTTTTAGTTTTAGCAATAAAAACATCAAAGAAAGCATGCATCAGATTTCAGGTTTCTGCTTCTGAAAAAAATTCAGGGAGGGAGAGAAGAGGCAGGCCCAGCTCCACCAGGGCTTGCCTGAGGCAAGAGGACTCTCCCTCCATACCAACTGCCATCCTCTGCCTAGGGAGGGAGAGAAGAGGCAGGCCCAGCTCCACCAGGGCTTGCCTGAGGCAAGAGGACTCTCCCTCCATACCAACTGCCATCCTCTGCCTAGGGAGGGAGAGAGGAGGCAGGCCCAGCTCCACCAGGGCTTGCCTGAGGCAAGAGAACCCTTGTTTATCCACTTTTGTAAACCGCTTTGATCTTTTTTGGAAAGGCGGTATATAAATAAAATAAATAAATAATAAATAATGCTCTGGCCAGTGACTCAATGAGCTTCAAGCATTTTTCTTGCCTTAAATATTGGCATTGTATAAGCTCCTAAACTTATGCGCCTATATTAATGTTGTTGGTTTTTTTTCATTTTGTATAACCTGTAGAATATAAATGAGTACAATAATTTATTTGTTAGCTTGAAATGCTGTTGTGATGGCCAGGTCATATTTGTTAATGTTGTCAGATGGGAGCAGTATTTGATCTGAAATATATTTTTGATCTGAAAATTTTGGAATGGAATTTCTGTATGTATATGGCAACAGAATAGCAGCTCAGGATTAATCTGACCAGATGCCATTTTACAATGGATTGGTAGGTAGCAATGGTACTTTCGTTCCTGGAAAAATGCAGTTCCAGCTAGGAACTGTTTATCTATTAACTAACATCACTTCTCAGTCCTGCAAATGAGCTACAGAAAGCAATGCTTTAGAGTTACTGAAGCCAAGTTGTCCAAATGGGAGATTACTAGAAGCTCAGGTTAAGCATTTCAATGTTTCTAAAAAGAAAAATAAGACATTGTGTCTCCCTTCCTTCCTTCCTTCCTTCCTTCCTTCCTGTTTTGCACCTGATACACCACGAGCATAAAGAAAATAACCCATGCTTGCCAATTTTATATTGTTTATATTTTCCACTCCTGTCACACAAATACACAGTCACCAGGTTGTAAAGACAGCAATAATTATTCTGTAAAGAAAGTTTGTCTTTGCTTTGAAAGGAAATGATCCTGCAAGAACATTGTCAGTATCTGATTGATGGCATGTAGCTCTAGAGATATATAACATTAAGTGTTCTTTGAATGCATATGGATCTGTCACCGTTGTTTTGTATGGCGGGGAAGGAAGGACTGGAATATTTCAGAGTGGAAATTAGTGCTATTGGCACTAGCAAACCACCCTCCTTAAAAATATGCATTAGGCAGGCCGTGCAAGGACAACAAGAGAAAAGAGACAGCCTTTGATTAAACAGTGGATGAAAGATCTGATACTGTACTCATTGCTGCAGAGGGCTATTTGCACTTCAGAAGCTCATGCAAAGGAATATTATAGGATCTGACAGACCTTTTTGGACTTTATGGTGCTTGCGGAATTCCTCAAGAGAGTATAATACAGAATTTATTTGCCAAAGAGTCTTGGACGATTCTACGTCTTTGTTATAGATGGAGATGTGACTGGTACCCTATCATCAAGCCACATTACACAGATGATGAATCAAGTAGCAGAGGTATTTGTTTCTGAGAAGTGCTTTGAAAATGGTATCCAACTACATAACTTCAAGAAGACGTCAACACTGGAGGAACTGTTGGGTCCTTAATTATTGGGAATGCTAAGCATTGCATTGCCTTTAGATTCTGAAATGATTGAAAGGAAATGAAAATATTCGTATCTTAGTCTAGAAAGACTTCATAATTATAAATAAAGATTATTGGATGTCAGTGCAAAGTTAAAAATAAAAACACAAGCTTCAATATTTGTGATGAGTAACTGGCCAGGTTGTGCACTTTTTGCAAAATCATTTCTGGGTAGAAGTGGCAGACAAAGTTTTCACTGCAGTTCACATTTCTGTGCTTGTAAACTTGCCGTGTTAGAACTTTGATATGAGTACTATTCGTTTAATATATATGTTTTTATGAAATCAGATGACAAATGTTATAATTGAGTTCTGAAAAAGTAAGTTTTTTAATGACTCAGTCATCCTGTTTTATGGTGTGTTATTGGCTGGTAATTCATTTCAGTTTCTTGTTAATAATCTTGTAAGCAGTTTTAGTGATTTTCAATTTCGAGCTGCAACATTTGCACCTGCTTCATGATGCAATCTATCAGTTGAGCTGGAAGCACAAAACTAATCTGTTATAGATATTAGATTTGTCATAAGCAGTTATCCTTAATGGTATAATATTTTCAAAATATTAATCCCTAGTGAAATACAGTTTAGATTCGTAATATTTGTGGCGTGAACACTTGCCAATCATATTTTTAATATCAGCCTTCCAAATGCGGCTGGATTAACCTGCAGTGCAAGTTCCATGATTTATATGTTGGTTTATGACTGATTATTCACAGCACTCTGGTAAACCTTTCTGTTCAGACAGCCCTCATTACTCCAGATGGGCTTGAGGAATATCTGGACTACAGTGAAATATTTCCACCATTTAGTTCCATTTATCACCTTAGGCCATGCTCCAGAGAATATTTAATTTGATGTACTTTCAAATTAATTTTGAGCTGCTTAAACTTGCATTTAAGACACTGAAGCTTCTTAAAACATTATGGATACAGGGGGCCCCTGTGCATCTTTGAAACCTAGCCAAAATACCACGCTGCTGAGAAGCCGTCACAAAAGCCTTGCGCACTCATGGATCATCATCGTCATCATTATTTTTATTTGTATCCCTCCTCTCCCCCCCCGTTCAAGTGGCAGCTTACAATTTAAAATAAGTACCGTACAGATAAAAACATCCCAAAAGTGAAGATTAAAATAAAATTAAAGGTAACAGCAATCTCGGATAATGTATTACCTCAATATAACCTTCTTCCGAATAGGAGGGAGGCAGGAAAACTGTGCAGAGCTTTTTAAAAAACTACTATAAGGACTACAGCTCCCAGAGTCCTGCAGACAGTGTGTGCCATATTTCCAAATTCAGCAACTGTGTATAAACCACTTCTTGGAAGAATTGGTAGGATGAGATTCAGCCAAGAGGAAATTTTGCCTTAACCGGGGAACAGGCTGCAAAGGACTTCAGACGGCCACAAGTCCTATTACTGACAGAGCCTTGCAATATCCACAGCTTTTGCCAACAGTCCTCCTGGAGCCATCTCAGTGCTTAAAGCAAAGAACAAGAACAAGCGTGCTTCCCTTACTCTCCCTGTCTTTCCTGTTATGGTGCATAATTTGGTTGAAAATTATTGCAAGAGAGAATCTGGAACTGACATGTGTGAACTTCATAGAGGTCCTACATCTCTCCCTTCTCTGTAATTTACCATATATACTCGACTATAAGTCGACCCCATGTATAAGTCTAGGGCAGGTTTGGGGGACCAAACTATGGATTTTAATATGATCTGTGGATAAGTCGAGGGTAAATCTTAGGGGGACAAAGGATCTAAATGATGAAGCAAAGCAGAATGATGCCAAAAAACGTACAAAATTTGCTGCCTTGAGTCCCTATGTTGGGAGAAAGGCGGGATATAATAATAATAATAATAATAATTATTATTATTATTATTATTATTATTATTATTCTGGTAGGCATAACTGTATGTGCTCGGCCTAAAGGTTGAATGGATGAGAGAGTAGAGGGAGTCATTGCTTTCAGGACACATTACACTCTCCCTTTCATCAGGGGATGGTTCCCTTTTCTATAAGTAAAAATACAGTATTTACATTGATAAGTAGACCCAGGTTTTTGGGGTCAATTTTTCCACTAAAATTTCTAGACTTATACATGAGTATATATACAATATGCAGTGGGTCAGCTCACCACTCAACTGAATTATCTTGTAAGCCATCTGAGCATCTTTGGTGACTTGTGTGGTGCTTGTACAAGTGGGCTATGCAGTTTCATCACAGAGTTATATTTAGTACAAATTACCTTACTTCACGTTATCAGCTAATCTATGTCCTAAAAACTTTTTTTAAAATTATATTAAATGCAAAATACCACTAAGGCTGCTTCTACACTGTCGAAATAATGCTGTCTGACACCACTTTGCTCTGGTTCCATCCTACCGAATTCTGGGATTTGTGGTTTTGTGAGCCACCAACACTCTTTGGCAGAGAAGACTAAAGACCTTGTAAAAGTACAATTCCCCAGGATTCCATAGGATGGAGTTACAGCACTTAAAGCGATCTCAAACTGCATTATTTCTGCAGTGTAGATGCACCCTACATCTCTCTTAAGAGAGACTGTCTTCTTGCTCTTGGGGCACATCCAGATTATTATTCTATTTTTAATCTCTCCAGTCTGGCTCCCCCTCAGTTTCAGTTGTGTTTTGTGGCAGCTGTCTCAAGTTTTCAGGAGTTTCAGTCTTCCAACATTATTTCTCTGGAAAAACATTAAAGCTATCAAAAGGATAATTATACAGCACTCTACATTATGTATTTCTGATTGCAGTAATAGCAGTATAGCACTGTACCTTGGACCAGTCGTCAACAGCTCAAATGCGTCATCCAGCTCTTCTCTCTCTTGTTCAGTTGACACAAAGCACAGCCAAACATATCTATAGCAACTCTTCCAACTATAGTGTGTTCTGGTGCAAGATTCTTTCTCAAATAGTAACACATTTTCCTAATCGCATATGTTTCGTGGAGTTTAGCCCACATCATCAGATACATGAAGTGTGGGCAGTAGTGGATGAAAGTGTGAACCATAAGTAGTAGTCTGTAAAGTGGAAAAATAGGATTGTTTTGGTTGCATTAGACTTGAATAATAGGTAGGGTACATGAAGTCACAAACTGAAGTAGAAACAGGACAAAAGAGACCATATGCATGCAACATTTCCTTTTGTTTCTGGCTTCATGTAACAAATAGGCTTGCAAAGTTGCAACTGCAAGATTATAAACACCAACCTAAAGTTGTTGTTGTTAATATTATTTTTAAGGATCAGGGCATAACCCTGTTTGAAAACAATTTCCATTATCTGAACAGACGCTTTACTCTTATTACATGAAGTGAAAGCATTAAATAGTTCGGAGACTGCTTCATGTCCATGGAACACTGTCAATAATACTTTTATTTATCCAGACAAATGTGATCCGTGTTACATTTTGCCTTTTGCACAGCTTCTTCTAGTAAATCAGATTATGCCATTGCTTTAAGTTGTCTCTGCCTCATATTCCTGCATTTCAGACATTTCTTTTAGGAAAAGAAGGACTCAGAGCAATACATCATTAAGGATAGTATGTCCTGTGATGCCTGGTAGGCTTTCTTTTCTCCTCCTCCTCCTCCTTCTTTCTGTTTTGAAATATCAGATGGAAGCAGACTTTTCTATTAGAGAAATGGTGGAATGGTATGGATTAAGTGGTTTCAGCACTGACAAGTGTGTTATCTTTTTCTGGCTGGAAGCTAAGGTGAGCTGAAATGAATCATGGCTGTGGGAGAAAGGGGGGTAGGTTGCATTAACAAAGTTCTGGAGAGACTTGGTCTGGAGAGACTTTGACCTCTTCAAACCCAGAAGTACAAAAGGGCTTACCTTGCCTTTGCTCCCAGAGTGGCTCTGTTGGATGAATCATTAAGGACAGTGTAAGGTTTCTTTCCCTTTTTAATTCCAAACCCTCAATCTTCTCAAGAGAAAAGACATCATATCAGGGTTTTTTAAAAACTATTTATTGTGGCCAAAGCCTTCAGAGCTTTCAAGTCTCTCCTTGCCAAACAGAATCTTTAGGTCACAACAGACTACACAATGGCGGTCTTATTTGAAGATGCAGAAAAAGCACCCGGCTTGTTTCATTCTCTCTTTTCTGCCTCACCATCAGGTTCTGGGATCAGTGCATACTTATTCCAGTTTAGCTTCTTGCAAAAGAAAATGCCTGGCTGATGTCCGCAGGTCAAAGACTCATCCTCATGAGTGGAAGTAGCTCCTTTGAGACTCCCATGAGTTATTCAACTGTTGGGATCAATCAGATGTGGATCTTTTTGCAGCATGAACCATCAGTGCCCCCACTACTATATCCATGGACCTCCCCAGGTGGACATGCTAGCCATTATGTTTATTTTCATCTGGAACTCTCCTCTTTGGTACACCTTCCATCCCTTTCCTCTCATCACCAGGATCTTGGTAAACCTCAAGGACAATAATATAGACCACATTCTAGTTACACCTTGTTGGCCTTATCAGTTGTGGTTCGCTATGCTCTTGCACCTGTCCTGTCATCACTTTCACGGGCTCCTGTTAGTTTGGGATCTCCTCACCAAGCCAAAGGTCAAATTCAGCTCCTTCATCTTCAAATGCTTTAGCTGGGAAGGTATCCTCCCCCTCTCCCTAATGCTTTAACCACCCTTCATTCTGTGTGCACTGTCAACTATGAAGTCTTATTCCTACATGTGGAGCACTTTCTTGCTTTTCTCATGTTAACTGGCATTGGCTTTTTATCAGCCACATTTTTGGGATCCTGTGTTCCTTAACAGGGCTTCTCAGTGTCTTTGATACAGGTCTATGTCATGTCTCTTTTGGCCTTCATTCAACCCTGAGATTTTTCTTCTTAGTTTGTTCACCCTTTGATTAAACTTCAGAGATAACATTAACACCTTTACCTATCAGATTGCTCCAGCTTGGGATCTACATTTGGTTCTCTGCCAATTTATGAGATGTCATTTTGAACCTCTAGCCTTGTGTGACCTATGCCTTCTCGCATATAAAACTGTGTACCAAGTGGTACACTGCTAGGAGAGCTAGTGGCCATGCTGCTTGATGGGTAGACTGGCCATGCCACCAATTCCACTGAGACAAAGTCATATTTCTGGATGGATGAGAGAACAGAGGAGAGTCAATGCTTCCAGGACAGATTTTACTCTTGTCTTTCACCAAGGGATAGTGCATTCTTTTATAAGAGTTAAAATGCAGTTTTTACATTGACCTGTGGATAAATCAACTCAGGTTTTTTGGGTCAATTTTTTGACTAAAATTTCTAGACTTATACACGAGTATATCTAGTATCTACCTCCAGATATGGCTGGATTGCAAGTCCTAGACTGCATAGCCAATGGTAAGGTATCATCAACCTAATTCTACATTTGGCCTCTGCATGTTTCTTATCCCTAAAATGGTTTCGCTTTCTTTCTTGGATCTGAGCCTGCTTGCAGCTGTTTTTCTGTATTTGAAGAAGAATAAGTAACTTGAGAAGGAGTCTGAAAACAAGGGAAGAGTTATTTTGTTGCCTTACTGGGGCACGCCCGGACATTTTTACTGGGATGGATTTATGCTGGTTTGTGTCTCTCGGTCCAAATGGTGGGGGAGAGGTTTGATTAAATGTTTCTTTATGCCTTGCTGTTGTGATCGCAAAGTAATTCTCGGGGATTGATTTGTGAAACATTCTGAATCAATTAGGCCTTTAATCAGTGAGCAGCCAACTTCAGATGGCCTGTGGACTGATTTTACCGTCTCCAATTGACGGGAACCTAAGCAGGGAAAAAACAGGAAAACAGTTCAAGGGGTGTAATTATCTTCCCTGATTACTGAATTAGAAGAGCTTGTATTTATTTCACTTATGGGTAAAAGGGGGGAAATCTCCTTTTGAAAAACACTTTCAGGCCGTTGCTGAAATACCGGCTTCGTCAACGCTGCATGCAGACATTCAATCATTTCTTTTGCAATAGAAAGAGTTTGCAATAGAAAGTACTTGGCTTGGTGCAGAAGCTCTGGAACGTCTGCTCTTTAGGATGAGCCATTGGCAAAATGTTACAAGACAACTGAAGCCGCAGTAGGGGGATATTGATTTTAATGATTTCTCCATTACCTTAGGTTTTCCCTACAACTGATTGTCAAAATCAAGCATTATTTTTAAAAAAGAGAGAGAGAGAGAGAGATGAAAGTTTCACACAGAAACCACACAATAGATTTCTTAGTTTGCCCTTTGGAAAGACCTGCAGTCATGGCATTGCATTGTGAGTGTGCAAGTCGCACAATGACAGGTTTCTCTTGCCGCAAAGAATAGGCAACATATCACCCAAATGGTAGCGTGTTTTGAAATTTCAAAGAACATAGTCTTTTAGGCTCTCAGCGAAATCAGATGTGAGGTTTACAGCTATAGAAGGTGAAATAATGTTTTAGAGGGCTGTTAGGAATGGATGAATGAATAATAATGCCTTCAGGAAGAACTGCAAAATATGGTGCTTGCACAGTTTGCTCTCTTCCTCCATATATTCAAATGTGTAGTCAGATAAATAGAGTTTTGAAACTTTAGAAATCCTAGTCCTCATCAAAGACTTAGAGAATATTGTTATTGGATACCTTCAAGTCATTTCCAATTTAGAGCAAACCTAAGGCAAGCCTATCACGGGGTTTTATTGGCAAGAGCTTTTCAGAAGAAGCTTTGATTTTGCCTTCCTCTGAGGCTGAGAGAGTGTGACTTGCCCAGGGTCACTCAGTGGATTTCCATGGCTGAGTGGGAAATTTGAACCCTGGTTTCCAGAGTCCTAGACCAGTGCTCAAACCACTACACAATTCTGACTCTTACCTGGAGAATACAATAGCATTTTTCTGCTTTGGGTTCCACTGTATTTAAACTGGACAAGATGGATGGATGCAGTACGGATGTTACAAGTCGCCAGGGCTGGTGAGTAATGTGGTCTTCGGAGAAGGCAGAAGTGGAATGGAAGTAAATTCTTCTCGAATTGCTATTGAATGGAACAGAGAATGGAACGGTGGCTGCTGGAGACAAGACATAAATTGTGAACAAAAAGCAGCATGTCATTTTAGGCTTCAATTTATAAAGGAACAAATTAAAGAGGAACGAAGGCACCCAGTTTGAAAACAGAAAGATCTCCCTCCACATCAGCCCTCATTTAGTTTCTAAATTTGCACTGTGCAAATTGCATATCACCTTCTTATTAGTAACTGCTATGCGCTGTGGTTTATTTACACAGTTTAAACTCCATTTCCATTGGTTTGTTGAATGTTTAATTCATAGGAGAAAAATGCAAAGGCGTACATCATATTTTTCTCAGGGTCAATTTCATCAGGTCACTTCAGCCGCCGATACTTGTCAAGGTGGGTCTAATTTTGTAATGTGTGCTATTTGTGAATATATCAGCTCAGTCATGTAGTCTGTTTTTCATACAAGATGTTGAAAATAGAATCCCATCCTATCACCATCATTTATGTTCTCCTGGCAGGATGAGTAATGGTTAAAATTTACTGTAATATGCCAATACCGATCTCTCTAGCAAGGGCAAAAGAAATGCTCTTGGCTTTAACCTCCATGATCTAGGATTAACAAGAACAAAAACAATTTAGTAGTGTCAGTGGGCACAGAGTTTTTACTGCGTCCTAGAGATCAAGTCTCTGCCCCTAGCAGTTTACAATCTAAAAGGCAAGAGAGGGGAATCAGGTGAATGAAAGTGGTTTGAAAATATATTTTTTAAAGTATATATTCCAAATAGCAAACCTTGATTTTTCATTTTATGTCAGGGGCACCATTGTAATATGCCATTATATTTAATGGGACTTGAGCATCCACAAGCTTTGTTATCCATGGGAGGGTCCTGGAACCCAGTGTATTTTTATGCATTTGTAACTCATGGTGAAAAATGCAAATTTCTTTTTGCATGATTCTACTGCACACGTTGTACAATATCTAGTGCTCACAGCTTTGAACAGAACTTGTTCAGCCTGTGTCTCTCTTGTTTAGTTTTTTCCTCCCTAAAAGGCTAAAGCAATAACACTTTTAAAGCAGGGGCAAATTTAGTGTATTCTATACTTATCTCTGAAAGCATCGCTTTGGTTAAAAAGAACAGTAATTTGTACGATGGCCTTTTCGTCTAATTATAAGGGCTTGACAGAGAGATAAATTGTCTGCGTGGACACTTACTAATTTTTAAACCATCGCCTTGGATCCTGAGATGGCACAAATCTCTCTCATAACCCACTGCCGCCGCCCCCCAATTTTGTAAATGTGATATAATTTTCTGTTTGATTGCTGAGCAGAATGCTAATCCTGGCATATTTCTCTGCCACGGTAAAGGATTGCTGCGGCATTTCCACCCAAAGTTCAGGATGAAATGCCCAGATCTCAGATGAGTTATAGGTCATTTGCAATAATTGGAAGGAAATGTAATCAAGTCACCTCTGTATTATTCAGCGGTAGTGATACCTTTTTATTGTTTGCTAATGAACAGTAAACAAACCTGTCACTAGTCATTGATTCCGGGGGAATGTGCTGTATAATTTATTCCAATAAACAGTATCATATCTACCAAAGGGAGGTGTCTCTTGATAACACAAGGGTTATTAAATACTGTTGAACAAAACCGTCAGTGTAATGAGATTGAAACTGTCTACATAAGAAAAACTAAACTTTATTGCGGCAGAGAGAGTGAAAGCTGCCTCATCCGTGTTGACTTTACATCACCAGTGACACCTCATTAAAGGCTTTGCGCTGTAGTTTTGAGGACCAATTTGAGCGGCGATTTAATAAATTTCAAACGAGAAAGCTTTATAAATAGCAGTCCATGGCTTTGGAATAAAATTTAGCCCAGCTTGGCTTTTGTTTCTTAAATGCACAAATTGCATATGATTGGCATTAACATATCCCAGGAATGCTTTCAAAATATTTGATTTTCGGTTAAACAACTATGATGATGATGCCATTATCTCTTTCAGTCAAGAGAATCTAATATTCCGCTCTCTTATGAGGGAAGTCAAAAGCACTTATTTTAGAGGCATATTGGGTGTTATGCAGGAAACCTACCCCGTCCTTAGTTGTAATATTTCGGTTACACTAATGACATTTTACTTTTCTTTCTGGTATCTGGAAAGGCCTCCCCCCCAAAGCTGCTTTGGGCCCCAATTTTGGGAGAAAAGTGGGATACAAATTAAGATTGGTGGTGGTGGTGGTTATGATGATCTCCAGCAGAAAGAAGGTGTGTTTGTCCTTTTCTTATTTGCTTTGTGATGAACATGTGGATCTAAGGCCAATAAATTGCCAATAAAGTATTTATTTTTAACCTCAGTCTGTGCAGAGACATGGATCCTGAGATTATCCAACACCGTTTGGCACAATCTGCTGTAATCTATCAGAAATGTCTAACATTTTTCTTCATGGTCTTCATGATTCAAACCATGCGGGTTCTTCTGCGCTTCTTTTCATCCACCACCATAGCAGTAACTAAATAAGGAATCTCACTCTCAGTTTTCACCTGGGAGCAGATTCTTCCCTCCCTTCATCTGTATTTTTTTTTCTTTTAAAAAAAAAAAAAGCTTCTCTTTCTTCTCACCTTATTCTCATCATCAGCGTTCATCACCTTTCAAGGGTACTTGGCGATTTATGATCCCCAAGCTTTTCCCCCCCCCAAGAAATGCATGCAGCACAGACATAGCATGCCTTTTATTGATGGACACTCTTGCTCTCTCTCCTGCCTTGGTGAGATTTACTTTGTAGGGAAGCGTAAACAGGCCTTTTGCAGTTGGAGAACCCATCTGAAGGCTTTCTCCTGGGAAAAAGCAATTAAGGTGTAAGATTCTACAGCCTGGTCCCTGTTTTTCAAGCTTTCTCTCCTGAGCATGTGCTCTTGCCCTGCTCCGTCTATTGTGTCCCGATGGTGACAGCAACTCAAGTAGAGTAGGATCTCCAACCATCCATAAATTCATCAGCTCCCAGACTTAACTGAAATAGTTTTGGTACTGATCTCGACACCAGCAGTCAATACGAAGAAACTTCACAGACACCTGTCATTCAGTCTCTGTTGGACATTGACTGTCTTGGCCTGATAAGAAAAGAATAAGAAAGAGCAAAAGATGTGCTGGCCAAGCACATCAAGGGCTGCATGCTAGCAACAGCAGCGGCCCTTTGGACTCTGGTGCTGCCCACTGTAGCTCTGTATAAATCCTAAACATGGAATTAATGTAGTCTTAAGCCAAAAAGTACCCCACCACACATAATACACACACATAAGAAGTCAGTTTCTTGCAAAGGTTTCAGAACATGGACACTACATTTATAGTGTAATTTTAAAAATGGACATCTAGCTCCCAGATGCTGGAGCTTAAAAATAAATTGAAATAAATAAATTCTCTTTTGCACATTTTTATGCTCTTCTATTGATGGTCAGGTATATGTTCACCATTAAATGAATTTATGTTCTGCAGTGAATTACAGTGAGTTACCAGAAGATAAAATCATTTTAGGACTTTTTACACAATAAAGCCTGAGAGGAATCTGGAAGTCATAAGGGTTAGCCATCCAATCTAGAGGTATGAGACTTAGGAAGGACACAAATTATTAGGAGCCATAGGAAATGTAGACTCGGTTTTGATCAGTATTGTCCATAGAGGATGTTAATTTAGTTCTAAAATGTTGCTGGCTCTAATTAAGGAATAAGCTGGACTTAAAGAACTTCCCATTTCTCCCATTTTATGTTGTTATATCATGTCAGTAATATGTGAACTCAGAAATCATACTTGTTTACATGATTAGATTGTTAAAGAGATTTACCTTAGAATTTGCTGTCGAGACACTGTGTCATATGAAGCTACAGCAAAATTGTTTGCTTCTTACTTTACATCTCTCATCTCAGTGTTTGATGATTTCTTGATCAGTGTTACAGTCTGAAACACTATCGTAATTGTGTAAATGCAGACATTAAAAATGTCATGATATGTTTTAAGATACAGGGAAATGTTTGGAGACACAAGCCAAAAGACACAGAAATTCGCTGCTTATCATTGCCTATGGCCTTACTAGTGGCAGCACTGTTGTGGATGGTTTCATATTAGTCATGGGATGACAACCAGTTTTAATTTTTCCTTAGTGGTTTGACTCTAGCTTGGGTTTTCAGACAATAGCAATAGCAGTAGCAAGTACATTTCTATACTGCTGATCAGTGCACTAAAGCACTCCCTAAGCGGTTTACAGTGTGTCAGCTAATTGCGCCCAACAAGCTGGGGACTCATTTTAGCGACCCCTGAAGGATGCCAGGTTGAGTTGAGCCTAAGCCTCTGGCTGGTATTAAACTTACAACCTTGTTGAGAAGAGCACACAGGATCAATTTGACATGAGATTTTCAATGTTTGGCTGTCATGTAGGGTTGAACTCTGGTGCCAAAACAAACTAAAGTCCCAGAACTCCATGGCAGGAGGAGTCTGCCACTGTGGCAAAGGAGAAGGTGAATGTGCCCCCTTTGTCTGCTGTTCCCCCATTAGTCCCTTCTCACCGGGTGACACCTGGGGAGGGGATGCCACTTCTAAGAAGCACGGATGTAGGTGAGCGATGTAGAGAGTGTGGGCAGAAAATGCAAGTACATGACAATTAGATTACATTGAGAGTGCTTACCACTGGGGGGAAAAAATCTAAAATGCTGGCAAACAGTGGCATCACCATGCTTGGTGTCACTTAGTGCAGTGACTGTGTGCAATGAGGGCATCTCTCTGCCTCTTGAGATGCCATTCCCCACTGTGTCTTCCAGCCAAACTCATGGAATAGAGAGACTCTCTCCTCATTCGCAGTCACTATCAGCAAATGTGAGTGTGTCTGTTTGCTGGAAGGCCTGGGGGCGCATGGGAATGTGGCACTCTGCACCCTCCCAGTGACACCTCTGCTGGCAAACACAGTGCCCAAATGTTTTGCAAATCTCCAGTTTTGCAATTCAATTTCTTCAGTTTTCATCTTATCAAAATGAGTGCAAATCATACCTTATTTCTTTGCTTTTTGAAATCATGCCAGGATGGTGGGGGAGACAGACATTATTCTATATATCCTATATAGAACACTATTCTACATGTTCAAAATTCAGAATGAATAGATTCTGACACAATCAAAGTGAATGTTTTAAATGGGTGACTCCCATTATGTTCATGATGCATCAGGAGACTGTGTCTAGTCAGTAATACATTCTTTTAATGTTTTCGGCTTCCATTCAGTCATTTCTACTGTTCATTTTACATTCCCAGAATTATAATCAGATGTGAGTATTATAGATGAGGTGTTGGAGGAAAATGTGTGTGTGTGTGTGTGTGTGTTTTTCTGTCTGTTTCCATGTTGGGGTAACCCTCTATGACCTGATATTTTATCATTATGGTGGCCTGCCCTGAAAATACCTCAAATGTCCCCAATTGCTTTGGTTTAGTAACTGATGATGAAGAAACTGATACCAAGGAGCTAACCCCCCCTTTCCTACTCACCTAAGTACTGTTTGTTTTGAACTGACCAATTGGACTGAACATCAAGAGAGAAGACTCCAATGGCTGCTCCCTGAATCTGAGCATCCCGCCCTCATCTGGAAAATACATCTTTCCAGTATTAGGCCAACAGGACAATAACTATTTAAAACAACCAGTACAATAAACGGACAGGTGGGTCAAAGAAGGCAACAGTTCTTATCTCCATCAGGCAAAAAGACAGGCCCTCACCCTTGGATACCCAGTGCAAGCCTGCAGAGTCAGGATCTCAGTCTTGCGGAGCCAAGTCCCATTAAAGAAGCAGGGGTCCAAGGCAGCAGCAAAACCAGCAGCCTCTTCCTCCCTATGAACCACAGTCTTCATGGTCCTCTCTCTTTCTGCTCAGGTTGTGTCATGAACTCTGGAATTTTAATCTGACCCAGGATAGTTTATGATGCAGTGGATCAAGTGGTTAAGACGCTGACTTGGTTGGCTGCAAGATCAGCAGATTGGCAGTTCGAGGCCTGGGAGCTGCATGATGGGGATGAGCTCCCATCAGTAGTCCCAGCTTCTGCCAACCTAGCAGTTCGAAAGCATGCAAATGCAAGCAGACAAATAGGTACCACTTTGGTGGGAAGGTAAACAGTGTTCTGTGCAATCACACTAGACATAGGATCACAGAGAAGTCTCTGACAACGCTGGCTCTTCGGCTTAGTAATGGAGATGGTCAGACATGACTTGACAACCTTGTCAATAAGGAATATACCTTTACCTTTATGTTTAGTCTAGGACAGTGGTTCTCAACCTTCCTAATGCTGCAACCTACAGGTTGAGAACTGCAAAGAGGTCACAACCCACAGACTGAGAACCGCTGCACTAGAGTATTATAGATTATGGCACCAACCCTGGGTCTTAGGCGACCCCTGTGAGAGGGTTGTTCAACCCCCAGAGGGAGATTACTTCTAGGTCTTCTTAGTGGTTATTCACTCAAGAAAACTTCAAGAGCTGCCATTTCTAACTGTGCCCACAACTCAGAGCAGAGAGTGGCCTACCATCTCACTGAATGAGATGAAGCTCTGATCATTCATTATCCCAGAAGGAGCAGTTTGGTAGAGACACAGCTGGGGTTAGATCAGGTTCCAGATTCTGAAGCTGTTTTCATTCATGGGTGTCACTGACCAGTGCTAGCTGACATCCACAAGGCAAAGGTGAAGACCCGAGAAACCTTTTAGTCACCAATAGCTGTTGCATAAGCAGTTGCACCAAGATGCACGGTCCTGGTCTCGTTGAATCAATACCTTTCAACCTTATGCTTGTTGTCTGTGGCTAATGTACCATATATTTCTTCTTCTCTCCCCACCCCCTCCTTCTTAAACAAATACTGCCATGCTTCAAGTGCTTTTCCAGCTTGTAGGGGGGAAAAAGTTATAGCTTGGGATGGAGCAGAATGGTGTTCTGATTAACGTGATTAAAACTGTATACAGCATGCATAATTAACCTTTGCGCTGGGCTGTCATGGGGAGCTGATGCATTTAGCCGATACTGTATCTACCCACGGCAGCGAGCGTATGCTCCATGGCCATTTTTTTCCTCTCAAGAATTTTCATCACTTGAGATAAAGAGCCGGCCGGGGGCTGGGGAGGCATCAAGGCGGTATTAATCGTCTCAATGGCTTTATAATTTCCCCACTATTTTGCTGCTCATAATCAAGAAAAGAAAGAATGCCGCCTTAATCCTGGATGCCAAGGTCAATCATTCTTGACCCCTTTTGATATTAAGGATGTCATAATTATGAAAAGATTACTTAATGAACACAATGTTCCCTTTAATAATTGCGGCAGGGGAAGCGGAGAGACCGTATTTTACGCAGGTTAGCATCTGGAAAACAAAGCAAAATACTGCCTTTCAGGCAGGGAAAGAGAAGCTGCTGGTTTTGCCTGCCGAGGCTAAGCTGGAGGAAATATTGTTGTGACTCTTTAACAGTTGGTCAAGCAGCGGGAAGGGCACATTAGCAAAGGTGGAGTTGAAAAATGGACAGGGAAAGCAACACCAGAATGGTGGGCAGGAGTGGGAAGAGAGGAAAGTGGACCCCCAAATGATCAGCCAGAATATAAGAAAGTCAAAAGGTCGTGGCAGACAGGCAACATCGCTTAACATTAGGTCCCCTTGGTGAAATCCTGCCAAAATGATGCACAAGCAGCCAGGTTTTTTCCCCTTAAGTTGTGTACTCCATTATAGAAACATGCTGGGTGATGAGATTTGTGAAAAGCATGACCTTTTTTTTAAAATAAAAAACATGCTTTATAGAAGGAATGGTGCCAGGGCTCTGGAATCTTTGTTGCTCAACTTGATCCTTGATGTTGGATCAGAAAATGCTATCCCCGTTCCTGCTATCTTGTCTGAACGATGCATAGGTTTTTCTTGGTGTAGAATGCTTAGAAACTGTGTCACCTGAATGCTTGAATAATTGTGAATATTTATTGTCCATTTACTTCCATGTTGCCCTATCTGCTGCCATACATATCCTTGGAAAAGAAGAAAGAGGAGGGTGGAATGGTTTGTCTTAAGTTCAAAATAGAGGTGTTTGGTGAATTTTGTAACCTGCATTTGTCAGAATAAACCCCTAGGAAGAACATAAATGTAAGGAATTTTGTATGGTTTTTTTTGGGGGGGGGGGGTTTCAGGCTATGTGGCCATATTAAAAAAGAGTTTATTCCTAACGTTTCACCAGCTTCTGTGGCTGGCATCTTTCTCTGACGATGCCAGCCACAGATGCTGGTGAAACATCAGGAATAAACTTTTCTAGAACATGGCCACATAGCCCGAAAAACCTACAAAAAACTATGGATGCTGGCCATGAAAGCCTTCAAGTTTTGTATGCATTTTGAGTTGTGGGCAACTATTTATCTAATTCAAAAAGAGAAAAACAAAGACAAGAATCTTGCTCTTAGAGATTTTGAACTCATTGTTTCTTGCAGTCTCTCTCTGCCTTAACAACACTGAAGAACCAGCATGTCTGTATCCATTACTTTCATTTCTGTGTCTGCGTAGCCAGCCTTCATATTCATGTCATGAGCTACATTTCATTCTCCTGGGAGAGTGAACTTAATCCACCCAACTCAATTTTAGTATCAATACAAACTTCGTTTTCAAGGCACCCAAAGAGAACCTTTTCACATTCAAATATGATTTTTGAACATTTGCTGGATGCCCTGGGCACTGTGTGTGGAAATATGTGATAAAACTTTGAAAAACAAACGAGAAAACATTGCAAAAGCATGTGAAATAAAAGCCACGACAGACTTAAAGGAATGTGGATCAGTTTCTGAAAGTCCACATTATACGCCCATTAATAGCATTGAACCAACTGGATAATGTTCTCTTTTTCCGATCATATATCAGTTTATTAGGTGGCCTTTGGTTGATTCAGTACCACATTTGTAACTGGAGATGTTAATGATCTACTTCACAGGTCTATTGCAAATATGTCTGATGTTATAGCCGTACATTAAATGTGTTGTAGAAATCATAAGTGAGGACAAGGTTGCAGAGATTGCATCTTCAAATCCATTCCATTTCTCTTTGGCCTAATAGCCTCAATTGAAGTTGTGGTTAAAGATTTTGATCTATCAGTAAGCTCATGTTTCACCTCCTTTATTTTTTTAAAATTTTATTTCGCCATCAAGGATATAATATGTTTTATTATAAGTAGATTATTCTGATGAGAAGACAAACTCGTAATATCTGTTGCTGTCTAAAGGATTACATGGAAAATCTCCAAACGTGATGGAGTTAACGCTTTCTTAGGAAGATGCATGATGAATTCAAAAGATGCATGAATTTTATTCAAAAATGGTTTTGACTTTGGCTTTTGAAGAAGGGAAGCATTAATACAAATGGTCAAGGCTTTGGTTATCTCCTAGGAGTTATGACCAACTGGGATATTTTGCCTCCGGCTGCCGAGGCCAGTTGCTCATTAATTCCCATGAACTGCCCCAGGCCATGGTTGTTGATGCTAATCTAATTCATTTGTTTTGCTATTAAACAATACAAAAAAGAACTTGTTCCCATTTCCACACTGAGTCCTTATTTTCTCCCGAGAGCTGCGAATAATCACTCTGAACTCAATACAGTGTCATAGAAATCTGGGGATTTTAAAGATAATTACTTGACATTCCAGTTACCAGATGGATTTGTCCCCTCTTCTCCCTTATAACCTCACTTGTGGGGTGTGTGTGTGTGTGTTTGTGTGTGTGTTAAGATGATGAAGGACGACAATCATTGGAAGAGAACGCTGCCACACCATAATGGGCTCCAGCAGTTAAATAAATGCAAGGGCAAAGCACCATTTCTTCCGAGGAAAGGGGTGGCAGCGAAACAGTTAAAAGAGCATTATCAAACTAAATGCTTGAAAGAGCGAGTATTGCTTTATCAGAAGGAGGCCTATGGGTTAAGACCACCCATTGCAAGTTGTCATCTTGCTAAATCAGACAACAATTTTGTCGCTTCTGAGCAGATGATGGGCAGATTAGCTCCCACAATGGTAATATGTGAAGAAGAAAAAACACTATACCCTGTGTGACTTTCTAATAATAATAATAATGATAATGATAATAGTATTTATTTATATCCCAACTCTCCCTATGGATTGAGGTGGGTTACAGTGAAAATAAAAAATACCTAGTACAACTATCATCAACATAATGCAACCACTCCCCTGCCCTCCAACCCTCCACCCTCAACATAACCATTAAAACAAGTTAGGCAATAAAATAGTTAAAAACCATTTAAAAACAGCAGATGGGAGTGAGATAACTTGGGGACAGGTGGGGTAGTCCTTTTAATGGGAGGTCAGTCTGGGAAGGCCCTCCGGAAGAGATCTGTCTTGACTGCCTTTTTAAAGGCGTCAAGAGAAATGATATGACGGATCTCCTCTGGCAGCTCATTCTAAAAAACATTTTCAAAGCCCCAAATTGTTTGGAACTGGTCTTAAGGACAGCAATTCTCACACCTCTCCCAAGCTGCAGCAGTACCTTGACTCTACATTTCTGTAACTTAGCGCTTTATCTTCATTTTCTTGTCTTACAAGTATCATCTCTTATGGCCTTTGGCCCAGCAATCCTCCTGTTTATGACCTTGGCCTCCACGTTAGACTTTGCTGACCTGAGAGTTCATCTTCACGGTCCCAGTAGATGCTTCTGCTGTTTTGCCCTCTGGCCTTTTATTCTCTCTTCTTTGTCCAAACGCTTTTTTAGTGGAGCCAGAAAGACTGATTTGTTGCACCAGACGCCCTGGAAAAGTTCTCAACAGATTGCCACCTGTCACTGTGTTTCTATGGAAGTGATACAAACCTGGATCATCATCAAATATTGATAAATATCCTATAATATAGTAGGTACTGAACAGATACCTGACTGCAGGCTTACACTACAAGTACACATGATACAAAAAATGAGAAAGAAATTAATGGTAGAAAGAAATTTATCGGAAAAAGGCTTAAGATTCAAAAAAGGAAGAGCGAAGTCAGAGGTATAAACTCATATTGAGAGTAAAACAAGGAAATATGAGAGGGAAGGGGGCAAGGGGACCAAGGCAGAAAATTACCAAGAGAGGCGGAATTAAACAAAGGAGAGAGGTCAGAGAAAGAAAGGAATAGATAATACATAAGAGGTAAGGAAGAAAAAAGGAGAAAGTAATAGATTTCTCCTGTCAGAGCAACAGGAAATTAAAAATGATGACAAAGGGCTAGATTCATGAAGAGATTTGAAAAGGAGGTGGTGGCAGAGTTTAAATTCAACCTAAAAAGCAAAGCGAAAAAGTTAAAAGACTGGGAAAGAGAAACAATGCAGTGTGCAAAATAAGTAAACTAAAAAAATATTGAATGTCGACATTAATGATAACAGTAATAAGGGGATCTATAATTTCTAGGGATTGTGTTAATGATTGCAGTGTTGTACATGCTTTCCTTGAATTCGGTGGTAAAGAACAGATACACTTAAAGAATAAAAGGCAATGGGACGGAGCAGACAGGCAGCAAAAAGTGGCTTGATCCTGCTTTTTCCAAAAGTGGGTCAATACCCCACTGCCCATACAACCCATTCCCAAGGTGGACTGAATATGCATGGCCTGGCCTCATGGCACAACATCAAGCCATTACCAACACTGGGTAATTTTTGTTGCCTCCCTACCATACATATGCACCGTTGCACAAACACATCACCGGCGAACTCCAAGTACCACCCATGTCTGCCCAGATGCCATCCCATTGCACCCCTTTGATCAGCCACACAGTTGCACATGCAATGGTCTGCCAGGACAGAGCACTGGTGTTTCAGTGTGTGAGTGATACCATGGCAAAGCACAATCATGAGTGAGTGATATATTGGCAAAACACATACATTCCCCCTTCACTCCCCCTTCACCCCATGCCCTCTGGTCAGACTGTCTTGTTTGTGTATGTCGCAATTGCATCCATTGGAGTTGTCACACTTTCATTTCTTTGCTTTGCCACAGCCCTGCACTTGCATTGGCATGAGGACTTGCATTTTCTGTCTCGAGTTGGACTATCCTGGCTTCTTTTTGCTCCAGTTTTTAGCCCCTGAGTGTGGCTTTGGTCCAGTTTCCAGCCACTTTTGCGGCATGTGGCATCTAAACACCCTGCCTTCACGCTGACTGGAAAGTGCTGTCTCTTGCCCAAATGTTTCACCCCAATGTTATCTATAATATGGGAAGAAAAAAAACCCCCAGTATATTCTGAGATAGATCTGAGTCACATGCAAAAAGTAGAAAGATAGATATTAGCAAAAAGAAGTCGAGATAAAAAAAACAAAACAGGATTAAGAGAGAGTACTGACTCCTTCAAACAAGACAACAATAAGCAAACCCCAACAAAAGGAGGAACATAAGGATGAGCATAAAGCAATAATCACAGATGAAGGGGAGGCACTTTATGACTTGCAATAAAACCGCGAGTTTTCATTTTCCAGGAGTTTTTGTAGACAAAGCATAGGGCATCTTACTGAATAAAGCAGTAAAATTCCAATCACAGATTACTGCTCCATTCTTTACCCGGCAAAAGTGCACAACAATGACACTTTGTCCAGCATATCATTTCAAAACAATCGCAGCAATCCTACAGTGGAAATGGCTTAGATAAATTATAGATGAAAAACCTACTTTATTTAGAGCTTGGATCCAATTTGAGGAGATCTGTATGCATGGGTACAATCTGGTGATATTTATGCAGTGTGTGTATACTTGAAACATGTGGTATAAGTAAGTACTGCATTGACATAATTTAAAGAATTTCAGATCAAAGGTAGCAAATGCCAAGGATTCTTATATCATCTTTTAAAACTGTTTTTAGCCTCATGTACCTACCCTGAGATATGCTGAGCTCAATTTACCTTCTCAGTACATACACAAGAAATCTAAGGTATTCCAGTTAGCATGGATGTGATCTGGAAGCAGAAGTAATGCAAACAAGCAGCATGTGCTTTGAATGCTCCTAGCATCCCTTACAAAACACACACACACAAACACAAACATCTCTGCTGCTTAAAATAAAGAAGTTGCCCAATGCCTTGCAGAAAATCTCTGGCTGCCTGTTCCTTTCTGGACATAACTCAAAATGCTGCTTGTGACCTACAACGTTGTGTGCAAAATTGTATGCATGCGTGGAGTACAAAAATGAATTATAGGAAAGAGATGTACAGAATATGATGACCAACAAGGCATAGTAGAACAGTGCTCAAATTTTGCATACTATTTTCATGCGGGGGCAGTTGCAAATTGGTACAGAAATAGGCTGAAGACTGGAGAACTGAGAAACTAGAAAAACCAAACTTTACAAGTTTGTCCATCCAAGAATTCAAAAACAATATCTTAGAAGTCGACCGTCTTTGTCTGTAACTGTTTGTGCCACCATTAAAGTTACCTTACGATCGAGTGATGCTAAGATTTTTTTTTTTAAATCCTATATCTTTAAATGGGAACTATAAAAGGTACCATGGTTAGCATTTACAAGGGACACAATTCAGAATAAAAGCTTGCCAGGTATTAGTTGTAAAAAGTGAAGTGGGGAGGGAGGATTTTGAAGCATGGTCAAGGTCATTGCCTGCTTTAATGGAACTCCAGAGATAAAGCCTTCCCCCTTCACATCCCTATTGCTTCCCCAAGAGTTAATACAGGACGTGGCTAAAGGCAAAATATGACCCACAGCTTTTCTTCTCAGTGTGAAATATATTGAGATTGCTGGCAACCACCAGGGTAATGGCTGGGGTACCCTTTCTACTGTCCAGAAGGCTGCCAAAGACATTCGAGTCCAAGTTACAGGAATAACAGACTTCCATATGTCCTTCAAACAGTTCAGCAATGCATTATTTTTTTAAAAAAACAGATCCAATTATTGTTGTTTTCATGCCTCCACTGTAGGCTGAAATCCTGCTGTGTTGCCATTGTATTCATATTCTTCTTTTCCTCCACTAACAACAACAAAGTGGAAGGGGTTTTTTTTTTGGGGGGGGGGGTTGCATCTTAAACAGATGACTTGGCTGAGCTGTCTCCTGCAGATCCATCAGTGCAGAAGGCTTTTCAGATTCCTTTGCTCAGATAGGGTGTTCAGGGCGCACAATGCTGGGCCACATTCCCACTTACAGATAAATCAGTGTGTGGTCTGAATTGATGAATCAAGTCAACAGCGGGAGCATGGTTCCCACTACATTTGCCCCAATTGTCTTTTTTCCCTCTAAAATAATCCACTTGTGGTTCACATTCATGCATGAATCAATTCAAAATGGATCCACTCCAGCTGATTGAAGGGCAAATCTAAATTGATTCTGATCCGCATCTGATTCACACTTGTGCGGAATTGATTTATTGAAAAAGACACAGAAAAAAATCAGCGTCAAAAAGATGCGGGTTAAATGGGTCTGGTGCACCCCCCCCCCAATGAATCGCTTCAGCAGTTTGATTTAAGTGGGAACCAGGGTCATTTGAACCAGTTCAAACCGAATTGCGATCCAGTTTAAAAGGTAGTGGGAATGAGGCCCTGAACGTGTTTCCTCATGGCTGACCCATGGCATTTTACCAGCTGAGACAGTGTAACAAACACCCAACAAACCCCACATGCAAACGAAGGGTCATCATTACCAAAGGCAGCCAAGTTATTTTTTCGGGAAATCCAACAAGCAACTCTCCCCATCTCTAGCAGTAAAAAACACAAAACCGGAAAACGAAAAATTAGCTGTCCTTTCATAATGCTACAGATCTGCTGGAGGAAGCAACCTCAGTCTGCCTAATGGAAGGGCTGCCCCAGTAACAGTAATGGAAAGCGTTGCCCCAATCTCAGTAACTGATAACAGAGATTAGCCAGCCAGCACTGCTCCTCCTGTACACAACACACACACACACACACACACACACACATCATTTTCTTCTCTCTTTTAATGAAACGCTAATTAGGAATTTGGCAGCGAATACCCAGCAGAAGGCAGGGAGTTGACTAAGCCGTGTTGAAGGAAACAGGCAGAGGCAGGAGGAAGGAGACAGCCATGCCAAGTGGGACAAAAAGGAGGAATCGGAAGTTTTGACATGACAGCTAGTTGAGCAATTAGAAAAGTAAAAAGAAAGATCTACAGAGCAGAAAGTTTAGACAAGTCCTGCAGGCGACGGCAAACATTTCCAGGTGGTCAGTAACTGTGTGGTTTTGAGTCAGCAATTGAAATTCAGCCATTGGTCTCAAAATATAATAACTATAATAAATACATATTATAAAAACGTAATAATTAAAATGTAATAAATAAGAATAAGTGATCGGTAAGCATTTATTGATCAGTTCGAATGCAGGATGTAGAAGCTATCTCGGGTGCCGGACAGAGACAAATGGGATGCGTAAGAGTCAACCAGGGTAGTGAATTATATACTGGAGTGTGTTGCTGTTTGTTCTGCTGCAGCCAGAGAGAGCTTCTTTAAAAGCTATTAAAGTGGCTAGCCATGAAAGACCAATGGAGTATTGGTCAGGTGATAACCTTATGCTACCCCAAATTACCTCCTGCAGGCCTCTACTTCTTGCTACCTTTGCTACTAGAATGATTTATGGTTTTAATAAATATGCTCTTATGTTATTTTCTCCTGGATTTGAGGACTTGTGACTTTCCATTAAGAAGCTTGGAGTTACCTGCAAGCAGTAACACAGGCTCAATTTTGTTCAGTGGGGTTTTATGGGCCCCGCTGTTTATTGAAACGGTTACTTTTAGTGAGTTTCCCTGGCTTTTTGGTTTCATTCAGAACCTCCTTTCCAGATATTTTGTTCACAATTTGCATCTGAGAAAATAATAATACAAAGAACGACAACGGTAATGGTTGAGGACAAAACAAAAATCATCCACAGATAGCATCTTCTGTCTTGTACGGGGATGTTGTACATTACTTAGAGATTATCATCTCTCTTGTGATGTGCCACCCTTCAGATAAAACAGGGTCCCAATAGTTGATGGTTCTACAGATAAGAGCAAATTTCCTAAAGAACCCCCCAAACCCTGCATTTTATAGCATCCTAATTAACACTTTTCCTAGAATTTGTTCAATTTTGTCTCTTTTGGTACATGGCACTTTTGTATGTTTTCAGTGCATAATTCTGTTTTGATTCCTCATTAATGCAAGGCTTTAAAAATAATTATAAAATACATATTGTAATTCCTGCATTCCAAAGGAAATATTTAAATGCATATTTTTAATATGTTTAAGAGGGTGAGAATTGTGTTAAAAGGTTAAAAGAAATAGAACATCCCATGGATAACTAAATTTCCGATCCAGTCATTAATGTGAGATATCTGGATCAGGTTATTTCCCATAGAAATGTATAAATACAGAATTCTTTAAGGACCTCTAACTTTCCTTGTGAGTGATATTATTCATGTATGCTTTCATGGCATCTAATATCCTTACTAATTCGGGGCAGAAAGGAGGCTTCTTATGTGGGTAGCAGTCACCGTTTCCCTGTCATGTTTTTGCTTCCTTCAAACCCAGATAAGGCAAAATGCTGTAAAGTGTAGTGCCAGAAATAAAATCTGTCTTATGGTTTGACAAGAAAGGAGGCACAGTTTTATGGAGATAGGCCCAGCCTAGACTTTCTGGGTTGTGTGTATCCAGGGCCATGGAGAATTCAATACAACTCCAAAAGAGCATGCTAGTTTAAATAAGACACCATGTTGCCGTGTCTAGCGGAGTGTGATGTCTCCGATTTTGCCACCTCTGTATCATTTCAGGATTGTTTTGCATTAGCTTGTGGGCTGCCACAGCTGTACGGAATAAGAAAAAATGATATAAAGCTAGGTGACATTGACATATTGATGACTGTGTAATGCATGGCATTTTCCACTCACTGCTGAAGATCACGTGGTATTTGGATACTGAATAAGAGATCTCATTTCTTTAAAAAGTCTATTAAAATTATAATAGGAAAATTCCGTTAGATGCGAGAGCGGTCCCTAGATATAATCTTACAGATTCCTTTTGTTTGGAGATGGACAAACACAGGGGACAGAGAAGAGAGAGTGAGAAAAGGGTCAGCAAATAGTGATGGCTTCAGGAGAAAGGCAAAATTAGTGGCAGCATGGGATATGTTTAAAAGCCAGAAAGCCCAGAATGTATGAAATAGTTTACTTCTCAAGAATTAATAGTGCAAAATGCTAAAACAGGAGGGGAATAACAGGCAGAATATCAGCTGCACAGAGCTTGAAATGTGATGACCACAAAGTAACTGGTCACAAATCTAGTTCCGTAACTTGAAAAGTAGTTAGTTGCTTTTAATGCCTCAGATTTTTAAAGTAACTCTTTCCTGCTTTTTGTCTCAAATTGCAGGGGAAGGTGGTGTGTGTGTGTGTGTGTGTGTGTGTGTGTGTTTGTGTGTGTGTGAATTATCTATCTATACAAAGTTAATAAGTAAATAAAATACTTCTCTTTTAAATTATTTGCAAAGCTGTTTTTTATTCACTACCATGCGGCACAGCACAAGTCATCATTTGAGCCTCCACCATTTGCAGTGGCCATGCCCTCTAATTGTAAAGTATCTACACAGCTACAGTTATACCAAAAAAGGCATTCCATTATCCTTTGACTTACAGTTATACTACAATGGAGGTATACCTTGGTTACTGGGGAAAGGAATGAATTGCAAATAACTTTTTTAATATAATGATTTGGGATTGCTCTGGGGAGCCTCCTGAATATCACCCGCTACACAACTACTGGTGATTCCTCCACCAATATGGCATTTGGGGAACCAGTAAAATTGGGCACCCAGATGGCTACTGGGAGGGTGGCTCTGCTTTAAAAAATGCATGCATTCCCCACATAGCATGGTGGTCTTCCTTAATAATCTGGATTCAGGGAATGTGATAGAGGTTTTCAACAGATATGGGCATGAAACGTCAAAGGTCAGGTGGATTCTGGCCTGCACTCCTAGACTAGCATTGCAGCTAAATTTCCTGCAGCATCAATCTTGTGATCAACAGACATAGAAATGCAACAAGTGTTTGATGTACAGGGCTCCTATTTCAAGCCTATAGCGCCAAATATCATGTCTTTGGCTCATTCTGGGTGACAAACAGAAGAACATTAACTTTGGATGATTAAACGGAAAGTCCGTACCTCTGTCTCTTAATAGTTTTGTTTAATTTGAACATAATGCTAAATTAGATAGGATGGCATGAGATAGTCTTTTCCAGTAGCTTAGTATGTTTATGGATATTGTGCCAGTTATATATTCTAGACATGTTGCAAGATGGCTTTGAGAACCTTTAAAGTTTTTTTTTTTTTAAAGACAGAGAAGCTTATGAGTTACTGTTTTATAACAGTCTGGCAAATGATACAAGCCCCAGCTTTGATGGAAGCCCCCCACCATCGCCACTGAAGCACCTGGTTACAAATTTTCGACACAGAAACCTGGCTGTGAACACTCATAGATTAAGCAAGACAGCTCTGTTTCTCGTTTTACTTCATCTTTGCTGTTTTGGCTCCTGGGGCCATCCGCCGCACAATCCCAAAGATTTAGTGGAGCAGTGAAAAATGGAAGCACAGGGAGAATCTCAAGAAGACGCCTCAAGATGCAAGCTAGAGGAAAAGGGAAGGGAGGGGATGGTGTGAAGTCTGGACCAGTTGCAAATGATCACAATGGGCATTTGTACCCTGGGAGATCAAATCCAGTTTGTTGTTCTGAAATATGTTCGTACGAGGCTGATGCTCTACTCACTTAAACACTTTCATAGTAGCATTTCTATAGATATAGGTAAGCTAAATGCTTATCCGATGCTACTGTGATATTAACAGCAACCTTAAGGCTTAGGAGTTATAACAAACGGGTGGGATTTTCTGATTTAATATAATATGAAGCTTGCCATGTATGATGTATTAATGCTTTAAAACCCAGCAAAAGCCTTAAGGAAAACCATACCTTGCCTCCAGAAAGATCCAGCTATGAAGTTGCTGGATGTCAAATGTCCTGATTTCCAGGATAGATGCTTCATTTCCATAGGCTATTGTTATCTTAAAGCAAGATGATAACGTCCATGTAAGATGAAATACAGGGACCGTTTATTTCTTGCTTGCTTTTCTGTTCAAAAAGAGAGAGAGAGAGAGAGAGAGAGAAAATAAACTTACAAGGTGGCTGATAAGAAGTTAAAGAACAGGAAAAGATAGTAAAATTGACAGCTCATGAAAAATAATCATAAAAATCACAACAGCAACAGCAATGGTAAATTAAAAGCAAATACAGAAAACTGGAGAAGTATAATGTGTTCCTATAAGGAACACAAAGCAATAAGAATGGCAGGATCACTTGTGCTAGAATAAACAGAGAAGTGATTTGGTTGCCGCTGAGCTTCTTAAAACTTGATTTTGTTTTCCTTCTTCAGGGGCATGCAGTAGCTGTTTAGCAAGTGCTGAATATCTGCATCACGTTTCTCAGATTAGCTGCCCAAGTGTCCCTTTCCCTTGTTGTTAAGAGTTGTGCGTTGGGGATTTTTGTGGGGAAGCTGTTAGGCACTAGCTCCCCGCAGGATCTTACAGGTGGGAGGCTTTAAAAACAGTTAACCAAAGCGGGTTCAAGTAAACTTGAGGCAGAAGGACAAGCTGATTTTGAAGCAAGACTTCTATGTGGCTGGATTTAGCCTCCAAATTGGTTGCTCAAGGTAAGAGAAATGTTGCTCAAGATAAAAGAAATTGTCCACATATTTGCAGAACACTCCCCTATGTCCATGCAATTACTGGTTTGCAATATGGATCCTCCTTGATTAGGAAATGCACAGGATGTGACTATGAAATTGATTCCAAATTGATGTCTTTTGGATAGACTTCTGTAAGGCCGACTTTGTTTTTTCAGACTGAAGTCTTAATCAAAATTCTGGTGGAGCAGGAAAAGTTAATGTGAAGCTCTGTCAAGCTGGACAAATGTGTCTGCTCTCTCTTCCCATACCAAACCCCAACTTTCCACTGTGTTTGGGAGGGAACAACCCTGGCTGAAAATTGGGGTTTGGAAGGTGAAAAGGACAGGTACTTCCATTTTGTTTGACACAACTTTGTGGTATCTCATCCTACTCTATGATCTGTACTAGGGACAGAATGTGAATTTGTGAATTTCCCAACCAGGGTCAAATCTGGAGTTTCAGGAATTAAAACAGCATGTCAAAAGTTTCCACATCTTGTGGGAAGGTTTTGGATTTTGTTCTTGTTCGCAGAACAAGAACTTTTCCTGCTCCACAACCTGTCCAGCGTTAAAATTTTCTGGGCAAGCTGAGAAGGTTTCATAGAAGAGCTATGCAGTTTCCCGTCATTGTGGCGAGAGGGAAATCTCAAGCATCCTGAAGCTATGAGATAAAAACAAACAAACACCTGTTTCGTTGTTCTTGGCATCTGTCAAAAATTAGAAAAGAATACAGATTTACCATCCCTAGCATTTATAGGATTAAAGGTACAGCAGCCCCCTCCCGTTACCAACCTGGCGATCATAACAGATGTGGAAATGCCACACTCTTTGTCAATCCATATTAATCGGGGAAATGGGAGTAGTATCGTGGAGGAACATTTTTCCTTAGTAGTGTCAACTGTCAATGAAAACCCCACAGATGTTTTCAAGAGAAAGCCTGGGTGTTTTGTGTGCTTTTTGGATTCTGATTCACATGTGCGCAATATTATCAAGCTATTCTAATCAGACAAAAGGTTTAATTAATGTTTTTCACTCTCAGATATGTTGAGAAGGTTGTTAATCTATCAAAAAGATGTGGTACATTCAATTAAGGCGCCAATAAATGACAGACACAGTTGGTTTGCAGCATGAGTGCTGATGTGCATCCAAATCATGTCCCTCTGTTTGCATTTGATCGTGCAGATGAGATTATCAACATAAGCAAGTTTAGAGAAACGCGATGCCTATAAATATTTCAGAATTCAAGGCTCTTCTAGCAGCTTAGTTCACAATACCCGAAGGGAATAGTCCAAATGCAACTAAATGGTGAAAATAAGCATTTAATACAAAGCGTAAAAGAGATTGGTAATGGACTAGCTTGCACCTTTGTTTTGACCATATATGCGGACGTGAAGGGGAACGTTTAAAAAGCAGTTCACCAAGTGGTCAACATGTAGGTATCGATCTGCAAATCAATTCTAACATTCTGTGAGGCTCAAAGCATAGCCACAATACTGTGTCATTTTAATTCTTACTATATTTTCTTTTATTACGTACTGTAACTCCTTTGATTGCTGTGGCTATAAAACTAGCTTTCACATTAGAAAAATGTTCCGCAGCATTGTTCAGTGAGCCAGGAATAACTTTTATTCCTTCTTTTATTCCCCATTACTTCGCAGAGTATGGAAACTGTCATGGGGCAGTGGCGTAGTTACCCGTGGAGTTTCCTCCTTGTTGTTTTGACTGTAAAAAAACAGGTATCGAAAAAAGAAAAGAAAAAAACCACTGACTAGAGATAGTGGGGGAAATGGTGCATTCTTTATGGGCAGCTGTGCCTTCATCAAACTACTTTCAGGTCTACCTAAAACTATTGTCTGACTTAGTTAGACCACTATATCTCTGTATTCCAAGGCTGGCCAACTATTGAGCAAAATGAGGCAGCCATCTCCAGCAGCAGATCCTCGGGGATGAAGGTAGGAGTAGCAATGAGGTATTATGCATCCTGCACTCAAAGCTACCTTGTAGTCCTCTGGTCCATTGGATGGCATTGTCCAGTTGTTCCTTGTTGTCTCTGTGCCTCACACAAATGGGTCTTGTGGTATTCTGTGTGAAGGCACAGATGACCAGTTGAAGAACCACAGTTACCTGTTCTTAGTACCAATACTCTAGCAAGATTGAGCTGTCACTGCAGGCAGCTCCTGTATGCAGAATTTATTATACATGCAGGCTCATGTATATAATGCAAAGCCTTAGATCCCATCCTTCATCTGCTTATAAACCATTCAGGGCTTGCCATTTCATGTGTTGCTTCAGGCAGCATGACACCTTGGTTTAAACTGACTGATGGTGGCTACCAAAGATCTCAAGAAAGGTGTTTCCTATCAGTTGCTGCCTTTTCTATTTAAATCAGGGACTCTCAGTCACGGTCAGGCCACATTGTGTAATGGATATAGGCTGCTGCCGTACTGTAGAATTAATGCAGTTTGATGCTGCTTTAACTGTCATGGCTCCATCCTGTGGATTCCTAGGATTTGAAGTTTGTTGTGCCACCAGAGCTCTCTGACAGAGAAGGCTAAGCATCTCACAAAACTACAGATCCCAGAATCTCATCACATTGAGCCATGGCAGTTAAAGTTCCTCCCTTGATGCAAACGAAATGGATAAATAAAAGGAGAATCTTGTGGAAATACATCAATGGAACTTGGCTAGAAATGGTTTTATTATGCTGTTGCTTGATAGTCCTGCTATTCTGACATCGTTTTGGTTGCTTTTTATTAAGCACATTTGTTGCCAGGTTTCTTGTTTTTTTTCCGGCGGATTTCATTATACTACTGCTCATGTCTTATATTTCTAAAAAAAAAGCTAGCTAGAAGATTAAATTGCAGAACTATTGAAAAGAATACATCTAATTCCGTAGTCTTAACCTCACCCAAATGAGCATGTACTATGGATTGAGTATATGCTTCAGCAAGCGAGGGTCTATTACCTTCTTGTTCCTTAATAGGTTTTCTCCCCTCTCGATCCTATTAAAAAATGGCTTTCATCACTTGCTACCCTGTGTGTGCTGTCGTGCACTGTTGTGATGGGAAAGATGCTAAAGAAAATTGCAAAACTGAACATGTGTTAAACAGCCTGCTATGGTAGTAATCATTGCTGTTTTTAAAGAAAACCACAACAAAACATTGTGTCCCCGCTATCCACTCCTGATACCCAGTTGTATTGCACACTAATAGAAGCAGTGGCTTTTATTTATGAATGCTGGTATCTTTTAAAGTAGGACAGTTGTGACAGGAGGAGGATGTGACTGTATGGCTCGGATCATGTCTAGAGTGCAAATACAACATGCAGGATCCCGCACTAGACCCATTTAACCCACGTCTTTTTGACACTGATTTTTCCTGCTTCTCTGTGCACGTGTGAACCACACACGGATCGGAATCGATTTAAGTTTCCCCTTCGGCTGGCTGGAACCGAATCATTTTGAATCGATTCATTCATGAGTGGGAACCACAAGTGGATTATTTTAGAGGGGAAAATGCAATCGGGGCAAATATAGTGGGAGAAAATGTGATTGGGGCAAATGTAGTGGGAACCAGCCTCCACTGTCAAATCGATCCATTATTTGTAAGTCAGAATGGGGCCTGAAAAGGCTTTCCCCAAGCTTAAAACAGCCAAATGGAGCATGATATGTTGCCCCTGCATCCATGAGCATGGGTGGGTAAGGTCATTTTTCATGAGAGAAGAGATAAAAATGGAGTTGTGGCATGGTGGGATGCACCTCCCATGGAAGACCAGAGGAGTCGTCCAACTTCTTGTAGTTGCCCACAGACCGTTCGGCATTTCGCAGATGAAAACTGGGACATATGGAGTCAAGTGGCTTCAAAGGGTGGTCAAGATGGCAAAAGTTATTAATGTCGAAACACACACAAATTGGAATATAGACTGCAACAAGTTTGCCCTTGCCTGAACCTACTGGGAAGGGCAAGCTTCTGCCCTTTGCTCTCCTCTCCCTGCTGAGTTAACTAAAGTAGTTCAAAACTACTTTTGAACTTTGAACATAGTTTGGAGCAATGGAAGTAAGTTGCAGACAAAGGGGAAAAGTAAAAGGAGAACAGAGAAGGCAGGGCAGTTGAATAGTCACTGGAAAAGTAGGACAACCGAGGATTAATTGGGTTAAAACTGGGTTAATTGGACTAAAACTGGGACAATTGGAGTGTATGTGTCCATCCATGTTACAGTGACCTAACCTTTTTCTCAAAAAGCCTTTGCTCAGATACAAACTAACCAGAGTTGGGATTTTCTGTCTATTAACAGTTGGTCAAGATATTCAGGAATATACAAGCAGCTTTCTTTTACAGAACACTTCAAAGACATTTCTCTGTTTCTACTTGGTTTTCTATAAATCTCATTAAAATGTGGCCCAAACCTTGTCTGATATTTCGTAAATTATTACATTAACCTTTCTCTGTAAAACACAACCTTTTTGACCCAAGATCAAGCAAGCGACTAAACCTTGGATATGGTTTCTGCATACATCATGGTGTTTTTAGTCAAATGCCATTTATAATAAAAATAATTTTATTGCTTGTGCGACTGCAAGAAAATTACAGGGTCCCACAGTGTGCAATAAACTCTCCCTGGTTATGTTTCTTCTATGAGATACTCAAATGGCTCATAGATTTATTGACCTCTTATTCTTGTGAAAGATGGAAAGTTGGGGAGAAAAATAAACAGCCACAATTGTTGTTGCCTTTACTATCAGTTTGCATATTTGTTTTCTTATTCTCAGAGTACATTTAAAATATCCATCACATATACAAACTCAGACTTGCTGGTTTATTGTACACACAGAGAAAGGAGGGATTCTAAAGTGTTCGGCTAAATGGATATTTTGTTATAATGTGATTTCAATATAACGTTTAAATATTGTTTTATCTTTTGTTGCACAACACTTCTTTTATTATTTTAATCTGTGATATTGAAACTGCATGTGCAAAGGTATTGCATGCATATCCAAATCCTCATTAATGGACCATAAATTGACATGGCCCAGGGAAATTTTAAATGAGAGGCTACTACATCGCTTGCCATTACCTGGGTGATATTATAGCCTTTGTGGCTTTGGAAAGGCTGTGTGTCCAAACCCTGCAATACAAGGTCAATTTACCTAATTTAGAGACATGGAAAAGGTGGGCATGGGTGGCGAAATAAGGTTAGTCAACCAGGCCAGATGCAAAGTGACAGGAAATCTAGCAATTCATTTTACTTTATTATGTGTTTCTTTTTTTAAAAGTGATGTGCTAAAAGGAGAAAGACAGACAGATATGGTATTTCATGAAAGCTGTCATGGGAAAAACCGGGGACTATCAAAAGGTCATTTTTTTCAAAAGGAGGTTTTAAACGGTGAGGTTGGGGAAGGCTTTGGGCCCCACAACAAACTCCAACTCCCAGAATTCTACAGCCTTGAGCCAGGGCAGTTAAAGTGGTTCCAAACTGGATTATTTCTCTAGTGTGGATGCAGCCTCAGTTTCCATCCAGTAGCCACCCAAGATCAGTGTTGTTGTGGTAGCAACTACCTTTTGCAAGGAACTTTGATCGGGTCTATCTGCCGAAGTCTTGAAAGGCATGCCTTTAATCTCTCCAAACTGCACTGAAGACAGAGGCTTGTCCTTGCTGTACTTTGTCAACAAAAGCAACAACTAAATAGATAAGGAGATGAAACAGGGATGTAAGAAGGTTAAAAATGATAGGGATGTAGATATGCAATGTTATTATGAATCTGTGTATTCGCCTGAAAAGGTGAGAATAATGTGCACTGGGGACATCTTGTGTACCCCTTAGGGTGCATTCACACCAAGGCAGTTATGCCACATAAAATGCTTTCGAGCACTAGAACATCAGTAGGCACTTACTTGACTTTAAAAGCCATTTGAAGCACTTGCTTTTTCTAAAGCATCTCCCAAGGTGGTTTTGAGTAAAGTGTTTTTGGGTTTGGTTTTTGCTTTGTTTAAATATAAAGCCTTGTATATGTAGCGTGGCTCTGGAGTGCGCCTGAAATAGACATCCTGGAGGACCCACAATCCCAGTAGACCTGGGCATCACACGCTCAACAGTGTTCAGTGGCAATATGAAGATGCCTGGATGAAGCCTTATAGATGAAGGTGCCCTGTGTGAGCACTTGTCTAGATTTTCTCTTTCTCTCCCTTTGTGTGAAGACGCAGTGCCTTTGTAATGCATTTGTATCTCAATAATCTAGTTCAGATTTATCTGGGAGGCTTTCTCAGTAGAGTAATTTTGAGTTTGTCTTTCTTTCATGGATTGGCAAGGCAGTGAAAAGCAGATGCCAAGCACTGAGGAGGGAGTGAGGGTGCTCCCTTCCTTAACTAAATCTCTCCGTCTCTATATATCCCACCCCGAAACCTTAACTCATTACTTTTAGGCTGTGATTTCAATTAAGCCTCATCTGGCTTTTCCTTCTCACATTCTTGTCTCCTTTCCATCTCTTCTTAATGTAATTAGTGTCCAAGACAGCTCATCTGCTGCAGTTAATGCTTTGAATTAATCCCCTTTCCCCCCTTCGCCTTCCCTCTATCGCCTTATGTTGATTTGGCTTGTGGTCCATTTTCTCAATTCTCCAAAGGCTTTCCAGTTTGTTCCTTGTTCGGGAAGATTTTATGATGTTTCCTGCGACTGACTTCATAAGAAAAGAGGGCATTAAAGGGACCGTATGTGTAGGCATAGATAAGAGGTGAGGGTCTAGCAGCTCCTCTGTGTAAAACAACCTGAGTTGCATACGCAGAAAAAATTATCTTCCATCTAAAGTAAAAGGTTTTCATTTATTTCATACCAGCAACCTAATTTCTTCAGCTATTTATAAAAGCATTTTTTAAATTTTTTTTTTTTTAAAAGAAAAGCAAACTCTAAGGCAAAGCTCATGCCTAGCAACATCATCCAGGAATAATTTCATAATGATTTTTTAGCTGTGCATTTTGTGGTTGACAAATTGACATGATAAAATGTTACTGCTCCAAAGGAGCTATTATTGTCTATTGGGTAATTAAAAGCTAAATAGAACGTTAAGAATCAATTCATGCAATTTCTGGGCTGGTGTGTGTTGTTTGTTTGCTTGTTTTAACTTTTACAGCTTGGAGCCACTTAGGATTGCTTTTTTTTGTCATTTCAAATGAGGCTATCATGGAACGCAATCCCGCACTAATATTTTGACAAACAAGCTGTTAGGGAATGCTTGTATAATTTTCATGTTTCTTCGTGTTCATTTCCCATTCGCCGGTGACATTGCTACAATGGGATCTCCATCGGACTATGAATGGTGAAATATAAGATATGAACCTCGTGATTTTTTTGTCTCAAAAAACATCCCTAGGAAAAGCAAATCAACCTAAGTTGGGCTGCAATATCACTAGGATCAGAGCACTGGTATGATGAAGTTTTAAAATGGCATTGGCAAGCAATAAACTAGCTAGAGAACTAGCTAGAAATGTAGTCTTCAGACCTTTGTTCATTTGCTCTGGGAGCAAGTCTTCCTAATATTTAATCTGAAATTGAATGAAGAGTGAACAAAGTCTAGTCCTATGTACTGTGTCTACCAGATGGTCCAAGTTCCTCCTCTGTATCTTTTTACAAAGAAGTGACATGTATTTGTATGTCATGATTCTTTTCCAAAAGATTTGTATTTTTAAAAAATCAGTTTTACAAAGAGTTGGGTTTCTGAGGTTAGGGAACAAAGGTAAGACCTAAAATTTAGAGAGCAGGAGAGTAGTTACTTGCACAAAGGTGCAAGTAACAGATGTAAAAGAGGGAAGAAGGATGATAAAGGATGCAGGAGCCAATGCGGATTCATGTAAATTCGCTTGTTTAGCGAATTTACCTGAACCCCTGCCCCGTTCGGAAGGCATTCGGAATTACTTCCCATTACCTGAAAATAACCCCCCCCTTGCCCGAAATCGCGTGAGAAGCTTAAATTTGCAATAACGTTAAGCCCATGATTGCATTCGGAGTGACTTCCCTTTTGCCCGAATTTGCGTGAGAAGAATTAATTCGCAATAACGTGAAACCCCATGATTGCGTTTGGATTGCCCTTGGATTATACTTCCAATTTCCCATGTCTGAAAGAGTCCATTGAGACTAACTGGAAGAAAGAAGTTGGCAGCATGAGCTTTCGTAGACTTCAGTCTATTTGCTCATATGCTTTCAGTAGTAGACTGAAGTCTACAAAAGCTCATGCTGCCAACTTCTTTCTTTCATTTAGTCTCAGAGGTGCTACAAGATCTCTCTACATACTGACCTTTTTAACGTTGCATTTTATTTTTCAAGAAGAAATACAAAACGACTAACCAAGTCGTTGTTTTAATTATGTGAAACATAACTTTGAAACAATGCTAGCTCAGATTGCAGAGTTCAATTCTGCCCTTGTGTGGCAGGCATAAAATAGAAACGCTAAATGTCGCTGCCCTGAACATCATGTGCTTGCTCTCTTTGCTACCGCCTTCTCTTTCTTGTGCTCAACAGGTGACTGCTGTGACATGAAGACAGTCGATAGTCAGAGCATGTTCTCAAGGTTGCTGAAGCCTTCAGTGCTACTGCAGTTGTGAGACTGCAAAAGAGTAGCATTGCGCTCTAACATATGGATGGGAGTTATAAACTATACATGTAGATTCTTCAATTGTAGCCTTCTAAGGCTGTCTTAATCTTTTATATAAATAGCTTAGCTGTAGGTGTTCAGGAACAGTGTTCGAAACAACTCTTAATTGAGCATTTAACATAAAAGATGAGAAGAATAAAAAGTGCAATCGTTGGAGATTGTTCAGAGAAATGGATTCTTTTTTGAAGCAAAACCAAAAGCTTTTAAAACATTAACTTTCCTGCCTTATTTTGGTTTATCTGTTTCTCCACTGCCTTCTTGTCATATACCACCTGCGCTTTATCTTTTCCTTTCCCCCACACTGTGTTGCTTTGCCACAGCACCCTATAATGTACTTTTCCCACACTATGTATTAAATAACTCTAAAATTTAGAATTAAGCAAAGATGCAAAAAGTTCTTGATATAATATGAGAGAAAAGAACACATTCGCGAAATATTCTTGCTTTCTCTAGTCTCTATTTGCTCTCATTCATCTCTTCATTGAGGATTTGACATAAATATTGAGATAATGTTGAGTATTTTGCCCTTGCCACTTTCTGTGCCTTTTGTCTGCATATTTTATCAGAAAAAGAAAAGAAGCGGAAGGCTAGTTAGATACTGAGCAGATTCCCAGAGCTTTGTCACTTCTGCAAAAAGCAGGAAGGTTTTGTCATACCTGCATCTTTCTGGTTGAAGTAGTGTTGCCAGGGCTGCATCCACACTGCAGAAATAACCCAGTTTGACACCACTTTAACTGCCAAGTCTCATTGTTAAAGGAATTCTGGGAACTGTAGCGTTGTGAGACATTTAGCCTTCTCTGTCGGAGAGCTCTGGTGCCACAACAAACTCCAATTCCAGGAATTCAATAGCATTGATCCACTGCTGTTAAAATGGTTTCAAGCTGGATTACTTCTGCAGTGCAGATGCAGGCCAGGTGTTCTTTATTGTAAGGGACACCCCTTTCTTTGAGGCCTGGAAATCTCATATAGGGTTACTAGGTGTCCCTTATTGTAAACGATGCCTCTCATGTGAGGACTGGAAAACTCATCTTATATGAGTGGTAAATGGAATACCAAAAGGCCAATAATATACCTCAAAATGCACCCCAAAAATAATGCACCAAATGGTGTATTCATTGTGAGCCCAGTTGTTGATGCCCATTTTTACACTCCAAGCTGAGTTCCATGCTTGGCCTAGTGGAAGCAAAATTCCTTCCTTTGTGATAACTACTGGTTGGCCATCACAATATTTTAAGGGAGTTGGGGATTTCTGTAGGATCAGTGATTCCCCCAGGAGCATAGAACCCCAACAAGAGGCCCTCCTCTCACAAGATATGAACTGGGGAGGTTATCATACACAGACAGGATAGAGATGGGATCACTCCTCCATCCTAATCCTGTCCATGACATTGACTGTGCAAAAGCCTTTCTTAACATAGTGCCGATCCTGTCATTATTCTGTCATTGTAGTGACATTGCATCAACATGAACCCCCATTAATGCAAAATACCAGGTGATGGCACTTCAATGATGGGACAATGACAGGATCAGTGCGACGTCATTTGAAAGGATTTTGCATGATTGCTGTCACTCATGCTTTCCGGACGGGATAATGTCCAGATAAGTGACAGGTCATCTGAAAATCATTCCTGCAATTGTGCAGGAACAGGGACAGGACAGGACAATGATGGCTCATGCCCTCTGTGATAATCTCCTGGGTTTCAAATGTCCCGGCTAGGCTTGTGTCAGCAGGAGATAAGGTTGCAAGGTTTCCAAATTAATTTTTCCTCTATATTGGCGAGCCACAGATTTCTTAATTCGTGAATAAGATTCATCAAGGACAGGGAATATATATATATATATATATATATATAATCATGCCTGTTAACTTACCTAGCAACTTCCAGGGCAATATATGGGCTTGCTGCTTAAAACAATAGCCCTGTGCACCGGAAAGACTAATCGGATTTATTGTCACCACTTCCTAATTGTTAACCCTGCGCCTCAAAAATTTGAATTGTCCCTATTTTGAAAACTTGGAAGCCCTAGATTGAAGCCTTTAGCTCAGAAACATATTCCTTGCTGATAGGCAGACGCATCTTTTGAGATCTATGAATTGTCACTTGCTAGTCTGACCCTGGTCCATTAACTCAATTGACTCCATTGCTTGGTGTTCAGTATTCTGTTTTCTTTTTCATCTGATTTATTTGGGAATTTATCATGTCTACAGGGACCTGTGATATCCTGTTTGGACTAATGGTGAATTTTCTCAGGTCACCATTAGAAATGAACGCAGATCCGAGGTCTTTCATTCCTTTCCTGTCACTTTTTACCACATAATTGCATCTGCATATGCAACACTGCAGAGAGAACGAGAATGAAAAAGGTCATGAGATCTTTCAATATTGGTAGATTTTTTAAAAACTTTCCCTGGCATGTAAATGGTATGGTAAGTCGAGGCAAGTTATAATGGAGAATACCATCAAAAATGTGTGGCTGCACAAACATTTCTGATGGGAAATGGGGGATCTATTAAAACAGTTTTCAGTGCAGAAATGGCAGACAGTCATACAAAAGCATCATGTTCTGTTGCAGCCTGTTCATCGCTCAAGTTGTTATTGGCAGGGGGTTTGGCATTTGAATTTCTGCAGTCATTAAGTGAAGGTATTGCTATTAATATCCAGCCTCCCAAGGTAAACGTGTTTATTCCTGAAACTGGTCACCTAATAATGGCAGCATACCGTTTTTCTTCACTTTCGTGTCTCACATCTTGTTAAGAAGGTTTTTCCCACAGAGCGCTAATGAGGCCCTGAGATCTCCAGTTGTAAATCTAGATTCTAGCAAGTTTAAAAAGGTGTATTTTAAAATATTGTTGATTGTGCTCAAGAAGTCTGGGGAGTATAAGAATGTTTCCTAGATTTCACAAGACTCGGAGAATCCAGGCATAGTCCAGGTAAGCCAATATTAGATCAGATATCACTTCTAGTTTGTTAAGTAAAGCAAGGATCAAGGTAAATCTAAAGACTTGTCTGAATGTAAGCTGGTCTTGCCGATGCCTTAGTCCATTGTGAGGCATCGACCAAAGTAAATGTGATATAGGTTGAAAATTTTTATTTACTTATGAATTTAATATTCCACCATCGCCAGTGTAGGACTCAAGACAGCTCCCAACATAGATGAAAACAGAGTACAGTCGCCGCTCCATTTTCACAGACTTGAGATCTGCGGTTTTGATTCTTCACGGAGGAGCGACCTACATTAAAGTTAATGGTGCATGTGCCCGTGACATGTGCACATGGCCGCACGCATGAGCACACAGCCATTCAAAGCTACGTGGCTTGAATATACAATGAGCCCTCCTTATAGACGGGCTTGCCTTCCATGGCTTTGAGCTTATGTGGAAGGCTAGCCCTGGCAGAAATAATGGGGATTATGTGTGCTGTCACAAGCAAACGTCCCATTATTTTCTATGGGGCTTGAACATTCACTCTTTTCTCCATAGAATGCCCCCCCCCCCACGTATGGGAAGGGCGGACTGTATGTGAATTTCCAAATTCATGGGGGGTCCAGATTGGACCCGCCACGAATTCAGAGGGAGGACTGTACTCTCAAAACCTGAGCAAGTTGCAAAAGAAAGAAAAACCAATTGTATAAACTGTCCTATGAAAACCAGCACACATTTAAAACAGTTAAGGACTTAAGAGATGAGGATAAAAGTACATTAGAAGAGCCTTTTGCGGCAACCAGTTAATAGCCAAAAGTCTGCCTAGATAAAGAAGTGTCTCTAGCAGAAAGAGTGAAGAGCAAGGTTTGGCCAAGCCTTCCATGGGAGGAAGAAAGTTTCACAGCCACCATAAAGGCCCTCTCCTGTCTCTCCATTAGATATGCCTGTGATAGTGATGGGAATGAAATAAAGACCTCCCTTGAGGCTCATAAATGTTGTGCGGATTTTGAGATGATCATCTAAATTGATATCTCCGGTCACTCAAATGTTTGTCTGATTTCATGCCAGAGTCCCACTGACATTTGTCTATATAGAACGCCCCATTCAGCATTTGTGCAGCAAAACTCACAAGTGTTGCTAAATACAACATGAAAAGCAGAACCCTAAACACATTTGTAGTAGAAAAGCATGGTTAGCGCATGTGAAGCCATGCACGTTTCCTCTTCAGCAAGTTGGATAATACTACACATGGGGTTTATATACGTAATTTAAACATGTTACTCTATTTGTCTCTGTGTTGAACATGCCTAACTCTGGAATCACTTCTCAGCTTGGTAAACTAATCTAAGATACAGAGATGTTTGAGAAACAGATAGAGGAAAACAGGGCTGTTCATAATTTGCACCTCTCCCTTTTGTCTCTCTCTGAGTTTTATGAATTGGGACACAGTTTGAATGAGATCATAGATTTTCCCTCTGATTCCACTTTGTAACAGGTTATGAGTGCCAGATGGAATCAAACATGTTTTTTTAGGTCAATGAGGCAGATATTCTCCCTCTTTGCTGGGTTTTTTTTTTTCTAAATTAAGTCTGTTGAACACTGATCATATTGTAAATAATGTGGTCAGTAGTTCTGTATCCAGGGTGAGAGCCTGTTTAGCTTTCATGGATTAGTTAATGTTTCATTAAGTGCCGAATTATCCTTTTGCTGATGCCGCTGCAAAACAATTTGCTGATACTGCTGTTATACCTTTGCAGCTGATTATGTTGAGTGGGTCTGTTTTTATGAATTGGATACTTAGTCCATCTGCTCATGGCTCTGAGAAACAACCAGCCTTCAGAGTTCAGTCTAAAAGTTTTCTGGGGAAACTGTTTCCAGTTTTGCATTTTCTGTTCTATTGGAGAAGCCTAAAGGAGTTTGATCGTTGTTAGTGAAGTGCTTCATCTGTCTGATACCATTGCTTTAGGGTCAACCTTTAGGTGAGAAATCTTGCATGGATTGAGGAAGCGATATTCCCATTTTAGTTCTTGATTCGTATTTATAGCAATTTGCATCCATACTTTTTTCCCTCAAGTTTCCAGGAAAGTGTTTGTGTCTATTGCTTTTTCTGTCATCATTATATTTAATTTATACACTCCGCTGTTTGCAATTCCATATGGTACCTGCTGTTTTTGACACTGGTACAAATCCTAGTAGTTGTTACAGGGAACACCGAGGGCCTTGCATGATGTTACATTTCCAACACATATTTAAAAATTTTTTAAAACCCACCCTATCCTAGAACTAAACATATGCAACTATCATTTAAGCAGGGGTTTATATATGACAGTTCTATTTCCCAGACCTGTATTTGGAGCAAACCTGAAAGCAAGCTAACCAAGCATATATTTTTGCAAATGTTAGTCAAGACTAACAATAATAATTAGGCTTGGATAAAAAGAGAGTCAATGTTTTGGTTGCTGGTCACTCAAATATAATACTCATTTTATCCTTAATACTTGTTTCATCCATTTTTGAATATTCAGATTTTCTACATTTCAGCTGTAGAAGGGTCCACTACACACACATACATGCACACAGCGCTCCGGTGCCATGTGCAGGTTCACCATACATGGATTCAATATCATATGGATGGTGAGCCCCATCCTCTTAATGGTATGTACACCCACAGCACATGCACCACCATTAAAATCTATGAGACTTGAGTTCCCATGGTATATCCCTTACGCGTGGCGGTCTGGAATGGATCCCCTGCATAAAACAAGGGTCCGCTGCATATAAAATTTTCAAGCCATGAATGCTTGAATCCATGGATAACCATCTAATTGACAAGACTGTATGTACAGTGCTGTGTAAATTTATAGCACTATATAAATAAAGGTTAATAATAGTAATAATAAGAATCTGTGGATATGGAGGGCTGACTGTAACTCCGAAACTTAACATGATTGGTTTTGTATGGCTAGAACTTATATTTTTCCTAACTACAGCTGATGTGACATCTCACATACTCCTCCGGTAATGAATTTTCAGCCGCCTCTCTCTCTTTTTAAGAGATGGAATAAGAACTCCATGCATAATTAGATTAGCTGCTTAAATGTTTAACGTTACTATTTGGCTCTATTTTGCATGTTTCACATTCCTACAGATAGACCTTATTAGAAAAGGGCAGGAAAACACGAGTTGTTTGAAAATAAACTTCTTTCCATGTTGTTGTTGTTGTTTTTTTAAAGTTGCTTTTCTTGACTATGCTGGCAATAGCTGTTATCATGTTTCACACTCTGAAGTGAGGACAGAATCCTTGTAAGTCTCTTTCTCCTTAAAATACATGCTACAAAAATAGCTGAACCTAAAGGGGAGACGTAACCTTTCAGATTTTCAGAGGCAAGAGTTCGGCTTCAACGGCTCATATGTTTCTTTCCTGCAATCTTCTTACGAGTCTTAGGCTGCGTTCACACTGGAGAAATAAACCGGTTTAAGTGCCATGGCTCAATGCTGTGAAATTCTGGGAATTGTAGTTTGTTGTGGGGCCCAGAGCGGATAAGACCTAGCTCATCTTTGGGAGCAAAGGTTAAACACTGTCTTATTTTTGAGGAAACACAGGTAGCAATAGCAATACTTTTCAAACATACGGTTGGTGTAGCAGAATGAACTATTTTTTAAAAGTTACTTTACCTGTTCTTTGCCTGCGCTCCCTCGCACAGTTCACTTGGGAGGCTCCGTGTTTGTAGAGCTAATGACAGTTTTAAAAAGGAAAAATCTCCCCTTGAAATAGCTGAATGCATACAATTTCAGCGCCGTAGGCTGACAGATATCCTTCAGAGTGAACTCTGCTTTCAATCAGCAAAATCTGGTTAGCTTTCTACTTCTCATTACAGGTCCCTGTAACATTTCAAGCTGCCTGTCACAATTTTAATCTGAATCTGAAAGGCATTTTTATAGGTATGAAAGTGGTTCATGTTCCTTCCAGTCTGTTCGCCTTTGTTGAGGTATATAAGTACATTTTTAAAAAAGGAATGGGTTGGGTTTTGGGTTGTTGTTTTTTTTTTAATTTTAGACTGAAACTGATATCTTTACTGTTTCCTTCCCTCCTTTAAAAAAAAAACAATCAGCTTTTAATATATGTTTATGCGCTTTTCCTTAAATTATAACCAAAGTATTTTGTTTTAGAAAAAAATCTATATCAAATCAAGATCAGGCTGCATTGATGCTTATAAATCTTAGAGCTACAGCCAAAGTTGGTTTCTGACAGGTTACTTGGGGTGATATCAAACTCTGTCCTATATTCGCTGAGCGCTGTGGTTTTTGTACGGTAGGAGAGAGAGAATGTATTTCTATTTATGACAGCTGGAATACGCAGGAAAACCCAGCACATTGCTTTTCTATTTTCTCTGGTTAATCCGTGCAGCCACTCTGGACTCGTTCGTACAACCAAAATGTGAGATTCATTCTCAGCAAATAGCTACCGTGGAAATATGCATCCTCATGATAAGAGATGGAATAGCCAAAATACTTGTCAGATTGCCTCATCATCCCTCCAATTATGCAAAGTGGAGTAACTTTTTTCCTTCCAATTCATCATATCATGTTTTTGTCAGATGTGCAAATTTACTGTATTCATTTTGACACCAAGTTGCTCACAGTAGGATATAGTTAAGGTAGATCTGAGTTCTGGGTTTTGAACAAACTAAAGGATCAGATGAAGTTGGAGGCTTTCATGGCCAGCATCCATAGTTTTTTGTGGGTTTTTCAGGGTAAGTGGTCATGTTCTAGAAGAGTTTATCCCTGGTGTTTCTCCAGCATCTGTGGCTGGCATCTACATCTTCTTCTATGAAGATGCCAAAGCCGCAGACGCTGGTGAAACGTCAGGAATAAACTCTTCTAGAACATGGCCACGTAGCCAGAAAAACCCACACAAAAAAACTAAGGGACAATACCTCACATGACTACTGTGTTATTTACTAACCAAGATGATAAATTCAAAAAGATAATTTTATTAGTATTAATATCTCATCTTTTTCCCAGTTGGGGACTCAAGGTTATTATTATTATTATTATTATTAACCTTTATTTATATAGCGCTGTAAATTTACACAGTGCTGTAGCTGTGCAACCATTAAAAACCGACATAGTTAAAATCCACAACATGCAGATCTTAAAAAGCACTTAACTTGTCATAAAACTGAAACTAGTTAAAAACATAAAGTATTTTTTAAAAAGTCCAGTACATGATACAAGGCTTGTTTCTCCAATAAAAGCAATACTCAGGGTATTGCTCTTTGTTTCTCTTCAAAAACCAAAATATTTCTTAACCCTGTTAATTTAAGCTGAGCAAAACGAATCCTGACTCATTAAGTTGTATCAAGGTCCACACTTGAGGGATGTTCTGTGCCATATTCAAGACACTTTCTGCCTGTTTTTCATCTCTGAACAACAGCAAGCGACCTCGTTGTAGAAAACTAATACGTCAGGGAGAAGAAAAGGTTAAAACCGTTCTTTCTGCTATACTTTCATTCTGCAGGCAGAGAGGATTTTCTTAATAAAGGGTGGGACTGCAATTTCACCTGAAGTCTGAAGTGTGGCAGTGCAAGAAAGTATTTCCCAGGAGCTTTTGCCGAATGTATAGCTTGGCTCTAAATGCAGTAATTATGACCATTTTGCACTGCATTTTTGTTGTTGTTCCGAAACTCAAAGCACCTGTCTTTCATTAGACTAGGCAGAAGTTTAGCTTCATTTTGAAAAGCTACCAGGATTTGAGGTTCCACCAGGGGGACCATTGATTGTCCAACAACAGGATGAGTTGTACAAGTACCATGTAATTCATATATACCCCAAAATGAAAGAAAATTCATTTAGTAGACAAACTTTAGAGGTATTGGTTGTGTCTTTAAACAGCACACAATGGTAGGCACCCTGATATGCAGGCGGAGAAAAATATTTGCTATACTGCAATGCTTATCTTCTGTTAATTGTGGCAAGAGCAAAGTTATCACAAAGCTGCACATTGCAACTGTGCATTGCTGTTCTGCACTGCACAGTGTGACTTCACATTACAATTGTGCATCCCCTGTTACGCATTGCAGTGGGGCATTGTGGTTGCGCCTTGTGCCTTGCAAAACGGCAGCCAGTTATTGAGCCATGTGTTTCCCATTGTTGCTGTTCTCCACGACAGAGACATAGTGCTGGTGTAGCGTTTCTGTGCATGCGGATATTTACGCTTATGCCGGGGGGATGTTGGACTGCAGCCAATGATGATTTACTGGCTTATTTCTAAGAGTGGTAGATGATAGTATCCCATTTGTTTGCCCTTCTCTTACAAACCATTGGGATCGGAGCCAGAAAACACATCTTGTCAAAAGCTCCTTGTAGCCACATACTCCTCTTTTGCTGCTGCACAGGTGGTCTCTGTCTTTCCCTTTCTGTGTCCCTCCTCATGACCTCTTTTTAATAGAAACCAGGGAGTCAGTAGAAGATCTCAGAGAGACTCTGCTCCTGGACCATGCCTTATCTGCAGATGTTAGACAACAAATCTTTCTTCCATGTGAGGCATCCAACAATTTATTCTTAACAATTCGGGTGCTGCCTGCACTACAAAAATCACTTACAACGAAAAAGGCCCTGAGTAATAACTTCCTCCTAGCTTTCCTTTTAAAGGGCAGACTATGTTTGGAGTACGACTATTGATAGATAAACAGATAGATAGAAAAACTCATTCCAGTCGTCGCAAGCGATATGCTAAATAAATAAATAAATAATCTTAGAAAATCAAATGCTTATTCATCTGTGGAAATTTATTTTTTAGCTAATCCATTATCTGTTGTTGGGGGAACAGTCTTTTTATGTTCACACACAAACCCCGCTTTCCTTCGGCAGCCAGAGAGCACCGTTCCCTGCATCGTTTTCTTCCTGTTGAATTTTGAGACAATCTTATAAAATATCTGTATGATTGATAATCACAAAAGCCGTAAAAAAGAGAACTTTTTTTGTTTGTTTGGAAGAGCATCTACGCTTCAGCAGTGTTTTTGTTTGTGTCTTGCTTTCAATCATTTCTTTTACGGTGGAGAAAGATTTACGTTGCTCTGGTTGTGACACAGTCCTGCGCTTAAGTTGTATACTGTTCCACATTTGCAATTGAATGCGTTCTATTTGTTTCTGGTTCCCTTTGGCCTGAATGATTTCATTTTTTGTTAAATATGTATTTTTGTGGAAGCAGAGGGGAAATTGCATTTTGGTCAGGTGGGTGGAGAATGCTAACCGATAGACCTCAGTCCTCAATAATCTCGTTCCCAATGTATTATTGCGTATGTGTGCTTCTTTTTGTGGCTGGGAAAAAGGCAGTGGGGTAGCTCCTTGGTTTTCCCTTCAGCTCCTCTTATGATAAAAGACTCAGAAAGCATCAGAGCTTGGGGAGCCAAGGTAGCAATCTGGATCTTGAAATATATTTCCCATATAACTGTATACATAGAAGCCAACAATAGCTGACCTTGAGCTTAAGATGCAGTGCTGCCTGTTGCGTCCTTCTTGGAGTGAGCAATGGTTTCCGAAGCCAACAGAAAAACACTTTCATCCAGTCTGGTTTCCCAGCCATTGTTCTCTAGTAGCTCCCTTTTATAATTCTAAAAATAACATTGGTGTGTGTGTGTGTGTGTGTGTGTGTGTATGTGTAAGACCAAATGCACCATTTGAGCATTTCTTCAAGTATAAAAAACTACTAAATGCAAATAGTTACCTCTTTGAAGGTATAAGTACGGTTTCTAGCGATAGTTTGGGTAGAGAAACAACTAAGTCCCGAATAACCCCTTTGGGATTATTTGGATCCTTAGGGTCTTGTTTTGTCAATGTTCCGCTCTGATTGGATACAGAGGAGCGGGCTATAAATAAAACATTATTATTATTATTATTATTATTATTATTATTATAGGGACAGGTTTGTTTTTCAATGCAGACAACATCTAGCCCAATATTAAGCGCTTTATACATCACAAATGGCCATAACAACATCGTACTTTAAAACACATTCGCAGCAGTCAAAAAGGTTGAATGCTTAACCAATCATAGAAACATAGAATTGGAAGGGGATGTATAGGTCACCGAGTTTAACTCCCAGCTCATTGCAAAATCTCCAGCTAAAGCATCTCCAGCTGTCCAGAGCCTTTTTGAAGACATCCAGGAAAAAAAAGCCACACCATCTTTCTATACAATTGGTTCCATTGCTGAACTGCTCTTACGGTCAAATAGTTAATTTTGCACAAGAAATTAGGGTCTCTGTCCCCTTAATAGTTTCAAAATGTTTATATTCATCCTAATCTAACTTGTTATGCTGGCTCTTTGAATGCCTCAACATGATCTAATTTCCTTTTATTATTTGAGATTAATTTTGGTAACAGTGCAAGCCAGTTATTTGCTCTCATGTCGCTCAGATCAAACTTTTGAGGTTGCTTTTCATCCAGACAAGACAGTCATTCATAAGGTAGATCAGGGGATGAGCATTCACTTTGTGCTATGTGGGATTATGTTCCTTCCAGTTTGCAGCTTGGGAATACTCCAGGACTCCGGCTATCTGAATGATTTTCCTATAAGCAAGCCCCAGTTTTAAGATCTCCGGAGGAGTGCTTTCTCTCAGTCCCACTGTCATCACAGGCTTCTTTAGCAAGGACTATACTCTCTAACATTTCATAGATGCCATAATGAGAAGTGAAATAAATACAAAGCTATATCAATACAGAGATTAATCAGGTGCCTACGAATTTGCTAGTTTTCTATAGCCCTTGAAATAAAATCAAGTATGGGCCTTCTTTAGAGAACTAAAGATCCAATTCTAACCGCAGTCAGTCACTGAAAGCTGGGCTCCGCTGAACATGGTACAAGTGAGTAGACCAACAAAGGATTCTGCACTGAAATTTGATCTCCTTTCATGGCCTGGATGTTCATATATGTAGAAATCAATATTAAGAGGCAGTATAGAAATACTCTAGACTTTGAAAGCAATCCTTTAGATTTGTACAATTCCCAGCGGATTTCATTGCTCCTGCTAATATCCTTTGATTACTGCCAGATGACATTTGCCAGTCTTGGGCTGTTCCTGTAGATTTGCATGTGAAAAATATATCATGATTCTTTCGTGTTTTATTCTGTGGTTGAAAGGAAACTGCATTAATGCAAGTTAATTCAGGAGGGGAAGATCTTCATATAGGAGAAAGGACTGTAATTTCTTTACTCTGGTGCTGCTGTACCACTCCTCTATTATCCTTGCAAGGTAATTCAATGTAAGGGCTGAGATGTCTCCAAAATACTTTTCCCGTGGCTCTTGTACCCTTTATGTCAGTGTGGAATGTAGAAATACGGGTAGTAGCATAAACGCACGAACCTCTCCGATTGCCTGAGTGCAGATGGGGCAGGATATAAATAATAATAATAATAATAATATAATAATAAATTATTATTACTCTTTTCTGTAGAGTCCATTCTGCCACTGCTCCCTCTAACCAACCGTATTTGATCTGATCTGTGAAAGCTCTCCAAAGCCTAACATAGAGTGGCAAATATCTGGCCATCCTGATGTTGTTGGGCTGCAGTTCCATCAATCCTAGCTAACAGAAGCCAATGGTGAGGTATGTTGAGAGTTGTCTATCCCAACTTACTTGCGGACTCTTCACCTGCAGAGTCACACATTCCCCACCACTGGCTAAGATATTTCACTGCAATATAATTTAATGGACTAAAATGGATATTTCACATGTACAAAGTTTTTGGTTTCTTCCATGCTTTTGGTAGCCCGACCCAGTTACAGTATCTGGATAGGTCCTGTTAACTCAATTGGGTTTTGTGCTACCCTGAACACACCCAGTCACAATGTATTTTGCAAGCAAAGCAGCAACGGCTAAGAGTTTAGAACGTTTCTTGTAGAAAGTTAACAGTTAATCTTACTATACCTGGTCATGATTTTTTTTTAAAGTTGCTCTTTACTTTATCATGATCCAGAAGAAACTAAAATCTGTAGGCTTTTTGGTTACTGCAAGACTGCTAGAAGTCAGTGTTGTGCTACAGAACACGTCTAAATAGTGAGGTCATAGACCCATGTGACGATAAAATTAGCGAAAACAGTTAAATTACTCTGCAAAATGAGTGAAATGGCATTCATTGTGTTATAGCCGTAATGTAATACACTCTGCTGTAGCTATTCAACCAAAGCATTAATTAGAAATTGCTATTTGATATTGGTCCTCATTATGTTATAGTCATAATGCAATATAAATATGCCTTAATTGTTGCAACAGAGAATTTATTACAAATAACTTGCCATTTCCAACTACTGCCTTATCCCAACCTATTCAATTACGGTATTGTTTCCCGAGAGCAAGAGATTTTACTGGGGGATGAATATGGGGAAGAAAAGTGGGAAAATCCTCTTTCACGATTGCTCCTCATCTCATGTCACAAACAAATGCGCAAAAGAGCTTTTCCCCATGAAGAAAAGCTTGGAAAAGTTACATTTTGGACGACAGCTTCCTGAACCTCCTAGCTGAATGGCAAATGGCAGGGGGATTGTGGGAACTGTAGTCCCAAGGTAATCTTTCCAAAGATTATGGCTATAACAAACAATTACTTTATTGTTCCTGCTCTCTGTTCATTTTATGGAGATATTATCATCGAATCATAGAGCTGGAAGAGACCATAAGGGCCATCCAGTCCAAGAAAGACCTTTCAGTGGAACCATACTCAACATATTGAGAAGAGGGAAATAAAGCTTTTTGGCATCCTTATATATAGCCACCTAAAATGTGATGCCGTTTTTGTACATGGGCTTTTAGAGCCAGGTTGCTAACAGCTTGGCCATCATGCTACAAAATATTACACTAGCGTTGCAGGCAGATACTTCAGCACAGATGTTCTACAGATGGCTGTTACAGGAGAGGCACACTGACTCATGGTTAGACAGAGAAAATGTTTTTCACCTGAGTAAAGAGATCAACTGGCAGCTGTTTGTACCGCACATATTCGCTGTAGTTAGGCTATTGTTGAAGCCGATGCAATTTCAACATGCATTCTTCTCCCAAAGTGTCTCCTCACCCTTAAAATATCTCTTTCCAAGTTGATTCTCCAAGACTTGTTTCCCTTTCTCGCACCTCATTTCCCTTAGGTCAAGTAACAAGCAAATGAAAATGTGTGTTCTTAGTTATTTCCCATCTATTGCAAAATGGAGACATACTAGAAATAGGATAGAGGGGAGAAAATAAACAGCTCAGTGGTTTGTCTTGATATCAGAGTAACGTTTTTTCATTCAAATGTGACGGAGTGCAGCAGATAATATGATGATGATAAATAAATAATATGAATGATAAATTCTCCCATTGAAAACTTAAAAACTGCCTATTGCATAGTAGCTTTGTCAAGTTTCATCAGATTCAAAAGTGGTTTGCTATGTGACGCAGGGAGTCAACTGCTCTAGAAGTATCAAACTACAACCCGGTCGGACATGTGAAAATAGGTGTGTAGTTCTTTCATAGTGACCACATGCCCTCCTTTTCCTGGACATGTCCTACATTTCAGACTCCAGTCCAAGAGGAATTCCAAAATGTCCTCCCTCTTGATTATCCCCAAGAAGCATGGATTTATATTTATATGAGTGTTTTCAGCTTTTATTGTGGAATGCCCTGCAATTTTCTCAGATGTCTTGCGTTTTGTGATGCCTTGTCCTCCTTTGCTGTGACGACATCTGGTCACCTTGCATCCTTGGGAGTCAAACCAAGGTGTGTGAAACATTCTGGTGTTACATAAATGTGTAACCTTTTCACAGGAATGCTGCATTTCAAATAATGAAAATATATCTCAAATGTATTGCTACTTGTGCGGGATTTTAAACTGTCCATGAGGCGTGCAAACGGATTCAGGAGAGACTGTTCTGTCTCATGCACCAAAAAACTAAGCTCTTGATCTTTGCCTCCCGACTTCCATGTACAGAAAGGCTGCTTTTAAATAATTTTTCTGCATCGTCGCACAAAACTGGCCCGCTCCTTCCTCCTGAGAGAATACTATCTTTGTGCACATTGACAAGGATGTTTCTCTTGCTTTAGTATGTCATAAAAATATACAGCCCTCCTCAGCATCAGTTCCACTGATCAGCTTTTTTAGAATTCGTTCTGAAATACAGGCTGTCGTATTGAAATTTCCGTCATTAAAAGAACCAAATGTTATTTTCGCTTTGCCGGCTGGGCAAATTGATTTAAACTAACTGGCTCCTCCTGGTGGTTGTCAGGGGCAGGATATAATGCCTGCAGCTCAGCTGAGCAACTTCGAAGGACTTATTTAGGGTTCGGAAAGTTGTGGCCATCCAGATGCAATTGGATTCCAGGTCCCATTGGTCTCAGCCAGCTTGACAATTGATAAGAGAGACCAATGGGAATTATAGTACGTCAGCATCTGGAACCAATTTATACCATTGCTTAGTTACAGTTCTCACTCCCTTGAATATGATTATGCATTCCTGCCAGCCAGAATTTATATTAAAGCCATTGAAAAATGTATATGAAAAGCTACCTGAGTGTTCTTTGGATAAAATGTCTCACAGCTATATTTAAAAAAATCATCAAGATAAAAGCTCTGATGTGTTGGATGCTACATTTCTTTGCCGAAACGAGCCCCTCGCTGTGCATTGGGGGAAGGTCAGGTCAGTGACAGAGTCTGAACTCCCAAATTGCTCTTTGAGCACAAAGAGTTGTCAGAAGGCAAGTTCAGAGTCGAGAACAAAAAGCCTGCCTGCTTTTGAGCCAAGCGCTGAGCTGTAACTGGGAAGCTATATAATAATGTGTTGCCTTAATTTCCACAACACTACAGTGCATAGGATTTGTTCCAAAAAGGCCTTGAAGTTAGGTGTGAATGTATTTAAAAAAAAAAAAAAAACAAGGGCCATGGTAGAGACCATTGCTTTGCTGAAAGAGGAGAAATACTGCAAAGCTGCATTTTGATTCATTTAAATATAGATAGTTTAAACTTTGGCCTAGTACTCTAAAGGCACCAGATCCCGTCTGTGGAAGCTAAGCACAGTTAGCCTTACTAAGTACTTGGAAGGATGACCACCAATGAATAGCATGAGCTATAGGCTGCATTTTAAAGGGATGAACAGAAAGACATGGAGGCAAAAGCACCGAACATAGCAGAACAAAAGAGGAGCTATGGAGTTTGGAGCATTTAGGAATGAAACACTCATTAAACAGGGAGCAGCTTTGTACTGACAAGAGAGCATAAATTCTGGTACCTCTCTAAGAGGCTTTGTTGCTCACAACAGATCTATTTGGTGGATGCAACATTTCTGGCTCACCTTTCTGGTTTGTAGTGCTTTATAACCTCAGACATTGCTCCATTTAAAGACTACGCTTTGGGGTTTCCCTTTTGGATTGCCGTTTGGGTTTCTTGCTTGACCTTGTTTCATTCGGATTGGCCTGACTGCATTGCTATATCAGCCTTGCTGGTAAGCCATGCCGGGAGTCTCCCACATTTTGTTGTGTCCTATACTTTCTCTTGAGGATCTGGACTCATGTTGGTACCAAAACAGGACAAGGCAGGCAGCGGAGAAGGTGAGAAGAAGATGAGCGGGACAAGGGAAGATGTCTCCATTCACTTGCTCATGCATGGTGGATGAGGAAAGGAGATGGGACAGGTGTCCCATTTCTCCCACCTGCCATTCTCCCATCACATCCCATGCTTCCCCACCGCCATGCAATTTAGTGAGTAACCAAGTGAGAAGACACATGAATGGCTACATTAGCCACCCCGCCACTACAGGTACTTTTTTGGTGTTAGTTATAGTTTGGGAACCTAGACATATTTTTGGTTTTTCCACTTTGAGGGGTCACATTCCTAACCCCCGTGAAGGTTGATGGCTGACTGTAGATATAAAGCAATATAACACTTTAGCACGATCATTGCAAGGGGGCAGAAATCATACTGTGAATGCTGTACAGCAGAGAGGAAGTCACCTGGTACGTGGAAAGGTAATGAAGGTGGAAACCCAGAGGAAAACCGCTGTGGCAGATGTCACAGCCCCATTCAACACATTATAGTACAGAAGGTACTGAGACAATGGACGCAGATGTGGGAATTTGCCCTTGCCTGTATCAGAAATTCCCAGGAGAGAATTAAGAAAATCAACAAAGTCCTGCCCTGGGTTTACAAATTATGGTTCATTCCAGAAATTCCTAAGAAACAGACCAGGGCAGGAGATATATTAAATTGCTATTTTTATATTTTAAAAATACCAAGAAATATGAGTACAACTTTTGCCGAACACCAAGGTTTTTGGGCAGTCTGGATAAGTTACCAAAAAACTTTTCCCCAGCTTTCTAGAGATGCCAGGTTTTTCCTCTGTCCAAACCTCTTGTATCCTTTTATAGTTGTATGACAGAGTTAGGAATTCAGTCTGCAGCACAACTGCAGTGATGGGGAAACACCTCATTTGCTGCATTTTCACACCTCACTTAGCTAGTAAAGGTAAAGTAACCCTGCCTGGGTGGCATGGGAAAAACAATCAGCATTATTCCATTTCATTAGCGAATGAGACTCGTTGAAAAATGAATGGCCAGATAGTTTTAAAAACCACTAGGGAAGCCACAAAAACTGCTGGGATATCCTCTCATGCCTAGAGATTCCCAAACTGTGTCATAGGAAGTTCCCAGATGTGGCTGAAGGAACACACACGCACAACCTTGTCGGTGAGGTCTGGCAGACTTTGACTCATTTCGTGTGCAGTTTAGCAGGCTGGTGAAGCTTCAGCAAGAACAAAGAAAAGAAAGTGACAGAAAAAGCTTCACTGGCTTAGCTCCTGAACCTCAGATGTTCTCTTCCGTATCGGGATCAGAGCCAGTGGTGGTTCAAGGCCAGGCAGGAGGTTCCAGCAAGAGAGAGACTTCAAAGAAGGACCATGGACAGCTCAGATTGGAGACAGACACACAAAAGCAGACTCACCGGCTGCTTTAGCAACAAAGGTTTAAATGGAGCAGTAGCTCAGTCAAGGTGGCAGGCTTCACATACAGTAGGAGGGCCTGGCCAGGAGAGATCTCAGTCTTCCTTTGTTTTGTTTCTATGCCCAAGAATGAATAATTTCGGCATTTTCTGCTTGCATCAGGATAGCCAGTTTGGTACAGAGGGCCGTTGGTATCCTCTGGGGTTTGGTTACAGGACCACTTGTGGGTAACAAATCCGTGGGTGCTGAAGTCCCATTAAATACAATGGCATAGTCAAATGGCAAAATCAAGGATGGCTTTTTCGAATTTACATATATGTTTTAATATTTTCTCAAGACATGGGTGACTGAGTCTATGCATAAAGAATCTGTGAATATGGACAAATGACTGTTTAAGCAGTGGACTATGACTTTGGAGATCTGAGGAAGTAGACCAAGTCTATGAAACCTTGTGCTACAAGTATTTCTACACAGTTAGTCTCAAAGGTGCTACAAAATCCCCTTGCATGCTTCCTTCTCCTGATTGTCTCTTGCATTATTATATCTGGCAGAAATTAATTAACAAATTAATTTAATAAACATTTTCTCAAGTTCTTTTTTTAAAACCATCAATCAACTATTTATCTTTCATGACTCATTTAAGCAGATGCAGACATAGTTAGGTCTGGAGCCTATCATTGATAAAGCGATGACCAGCAGCTGGTTGTGCAAATTGTCTTTCTCATCACCTCCCCACCCCAAAAAAATACCTGCTACTACATTGCCTCATTATAAGGCTTTTTCAGAAATGTGAAATGTTACACATTAGTTCCATGTCCGCTAATCACTATTTCTTCAATTGATGTCCTACAGGCCAATCACTAAGCATTTTGATGAGTTTAATATAATTGAACAATGCAACATATTATACGCCATTTAGTGGCCTAAGCACATTAGTCCTCCATTAGATAAAAAGCCCGTGTTATTGTACTGTTATGTCAGGATTCAAAGGAAACATTAGGTCTTGATCAGCAGCATCTTAACCTCACATGTTCGGAAACCATTATGAAATGACTAATTTTGCTAATAGGCTTCTTCTAGGACACAGTGTGAATAAAAAATGAAACAAGCATGAATGCTAGTCTCCATTGTTCCTTTTGCAATTAGTAAAAAGTAGCAAATGAAGCCCAGCCTATATCTTCCTCTTTTCAGATACAATCAAATCACCCTGGTTCCTGTGTTTTATCTATTTATTGCAAAGGGGCTCTTTTCCAGACTGGACTGCTAAAGGTCAGCACAATGTCCTCATTTGTTCTTTGGTTGCTTTTGAAACAGTCGCAGAAGTGGAAAAGAGCGTTCATGACACGGCAGGTAAAGGTGAGCAATACTGCAAATTAACACATCTCAGTATTTACTGCTGCATTTTAATCATTCCACTTGCTTAAAACCAAGAAAAAACTTTCTAATGCTGGGCCCAGGCATCAGAGGCTTTGTCTGCATTGCAAAAACAATCCGGTTTGACATGACTGTAACTGCCATGGCTCAGTGCTTTGGAATTCAGGGAATTGTTTGACATGCCCTCTTCTCAGCTGTCCTTTTAGGCCGATATAAGATGATACCCTTCTCAGACAGACTATGCCCCTGTTACTCTGGCCAAATAGAAACAACAGAGCATGTATTACTCCAGTGCTCATACTTCAGGGACATCTGCCTCAGCCTTATTTCACCCCTGTTACATAAATACCAAGGACACGCCAGTCTGTTTTACACGTCTTTGTTGCTTTCAGACGTTAACCCTGATGCTGCATATAATGTTGCCAGATTCTGTGCAGCTGAAGTTAAAATTCGTCAGGCAATGACTTCCGCAGTGGGCTAGTACCAATCTTGTCTTGCTATACTAAAACTGTGTAATCCGAAAGGATATTTTAACCTGTGATTTTTGCCTCCTTTTATTCTGTATTCCCTTTTTATGGCCTATGAACACAATAAAGATGATGATGATGACAACGATGAAATAATGATGATGATGATTCATGTATCTGGGATTATACTGCAGTCCCTGAAGAGAGCGAGCATGGTTCATGGGTTTTAGTGTTGGACTAGGACTCTGGAAGACCAAAGTTTGAATCTTCACTTGGCCATGGAAACCAACTGGGTGACTATAGGCAAGTCACACTCTCTCAGTCAGAGCAGAAGGCAATGGCAATCTTCCTCTGAACAAATATTGCCAAGAAGGACCCATGACTTCACCACAAATCAGAAATGACTTAAAGAGAGAGAACAACAACTTGTATTTTTTCTGTTGGCATTTTATGATCCTGTCCAGCGGCCTGTTTCTTTTCGCTGAATGTGTAATTTACATATTCCTGTTCATCCTCAGTTTCTCTTGGGAAATGGAAAGCGTTTTGTTTGTTTTTAATCTGATGGGTTTTTATGGATGCAAGAGCAAAAACTCAGGTTGCTAGCTTTTGCTCTTCTTCCTTTCACCACCATTAGGCATGTTCCTAGAGACAAACGTGGCAAGCATCATCATAAAACATGGCTCTTTCTCTGTGAGGACCAAGTGATGGGATGAAAACAGATTTGCTGGTATTCTTCGGCTTACTTCTAATTATTTGTGCAAGAGCCAGGGACTGTGAGTGTTTGGTGCAGGAGTCTGATTTGTGTTTCTTGCACCTCAGTTCCTCACCCCTGAAAATCTATATTTTAAAAAGTGGATGGCATGGAAAGAAGTTTAGTTTATGGGTAGTCTGGAGCAATTCAAAGAATTTAAAAAAACACACACACACACACACACACACACATCTCACCAGTTGTGCCACAGCAAGTGTTCTGGTCTTTATACTTGTGCATTTCATCTTCAAAACTGAAACTTCAGTAAAATGCCAGCACTGTGCTATTTATGATAGCTTGTGCTCATTTTCTGTTTGCCTCACCCATATATCACACTTTAAAACGTTTTTTGCAGAATGTCTAACAGAACTAAATATGCCATGAATGTTCTTTCCAACCCTTTGCTATTTCATGATAGATTTTTTTGTGTGCTAGGAACTGAAGGATTTGAAGTCTTCCAGTTGCCAGCTGTAAATTGCATCGACTCATAATGGGAGATTTTATAATGCTAAGATGCCTTAATGTATAGTGTTTGATGAGCCAGTTTGGATTTTCATTGGTTTAGCTGTGGTTTAATTCTCTTTTCCCCCTGTAACTCTTTTATTGCAATCCTTATTTTTAGCAGTCTTTTATTATACTCTTTTCATGTAGGGAAAACAATTCTGGTTTTTTTCCTCCAAATGAAAAGCTTGAAGCAAGGCACTAACATATTGGTGTTTTAATTCACTTATTAAATGCATGCATTGATAGCTATATATAGATATCTATAGATATATATAGATGAATGAAACAAACCTAAAAAGCCAGCATTTTTTTCCTTGCCACTTTTTCCCCTCCCTGGTATGTGTCGAGAGTTGCATAAGCTAAATTATTTACAGTTTGTAGACTCACAAAAGAGAAGCAGATTTGGGTTATTTACTTTACTGATAAGGAAAGAGGATTGAAGTTGCTGTGATCCGCTGCTTTGTTAATTTTGCATTTGTTCCCTGGTGCATAAAAATCTTTTTTAAAAGAACTCACTCAAGCACTGGCAGGCTCTTTTGAAACTGCATGGAAGGAGTAAGATTAAACAAAAACATGAAAAGATCTTAAAAATATAAGTCAGCAAATGTTTGATAAAAATAAAAGTGCTTGGTAGTGAGTGGGGGAAAAAACCCCTCTTTGAGCTCAATGTATTTGTTCTCTGGGAATGGGCCCTCTTGCATTTTTCTGGGGAGCAACCCTTATGATCTCTTTGCTTCGAGTGAGATGGAGCTTCAAGTGCTGAAATAAAAGGCATTTGCATGGTATCATGAAAGCAACAGAAAATGACTGGACTGGAGAGCTATTCCCTAATGAGAGGATGATAATCTACTGTAAAGCTAGAAGAACAAAGTTTATGTTTTGTTGGTTGACTGAATTCTCCCTGATACAAAGAGGGTCACTTCTGTGTAGATGTCATGTCCCTATGCCAAAGATCTCCCCATTGCCCAATTCTGAGACATGAGTGGATTATTTCTTTATTTATTGAATTTATTTCCCACCCTTTGCCAGAGATGGGATTCAAGGTGGCTTATGATAATTTAAAAAAAGACTTAAGCTAAAAATATTAGTTTACGGAAGTTAAACGAGAAAAGCAATATTGTGAAGTCGGAGGATTTCATGGCCAGCATCCATAGTTTTTTGTGGGTTTTTCAGGCTATGTGGACATGTTCTAGAAAATTTTTTCCTGATGTTTCCCCAGCATCTGTGGCTGGCATCTTCGTCGTCTTCTCTGAAGATGCTAGCCAGAGATACTGGAGAAACGTCAGGATAAACTCTTCTAGAACATGGCCACATAGCCCAAAAAACCCACAAAAAACAAAAGCAATATTATTTTGAAAAAGTTTTTTTTTAAAAGGTGTAGTGATTTGAGCATTAGATTATGGGGTGAAACAGACTGGCAGCCCCAGTCCGTCCCCAATCGGTGCAGGACCACAGTGATCAGACACCGCAGTCCCAAAGCTGGCTACTGCTGTGGCTCTCAATGGCTGCTGGCAAGGAAGGGATGGACAAAATAAAATGGTTTCCAACCACTTTGAAGATGGGGTGTTTAGATGATGCATGATGCCCAAAGTGGACAGAAACCAAACTGAAGCTGTGCTTCTGGACTAAAAGACAGAGCAAACAGAACCTGGGATAGTCCAGTTTAGTGCAGAAGATGCACATATTTGCCCCTGCATATAAACACCCAGATGCAAGTGCAAAGCAAAGAAATAGAACTGCAACAACTCCAATGGCTGTAATTACAATATACTCAAACCAGAGAGGAGGCATGGGGTGAAGGGGGCATGTACAGAGGTCCTCCATGAGTGTGCTTTACCAATGTATCACACACCAATGCACTAATGACCTGTACAACTGGAGCATCACACATGGAGCCAATCAAAGGGGCAGCCATCCACTGGGGTGGCATCTGGGTGGACGTGGGAGGTACTTGGGGGTCGCCAACAGTGTGTTTGTGCAATGGTGTGCATGAAAGGTGAAGGAGGCAACAACAAAAATATATCCAGTGGCATGGCCTGACACTATGCCATGCAGTTGGGCCGTGTGCGTTCATCCTACATTGGGAGTGGGCTGTGTGGGCAGCGGGGTTTTGACCATCTTTGGGAAACATCAGGAGCAAGCCACTTCTTCCAGCTGGTCTGTTCCAGGCCTCTGTTTCCCAGTTGCTGTAGGGAAAGCGCTGAATCAGGCTTCAATTCCCTATCCCAGAAAGTCTGACAAAAGACCACTATTGTCCCACTATTACTAGCTGCAAGGAGACCACAATCTGGTCCTCATTGCTTGGTTGATGGCTAGTCAGCTGGACACTGTTGACAAGTTGGCAATGTATCCTGAGTTCTGTTGGTTGGAGCTTTTGCAGTCAATTGCAGCAGGTTGCTTATCTGCACTTAAGCTAAGATGTGTCTGCACTTGCTTAATGCTTTAACTCGAGGGGTTCTTAGCCTGAGATCCCCAGAGTTTGGATGAGCTTCAGAGTGTTCAATGAAGTGGGTGCAAATTGTGACTCCCCTTCCCATTTTTTCCTTTTACTGTGAAAATTGTCTTCATGCTTTATTTTTCTAACAAATTGTTCAAATATGGTGGGATCGGACAGTACAGTACTTGTGCTACCTGATGACGGATTGTAGTCCTATGCCAAACTCTGAGCTGTAGCAGATCAGTGTTGTGACCATTTATACATTAATTCAGCCAATGTGGTCTTATCCATCCATTCCTCCCCACTTTGCAATAGTAACTGCAAAGCCAGGCCTAGAAAACATTTACAGTAGGCTTACTTTTTTGTTTGTAGGTGCTGACAGTTTATCCACCACTATGGCTCCAGTTATTATAATTCCTCCACGCAATACAAGTGTGGCAGCTGGAAGTAATGAAGCCATCCTGGAATGTGTGGCCAATGGCAGGTAAGGCAATGTCAAAACACAAGAGTTGTGCTTAATTCAAACTGATGATACAGACTAGCAAATGCACAGGTCACTTTTTTATCCAAATGTGGGAAATATGGATGTAGTTAGGTGAATTTTGCTACTAGTTGCCAGCGAAAGAAGCAAGATTTTCATAATAATTAGTGCTGTTACCAAACTGAGTTATAATGAAAGTAAGACCTGTCACGCAGCTGAATTTTTGTTCGCTTGTTTGTTTGTTTTTGCTGTTACTATGATACAGGTTACATCTTGGCTTGGGAAAGTAGGTTAGAAAAAAAATAATTGTTAGTATGATTTTTGCAAAACTATGAAAAAATCAGAAACTCAAAGCTGTCTCAGGTTTGTGATGGTTTGTGACAAGTGCCTACAACAACAACAACAACAATAATGGCATTTTTTGTTATGCCACCTTTGTTTACATTTATGTCTTCTTGACCCCTGTGTAAACATTGGGAAGCTCTTTGGGTACCACAGCAATGTTAAATTACCATTGGGAACCGAAATGCTTTCCCTAATGCTCATTTTTGTATAGTGTCTGGGAGCATTGTGGAGAGAAAGAATGATCTGAAATCTTCCTAGAGCCAATTGATTGTTTCTTCCCTGTGAAAACAGAGACATTCTTCATCATACTTAGTGCCGTCTCTCAGATCGAGTTATAACGAAAATGCCTCCCATACAGCTTTCCCCCAAGTTGTGTTTATTTTTAGTATCCTTTGCTTAGGCAAACCCAATAATTAGCATTTATAAGTTCCATCGCTGTTACAATTAGCGGTGCTTTCTTGACGGCACTGTAGTCATTCTTCTTCCATGTCCAAGACAGCTTTGAGTTCTTTTCCCATTTCTCTGATGCATCTTTCCGCATAAAGACTTCGGAGTCGTGTCAGGATTTATTTCTAAGTGTCCAGTGCTCAATGCGCCTGCAGTCCTGGAAGAGTTAGGTGAGTCATATGTTGGGTCTGTGTTATTACTGCAGATAACATAATTCACAGTAATAATTGGCATGACTTTTACCCTCGCAGGCCCACTGAGAAATTAAGCATAGCCTGGAAGAGGAACGGAGTCCAAATAACCAGCGGAGTTAGCAGTTTCGGGAGACGTCTCGCTATCGCCAACCCAACCTCGGCTGACATTGGAATGTACGTCTGTGAGGCACACTTGAGAGACAGCCCTGTTGAGCCAGAGAGAGCAAAAGCTTTTCTGTCTATCCTGGGTAATTCCGCTTTTTCCTAACACGAGCCTTGAATCAAAGTACAATAGGAAATAGAAGTGGTTATTTTCATATTTCACTGACCTTACAGTTGAACTTCTCTGCTGCGAATGGAACAAAGGAGGTGAAGTAGGGTTATCTTCTAAATTAATTCCACTGCTCCACTTTATGAATATAAATTCATCAAGGATATTCTTTCCCCTCACATCGATGTTATACAGAATTTGAAACTGTGATCGTCAAACTGGAAGACACATACTTGGTAAAATACTAATCAGTCACAGTTTCTTGCTGTATCAATCCAATGCTCACTGATGCCTTATTCACAGGGAAGATTTTTGAAAAGTGTTTGCACATTTTTTCCTGCTTGTAACAATTTCTAAAGAGGTAACCTTTTAGTCGTGAATTACAAGCTTGCATATCCATGCACATTGGTGGCAAAGATTGTAAACAGTGAGGTCAGAGGGAAAATAAATATTGAAATCCATGAAAACTCATGCTAAAATAAATCAGTTGGTCTCACAGGTACTTGTATTTTTATGCAGGAACTATTGATACTGATGCTTACCCTCCACCTGCCTGGATCTGGCAGGGACACTATGGATTAAATCTCTTTCACCCCACTTTTTAGCTGCTTTGAAAGTGTCCCTGTTTCTCTTTTCTCTTTTCATTTTCCCCCTTGGTCCTCAGCTTACTTCAATTGATGCAAATTTCATTCAAGGTACAAAAGTAATTTGCACTCTGTTAATTCAACAGGGAGAGGGATAAGAAGGGGCAGAATTCTGCCCTTCCCTGTAGGCTCAGGCAAAAACAAACTGTTGCATCCCTTCCTAGCTTGTTTGTTCATCTTCACCAGTAACTTTTGCCATCATGACCATACTCTGATGTTGCTTGTCTCCATATGGCCCCATTTTCAACTCTGAAATGTGGGGAGAGAAGGTGAAAATCGTTTTATGGATATTTACAAGACACTTGTTGCTTACAGCCTGAAGTGCTGGAGTCTTTATATGCTTCCCCCCCCCCCAATACGATTTGAATAATAACTACTACGGTATATACTCGACTATAAGTCAACCTCATGTATAAGTCGAGGGCAGGTTTTGGGACCAAAGTTATGGATTTTTACATAAATCATGTATACGTTGAGGGTAAAAGTTAAGGGCATGTAACACAGGATGCAAAGGATGAAGGAAAGGAAAATGATACTGAAGCACACTGCTATTTCCCCCTAACTTCAGACATTCGACCCAGGTTTTTGGTGTCAATTTTTGACAAAGTTTCTAGACTTACACATGAGTATATACAGTAGAAGTTAAATTCCAGGCTCTCTCCTCCATCTAATGAATGCCCTGAACTTGTCAACCAGCTAGTTCTAAGTTGGACCTGGCATTTCTGTTTCTGTTTGTGTACAATACAGAAGTCGACAATGAAAGCGTTATGACTCAGAGCTGAAAGGAGATGCTGCTCTCTTGTCTTGTGCCTTGACAGTTCACCTCCATAGTCTCCCTTGTAGAGTAGCACACTAATCTTTTATTCAAACCATCATTTTTTAAAAACATTTTTTGTTGTAAACTCCTGGCTGCAATTTCCGTTTCTTCTTCATAGTCACTGTGCCTCAAATCCACAGTTTCGAAGCCTGCGGAGAGCCATGAACAAAACCTCTAAAGCTGAGACTTTTAATGGTAGTCCACCCACCCACCCCACTCCGTTGCAACTGCTTAGAAACTGACAGCGATAGGAACTAACTAATTAAAATCAGTGAAGTTATCAATTAAGTTTCTAACATAAGGAGACAGCTTAATTGGATTGGCTTTAGCTGGACTTTCAGCATAAAATTACTAATTAATGAAATGAGAGACTGCCCTCAAAGTCAACATTTTCCCCATTTCTTACCTGGTTCTGTAATCAATGCAAATGGCTATAGGAATCTTGGTTTATTTTTGTCCATTATCGTAGTATGACCGTTGAGTTAATTCCGAGGTTGGTACATTTTAAACCAACAGGTAGCAGGGACAGTTTGTCAGGGGTTGGTTTACTTTGCATCCGTATGTTCTCCACTAAACGCTGCATAGAGGTACCCAGGAAATTGAATTTTGAAGCTCTTGACTCTGGACTCCATATGGGGATCATTGAGTTAAAGGGAGAGGGGGAAAGCAACAAAAAGAATTGGTTGTAAGAATGAGAAAAGGGTTTTTCAAAAATTCATGCATGTATTTTCTTCTCTCTTAGACTCTTAGAAGTTGTACTAGACATCCTTGCATTCTCCAACCAAACTGACTATATGCCACAACCACAACCTACTATGCTATTGCCAGTTCTTAACCGTATGAGTCTACCCACAATCTTTCAAAGTTGAGAGTTGACATTTCTATCACACTTTGAAAATGTAGAATATATTCTCTAGTATATTCAGAGGACTGGAAAACATGTCATGTAAAGTCAAGATGTAATGCTTTTTCATTCCTCTGCAAAGTTGTGTTACATCTTTCATCGTTGTCTTTTTTATTTAAAAATATACATGGAGAAGTTGAGCTTTAATCTTCTTCAGTCTCGGTTTCTCTCTCTCTCTGCCTCTCGTTTTGCTTTGTTTTATTCCTTCAAATTATTATCTCTCAACTCCTTTTCCTTTAAAAGAGCAAGAGCCTATTTCAATTATTTATGATTTTGATTTAAGCCTTTCTTTATCCCCACAATTTTATTGTGACTAATTTAATTTTGCTGCTGGGCTGTCAGATCTTGCCTTCTGCAATATTTCAGGCCACAGTTTCTACTCGTCCAGACAGTACTTAAGTATAAGTCAGATTAAAAACAAACAAACGTTGGAAAGGGGTCTTTAAAGTCACATTGAAACTTTGATTCGTAGCCTGCATGCACTTCCTTGTGATGTTTTATTTTTCAATTTTTTTAAAATCTATTATATCAATTTAATCTCAGGCGGCTGATGAACACAGTTCACGATGTGGGCAGGCGGATGAAACGGATCGGTTACAAATTGGTTATCTGTTACTTTTACCGCACTTTTTATGCAACAAGCCACTCTCGTTTGGAGTATTTACTTTGAGTGTCATCTTGGCCCGCTACATTTGAGAATTTATGAAATTGTGGAACAGCAGGAAGGGTTTCTAACAGGAAGCTAAGTACACGGAGTAATAGAATAATTCATGAAAAGGCAAGAGCTCCAAAATGGTAATTAATTAGCAAGGGAACTGACGAAATGTGAAGGTGCAGACAAGGACCAGAAATGATAGAAGAGCTTGTATAAAAGGGATAATTTTTGTCAGTTTTCTTGAAGGTGTTTCATCTACAACTTACATTATTAAAATCTGTTTTAGTGGCACTCAAGGACTCCATTACGCTTGTCCATTCCTGCGCATAAAATATTTGTAGGGCACACAGTAGATAGCTCCGCATTGGGATCTAAACAACTTGGCACGAGTTACACATCTTGAACCTGCTTAGTACAAAATATCATGTCAGAGGATCACTCCAGGACTGATATAAACATTTATTTAAAACAAGAACGGTCACCCACAGACTTCACCAAACTGGTTATAAGGAATGATATGGACCCTTTCCCCACACGCTTAAAATCCGAGTAATTATCAGCAATGTAAATCTAGTAATTCCCAAATGTGCCTTAAATGTCGGCATTTCTATTTTAGGGTTTAAGTAGGTTAAACAGTAATAAGGGCAAAGGAGTCTGATGTAATTCATCCAGGAATCCGCAAGCCGTGATTATAATATGTGTTGAAAAGGCCAGTTGGTAAAAATTATAGTTTAAAACAGACATGAATAATAAATATGGATGAGTGTGATATTACAGAGGAAAGACAATGTAGACTTTGGGAGAGGAAATAATAGTTCTGAAAATATATTGGAAAGCTGGGTGCGTTAGTTTTAGATTGAAGATTAGTAGGTAGAACCACTGACATAGAATTTTATTGATTATAGATTTGGCCATTGTTAGGAATGTCTTATAAAAAGAAAAGACTAAAAGAGCGTGCATGAAGATTCAGCCATAATTATGTTTTGATATATAGGGTTGGCCAGTTGACATTCTGTTGGTTGTAGTACAGTCGATAAACTATATTACAACCAACAGCATGTCATCTGGCCATCCTTATATATCTCTATAATATAGTTGATAAACTATATAATATAATAATAATTATTATTATTTATTTATACCCCGCCCTTCGGACCTAAATGCTATAAGAGCGGCTTACAATTATTATTTTAATATCTAATATTTAATTATTTAATATTTAATAATTTAATAATTATAATAAATATTATAATATTTAATAACTGTATTACAATTAGGGGATCCTGTTATGTAGTAAAGAAGGATATGACAATATGGGCTTGATATCCAGAATAGGTTTAAAATGATTGCAATTCAACATTTACCAAATAAAATGTAAGATGGAGAGTTCCACATGCACCAGAGCAGTCTCTCATAAGCCAACATGATGAAGGGCAATGCCATTCTTGGCATCATGGAGATATTATCCAGATCTATCTTGTGCTGGCCAAGTGCCATAATAATAAATATTCAATATTCCAGATCTATCATGCAAATGTCTAACCTGTAGTAAAAAAAATTGGTGATGCGCTTTATGCCATGAATGTCATTGACAGAAGTGGTCTTAAATGTCACACTCAAATTTCAATAGCAAACAAGGGATCTGCTCCCTACACAACCCACTTTCAATACACTAAAGCCATTGAGTCATAAGCGCCCATAAAATGCTTCTAGCCTGAATGTTTAGCGAGTTGCATCAGTGATAAATCAAGAAATAAAATGGTTCCTATCGTGTTGCTAACCTATAGCTGCATTATACTTTTCCAACAAGTGTGGGAAAGCTTCCCTTGATGTCTTCATATAGTCTCAGCAAAGATAAACGGAGGTGGTTCCAAACTCTGGTTTTATTAGCTGCAGTTGTTATAAATTTTTAAAGGGTAGCATGCTCCTGCGCTAACACAGCAGCAGTTTGGGGAAAAGATTTGCAGCAGATTAGATAAGAACATATTTGTTGTGTTAGTGGCCATCTGAAGATTAAGTATTGCCATTGTCCTCATTTGAAAACAGGACTTTTTATATATATAAAAAAAGTGCCTAGAATGTTTTTCCCCACGTTCTGTGAGGTCCCTTAATATTACGGTTATTTTTATAGTGGCATTTCAGTGGAAGTTATGAAATCCTGCCACTACATAAAATGAACAATTGTGCTTTAAAACAGACACTGTGGCTGAAAATAAAACTTGGACAAAAGGGAATACAAGGGGGGCAAACCAAGATACAAAAACATCCAACTGCTCTGGTGGGACAAAGCAGCCATGTGAAGCTTAATGCTTCATTGCCAATGACAATTTGGTTAAGAACAAGGACAAGATGGAGCAGAAGCAAATGGCACAATTGAGAATATTCCTTTAGTGTTTTTAAAAATAGGGGGGAAAATACATTTCACTCTTCCTAAGGGACTTTACATGTCACAATAGTTTATCAAACATTTTGCTGTAACATAGCAACTTGGTTGGATCGTCGGTCCAAAACTAAGCACAAAAAGCAATGATACCCGAGAAGAAGAAAAAATGAAATTACGATAGTGGTACAAGAAGGAAACAAGAGAATGAGGTGGGGGGGAAATAGAAGAAATGGTTTCTTATTTATGCGCTAAACCATTGTTGCTCAAAGTGGTCCCAGGGGTAGGATCTGGTGCATCTCTCCTAATGTTTTCTTGGCAAGATTTATCCAGAGGAGGTTCACTTCTATCCATCTTAAACTGAGAGAGTATGGCATGCTTGAGTTGTCCTAGTGGTTTTATGTGGCTGAATGTAGATTTGAATCCTGCTCTTCTGGAATACTAGTCCAAGACTCAAACTGCTACACTATGTTGGCTTTTGGTAGTGTCTTCAGTTGTCTCTGTCTCATGGCAACCTAGTTTTTTCTCCATAGTCCAACAACCGCAGCATGCTGACTCTCAAAGTAATGCAATACATAATAATTTATGTGCAGCAGAAAGCACACTTCCTCAATATTATCCTCCACCGAATTTTCTGAGACTTTCTTCTGCGTAGCTGAGCTAAGCGCTGTTGCTTAACTGGTAGTAACTGAATCAATGTAGCCTCTGATCGCCGCTATTTCTCCTCTTGTGGGATTAAGTGAGATTTGCTCTCAAAAGAACCTGCAAGAGAAACAAAACGGGAGAAAAAGATAACAAGAACATGTCAATAACCAATGTCCCTGACAATATATCAAACCGAGTTCTGTAACCGCTTAATAAATAAAACATCAACTTTTTTCCAATTAGAAATATTGATTAAACCTAAATAACAACACAATGTCAGCGGTACTAATAATACAATAAAATCAGTTGCAAAGTGTCATTTACAACTAGGCAAACTCTGAAAGGAAAAAAAAAACAGAACACAAGAGAGCAAAGAGATCTCAATTTCCATGACTGAAGGACACAAAGGAGAGGTTTAAAATATTACACAGAGGCTCCGCTCTGGACCCCACAACCAACTCCAACTCCCAGAATTCCATAGCCTTGAGCCAGAGCAATTAAAGTGCTGCCAAACCCGGTTATTTCTCCAGTGTGGATGCAGTCCAAGACATTAGCAGGCAGCTCTGCTGCTCCATATAATCTCTCACACAGATTGAGACTTTTCCAAGAGGTTTGAATCAGGTCAGTGTGTATCACATCTCATCAAGACTGAATTCTTCAAGCATCTTCAAGGATATGCAATGCACATTGAGGATCAACTAGTTATGTTTGGGCATGGAATCAGTCAGAAACTTCAAAGGATGGATCAAGACTAAGACATGCTAAGAGATGCATGGAAACGAATGATATGGGAATAGTTTTGGGTTTTAGTTGGTTTACTTTAAGCATAGCTAAATCTGGATCCAACCCTATGTGACCAACAACCTGCTGCTTAGATATGGCCAGCAGGTCCCCTGTAGGTAGCATGTATCCCCAAAAAGAAAGGGTTGATCCCTAGCAACCATGTCATGTTTTAACCTATCTTTTAATATAAAGCCCTTCTAATTTCCTTATCTGCAATAATTAAATCTAAAGATTTGGCCTGTTCCCATAAAAGAGCACCTATCATAGCTTTTGGACCATTACCCTGTCGGCACGTGTTATTCTTCAACTGTATCAAGCGGCTGATATGCCAGAATTACAGCCTTCTCCGCTAATCGGAATACTTGGATTCATTTATTGTGTGATTTCAGCCTGTCTCATCGTTTCATGCCTTTTGAATGCGCAGTCTGTTCAGAGCGAATTAGAATGGCCTTTTGGAACTGCCTTTGGTCCAGTTGAAATATTGTCATGGACAATTTCGGTGTGAAATAGCTGCCTCGAGAGGGAGATAATGGTCTATAGCAGTACCTTGCTCCATCTTGGGTCACCCATTTGGACTTGGGCCTTGGCGATTAATAACAGCTAATCGCCATTAAGTAACAGCTGCTAGTTATGGCAAAGGCACAATGATCTCAGCCCTTGAAGATATCAAAATGTATTTGGGAAAAAAAAATCAGATTTTCCCAGCTGGAGACCAGAAGAAACGCCTTGCTTGATTTGGTTAAAGAGCCTTGAGCAGTACTTATCCTACATTTGGATCTCTCTTGACCCCTTTCTTTTATGCATTTCTGAAATATTTGCATAAGCATCTAAAGTAAATTCTGGAATTAAACTTTCAGGTCCCATCCTCCTCAGTGGAGAGTAACTCATCTACAGTCTTTTCTGTAGATTATCTGTGTTTCTGTCACTGTTGCATCACTGCCGCCTTGTTTTTCTTCTGCTTCGTGCAGCCTGTTTTTCAATGATTTTTCCATGATAGTCCAGCAGCCTCTCACAAAGTTGTGCTGGTGACAACATATACTGTATATACTCATATATAAGTCTAGAAATGTAGTAGTATTCCTAAAGGACAAAAAAAATTTTTTTTAAAGAAATAGTTGAAATGCTCTCTCTTATTATGCCAACTTAAGTTGCTGCAAAAGTGCCCATTCCTTATAGTTATTGTTTTATTTACTTATCCTGCCTTTCCTCAAGCCTGGGGATTCAAAGAAGTCTTTAATGGTTCCGAGATCTAATTCTGATGAGTGCTTTGAATATTGAAAGCTTGCACCCCATTCCAACAATGTAAATTGGTTCAGTAATTGGCATTCTGTTGCTTACTTTGACTCTCCTACGTTCAAACAGAGCATGATGAAATCTGTTTACGGCTACCTTGTTATGACGCTTATAAAAACTTCTGTGATATATGCTCTGATACAGATTTATTCTTGTGCTGCGGTGCTTTATATCCAAAGCTACATGGGACGGTGTTTAGAAACAGCGGCGGTCTCTTCTATAAAATGCGTTGCTGTAAATAAAAACTTTTATGGACCTCCCGGGATGGGCTTTCTAAGCTGAGAATTAAAATATTCCCTGCTGCACGCCTCTGAAATGAAAAGTGGCCTCTGCTCTGATGTTAATTTGCTGTGTAAAACTCTAAATATAAATTGGCAGTTCCTCTGTACTCTTTGAAATTTATATTTATCATCATATATAATTGTTGAGGTTGTTTTATGAGGCTATCACTTAAAGGAAACTGTAAACCCAAAATAGAAGTCAAACTGGAGCATTTCTAACACTGCAGTAAATGTGTTCTTCCCAGTCTGAGAGATCGGTTCGGCATAACTTTGGATCCCTCTACGGAAATGAATGGGGTTGCCCTTGGGCCCTAGGGCAAAGAATATTAAAAAGTATTTGCAATATGGTAAAAAATCTGTTGTTTTGAGTATTGAGAAACCCAAATGAGAAGAATCTTGGACTAAGGAGAATATTTTCAGTTTGGGACTTTATTCTGCACAATATTTGCACATGGTTGCTTTGCATAGATAATGATAATTTCTGCATAGAAATGCTGTTTCCTGCACAGAAAATGCCATAATTTGTGGTTTATTCTGGGAAAAAAAATCACATGTAGTTGATTTTCAGAAAAATAAACATTTTCGGCACATGAAACATCATTTCCTCCACAGCGAATAGTATTTTAAAATAGAAATTGTGCTGAAAAGTCTATGCAGAAAATCCTGTTTCCTGTGCTGAAATTGATGTTTTCGACCATATGAAAATTTTGCGCAGAACGAGCCCTGAATTGCAAAAAGGCTTTGAAAACATTCTCATTTTCAAAGACTCTCTTACAGTGGGAATAAAATTGCTTAAAGTACTTGTTGCTTTCTTTGTGAACAAACTTAGTGAAGAATTATCTACCTATTGGCACGATGTAAGTACGCAGCTTGGATTAGAACCACTGCTTGGGATATATTCTCTGACGCTGTTCTGGTTTCTCTTTCTTAAGAGCCACCGTATTTTACCACTGAACCAGAAAGCCGAATTGTGGCCGAAGTGGAGAAGACTGTGCATATCCAGTGTCAGGCAATGGGTAAGTGAAGTGTGAACAATCGCTTGCAGTTTTGACCATTTACCGTCTTTATTAAAGTTGCTGCCAGCTACATTGTCGGAACAGTGCTTTGCGCTTGTTTGTTTATTGCTTTATAAAATACAAATCTCTAGGTGACACACTCAGTACAACACAAAATTAAAACAATTTTTTTAAAAAAAATCCAACCGTTACCAGCCAAAAAAGACAAATCATGCTTGTCTGCTGGGCAGACTGCCTCCTCTTCTGTTGTTGTTGTTTGTGCTCCTTGCCTGAAAGGATGCATTCGACAAAAGTGGATGGCTAAAAAGGATTAGTGTCTTGATCCGAGTGAATTAATGGAAGTAAAACAGTGGCTCTGGGACCCATAATTTGGGCTGTTGGAGAAACAATCAATAATTGCAATAGTTAAAGCTCCTTGTTTCTTCAAAAAATATAGCACTTTTGTAGTGGGAGGAAAGTATCAGCTAGAAGAACATTTTAAGTGTAGTTACACTTCGGTGATAGCAAGCTTCCATCTTCGTTTTAAATGGAAGGTGTTTGAAGACTATTAAAACCTTCAACGTTTTTATAATTTGGCTTACAATAGAGTGCTTTTTTAGGAATAATTCTGTGGAAGCATGCTAATTTAAAAACATTAACTGTAATCTCCTTATTAGAGCTGCTAAGTTGATCAACCAAAATAGAACTGATTCATTCTTCGAATAGCCATCTAACCATGACAAGTTTCAGGTCTACTTCCCATATTTTCATTTTATTTGCTTGTTTGTTTAAACCACTTTTCTTCCACGGCTTCAAAGCCGTTTACAGCTGAGCGTACAACTAAAATGCTCTCACGTGAATATATAAATGTTTAGTTTAAGTACATATTGGTAAATTCATCTGAGAGCTTTGTCACGGTTCCCTGTTGAATTCGCTCTCTGGGGAAAACTCAGCGGGTCCTTTGGGATGTTTCAAATGGCTTTTCAGAAATCTGAATCAACCCTTATGAGGGTTTTGCACTCCACAACTGCAACCGACTTCTGCAGCTTTAGTCTAGGCCCACAACTCCGTATGCAACTTTAGCAATGGTCCTGTCACCTTTTGGACAGGAGTGTGTGTGTCTGTTTGGTTTTAGTATTTTCTTGTGTGAATTGGCTGCTGGCAAAAACAAGCACAAGTGAATCGACTACAAAAATATCCAAACATAATGAACAAGGATGCTGTCTTTTTCTGCAGTCTTGCCCTAATTCCTAAATGCCCTTCCTGAAGAAATATACTTGGTGCCAATGTGGTTTAATGCTTTTTAATGCACCTGTGCATCTTAAAACATGTTCCATTTCTTAAGTAATTACAATTCTCTGAGCTTTAATAGTGGTAGTAGTAGCTATGTGTTGTTGTCTAAACAAGCACGCTGCACCAATTCCTGTGGCTTGCATTAAGAAAGAGAGAGGTCTATAGCTTGAAGCTCTGCAAACTGGTCCAAAGAAGACCGCATCTGAAGTAGAGGCATTGTTTTATCTGGGACTGAGCTTAAGTAAGTACATTTAGGTATACAAGACTGAATGTGAAGTCGAAGGCTTTCATGGCTGGCATCCATAGTCTTTTGTGGGTTTTTCAGGCTATGTGGCCATGTTCTAAAAGACCATGGTCCAAGATGAGTTAATACTCAGGTTCCATTTGCAGCGGAGGGAGGGCACAAATGTCTAGATGGCTCTACTTTATCAATGACTGAGAAGATCGATCTAGAACAATTTTTATCCGTGAGCAATGGCCATGAGACCATAAGAGACGTTGTAATCTGAGAAGTATGATTTTATTAACCTAGCCCATTATACAGATGTTCAGGAGAAGAGGACACACAAAAAACACAAGTCCAAGTGAGAAGTAGGATTCAGCTTGGATGGCAATAAGGATCATGGGGCAGCTTTGGCACCTTAAAATAGGGCACTGGATCCTACCCACCATTTTGTTGTTGTAACTTACTTACCTGGCAGGGGAGACACCATGATCACGAAGGTGGTTTTCCCAGGGTGAGGCTCATCCATTGCACTCCGGGTGTGCTGACCCCTGCGATTTCCCCAAATGCGGGAAACTCGACTGCATAATTTGTGGTAGTGGGGTTCTTTTTATAATCAGCCCTGGTGGCACAGTGGTTAAATGCCTGTACTGCAGCCACTCACTCAAAACCAGAAGGTGGCGAGTTCAAGACCAGCAAAGGGCTGAAGCTCGACTCAGGCTTGCATCCTTCCGAGGTCGCTAAAATGAGTACCCAGATTGTTGGGGTCAAATAGCTTACAATTGTAAATGAAGCTGTTTGTTTAACAAATTGTAAGCCGCTCTGATAGTCTTGGCTGAAGAGCGGGGTATAAATAAAAACATTATTATTATTATTATTATTATTATTATTACCTGGGTTTGTAGTGTAGCATGAAGATCATAGTTTATGCGCTTCTCACCTGGTCCGCTTCTGTCCAGATTTAGTACTCTATTTCCAGTTGTCTTGGTACTGGAGTTAGTAGGCGTACAATCAGCACAAACTTTGTTACTGTTTGTTGTAAGCCATGCTTGGTGGAGCTCAGTGTCTCAGAAAAGACATAAAATGAAATGGGAGAGTGCCAACCCAGGTACTTGAATAATAGCCCTGGGAGCATAACAGAGTTGTTCGGTGCCCTGACCATAAACAGGCAGGAAGTCTCAATTTGTCACAACTCCTATGGGGTTCTTTGGCACAAAACCCATTTATTCCATCTTTGTGCACTGTGCGGGTGAGAGACAAAGATTAAATTTTCTTGATACTACTAGATGAACTATAAATAAAATTACCTCTGGTAAAGGACAGCCTTTTAACTTCACTGTAAATGGAATTTTCTCAGGAGCAAAGTTCTCTGTTCTCTTCGTTCGCAGGGATTCCGGTTGCAAAGGATTAAAATGCAATGTGTTTTTGCTAGGTTTTTTTTAAAGATGGAATCTTGGATTTAAAGATCATTTAGATTGTATGTGGTCAGCAAACGGGAGAAGGAACAAAAATATTTCAGTTAATTGGAAATAAATTCTATTGTTTTTGGAGAAAGAGCTTTATTCAATCTCAGTTACTAACCAAGAAAGTTGGAATAGCTGTTAAAGTAAAAGAATAACACAAAACACCTAATAGTGCATAAAGAACAAGATGATGATACAGGCTCATAGGTGCTTGAGTCTCAAAACCTGGGTCATTTACATTATAAATATGTGCTCCCTCGCTGAACTACTGTCCTTTCCTTTCCGCACATTTCCCAAGAGCTCTTGAATGTGTCTCATCCATAGCGTTGCCATGAGTTAAGCTTAACATGACAGCAGTTAACAACAACATGCAAGCAATGCTAGTGGTACTGATACCGCAGTGCAACCCTCTGTGGAGCTCAATATCTGCTCCAGAGGATTTCCCATCTATCCTGAACAATTTGGGGGAAGGATCTGGGAGAACCTCAAGACAAAGAAAGGATCACTGCTTGCAAAAGTGGTGGGATCCATTGGAAGGACAGCACTGGATCCTGGCCTGACTAATTTGGGATAACCTGCTGGTGCTATTAATTTATTAACTAGTTAATCTACTCTAGTTTGCAGCCCTGTTCAGCAAAGTTAAAAGCTCACATGACAGACCTTTGCAATCAAATCCAATCGTATTGTTGTCTGTATTTTTTTTTAAAAAAAAAAATATCACTCTTAAAAAATCCAGCTGTGTCTTTGCTTTCTGTCTTTCTTAAACATTATTAATGGTACAGACAAATTTTTTGTTTTTTTAAAATATATAATAAATATGAAGTTGAAGGCTTGCATGGCCGGAATCCGTAGTTTTTTGTGGGCTTTTCAGGCTATGTGGCCATGTTCTAGAAGAGCTTATTCCTGACAATTCGCCAGCATCTGTGGCTAGCATTTTCAGAAGATGCCAGCCACAGATGCCAGCCACTGATGCTGGCGAAATGTCAGGAATAAACTCTTCTTCAACATGGCAACATAGCCCAAAAAACCCCACAAACAAGTATATGATAGGCACTCTTTTAAAAAAAGCACATATAGATAATCCAGGCTGCTGATGCTTTTGTCCACTACTGCTACCATTTTTGGGCTCACAAACATGCCGCATTATAAAAAATCTTTCAAAAGCAGCTTTCCTCTAGCCCTGATGGTGTGACTGATCAAGCAGATTTCTCAGAATCTTTTAAGGCCTCTTGAAATAGATATAAAACCTTGCTTGCAGGTACTCCATTGACTGCTATGCCACTCGAGTACTGTAGGCACAGAAAAGCATTTCAGGCCTGGCGTGGCTTGCTTGAGGAAGACAATGTATTAGTAGTTTCTTTCTTCTTCTTCTGAATTCATCTAAGAACTCAGGAGTCGAGCAAGGTGGTACTTTCAAATGCATTCATTTCAAAAGACTGAAGTGTGGGAAATTTAAAGAAATGTTTTGTTGTTTCAGTACTCGGGCAGCATTCTCATATGGAGAGAAAGGGTTATATATAGCAGCTTTCTGCTATATAGCCTTATTGTTTTAGGGTTCCCCTTTGCTTTGAGCACCTATATACTCAGACCTTTCAGACTTTGTTGCTTTCTCCATCAGGAGCACAAGGAATGGAGAAAGGGGACATGGACCGAGCACATTTCTGCATGTTGATGCAACATGTATGCAAATGAACAAATAGGTCTTTAGCGTTGGAAAAAAGAGCTCTCCGCTGATAACATGATTGAAAATGTTGTTAGCAGTGTTAAATGTTTAGGGGGAGATTGAGAGCATAATGCCAAATGCTAGACTTCCTGCTATTGTGTTTCCACAATTGCCATTATTTAAGCTTCAAAGCATTCCCAATGTCCTCTGTCTAGAGGACTATTCCATTTTTGTCTCGTCTGTTTCCTCATTACTCAGGGATAATTTGTATTTGCCCAGAAGGGATTTCGTGACATTAATAACATTTGCATTGAGAATTCTGACAATCAGACTGTACACAAATTCTATAGATGGCTCTTTGGTATGAAATCTAAATTGTGTTTATTTCACAGTGGTACACTGCCTCTATTTTGTATCAGACAACACACACGGCACACAAAAGATGACTCTCTTGGGCAATAAATAGCTTTATTATTCAAGCTAAATGGAAACTTCAAATGTGATTCCAAGAACTGATTATATCCTTGTAGAGAAATATAATTTCACGGCTGCTCCCAATATTTCCCCCTCCTTTTTTAAAAAAAGTTTTCTCATTTGTTGCTCCATTCTTGAGAAGAATAATGTATCCGTCACTCGACACAGAAAGATGAGTCAACTGAAAACATGTTGTTACATATTACTGCATTTTAATTTTGAAGTTGTCCATTTTGTGTAGAATTTTAAAATTTGATATAGCATGATAGGCTATGACGATATATTCATTCTGAATGCACATAAATCTTCATAGACTTTGAAAGTTTGCTGGCGGAAGTACAGGTTGAGTATCCTTTCTGGGGACTAGAAGTGTGTTGGAATATTTGCAGATAAATAATGAGACCCCTTGGTGATGGGATCCAAGTCTAAACATGAAATTAATTTGTGTTTCATACACACCTTACACACATAGCCTGAAGGTAATTTTATACACAATTATTTCGATTAATTTTGTGCATGAAACAAAGTTTGTGCACACTGAACCATCAGAAAGCAATAATGTCACTATCTGAGCCACCCATGTGGACAATTTTGGATTTTGGAGTATTCTGGATCTCCTGATATACTTTCCTAAGAAGGATGCATGAGATAGCACATCCTTGTATGCTTGCATAGCATAAACTAATGCATTGTATGAGTCTACAGTCCTGTCAGTGCATTGCTTCTGCTTAGATAGGCTTGAGCAGATGGTAGAAGCAGGATATTTTGTTGTTGTTTTCTTTTTTTAAAAAAGCCCAGACTGTTTCACAAAGTCATACAGACTTTGGTCATAAAACAGGGAAGTCATTGGAGAAGTAGATTGCACCATCCTTGGAATAAGTGCAACCACGAGCATAGTGCGCCAATAGGATCCCAGCCCAAGCCTTACCAACGCTGCAAATATCTAGTAGTAACTGTGTTGGCCATTTAGCAAATCCAATCAAAAAATCTACCAAACAGTGAGATTTTTGTTGGCCAACCAAAATGCGCAATAGACATGTTGCAAGCTTTCGAAGCTTCACTGGCTTCATCAGCTAAGATGTTACAAGCCAAACAGGAGGGAAAATATTCAAGATGTTAGTCATAGGCCTGCATTTTATTGTTTCTTTTCGTAATTAAGATGGTATGGAGGGACATGTCCATACCATCCATACCATTTCGTTACGATTTGCAATACTGCAAATAGTTTCTGCCTTGTCATTTGTCCTTTCAGGGGTTCACTTGACATGATTAATTGAATTCTCTAGCTAAAATGTTTAACGCGAGGCTTTTTCTAATTCTGATATGCAATTTGATTGTGGCAAAAAAAAAAGGAACATGGAATTGTAATTCTTTGTATGTAATGAAGAGCTTGACTTTGAGCATTCTACAATTTTTTTTCTTTCTTTGGCAACATAATGTATGCTTTATAGGAGTTATTTTCAGAACAGTTTATCTGTATAAAACCTTATAATGGGCAACGACAGCTTAACATAAAGTACTGTGTTGTGCGTATGCATACATAAGAGTTTTCTCTGTGTGTCTCTTTTGGGCAGGTGTCCCGCTTCCTACGCTGGCATGGTATAAGGATGCTGTCCCCGTCCCCAAATTGCTGAATCCGCGTTACAAAGTTCTGCTCAATGGGAGTCTTCAGATCCAGGGATTGCAACCTGATGACTCTGGCATCTTCCAGTGTTTTGCAAGGAATGAGGCTGGAGAGATGCAGACCTATACCTTCTTGGATGTTACTAGTAAGTCTGGACCTTTGTGTTTTATAGAAGGGCATGAGAGATGGTGGAAGATTTCGCAGACCTAGTCTTCTCACTATTGATGGCCTAGTTTTTCAGAAAGACTTTCTTCACAGTTTGAGATGGAATGGGAAGCGGGTGAGAATTATATGAGGGACTTCCGTGCAGCATCCTCCCTATGACAGCCACACTTTCCCAACCTATCAAAACGGTACAAGAGATTAATAGGAGCGCAGTTGACAAGGGGAGGTGAAATAATTGGTTATGTAGGGGAATTCCTTATTCAAAACTAGGCACCAAGGTCTCCCTAGGTTGTCCACATATCTGTTTGGTCTTGTTTTGACCTTTTCACTCATTTGTTGTTCATTTTTCTGATATTGTTACATGCCTTGGAGTCAACTTTGACTTGCAACGGCCCTGTCCTAGGGTTTTCTTGGTCAGATTTTTTTTTTCAGAGGAGGTTTGCCATTGCTTTCCTCTAAAGCCGAGAGTTGGTTCCTCTAAAACCTTGGTCTCGTGGAAGCCATTGTGCAAGACTCAAAGCACACTAGACCATGTGGCCCTTTCATATTTGTCATTAAACTTGGCTAATTTTATTTTCATGTAGCTGCATCCAGACAGTAAGAACTGGGTGAAAAGAGAGTCTGGGCTTTTTGTACCTCATTAATTCTGCAGAGCAGAAAGGCACAGTCTTGGAAAGAAGGAGAGAATTGTCCGGTATGGAAGTTTTCATATTGTTATGTACATGCAGGTTGTTTCCAACTTAGGGTTACCTTAAGGTGAACCTATCATGAGGATTTCTGGGCAAAACCATCTCTCATAAACTCTCATAAACATAAGAAAGACTGTTTAAGGGATTGTTTGTTTAAAAAAGGCATTCTCTCAGTGGACAACCCAACAGCAAGGATGAAGCAGTATACATAATATTTAGTTCAGTTGCATAGTAGAAAGATTTGCACTATTGGTTAGCAAATACTTGAAACAATTCCAGTTGCAACTTTCCTTAAGTAATTTATTTAAAATGGCGGCGGCAGCGGCGACTTCTTCTTCTTCTTGATTTAAATAGTTAAAGTCACTTCAGTCAATCCCCTTTTCAAAGGTCTTCTTTTGGTTGATAAAGTGAAAATTGCTTGCATGTGTTCAGCTGCCATAGCTGCACCAGTTGGACAATGTTGCTTCACCTGCTGACAAACAAGGCAGTAGTTGCATATGAGACACAAACTAGTTTCTACTTATAATTTCGTGTTCCTGTTTTTATGAGGCACAGGATGTCATTTTGAGCACAGTCCCATTTAAGAGCAAACATAAACAGTAAATTCTCTGCCAATTTCTGACTAGGAAACCAATCACAGAGAATTCCTATAACTGGAAGCCAAACGCTGAACTCAGGTAACTAATGGATTCAGGCAGCAAAAACGGAGTGACGGGGGCTCTGCCCTTTTTGTTCTGAGTACCATGAACAGTAAGGGCATTTCATACATGACTTTTGTCTCATTCTTATGCTAAAAAATTATAATGTACAGAATGGTGTCATGAATGCAAACATGTCAGGGAGTTGCCAGCGTAAAAGCTTTCTGTTTCCATACTGGGTTGCAAATAACTATGAAGTGGCCTTTAGATATGATGAAAGTGTAAGCAACTCAGACATTGGGGACTTGTTGCTGTCTGAACCTACCATCTGGTATAGAAGAGATGACTCTGATCAATATTAACGTGTCTGTTTTTAAAAAATATTGTGTCCACGGTGCTTTAATTGCAGCTTCCAGAATATTATTCTGAATGAAACGATAAAGGCCGTACCCTTCCAGAGATTGCCAGCTATATCCCAAAGGAGGCATACATGCAACGCTTTCCTTGTCGCTGGAATGATTTTTATTGTCTTCCAATACTGGGAACGTTGTTAGAATTGTTGCACTCTTGAGGGAGGTGTGAATTGCAACCTTTCATAAATGGAGTTCAAATGTCAGCACCATAATCCTGAAATTATGCCAGACGGAATTTATTTTTATTTATGCTTTCTGTTTAAAACATGACCTGCCCAACAAAAAACTCCAACTTAAAAAAAAAACCAATGAAAAAAGACAAAACTCCTGATATGGAAGAGTGGCTACAAAAAATACTTGACATGAGAGCGATGGACAAATGATCTCATGAAATCAAAAAGAAAAACTTGGCAAAATTTGGAAAGGAGCAGCTTCCAATAGTGGAATATTGGAAAGAAATATGGGGAATTAAAGAGGAACTAATTAAAGTGGAATTTAAATAAGAAATGTGCTAATAGACAGAATACGAATATGGTTAATAGTTGTTTTGGACTGAGCTAAAGATAAGTTAGATTTCCAAATAAAATAAATCCAAATGGAAAACAAAAAGGAAAATTAAGTAGCAAAGAGACTAGAAGGAGGGGAAAATAGCATCAAACAATTCAAGAAATCAATTAAAGAAATCAATTAAAGAAAGGAAATCTATCATTATTAATTAGGTTGGTGATTAAAACATGGAAAAATTAATCGCTGTCAAACTGGGGGGGGGGGAGAATCGTGTAACATAAGTAAGAACTAGGCACAAAATCTGTCAAAGGAAGAACATCTATTTTTTTGTTGCTCAATGTCTGTTTTGAGTTATGAGAAAACTAATAAAGATTTTTAAAAACTCAACAAAGTATGTTGTGATTTTTCCTTTCTAGATAGGCAGTGTAGGCTTGGTTGTAGGCACAGCAGATGACTGTCTTGCTTACAATATCCTTTAAGCGCTTCGGCGTTAGCAATGACAGTTATTTGCTGGATTCCTGCATGATGGATGGGTGCCTGGCTATAGCATCTCCAGCGGCTGGCACTGGATTATGTTGTTAGATCTTTCCTAGGTTTACCTCTGAACACATGTGGTGCTTTTATATGTCTGATATCTTTTCTGGGCTGGAGATAATAAGGCTGCCCCGTTTGATCTTTGCAATGGAAGCTGAAAGAATGTGGCACATTAAAACAGAATGGCAAGAGAAGATGGGTAGAAACACCGAAATACTTTGGATGAGAATCAAATGGAAACTTCTTTTGGCTGACATTTAGCTTTCCAAACTAATGTCAGACTCATGTGGCTTTTCATCTTAAAGAAGCATGTTAGGGAGATAAAAGCAAATAGTTCTGTTTATTTCAGTTCATCTGCTTTCCCTCCAAACCCTCTTTGAAAAAACCTTTTGCGTCCCCTTAAAGCTTGGTTGCTTTCACTTGTACAACTGTTGCCAGGGTTTTTTATTTTATTCATTTAGCCAATAATCTGAGTTGGGAAAATCCCAGGAGATAAATAGGGAAAGGTTACTCTCTCTTCTGAAAGGTTTTCTTGTTGTTATTGTCATGTGCTTGTCCATTACCGGTGTTATAAAAATAGGCAGAAAAATTCGACAGGGAATTTAGAGATCTTTCAAAGAGTTATCCAGGAACTTTTTTTAAAAAAAGAAACCATCTTGTTCTTTTGTTCCAGATGTTGCTCCCACTTTTACACAGCCCCCAGCCGATACCACTGTGACGGAAGGGATGACTGCCGTATTAAGATGCGATGTTTCTGGAGCTCCAAAACCTGCCATTGCTTGGAGACGGGGTAAAATCTCATTATTCTGTTGGGAAATCATTCGAATTACCACTTCTCACCAGGAAGAATTAGCCTAGGATTAGCTTCTTCATGCACTGCAAATCAGAGAAGTAAAGCTACTCTCACATGCTTTATTTCAGGGAACCAGATACTGGCCAGTGGCTCTGTCCAGATCCCCAGGTTCCTTCTCCTTGAGTCTGGAGGGCTCCGGATAACACCCGTCTTCATTCAAGATGCTGGAATCTATACTTGCTGTGCAGTCAACTCTGAAGGAATCCTAAACGCTTCTGCTGCTCTCACCGTGTGGAGTAAGGACCGTGTTTCTTTCAAATACTAATATTAATGAAGGCCTAAATCTGTTCCAATAGTGCTCTCAGGAAGCCAGTTCTCAAAGTTTCCATTTATGGGTAGTAACTGAATAACTGAGAAGGAATACTCTGAGTTAACTTAAAACATCAGCTCAACAGCTGTTTTGGACTACAGCTCACATAGATCCTGTACTTTTGTGCATGCTGCCCGGGACTTCTGGGACCTGAAGTCCACAATATCTGGAGAGTCGGAGGTTAAGTAATTAAATGCCTGTATCGCAGCCACAAGGCTGTGAGTTCGATCCCAGGCAGGGCTCCAAGGTCCACTCAGCCTTGCATCTTTCCATATGTTGCTAATATGAGTACCCAATTTGCTGGAAGCATTTAGCTTACAAACATTGTAAACTGCTTAGGGAGTGCTTAGTTCACTGATAGGCAGTATAGAAAGGCACTTGCTATTGCTATTGCTATTCCTATTCCTCACCTCTGAGGAACAGGAATAGAAACCTTGTACTTCTCTTGATAGAAGAGATGAGAATTTTTCAAAATCTTATATCTTAATCTCCTTGTTGGATATTTCTGCTAAAACAATTGCTTAATTACAATGAAGAGGCCATCGCTTGGTTCCATCTTATTTATTTATTTAATTTATACCCCACCTTTCTCCCAGTATGATGAATAACCAGCAGTCTATGGACTTTATCACACAGAAGGCAAGCATCATCAAATCTGCATTAAGTCCCATCAATACCACGCAATAACGGATTGATTTTCATACGACATTGCCATTATTGTCTGATTATCCCGTAAATAAAGCAACAAAATCGTGCCACTTTTTATTCATGGGAGAATCCTGTGACTAAAAAGTGGTGCAATTTTGCCACTTTATTCATGGGATAATAACGATTTCTCCACTTCATTCACGGGATAATGGAGTGATAATGGCAACGTCATGTGAAGATCAACCTGTTATTGCACGATATCGATGGGATTCAATGCCAATGTAATGACACTTATCTCCCATGTGATAAAGTCCAAATTTGTTCCAGGTTTGCTTTTCTATGGTTGTCGTAGCTCTGCAATGGGAGCCCTTTGGGAAATTAAACACGGGAGGCAAAGGTAATCCCCTGCACAACTTTTTCTAGTAAACGGTGGCTGTAGGGCACTTTGCACTTCCATGTGTTTGCTAGTTGCAAGGAGTCAGGTGAGCACAAATGTTCTTGTCTGGAATGATAAATAACCAAGCTCCCTTGCTTTCTGAGGGCAAACACCCAAGTCAAGATGGAAGCCGGCAATTTTACCTGAACCGTGGGGTCATGTTCTTTTTCAGATCGCACTTTTATCGTTCGCCCTCCTGAGGACAGCACTGTTATTAAGGGAACCACAGCGATGCTGCAGTGCGAAGCCGCTCATGACCCAAGAATTTCAATCAGGTTGGTGGTGTCTGCAGTTGTTTGTGCAGGTTATTTGAACTTAATTTTACAAACCAGCAGCATTGTATTAGCCGAGCTTATTCTGGGCACCACATTTTTTGCGCGGCTATTCCCAGCGACCGTGTCCTAAGGTTGCGGGTTGCGCCATTAATCATGTCCAGTCCCTTTTATTTTTCCACTTCCAACTGATATATTATTTACAACGAACAATGTTCCACTTCATGACTTCAATACAACGTCCCATGATTTACTGTCGAGGTTAATACAATATCAATAAAACTGACTTGTCAAAAGCTGATACTTAATGAGAATCAAACCCAAAGCAATTTAATGGGCTTCTAGGAGTGTTTACAGAGAGGGGTCTTGGAAAATTCCTTAAAGCACCACGTCCGCTCCTGAAAGAAATAACCAATTCAGCCCTGCAGAATGTAAAGTAGTTTTTAAACTGCCAAATTCTGCAAGCAGGAATAAGAGGAATTCCCCGTCTATTTCCTTGACATGATGAACATGTAGAGAAATGAATAGTAATGCAGATGAAAAAGGGAAATGCTAACTAAGAATGCTGCAGTTCCCTTCAGAAACATGTTAAACAATACCATTGCTGCAAAAGAAAAAGAAGTATAGACACAGATGGAGGAAGAAACAGTGTCTTAAAAGCTTTTTCTCCCTTGTAAATGCTAATAGTCTTACATCTATGTGCGCTTCTATACCTGGCTGTAAAATAGTTTCGTACTATAAATCATAACATTGAAATCACTGACAGGGAAAAAGATGTAGAATGGCTCATAAAAATAATGAAAATTTAATGTTAGGTATAGTTAGCTTTTATATAGCATATTATAAGTGTATGAAAATTTGTACATATGTTACTTTAGATACTTTTCCAACAGCTCTCTGAAGTAGGCCAGGCTCTCTTCTGTGACAGGTATAACAAAGTAGCTCACAAATATTCTTCAAATGCACTTCCTTTCTTTCCATTTAAATTCAAAACGCATTCAAGAGGAGAGTATTGTCCTTTGTTGTGCACCCTAAATCTTGAAAGGGTCCATATGACCAAAAAAATTATGAATTGCTGCCAATCCGTATTTGGTTGAAGGAATAAGGATAGAAGGTAGGTATGGGGAAAAATATTAATAATTATTCAAGTGAAAAGGCAGGTTTCCTAACAGCAAGGAAGAATAATAGGCCAGCAATAATTTTATGCATTTTCTTCCTGGTATTTAACATTGCGAAATACTACGGAGGAATTATTTTGGAGAGAAAGATATGTTTGTGTATAACAACTGTTTTCTGGTTAGAAAATGCATTTCCTGTGCAGAAAACAGATCTTTTGTGCAAAACACTTGGAGGCATTTGAATATGTGGAGAAAACTGCAATTTTCTCCCACAACAGGGAAAAAAACCTACCATAATGTTTTGTCCTTGCATAAAATGATGAAATAGTTGAGGATTTACATCCCTGGTATATCAGTATACGTGCCGGAAAGTGGAGGTATCTTTTTATAGTGATATCAGACACCAAAATAGACTCTAATAATTAGAGAGTCATAGAAGCTGTGTTGACATTCTGTACTAAAACCCGTTTTTAAAAAAATGAGATGAAACCTAATAGGCTTGGCAGTTCTTGATTTAAAAAAGTTATGTACTTAATATGTTCTTGGATAGGAGCCCAGAGTTGGATCCAGAACTTGGAGGGCCTAGTCTGGTGTCCACAGGTTTCTGGAGATTCTGGAACAAAAGCTGCCATTTCATTTAAGTCATACAGTTTAAAAAAAAACACAACAACACAATGAAGTAAACTAAGGAAGGTTATGCCCTTGCCTCTTTGCATTTCCGAGAAGCTAACACAAAAAGCCCAGCATCCTGGCCCCTCTCCCAAAAGCCCACACCTTGTTTAGATTGATCATCCATGCTTCAAATTTGATTTCCAAGGAGTAGGATTACCCCCTCCGTCTTGAACTGTAGTGCATTTTATTAGCGTTGGAGGCTTGTCAGACATTGACTGCATCCAAATGAGACCTTGGAAGATTACTAGCAAGCATCGCTGTGCCTCCTAATTATTTAGCTCTGTTTTAACCATATAATTTCAGCACTTGATATGTCATCATTTTTAACGAAATAGACAGCTGACTTTAATGGTCTGAAATACTGTGACAATCAGGTATGTTTGGAAGAAGGACAACGTTGTCATAAATCCATCTAGCAGCTCCCGCATCACGATAGAAAAAGATGGCGCCCTCATCATCAGCCAGACGTGGTCCGGAGACATTGGAGACTACACCTGCGAAGTCACGTCCTTCGGCGGAAACGATTCCAGAGTAGCTCGGATGGAAGTAATGTGAGTCTTGTGACTGTTTTAGAAGAGATCGCTGATCATTGATGTCTTCTGCTTTTCTATGCTTTAAGAAACTTAATCGGTTTGTTGTATCCAATATGGCTCTCTAGAGGTGATGAAGCATAGATTACTGTATATACTCATGTATAAGTCTAGAAATTTCAATCAAAAAATTGAACTAAAAAAGCCTGAGTCGATTGGGTCAATGTAACAACTGTACTTTAACTATTATTATTATTATTATTATTATTATTATTATTATTATTATTTCTACCCCACCTCTCCAATAAGATCGAGGCAGCTTACAACAGTAAAATCCATACAGTACAATAAAATAAATCCTACTATCCCCTCCCTTGTTAAAACCAATCAATAAATCAGCATCGTAATTACAACGTAATAATAATTAATAAAATACAATTAAGATAAATAAAATAATTAGAGACTGGAAACAGGACATCTTGGGGCAGTCACTAGAATGGTCCCTATCAGTGGGACGACTGAGTCAATTATTTAGGGATATATATATATATATATATATATGAACCATCCCTTTGTGAAAGGCAAGAGTGTAATCTATCCTGGAAGCAGTGACAATCCAGCCTTTAGGGTGAGCACAGTTATGCCTCCTGGAATTTCGTAAATTATCTGATGTTGTTTTCCATTGCTTCATCCTTTAGATCAATAATAATAATAATAATAATAATAATAATAATAATATTATTTCTTACCCGCCCCTCTGTAAAACAGTCGAGGTTACATGCCCCTAAGTGTTACCCTCGATTTGTCCATGGGTCCTATCAAAATCCATAATTTTGGTCCCTAAACCCGCCCTCAATTTATACATGAGGTTGACTTATAGTCAAGTATATCCGGTAGGCTGATGACACATTGGCAAGCCCCCTTTGGAGTCAGATGCTAAAGGTGTGACGCTAACTGGTTGATGGTTGGCTTCTGTGGCAAGTGGAGAGTCAGAAGACAAGGTCAATGATAAAGTGGCACTCAGTGCTAATCTGATTCCCTCTTTCTCTCATGCATGAGTTGTCCAGATCAGAGAGCCAAAGCCTTGGAAAAAAATCTTATACAGAACAAGAAGGATTACTATTGGCATCCCAAGTCATCTGATCTGATTTACCCTGGGATGACTGGGTGCCTTCCTTTCAAGGGAAGCAGAAATTTCCCTTCTCATTACTATCTGAAGAGTGCTGTGGAGCAACAATATTTATATCATCCATACCGCCCAAATATTTTGCAGATGAAAACAGAGATGTGTGTGGATAGGCAGCTTCAGAATGTAGTCAAAATGGCAAGAGTTATTCAGTAGCGTATTACACTGGGTCCAGGTGCAAGCCCAGAGCCTTCCGATTCAGTTCTTTTAAGTCCCTGCTGTAGTAAACCATCCCTCTTCTTCACGAAGAGCTGCGTTTGACCATGATTATCCATTTTAAATGCTCCAGTGATGAGTATTAAATTGAAAGGGACCTGTATTGCTTGTTCTTCTTTGGCTTAGCTGGTCCTCAAACTTTGATAGAAGCGGATTGTAAGGACAGCTGGCAGTTTTGTAGAGCAGGAGAAGATGATAGTCTAATGCAATAATCTTTTAGAGTGAACCTGAGTACTAATGTTTTGGGGTTGTTGTGGCTTTTTTAATAGCATCATAGTCACACCTAATGTTCTGTCGGAGAAGATGCCTAAGAATGCTTCTTCAACCTTGCAACATAACATGTTCATTTCTGAGGGTTTTATGGTTTATTATAACATCCATCTTGCATCGCCTCTTTAGTGCCAGGGTTGAATTATGTTTGGAAACCATTGGTTTTACGTTCTCTCCCTAGGTTCTCCTGGAATGCATCCATACTGCCGGTTAAAATCTGTAAAAGGGCTGAGGAGAATCTGTAAAATCGATAAAAGGCCAAGGAGAGAATCCCAAACAGATTTTTTTTTCTTCCTAGATTTAATTAGATGGTTGCTTTCTGTGGTTAAATTGTTGCCTTCTGCACTTCTCTGAAGGCCTCTGAGATCAGACCAGGTGCAACTTTATAACCTCAGTATTAAAGCTAAACAGCTAGCACACACTGATGCGGTGCTATTTGGAAAACCTTAAAAGAGTGAGGGTTCTCCAGGCATGTGCCCACTGAGCATCTTATATAATCCTCGTTCTTTGACCAGGTGTCCTCCAAAATTTCATGGACTTTGTCACTCCTGCTACAAAATTGTATTAACCAGAGGTGGTCTATTTGAAAAACCATATCTCCCTGTACAAACCTGCCAGAGTCTTAAGATCCTCAGGGCAAGGTTTTCTCTTAGGCCCTTATCACACGAGCCATTTACTGCGCTGGAATCGTTGCCCAAATGCTTCAGAAGCTCAGAGGTGGGATCGCCGGTCACGCTTCTGAAGCGTCACTGAAGCACAACTCGCTCTTCTTCCATTGATGAATAGTTCATGGAGCAGCCATTTCTGTAATAACAGGATCTTCTGTTATTACAAAAATGGCTTCTCTGCAAATGATTCGTCAACAGGAGAAGAGTGAAATGCCTCAGTGACATTTGGGAAGCATGACCGGTGATTCCACCTCCACGCTTCTGAAGCATTTGGGCCACAATTTGAGCACAGTAAGTGGCTTGTGTTATAAGGTCCTTAGTCCTGCCTCCATCACTGGTTTGTGCTGGTGGAGAGAGAGTCTTCCAGACGGCTTCCGAAGCTGTCAGATTCCCATCCACAGGAGGCTTGGCTGGTCCCTCCCTGGTCTTCTTTTGCAAGCCATCAAAGACCTTCTTATTCAAGCCAGCTTTTAATGAACAATTGCTTGCAGGAAGTTACCTTATGGGAGTGAGTAGGTGGGTGCTCTCATTGGAATTTTTGAATGCTTTAATCCTTTTATATTGATTAATTATGGTTTTAAACACAGTGATCCTTTAATTGTGTTTCAGTTGTATTATGTTTTTAGCTGAGCGTTCTTGTTTATGAACCACTTTGAGTCCCATGCCGGAAGAAAGGGGGCATATAAGTTGCAGTAAATAAAATAAAGAAAATGGGGGCCTCTGTCCAGTGACTCCCAACACTCAGTATCATGGCTTTCTATGGTTCCTATTGCCTTAGTGACCCTCCTTTGTCTCTAAGGGCTCTTCCTTTAGCTTAACGTCAGAGGACAGGTGCCATGCCATGGCCATACATCTGTAAAGATGTTGCCCCGGAAGAAGCAACATGTGGAAACCAGAGGGGCTTCACCAAGGAAAAGAAGACCAGATACGAGTACAGTGCTGGCAACATAAAGGACATCTGTTTGAATTTTGCCTTTATTAAGTGCAAGCTAATAATAGTGATTCTCACAGATGTATAGGAACAAAACTCCAAATGACACCCTGTTAAAAAGCCATCTCGTCATGGGTGCCATCTCCATATATTCCTTCAATTGCTTTGACTGCCTCTTACCATTTGTACGCTCTCCTTTTTTATTATTTTGCATGCTTCATCTAAGTGAGAACAATCGGGAAGAAGTCAGGCAGAAAGCAGATTATCTTTTCCACACAATAGAGAAGGTTTTCAGTAATTTCCAGCCTCTCTGGTGGGCTATTATCCAGGAAGGAAAAATTACTGCCGCATCCAAATTTACCTGCAGGAAGAGAAAACACACACACACACACCGGCACAAAAGACAAGAAGTCCCGTTCCTTGTCAAATGCCAAATGAATAGATTATTTTTGCTAATGTTTCAAAAGGTCAGATCCTACTCCTTCCCACACACACACTTTTAGGTCATTTATAAAAGCAAAAATGGTGTCTTGTAAATGAAATGTGAAATGTCTTCCCTAGAAAGATGAAAAATTATTTTAATATTTGCATTGATATAAAACTGTAAAAAAAAAGCATAATAATGAAAGATTGAATCTCAAAGAAAGATTATTTTCATTTGTAGAGACTGAGGAGAAAACTATGGAGGGCCTATAGATAAGTAGTGGGATATGCTTTTGTACGTAGGACATCTCTAGCAAAATTCATCCTGACCAGCTGTCCCCACTTATTGAAGACAGTCTTGATATTTTCTTTTACCCTACTTTTTCAGCTGCTTTTAAAATGCCCCCGCTTCTCTCGCCTCCTGTTACTTTACTCATTATCCCTTGGCTTACTTTCATTGGTGTAAACTACAAACAATTGGGGAGAAAAAGTGCAGAGTATTCCCCTTTCCTGTAGGCTCAGCCTAAAGCAAACTGCTGCAGCCTTTCCTATGTCTCTTCCTCATTAATAACTTTTGTCACCTTGACCACGTTCTGGTTTTGCTTGGTCAAACATGCCCTGCTTTTCATCTTCAAAATGCTGAAAGGACTGAAAAAATCCCATGAATCTGTAGATTGTCCTGTGAGAGACCTTTTTCCCTGAAAATTCGGAGATCTGCTCAGTGTAAGTGATAATAAGATAAACAGTGTAGCATTCTGATTTGATATAAGGCAGATTCTACTGAACAAAGAGGACTTGAACTCATGGTATGTGGCTCATTTCATCTCTGATATAAAATTTAATTATCTGCGAGGCCCACCAAAGACGGTGGGGCTGAGATCCAACATGCATGTAGACATCTGGGGGCTAAGTTGGCACTACTTAGCTGCACTGCTGCCAAACAATTGTATGAAAGGTATAATTTATAGCAGAGAAGCTGCAGGTGGTGGGATGGTGCTTAACTCTTCCCTAACCTATATTTTTTTCTCGTAATATGTGATTTAGCACATGTACACCCCAGAGTTGCTGAGGATAGTACGCTGGTGTAACATTTCCATCCCATCATCTCCTTGGTCCACTTCTTTGCTGCTTTGCAACTCTTTGCTTGCAACGTACCATATATACTCTTGTATAAGTCTAGAAATTTTAGTCAAAACATTGACCCAAAACAACTGGGGCGAGATCTTAGTCCATCCTTAAAGCGCCAAAAAGAAGCACGGATCCCCTCTGCTCTCTCATCCATCCGGCCTTTAGGATGAGCACAGTTATCCCTGCCAGAGTTTTTTAAGTTCTTTGGCATTATTTTCCTTTGCACCCTCATTTATATCTTTTGTTACATGTCCCTAGGTTTTACCTTTGACTTATCCATGGGTCATACCAAAATCCGTAATTTTGGCCTCAAAACCTGCCCTCGACTTATACATGAGGTCGACTTATAGTGGAGTATATATGGTAGGTTGCTTCTCCAGATCAATTTTTACGCTCTTCTCACTTTGCAGCGGTTGAGAAGCAGCTTTGTTGCTCACAGATGGATCTGCCAGTGATCCTCTAGTTGAGGCCAAATGAGTTGACCGTAATAAGGATGAACTAGAACTAGTTGAGGTCAAAACCATAAGATTCTTGTTTTGTGCATTAGCTTTTCATGCCTCTGTTTCCCCACCACCATCACCAGCTTAGATATTTACCACGAGTTCATGGCAGACTTAACATCAGAAGTGTTTTATGACTATGAAGGAATGTCCCCCCCCCCTTTTCTTTTTTTAAATAAATTGACAGGGAAGCTTGCTTTTAATCTCTCTTGCCTTCTTGGTAATCCTCTCTCCAGTCACAGTCTTTCTAATTACCTGCTGTTCGGCTCCCCTTCCAACCTTCAGTGAGAAGTCTTTCCAAAAACATGTCTGGGTTTTTTTTCCCCATTCCCTCCTTAGCAAAATAGCTTGCTTTTAGCTAATTTTATAAGCAAGTCCGTGGGTGTTTGCTGAGCAAAATTTGTAGCCGCCCTCTGGCAGTTGCAAACTGTTTTTGGAAAACACTGGGGGATTTGTGCCGACTGTGTCTCATCTTTGAGGATCTAACATTTATTCTCCAGCCTTAAGGTGGTGATGAAACAGTTCCCACTTGAGTAGGTGAGGTGTTAGGAAAATCAAAATGTTGCCAAATCCCAAAAGGCTGCATACTTACGATCAGACACTCACTGTCTGAGGTTGCATCGGCTCTGCAGAAATAATGTGGTTTGACACGGCTTTCACTGCCATGGCTCAGTGCTGTAAAATACTGAGATTTGTAGTTTTGGGAGATATTTAGCTGCCTCTGTCAGAGAGCGCTGGTGCCGCAACAAACTACAAATCCCAGGATTCCATAGCATTGATCCATAGCAGTTAAGAATTTAAGATATAACCCCATTCGTCCGTACGTTCAGCCCTCCATATCCACAGATTATTTTATCCACGGACTCAAGGCTCTGAAGCTCGAAAATATTTTTAAAAATCTATAAATTCCAAAGAGCAAACCTAGATTTTGCCATTTTATATAAATGGCACCATTTTACTATGCCATTGTATTTAATGGGACTTGAGCGTCCACGGATTTTGTTATTCACAGGGGTTCCTGGAACCAAACCTCAGCGGATAACAAGGGCCGACTATATTATCAGTACATGGAGAGATCTTGTAGTGCCTTTGAGACTAACTAAAGAAAGAAGTTGGCAACATGAGCTTTTGTAGACTTAACTCTATTCCATCCTTCACCAAATGTCTCTGAGGAAGTAGAATTAAGTCTATGAAAGCTTATGCTGCCAACGTCTTTCTTTAGTTAGTCTCAAAGATGCTACAAGATCTCTCTACATACCCATAGCAGTTAAAGGAGTATCAAATTGCATTATTTCTGCAGTGCAGATGCAGCCTGAGATAGTTTTAAGACATTTTAGTGGAAGGCTGGATCAAATAATGGAAAAGGGGACAGGCAATATTGTAACCAACTTGAACTATATAACCATATTCAGTCTGTGCAGTTTTGAAGGGTGGCCTACAAAAGAGTGGGACCGTGTGCCCTGTCTTTAACTTCTTGGAGAAAATATGGGCTATGTACCAACAGAAAGCAGTCCAATAACAGTCTCAATAAATTTCAGGATAGTTCCATATAGAGATTTCACAAACACAGTCACAGAGCTTGGAGAATTCTGCCCTTGTCTGTGCCCTTGGTTTGGCACAGGAGATAGCCCAATATAGATTTGTCCCCAGTCTGAAAGCCGCTTAATAGGGACATCATTTCATGGATGTCAAGAGCATGAAACTTAAATTTCTCCGAGAGGGAAGTCACAGTATTCATGAACACTTAAGTGTTTATGATGATGGTGTCAACAATTTCTCATCTCTTTGGCTCTCCATATTTTCTTTTCTCCTGTATATAGCATAGAAGCATTTGTTCGAGTGGGATTAATAATTGTTAACCTCCACTTGTGTGATCAAGTGAGAGACCGATACATTTCCCCAACTCGAGAGTTCTCCTTCAGTTTTAAATGATGGTTCCTGGTGAGAGATATTCTTGCAAGCTCAACGCCTTAAGTTGTAGAATCTTTGAAGTTTATCACATGAAAGCGATCAGGAGTTTATCCCGTTAATATCCAGAAAAAGTGCATAATTACGTGAAATGATTTCACACGATGTTGCACAAAACCCGCCGTTAAAGTGGTGACAAAGAAGCATTAATGTGCATCTTTTACTTTCGGGATTTCAGTGACAATGCATTTCCGATATCACTTAATTTGAGCAATTGCATGCTTTAAATGTGCTTTAATCTCTCTTTAATGCTGAAATTATCCCCAGTGTGATAAACTCCTATGGCATGTTAGCATCCACTGCAACTGACACTTAAGAAGGCAACAGATCCCTTGTGCTTAGATTTTGTGGTCTTCTCAATTAGCACAGAATGCTTCTTAACTAAAAAGGATGGTTAATTATTTACCCTTAGTAATACTGACTCAAGCTTACTATTTATGCTGTCCATTTGGATCTTTTTAAATAAAGAGTTTCCAAGAAATCCATTTTAGCAATCCCACTGTGTCCTAATCCAGAATATCAGAGATTGCTTTAGAGACGAAGAACTTCAAACTGATTGATGCCCTAGCCCATTAATATTAAAATTTGGAGGAAGCCTTCCATGATTTAAACAAGACCTTGCATTTACACTCAGGACAGCCCAAAAGGGACATTAACTTGTACAGTTTTTCCCGAAACGGCAATCAAACCGACTTTCCTAATGAGTGAAGACAAGTTTGACATTCAGTCTTTCAGATGCGGAGGAGTCTCTTTGTATTTCCGCTCAAGACCAGAATTCTAAATAGGCCAAAACAATCCCCTTCTATGTCAACTTTTTACATAAGCAGAATGACAGATGCCTTGACCAAGCATGCTTCATGAAGCACAGTTTCCAGCAAGTGCAAAGTAACTTTGGATGACTACCTTTTAAAAACTGATGTACATCTGAATTGCTTCATGCGGTGGTTGTGGTCATAGGCATGTTTACTCGCCACTCCTGTAACACCGTTCATGATGGTTCTTACTAAGACAACCAGTTTCTGGCTTCTGTGTGGGTCCAGACACCTTTACCGTAGCTGAAGAAGCTCACTTGCCAGGCATTTTGGAGTTCAATCTGATAGAGAGTTGACTTGTGATACTAGAATCATTGAAGTCTTTTCTTCCTTTCAGTCTTCATGACTGTCCAGCTTTCCCAGCCATACATAGAAATGGGAAATCCAATGGCATTGACCATCCGAACTTTAGTGTTCAGTAATATATTTTCAAACTTTAGGATCTTGTCTAGTTCCTTCATAGTTGCCCTTCCAAGTCCTAATCTTCTTCTGATTTCTTGAGTGAAGTCTTTACTATAATTAATAACTGAGCCAACCAAAGTATGGAAAATCTTGGACTATATCAGTGGGTTCATTGTCTGCTTGAAAGTTATATAAATCATCTGTAGTGATTATTATTATTATTATTATTATTATTATTATTATTACTGTTCAGCTACAAACCTGTGTTTGCACTTTCTTCCTTGACTTTCTTCAATAATCCTTCCAAATCTTTGCTATTTCCTGCTGGTGGTATAGTGTCATCTGCATATCTTAGATTGCTCATGTTTCTTCCTTTAGTTTTCATGCATTCTTCCTCCAGATCTAATCCTGCTTTACTTTCTTTTTTTTCTTTTTTTTGGCATACAAATTAAACCCCATTATATCCCATTATACTTCAGTTTAATGTTCTCTCTGTTGCATCATGATATGGCCAAATTGTATCGACTATGCAGCATTTGGTGATATTGTCACTGTGGGATCACTGTGGAATTGAGAAACTAAAAAGCTCTAATATGTGATGGGTGCTGAAAGACAGGCGGCTACAGAAAAGAATAATAGAACATGAAAACAGTTGCAGAGGAGGGATAAAAAAGTATTTTTGCTCCCACAATGTAAACTGAGAATATTTGGCACAACCATAGTACATGCCTTGAATATAGCCCAGCGGTGTAATCTCTTGCATTCCCAGGATTTTAATTCTTTTTTACATTTGTACACAATTTTTAAGGCAATGTCCATTACTTATTGCCCTTTTGGACCGCTATATAATTGCTCCAGTATGTTCTCAGATTTCCTGCAGAGCATTCTTTCAGAGCATTCCCAGGATTTTAATTCTTTTTTACATTTGGGCACAATTTTTAAGGCAGTGCCCATTACTTTTTGTCCTTTTAGACTGCTATATCATTCCTCTAGAGCATCTGTTGCTTCATTCTGCAGAGAGCTAGCTCCTTTCACCTGGAGTTTAATAAACACTGTCAGAACATCCCTTTCCTCTTCCTGTAATCTACTTTTACCAACAAAACATCATTTTATTTTTCATCCCAGGTTGTGGTGCCTGGTATGGGTTGTAATAAGCTATGGACTGTGATTCAAAGTTAATGCAAAATTAAATTTATTTCTCCTCTCTTCATTTCAACTGCAAGTCAGAATCTGAAACTCGGAGCATGCTTTTTACAGCTCTGGTTTAAAACTGTATCCAGAGGCCTAAAATTGCACTTGTTTATGAATCTGGACTTGTTGTGGTTGTAGATGGTGCTAAGTATGCAGAAGCTTAATAAATTATTAAAAGAAATGAGTACATTTTTTTTAATTAGAGCATGTCAAGTACAATTACTGCTTCTTGGTCTGACCAGCCAGGGTCAGCAATAATTGATCTTGAGAGAGAACTTCCCGCGAAGAGTCAGTGACAAATTGCTAGGCTGGTTGGCATTTCCTCATTCCGAAGTGAGAAGTCTGAGTTCCGCTTGGGTTAGAAATGCCCCAAAGAGCCCCAGTTTTGTCAGCTACAAGTGAGGCTAACCCAAGACATTCAAAGTTAGCTGAGGCAGAAAATCCCAGAGTCAGACCAACTGTTCAACTGGTTCAGATGGAAGATATTGAGCTACAGTTAAAGGCCAACAAATTAAGACTCATTGGATTTACCCCATAGCAATGTAAGTAGAATCCAAAGACGAACCCATGTGCCAAAAAAGAGGATGCCGCGTTTGGTCCTTGGCTTTCCTGGGTAGGGAGCTGGGGAAAGTATCAGTCTGAAACTATAGAGAGCTGCTGTCGATCAGCGTGGGTAACACTATAAGGGTAGATCTTTGTGGGTTTTTCGGGCTATCTGGCCATGTTCTAGAAGAGTATATTCCTAAAATTTTGCCAGCATCTGTCGCTGGCATCTTCTGAGAAGATGTTTCTCTGAAGATGAACTTTCTCTGAAGATGCCAGATAGAGGTGCTGGTGAAACGTCAGGAATAAACCCTTCTAGAACATGGCCACATGGCCCGAAAATCCCACAAAGATCTATGGATCCGTGAAAGCCTTCGACTTAGAGTAGCTTCTTAGGTTCTTGCAATCTATCTCGGGAATCTGATGTCTTATCTGCCTGTAAACACTATGCATAAGGGCATACCGCAAAGGGTAGGTTTTGTTTCTGTTTCTTTCTGATTTCAGTGGACTGTTTTTGGTCTCTCCTAGAGAACTGCCTCACCCGCCTCAGAACCTGCTGGCCACCTTGAACTCTTCCTTTAGCCGCAGCGTGATCCTCTCCTGGGTACGTCCCTTCGATGGAAACAGCCCCGTCCTTCACTACATTGTTGAGCTCTCTGAGAACAGTAAGTGAAACAAAGCCCTCTTTCACCCTTTTCTATCCTTTGCCTAGGAAGACGTCATTTCATATTTTTTGTGTGTGTTTTTCGATCAGTTAAGCTGGTGTCCTCTGTATCTCTCTTTTTATGCTTGCAAATATACATGTGGATTTATAAAAAGCACAATTACCCTCCTCCAGTGCATAATGCTGCGTTCTGCTAGGCTGGGGATTCTAATTGGGAGCTTCCCTGAAGCACATCTGCTCCTCAGACTGCTGCACATGGCATTAAGTTTGACTTAATGTGCCAGGCATGGCTGCCTTGATGTTCACTGCTCTAGAGTGAAATTATGTACCCTGTCACAGCTCTGAAGTTTAGTTTATGTCTATTGTCATGGAAATCATTATTACAAGAAGCCATCCTTTGCACCAGAGTCAGGTTAAAGATCCCATGCATTATCCACCTTTCTTTACTGTCCAAACATCCTCCATCAAAAACACTTTCTTTCCCCCTTTTTGCTCTGCTTCACCAACACTACAATACAGTGGCAGACACTGTCACACAGGTGCGCATAAGCTTGCACTTTGGCGAAAGCTAGCTTGAAACTTGGAGATGCTCTGCTTGCCTTTACTGCTGTCAGCGAAGAGCTGAGGAAGCTGTACCTTCTCTCCTTTATTCCTATGACCCTGGTCCTTCTCTCTTCCCTCTCCCCCAACATCTGCATTGCACATCTGGAATCTTGTGCCCAACATCAGGCATGGGAAAGGGTGAACACAAGAACGGTTGGGTAAGGAGTGGAAATAAGCTGCAGCTGCTTTGTCTTCCAGAAAAATAGAGAGGAAATCTTCACATTCCAAGGAAGCAGCCTTCGTTCGTACCTTTGAACCCTTTCCATCTTTTGCAAACACACACTCGCACTCTCTGTCTCACTCTCTGTCTCTCTCACATATATTTTCTGCTGCCATGCCATAATGATAACTTCCAATCCACTCTTTGCCTCTCATCTCTTGCTTTACAGAGATGGGTGTGATAGAGAAATGAAGGAATCAGAATGCAACCAAATAAAAGCATATCATGCATATATGAAGGTGCTCAGTGGAGGCCTCCCTCATCAAATTCTGTAGGATTCCAAAGCAGATGTGAAGACCTAATATGTATTTACTGTATTTGCAGCTTTTTCAAAATACATTGTGGGTTTTGAGTCCAGTCTGTTACAGACCTCTTTTTATTGTAAATTCAAGAGCCCTGCTGTATACTTCAGTCATTTTGTTGATTCTCCAGCCACTGCTCAGCGGACATACTCCAAGAACATCAATGCAACTGGAATATTTATGGGTTAGAAAGGTGGACCTGTACATGCAGTTTTGCGTGGCCTTCAGGTACAATTCAGAGTATCAGGCTTTGCAGGAATCTGTCCTGGAGATAGGGATGACACTGTCAACTGGAAAATACAGTAATTCAGCTCTAAAAATCTGTAAGAAGCTCAACGGAGATCTGATAACATCCTACAGAAATTGCTTCGATAATCCTGGAGAGTATGAAGGGATTTTCTGAACTCTCACACGCTGTCAGGCAAATCCGATGATTTTAGCTGATGGCATTGTAATCTACCGCCGGGAAGGTCTCAGTGCATATCAGATACATGTACTTCACTCTGCTTTGTGTCGGTAAGCACACAAACAAAGAACCAGGAGAGCCTAGTAAGTGAGAGCTGACATTGCAAAAATGTTTCAATTAACTCAGATAGTCTGGTCTTTTGGGAGCAAGCCCCTTTGGATGACCTGAAGTCGGGCTTCTCCCTCTGGCTTGCCTTGGACTCATTTGGTGATCTTGGGCATGCTGTTCTGTCTTGCTCCCTGTTTATCCTATGCAAAATAAGGATAATTGATCATGATACGCATCATAAAACTGTTGCAAGGATCAGTGAATATTGTTAAACAGTTTGTACTTGGTAAATGCCTAGATGGAAATGGAAAACAGCATGTTTGTAATGCTTTCTTTGCAACAAATCCAGCAGGCGCAATTCTCCTCTTGCTTCTCATTCTCCTCTTGCATTTTCACTTTTGCAGGAAAACATGTGTCCAGTCAGTCATTCCCAATGGACAAAATGGTGTGTCCATTCTACTGAGTTCCTTCATTATTTAAAACATTGCCTGACTAAATAAAGAAAACTATGTATATATGTTCAAGATATATAATTTTTCAATGTAACTAGTAAAATGTTCAGTTATATACCTTGAATACTGCCTTGCTTTACTATTAGCGTTGCTTCAGTGGTCTCAATGTATTTCTCTGTAAACTTTAACAAAGATATTTAACTGAACCATCATTCCTAAAAAGGGTCTGACACTCCAGGAGACTACCCCATATTCAGAACAAACTAACAGCATAAGTAATTTGACAAACTGTCCACCATTCATAGAAAATCATTCTGCGGAATAGTTAAAAGTAATAGACTTCCAGATGGTGCCGCTTTTGAACACAGATTGGGCACGTCCTTTTTCTGAATTCCCCTCATTTCAAATAAAAAGCCAGTTCGTTGCCTCTGACGAATGAACTGGTACATCAGACTCTGGGAAAGCTTTCAAAAACAAGTTTACTAAGCACAGGAATTTTAAATATGCATTTAAAAATACAAGTTTCCACCCCAAATAGAACACTTTGCAATGTCACCATCTCAACTTCATGTGTAGAATGAACGCAAAGACCATTTAAAACTTATAATCAGATCTTAAAAAGGGAAACCAAAGATTATGCTTTATGCATATAGATTCAAAGGATGGTCAGTGGCCTTATATGGTTTGATATTTGTGCCCCTCGTGTAAAAGCTCCAAAGTCATAGCTCTCATTCCACTGCACTAAAATATCCGCCCTTTCCTGCTATCCAAAGGCCACCTGAACATAGGAATATGCAAGCACTTCATTTCTTTATATCTCCAAGTTGAGTGACTCAAGCAAAATATGCAGGGACCATTCTGTCTCTGTGACTAAAGGAAGAGAAAGCATTTGAAAGCATGCAAATTGAGAGTGTGATTAGTGCTTTCCTTTCTAATTTATCATGGGTTTCCTTTTTCTGATGCTAAAGTGTAGGGTAATTCCATCAGGTTTTCCCTGGCGATGTTCTTGCCAACACTCTGGGCTTCACTTTTGCTTGTTGCATGCAGTTTCTCTACCCTCTCTACAGAAACGTTGGCTTTCTGGAAATATTTGCCATTTGGGTATCGTTGGGTTGTCAATTTCTTTGCATGGCACAGGTGTCTTTTTCTGTATTTAAGCTGTCGCTGGTTTTCCATATGTTTTCCATGAGCTCATTTGCTTGTACTCGTAGCTTTTAAACTGCCAACGGTGGTATAATATGTGTAGCGCATCTTAATCCCTACTTGCTGTTATGCAGATAAAAGCGGATGTGAACCTGCATGTGATTTCACCCCCACCTCAGTTGTATTTTCAAATATGAGGCTGTTGCCTTTTAATACTCTTGTGGGTTTTTTCCATCAGGAATCCTCACTGAAGCTTGAGTTCCTAATATATCTGTTGCCAAACTTCGTCCTGCATTTGTTTTTACCTTGTTAAGGACTGAATCTTCCTCATATGTTTGGCGGACAGAGAACATGTTTAGAGTGTGCAGACTTGGAAATTAATAATCAGTGCCTCCTTTTCTGCAGGGAAACGGTTGGAGAAGGTGCATTTTTGCAAGTCTAAATGGAAAGCAACCAATTACTTGCTGCATAGGCAGGCCAGTCACCCAGCCTGACATATATTTATGTGTCTTTCCTTCAATATCATTCACATAATATAAGAGGGAGGGGAGGGTGGAGAAAAGTGTTGCGGAAACAAAAGCAGCGATGCGAATCACGGATAGGCAAGAACCTCGGGTATCAAAAAGAGAGTAATCAAGTGTTCTTGTTTCCGTTTTCATTATCTGGCACTGGGGTAATCTGCTGGGAAATTCTGTTACAGAGGCTTCATTTAAACAATATGAGATGCACAAGGACACCTGCTCTGTATCCCCCCTGAGAACTTTATGAGACTATCCACATCCGTAGCAAAGAATAGGGGAAATGGAAGAATCTGGAGATAATGAAAATGCAGCACAGAGCCTAGGCTTCAGTATAGTTTGGGTTAAATGCATCACATTATCAATTGCTATAAGAGCACCTGCTTCTCTAAAGGCTCCTCCCAAACCTTCTTTTGCTTTATTTTCACCTTAGTCGGTCATATTTATACACCGCATTTCCCACAAATACACAAAGAAGTTCACAGGACAGACGGTCGAAGCACAATGAACATAAACACTCTAATGACATTTTTTTTTAAAGTGTGATTAATTTAAAATGTTAACAAAAGCTAGCAATATCCTATACCCATAATGTCAGCATACCCACATTTCATGTGATGGTTCATATTGAAATACCCAACAACAAGTTAGCTCTACCACCTAGAACAACAGCAAGACAGGAGAACATGAAAACACAACAACGCTGAATCATATTTTTTGGTGGGTTTTTCAAGCTATGTGACCATGTTCTAGAAGAGTTTATTCCTGACGTTTTGCCTGATGCCAGCCACAGATGCTGGTGAAGTGTCGAAAATAAACTCTTCTAGAACATGGCCACATAGCCCAAAAAACCCACAAAAAACTATGGATGCTGGTCATGAAAGCCTTCGACTTCAACATTGAATTATCTTTAGCAACGGTCTCCAGGCAAGTGCACTAAAATGGCGGAAGCATGGAGATCAACAAGAGGAAAGGCAAAAATGCCCTGTGATTTCATGGCAGCTGGGCATAGAAGAGGCCTGGTGGCCAGATGTTGAGCAAATGGATTGTCTTTGTTTTCGATCTGCAATCTAGGCCAACCCCAAACCTTCATGTGTCCCACAAACGTATCTTCATGTCTTTACTGGAGAACAGTTTCTAGGGATCTGACTCCTTTTTAAAAAAACCCAAATAGTTTCCATCCATAGCATGACATTACATTGTTGAAAACGGACATTTGGGAAAGGTGAGTTATTTCAGACAGTGTTAGCTGAAGTGGGGACTGAACAGGCACATCCATCTATGGTAGCCTAGGCAAAATGAAAGATCAGCACCGTCTCTTCAGTATAGTAGAAGCTTATTTAATAGCTTGACCCGGTGTGTCTGGTGTCGCTGCTGCGGAGCTTCTCCCAGTTTTCTGGGTCAGACAAGTGACAGTAATCCCCAAAGGAAGGGGAAGCGGGTGTTGACATTTTTATGGGATGTTCCCTATTCTGGAAATAGGATAGAAAGGGGCAACAAAAAATGATCCAGCATATGGAACTCGCTTGTCATTTTTATGCCGTGCAACCAGCTACTTTGCTCTTCATACACACACACATATATATAGCGCTTAAGGGAGGAGAAGCCTTTGAAAAGGCTTAGATTGTCAAGAGAAGGCTTGCTATTTAAATTTTAAAGGTACTCTGTGAACTTGCCGAATCCTTGGCTCCATGAGAAAGCAAATCTTCCCCCCTCGAACCACTTTTTTTTTTTCCTGCGCAAAGCGGAGTGCCCAGGAGATGAATAGGGTTCGTTTATATTAGTTTTCAGTTTAATCTCTCTCCCTGCCAGATCTTTTATCTTCTACCAAGAAAAGGGGGGAAAGAATAAATAAAGTATTCTACAGATGCGGCGTACAAACAGAGCACAACCCTAAGCCGGTGGAGAGATTAATAGGCTCCGTTGTTGAATCAAACTTCACTAGATCGAATGGCTTGGGTTAAGCACTCTCCATCAGTGTTTACACTTGTGGTAAACAAATAGTAGAGGATTGCTTCAGGAAACAGACGGGTGACAATTAGCTCATTTGTGGACATCCGGCATCCTAGTTACTGTCTGCTCTTCCATTTTCTTGATTAAAACCCTTCAGGTTGCTTATTAATTCAGCCCAACCTTCATTTCTGCTTCCCATCCGTTTTTGTCATGTACTTTGCACACCGGCACAACAAATGCTCTTTTTATTCATAAGAGAGCATCTGTAAAAGGCAAACGAAAGAAGCAATCTATGCTTTATAAAGTGAATGGGAAAATGAATGTCTCTACTTTATTCTCTCCATATATCATATAGGGTTGGGTCTCCTCTCCCTCTTGCACAGTCAATCCGTTGCGCTTGCTTTTATTGAAAAAGTAGTAGTGTTTCAGCTTGCTGCTTAACCACGTTTTAACAATCTTGATAATAATCATCATTTGCATAGTTCTTTAGAGGGCTCAAAGTGTTTCACGTCACGTGTTATCACTATAATGACATTTGGGTTTGAGAGATCTTTGGTCTTGTCGCTGTGTGCACTTCCAAACCTCTTTAGTGTTTCTGCAGATTTTCATGCATGTTAATGCTGGGCATGTCTGTCATTGACCAACCCCATGATCAAGTGGAGGAGAGCCAGCATCTTGTAGCCATTTTGAGTGTTGGACTAGGATTCTGGGAGACTAGGATTTCAATCTACGCTTGGCTAGAGAAACCCATTGGGTGACCTTTGGCAAACCACACTGTCAACCTCAGAGGAAGGCAGTGGAAAACCCCATCCCTGAATAAATCCTACCAAGAAAGCACCCATGATGGGTTTGCTTAAGATTGCCATAAGTCAGAAATGGCTTGAGTCCACTAAGCAATAGTGATCAAGCAGATCACATCGGCATATTTGGGGATTTCAGGGGGAACGCCACAGACAGAACTTGAATCAACAAAACTCACAGGATATATACCCAGAGTATTTTCTTCCATCCAGCTACCTGCCATAAAGCATAGAGCAGTGATGCATGTCCATGAAGGAGTGATCCCCCCAAGGTTTAACATTATGGGCATCAGGCAAGGAGAAAATCCATTCTGTGCCCTGGAAGCCAAGGGAACACTCACCAGAAGTGAAGGAAGGAAGTCAACTGAGCTATTCATATAAAATATTTCTCCATTGAGGATTATTCATGCAATTCTTCACTGGCACCACTTTTGGTGTGTTCAGAGTCAGGCTTAACATGGCAAAGGCACTGACCTGTGTGCATGTACAAATGTCTGTGTTTACTAAGGTGGTTTATATTCTAGTAGTCTTGCAGGGCTGTTTAGAAAGCAACCTTTTAGTGCAGTGGTGTGATTTACTGGTGGGGGGAAAAACAACTCTGTCCAATAAGTCTAGATGGATTTGGTGCACACACATCATTGCATTCCAGCTATCGCAGATAAGGCAAGATTTTTTGTCAGACCAGCTCTTCCTCTGATCACTTCTTGAAAGTTTTTAGGGCTTTATTGAAGTCCTTTTCAAGTGATAGCCTCTTGCTAATATCTCTAGTTTCTACAGAGTCAGAAATTCAGTGGTTCTCCCCCAGACCTGTTTCAATAACATATATTTTGATTGACCAAAAGATGCAGCTTTTGTAGCTCAGCCAGCACAACATCCCCAGAGGATATTAATTTGTGGCATGCCAGCCAATGCCATGCTGAATTGGTGATTATCAGCTGGTGTGTGGTATCTCAGTTTCTTGGGCGCTGTGTAGTTTCTTTTCATTATCGCACAGTTTGTGGGTTCATCGCAGTGACCACAAAGGGACAGCAGTGTGAGACTGTGTCAGATGCCTGGATGTGATCGGTTTTCTTTAGAAAGCATCTCTGAAGTTGTTTTATCTTCTGAAAATGGAATATGAAATAAGGAAGTATCATCTTCCTGTCATTCAACCCCCTCCCCAGAACTGAAATGCTGCTGTTCATTTTAAAAAGAAATACATTTAGTGTTCGGAACTGGAGCAAAAGTTTGCCACATTCGGATCCCTTTTGTGAAGGCTGCTGTTGCAAAGAGGCCTGAAATAGCTGGTGAAAATGTCCTGCTGCTGAGAAGTCTTGCTTTTTTTCACACCTTTTCATAGCCATTGTTGCACTGGACAATTGCTACTGGAATTGCAACACCTGCCCCCACCGAACATTGAACTTATTTCTCATCCATGACATGATTTCAGCCAGAATGAAATGAATGTGATGATGTTCCAATACATACCCACCCACTTGACAATGCATTGGCATTGCCATGGGTAAACAAAGTAATATTTTACTCAAGACATCTTTGCTTTCTGGACACTGTAACCCTATCCAGTCTGGAATGTAAGAACAGTGGTGGCCGACTGGTGGCTTCTTTTTCATGGATTGGGAGTCACCAGCAGCCACTGCATAAGAGTGAGTGAAGACTACAGTATTTTAGTCAATTTGTTTTCCTGTAGAAAAAGACTACAATTGGCCCTCTACATTTGGGGCTTCAAGTTTTGCAGATTGGATTTCTTGCAGATTTGATTAATACAGTCAGCCCTCCTTATCCACAGATTTTTTTTACCCACGGATTCAAGCATCCGTGGCTTGAAAATATTTTTTTAGAAGTATAAATTCCAAATAGCAAAACTTGATTTTCCATTTTTGCTCTGCCATTACATTTAACGGGACTTGAGCATCCACTGATTTTGTTATCCACAGGGAATCCTGGAACCAAACCCTAACAAGGTCCCACTGTATGGTCTCTTCATGAATCTCTAGGTCCTCCAATGCAACTGTGGTGGACATTGACCACACAGTTGTTCTGGAGAACCTAGAGGTTCCTAGAGAAAGCACTTCTCTTGGCATTTGTAGATCCTCCAATGGTCAATTTCTGGCAGACCTTGATCACAGAGTATCACTAGAGGACCTGGAGATCCCTATCATTTATGGTTTTTCCACATTCACAGGGGTCCTTCGCCCCCTAATCCCAGCAAATGTGGCGGGACCACTGCATTTCTTCTTTCATTGGTCCCTGAAGGTGGCGCCATCTAATATAAGCAGAAAAAAACAGCTCCCCCCCATTTCTCTATCTATCTGTCTGCCTCTCTCTCACACACACACATACACACACTCACTATATGTGTGATAATTATTATTATTATTATTATTATTATTATTATTATTTCTATTCTGCTTTTTTTCTTGCAAAATCAAAGCGGATTACAACAGAAGCATTAGATACAAAATAGACTCCCCACCAACTGATAATGATAATAACACAGTTCTGGAATGGGAAGGAGGCAGCGTGTTCTATTTACCATATGTTTCATGGTTTCACTCCTCTGAAAACCTGTTAATGCAATGTAGGCAGCAGAGAAATTCAATGTGTTAAACATCCAAACTGACAGTGGGAAAGCTTACATCCTTGCCACCAGGGCTGTTTTACTTTGGAGAATTTACCTTTGAAAATGTTCATGCCACATAACTTTCTCAATATAAATCAGTCTCTCTCTCACACACACACTCACTCACACATACACAAACCTGACTTCCAGGCGTAGCCGAATCTTTCTTGAGACTTGCAGCAATGAGCTGATTTGGCTCAGGAATTGCTCTTGCATACCTGCGTGAAAGCTGACAGGAGAAGATATTCCATCCTAGCTGTGAATTTCATTAGAGTCCTAGCTCCTCGTGGTTGTGGCGCTGTAAATGGACTGCCAAACAGATGGGTTGAGAAATGCACAGCCCATCTGTCTTTATCACGCTCATTTCCTCCTTTATTAAAATGTTAATGAATATAGTTTTTATTTATTATGCGGTGACATGTGCAGCATCCTTTTCCAGTGCAGAAAATGTTTGGTCTGCTTTATCATTTGGACTGATGGGGAAGGTTCTCCCTTTCTCCGACGTAAACTTAAAACTCCGACGTCTCGCAGAAGTTGGAAGAAGTGCTCCCAAGTTAAAATGACTTTCATACCTGATAGCTTTCATTTCAAGTTTTAAAACGCTTAGGAAATAATGCCGAAGGTAATGAGATCACTTTAGATCAGACTAAATTGAGAATCTGTAGTCCGCTGGCCTAATCCACCTCACAGTGCCTTCCAACCAAGAAAGCTCCCTAACCCCACCTCGCCTTTGTATCTTTGTAGTTTTGTTGTCTTCTCTTTTTCCCTTCAGCTGCTGAAATAAAATGTGTTCATTTCCCTTTATGTAAGGCTCATATGAATTGGTAGTTCAACCCCATTTTGAACCCAATGTCCAATTTTTGTTGATCCATTCCAAAAGACACAATTGAACTGTTATCATCCTGACAAGGTGATCTAAGGTCCCTGACCTGAGAGGACAGTCTGTTAATAGACAGATATTTCATACAAACCTCTCGAGTCACAGTCCCACAGATGGAAAGCATTCTGTTCAAAGGGTGAATAAAACCTGCGCAACTACATCTGCGGATAAGGGCTAAAGGAGAGGTGCCACGACTTCGAAGAAAGAGGTGGCTTGTGAGCTAGGATCTAAAGTAAATAAGAGAGGAGCATTGTGTATGTGTGCGTATTGTGGGAATAAAATTATAGCTTCAGGAAACAATTCTAGAAGTCAGATGATGGAGAAAGATAATGTAAACTGCTCGGGGGAAAGAGCACTTTTCCACCAAGGAGATTATGGAGGCAACACTTCACATGCTTCTTTTGAAAATGCAAGTGCCTTTCATGAGACACAAACACATCGATACGGAAAACAAAATAAGCACTGCTTGGTTGTGCGGTCGTCTCAAACTCTTTGCAGTGATTACCTTCCCGCCGAGCATTATGTTCTCTGCTTTTTTGAGCAAACCAGTCAGGATTACGTCTGACCTACAGAAGGATCTAGCCTTGGTCTTTGGAAACTGTCCTTCTTTGAGAATGGAAACAAAGCTCTAACATAAAATTATCCTCCTTAGTACCAAATTATTTCCAGGTAAATGAAGCCATTTAGAGTTGGCGGTACAGGCTGCTGCCACACCTCAACACTAAAGCCTTTTGACACCACTTTAACTTGCATGGCTCAATGCCATGGATTTCTGGGATTTGTGGTTTGATGGGTCATCAGAGTTCTCTTATGGCAAAGGCTAAATAAAAACTAGAAACCACTGGATTCCATAGCATTGAGCTATGGCAGTTAAAGTGGTGTCAGATTGCTCTATTTCTGTTTTGTGGATACACCCACGGATGTGCAACTTCAGGAGAGCACTGTGAACTTGCAGATTGCTTTCAGCATTTGGCTGTGTGTGGGTGTAAATACAGAGATAAACACCTGAAATGTGATAGCGCATTTTCAAATCCTGTACGTTCAGACATGGGTAGGGCTTGAAGAAGTGCACTCCTGGCATTAAGAGGGAACGTCAGAAAATAGTCTTAAGAAGATTAGGCTCTCCAGCTTACAAAAGAATAGCTAAGGAACGATGCGATAGAGGTATATAAAAATAATTACAAGGTGGATTAAAAGGTGGATTTTAATTGGTTTTAATCTGCTCTTTTATGGAAACGTGTTCCTTGCTGATGATGGCATTGTTGTGAACATAGTTGTCCTGGTAAAGAAGGGATGACAATTTTTCCACGGAATAAATTATGCCTGTGTTATTAAGACAAGACAGTCTGTTGCCTTCATTAGATATCCTCAAAGTATGCCTTGTATTGAGGTACTTCCATATTTATTTTAATCAGCTAAGCAGTTGATTAATTGGTTGAAAGCAAGACTATTAATTGACTAACAGCCCAATCCTAAGAACGTTTATTTTCCAGCAAGGGCCATTGATTTGGATTGAGCTTGCTTATACTCACAAAATGTGTTTCGTATTGGGGTGTAACCGCTCTATCTTCATAGTAATTAAACCAGAGCCAATGAGGCTAAATCAGTTTGCCAAGTGCCCTGGCTTAATGGGTTTATGGATTGAGCTGTAAGAAACCACTGATCTGTTGATAGCCCTCATTTGGAAATCATGAAGAGGGAAACACTATTTCACTTGGAATACTTTTAAGCGTTTTTTAGTACTTATTCTTTTCTTTTCTGGGACTTGTGACATAATATGGTGGCGAGCTTGAAAGAGAAGGCTAAACGACTAAAAAGAAAAGAGGAATAGCAATTGCATAAAGCTTGAGAGATACGGAATTGACTTCTCAGTTGTTGGCTTCATTCAGACCTGACTGCTTGCAGAGATGGGATGTTTTAAGTAGTCATTTGTGTCTGAAATTCTGTTTCGCTCCGCCAGATTCTCCTTGGAAAGTGCACCTCTCTGATATTGATCCAAAGATGACCAGCATCACTGTGAGTGGGTTAACACCAGCCCGAACCTACCAGTTTAGAGTGTGTGCAGTCAACCAAGTGGGAAAGGGCCAATACAGTCGAGAAACCAGCAGGTAATCCCTCTGTCAATACTCGTTCATTACACATCTCTGGGCAGAAATGGGTGGTCCAGTTAAAACTGTAAAAAGAAATGGCACAGCAGTAGATATCCCCAAGATCAGAATAATGGCTTTCATAGTAATTTATCTCCCAAACCCACAAAACATTCTGACCAGAGGGTCCATATTGAATGATCAAACTAGTTTAACCAGAACAGATTATTTTTATAGATTTTTTGGGTTTTTCAGGCTATGTGGCCATGACCTAGAAGACTTTATTCCTGATGTTTCGCAAGCATCTGTAGCTGGCATCTTTCTCTGAAGATATTAGCCACAGATGCTGGTGAGGCATCAGGAATAAACTCTTCTAGAACATGGCCACATAGCCCGAAAAACCCACAAAAATCTATGGATGCCGGCCATGAAAGCCTTTGACCTCACAGATTATTTTGTTTCTCGGTGCATGTGAGAGAGACTGGGAGTAGTGGAAGACTGAGACAGAGGGAGAAACTGAATGGACAAGTGATTGCGTTGTATAAATATAGATTCAGAAACGTATAAATGGTGTCCAGATTCCTGTTGCTTCATTCCAGCATCTCCCTTAATTTTCAAAACCTTTTCGCAGACTTTATGTCCTCATAAATTCTCCTTTACACTCTTTGAATTCCCTTGAATTGGAGTAGACTCTCAGCCACCTAAGATTTTATAAGTCAAGGTGAGCGGGAAATTAATAGGGATCAAAAATATGTTTTTCTCACTTTTTGGTCAACTGTGAAATGGCTATAGCATATCGCCGAGATATTCATCTTTCCCTCCTGGCTTCCATCTATCAAAGGATGACTCCACCTTATGTGATTTAATATGTATCATTGCTTCTGTCTGAATCAGAAGCTCCCTGGGAATTTTAAACTGAACAAGTCCTTGCTTCTGAGTTCTAACTTTTTAAGGGGACATCATCTATCTGGTGAGGAGGATGAGAAATTTTGAAAGAAATAATTTGAACAGCATTACAGATTCTGGGCCAGCATGTGAAATGGACTCGCTCAGGCTTGCAGTCTTTTTAACAGATCATGGCAAGCTGGGCGATTCAGATAGAATAAGCTTACCCCGGCATCTGTCTTCCTTGTTGCTTGCTTAACTGATTTTCTATTATGTTGATTTGTTACAACTATTTCAAGCATGTCTACAGTAACAGAGCCATGTTGCTTTCTAGCTAGACTGCTGTATACAAAGCTAGAATTGCTTTTAAGTAAAGACATAAGGAGAGGTGTGTTTACCATTTTCCTTTATGTTTGCTTTTATTTATAGGTTGATGTTGCCTGAAGAACCACCAAGTGCTCCACCGAAAAATATTGTGGCAAGTGGGAGGACCAATCAGTCTATTATGGTCCAGTGGCAACCCCCTCCTGAAAGTGAACATAATGGGGTTCTCCATGGTTATATCTTGCGGTAAGTGGCCTTTACCTATACTTAAATGTATCAATGGAGAGCCAGCATGGTGTGAACATTGGAGACCAGGGTTCAAAGCCCCACTTGACCATGGAAAGGCACTGTGCGACCTTCAGCAAGTCCCAGTCCCTCAACCTCAGTCGAAGGCAAAGGCAACCTTGCCAAGAAAACTCTGAGAGAGGTTTGCTGTAGGTTCGTCTGAGAATACAGTGGAGATCAACCACCTCACATTGTAACCTCAGGCAATAATAGTTTAAGGAAAACATGTCAAGGAATTATTTCTAATATTACTCCAAATAATTAGCATTAGAGATATCCTGAAATTTCCCTCCAAGTCTACATTAGAGATGAGTTTTCAAAATTCCTAAGGGAGTACTTTTTAAAAACTATGTTTTTTCATCTCCATCATTTCACAAATGATGACTGGGAGACATGTGGGACACATGTGGCCAAGCAGCATCAGAGCATTGTCATAGAATTATAGAGTTGGAGATCTAGGCAACTAGAGAGCAAAAGTTATTAATAAGGAAGAACATACAAAATTACTGTATTAAGCAGTGAAATACTGGAGCTGATGCACTGTGTTTAGGAAAGCTCAGAGAGAGGGAATGTACCAGTGAGTCTACTGCAAAGTGCAAGACTCTGTCCCATCTCTCCCTCCTGGGTACTTAATGCAATGAAAACTATTCTTCTGACCACTGAATACTGTTACTGAACCAACATGAAGTTGTTGGACTGAGAAGGATGTTGGGCTGAGAAAGATTGGTCTGGTTTGAATTTGTGCTTAGCTGCTGAGTTTATTGGGTGATCTTGGACCAGTCATTCTCTCTTGGGCTAACGTCCCTCGCAGCGTGGCTATGGATAAACAAGGGTAGAGTATGGGCGAGAAGCACACAGTGCCTGATTATTGTCATTATATAGCAATTTTATTTTATTTTATTTTTTGCTTCTAAGAAATGTGCTGTTGATTCAACAAAAAGTGTATTAAAATGTTTTTGCAGAACTGGAAGTGCCAGCTGCTAATTAGCAATTTTACATGAAGTCGAGTGGAGAACGAAGATATTCATTGTTTTTGTTTTAAAGGATTGTGAGTCATGCAGCTGCCACTGTGGCACTCAAGGCAACATATCTAAATATCTCAAACCCATAATTAAAGCGATTGCTGGTAACACGCTTGCTTTCTGGTGGCAGTCATCTTCACTTTTTCCAGTTTGATTGCTATAACTTCTGGCAGTAGTTCAGCATGTTCAGTGGTAATAATTGGTGACAACTTACCTTAACCAGTGTTTCAAGGTGCCAAAAAATTGACTGCAACTTGCCAAACAGTATTCGGCAGTCATGAATCTTTAATGCTTGAAACAGAAAGTGGATAACATGTTTTAGGATTAAGTCGCTCTGAACTAGTCCAGTCCCAGTTTGTGGACTGATAACCAGGCTTTCCTTATTTGCTTTTTATTAAATCAAATGTTTGCTCTTTATGATTCTAAGTCTGACTTTGAACAAGCCATTGGAGACAAGCAGGGTTTGTGGCTGGGCCAGCCTTTGTTGATGAATGAACGGGCCTCCAAAGTCTGCTTTCATTTCAGCTCTGGTTGTGCAGGCTTGTGTGCTGCTTCTTGGTTTCTGGCAGCATTGACTGTCAGTGGAAGTTTTTCAGTTCCCAGCTGTAGTCTTCACTGAAGCATGCAGCTGGGATTTGATGTAGTCCACAGCTGTATATTTAGAGCCAGAGACTAGCAACGTACCATGCGCCTGTCAGGCACTGATGTTGTCAGGCCCAGAAGTAGAGCACCTTTCCGTTGTCCAACTGCGATAACACCTGAAGGTGTACTGAACCTTCAGCTATAATATTTGTCAAAAGCTGATGGTGAGGGGGGAAAACACAAAAGGACATGACATTTCCAAACTGGCCATCACCTGCTCCCCTTCTTCCCTGCAGGGAGTTGTTGTATTTATAGGGCCAGGATTTCTCACTAAGCCAACAGCTTGGATGTAGGAGCGTTCCACACTTTGCCTGCTTTGGGCGTAACAAGCAAAGAGAACAGCCAGGTGGACAGACTCCGTTGGATGGAGCCCTGTCCGACCATTAGTCAGTTGAGCCAAACTTTGTCTGACTGGCAGTGGCTCTTCAGAGTCTCAGACATTAGTTTTTCACATCCTCTTCTATGTGATCACTTTTTAAAAATGGAATCAAGTCTGTGACCACATGCCAGCAACATGGTCTTCCCCCATGCTTTTTATCAGCCAGAAAGTAAATGAAGGGTGGATTTTGGCCTAGATATGTGGGAGCTGAGACACAGAGAAGAAAGCACAGAAGAGACTTAGGATGAAAATTTGCATTTAATATTTTAGCTAATATTTCAGTTCATAGTTTGAAGTATGAGCTGATACCAACAAATAGCAAAGTATTGCCAACCCGTTTTTTGTTTTGTTTTAAGATCTCCCCAGTGATCACATCTAGTTCAACTGAGCTTGTGTCATAGATCAGAACCATAGAATTGGAAGGGGGGACACAGGCCATAAAGTCCAACCCCACACTCAGTGCAGGGACTCCAGCTGGAGCATCCTCAGCAGGTAGCTGTCCAACCTCTTTTGTAGTTGTCCAGAAAGAGAGACACCACCATGGGTCCAGATCATTGGTTCCATCACCAAACTGTTCCTATCATCAAGTCTCTTCTAGAGTTCAATCAAAATCTACCCTCTTGTAAGTTACATTTATTAGACTTGGTCCTGCCCTTTGGGGCAGCAGAGGACAAACCTGCACTCTCCTCCATGTAACAGCCCTTTGGATAAAAGAGTATAATTTAAAGAATACAGTTATGTCACCCCTCTCTTTTCTCTTCAGCAGGCTGAAGATGCTCAGCTCCTGCAACCTTTCCTCATATGTTTTGTTCTCCATACCTCTTACCATCCTTGTTGCTCTTCTCTGAACTTTCTCTAACGGGTCTGTAACCTTAAAATGAGGCCCCCGGTGACCTCTGTATGAGGTCTAACCAGTGAAGAATATAGTGGAACTATTACTTCTCTTGACTTGGAAACTAGGCATCTATTAATGCAGCCTAAGGTGGCATGTGTGTTCTTTGCTGCAGGGTCATACGGCTGCTTCATGTTCAACTTATGATTAACAACAATACCAAGGTCCTTCTTGCATGTAGTGGTGCTGAGCTAGCATTTCTCAATCCTACATCTGTGCATTTGGTTTTGGTTTTGTTTGTTTTTTAACCTAAATATAGTTGGAGTTCATTCTATTAGTTTCAACCTTATTTTCTAGTTTACCAAGGTCCTTTTGAGCTCTCTTCCTTTCTTCCAGTGTGTTAGCTATATGTCCACAAATCATTACAATCCCCTGCTCAAGTTTACCCTTACACAGGGCTTTATCCACTCCATGTTTATGGCAGGGCTACAGAAAGAGACATTGAGGATTCAGAACATGGAGGGAGTAAGTGGAGCTACACACTAAAGCAGTAGTTAGAAGGACTTGCCATGGTCTACTGTTTTCAGCAGCAGCTCTGTGCTCTTTGTCAATGAACTGTGATCAGAGCCTTTAGGAATACAACTCTCGCAAGGTTTGCCTTCCTACCCAACCCTCTCCCATATTTATTAATTTAGAAATAAACAGAAGTGTGGGCAACGGGACTATTTTCATGTTTGTCTTCACTCAGAGCCATAATGCCTTATTTGCAAGTCAGACGGCTATTTAGTCTACTTATTTCTGAGATATGGATTAGCATATTCGGAGCGGCTTCTATACAGTTTGTTTCCTAAAGGGAAAAGAGGATATATTCCTCCCCGCACCCTCCAAGTGCTCAAGCTTCCAAGGACTGTTTGTTTTTGATAACAGTTATTTCCTGACAGTGTCTCTCCCACCCTTCTCTATTTCTCTGCGTATGTACTCTTTACAAAGTGCAAAAAACAGGGCTTTGAGGGATTCACCAGATGGCCTTGACTTTCTAGGTCATACGTCTTACACAGACACTCTTACTCCGTGTCTTTTCCTGTATGTTTAAAAGAAACTACCCTGTTTCCCCAAAAATACATCCCCTGAAAATATGACCTAGTAGAGGTTTTGCTGAATTGCTAAATATAAGGCCTCCCCCGAAAGTAAGACCTAGCAAATTTTTTGGTATATAAATATATTTACAGTATATAATAAATGTTCAATTTTTTGTTCAATAATAAATGTGAATTCTTCTTCATGGAAAAATAGGACACCCCCTGGAAATAAGACCTAGTGCATCTTTGGGAGCAAAAATTAATATAAGACACTGTCTTATTTTCGGGAAAACATGATATCACCTTGTATGCCATCAATTTATGAATATGTGCAGTGGTGTATTTTCATATAGGGAACACCATTATACTACACCATTGTAAACAACAACAACAACAACAAATGTTTATTGCTTAGTCGTCTGACCATATCAACAATAAAATACAAAATACCAAGATACGTACAAACATAATTACTATCCTAAAAAATCATATTAGGCAGGGATGTATTTTGACCCGTTTTATTTAATTTATATGTCAATGACATCCCAGGTTTCCTTTTCCCAACAACGGTCCGCACCCCAAAGATAGGCACTACATTTCTTAAGATCCTTCTCTATGCCGATGATATGGTTCTAAACCATTGAGCATCCATGGATTTTGTTATCCACGAAGGGGCCTGGAACCAAACCCAGCGGATACCAAGGGCCCACTGAATTTAAAAGCAATGCTTAATGTTATGTCTGCAGGAAAAACACTACTTTGGATAATCAGAGCATCTGCTTTAACTCAGTTAATTCAGCTGCCTCCAACAAATGATCATCTCTCTCTGTTTAGGTATCGCCTAGCAGGCCTTCCTGGAGAGTACCAATACAAGAACATCACCAGCGCGGAGATTAACTACTGTTTGGTAAAAGACCTGATCATCTGGACTCAATATGAAATTCAGGTGGCATCTTACAATGGAGCTGGCCTGGGAACCTTCAGCAGGGCAGTCACGGAGTATACTTTGCAAGGAGGTAAGGCCTTTTCTGGGCCGGTATTGACAGCCTGTTTGCATATAAAACATGTGTGTACCTCTCGGACCAGGTGGGAGATTTTCCAAATGCCCATGGGTTGTCTTGTTTCCTGACAGATTTCAAATAAGAGGATGTTAGATATGAGCAGAAAGGAAGACAGAAGGTGATAATGGCTCTGTTCTGTCCCAAGGAAGTAAGGAACAACATCTGCTCAGTTTGCAAATCATGTTTCATTTTTGAACCACACCAGTTACTTCACTTTGTGGTTTAAACAACCACTGTGACATTTTTATGCTTATGGAAGCTTTCCTACATTTGCACCATGTTTGCATATTTCAGCTTTGTACTTTATATGCAGCAATAATGATGCTGAGTAATAGAATAGGTAAAATTCTGAACAAAAACATACTAGGGTTCAATAGCTATATACAAGATTTTATAATGCTTCAGCAGACATTATATGGTTTGGAGTTACTGTGAAACTCTCTAAGCTTGCACACGCTCTTAGGCTTCAAATGCACTACAGAAATAATCCAGTTTGATACCCCTTTAACTGCCATGGCTCAATACTAGGGAATTCTGGGAACTGAGGTTTTGTGAGAGATTTAGCCTTCTGTGCCAGGGAGCTTTGGTGCCACAACAAACTACACTTTTTAGGATTCTATAGGATGGAGCCATGCCAGTTGAAGTGGTTTCAGACTGGATTATTTCTGCAGTGCGGATGCAGTTTTAGTCTTAATTAGGCAAGAGAAATACTGGATTTTAAAAAATCTAGATTTAGATATACTTAGAGCAGACTGATTTAAATTAGTAGATCTTGAGTTATATGGTTATCTAAACTTATATGACTATTTTAAGCCTGTTGATTTGAATAGGCTTGCTCTAAGTGTTAAACCTGGATCTCCCCCATGTCTATTTCCCTGTTAGTTAACGTTGACATAGTGCCACCATCAGTGACAGCTGCGGAAACAGGAACAATTGAATCTTCCTGTCCTGCTTTTAGAGGCACCTGGTTGTCTGTTGTGGGAAACAGGATCCTGGATTAAATGAGCAAATCTCTGGTCTGTCCCTGCAAGTGTCTTCCCATATTCTTCAACATCCTATGGCATTATAAAACCATGTAACTCTGGCCTGACCATTGTCATAGCATAGTCTTCTACAATGCCTTCCCAGTACTGCAAGGTAGATTGGGCGATCCATGAAGAATTATAGAGTTGGAAGAGAGCCCAAGGGCCAACTCCCTGCCATGCAGGAATACACAATCAAAGCACTCTTGATGGATGGCCATCCAATCTCTGTTTAAAAACCTCCAAAAGAGACTCCACCACACTCTGAGGCAGCAAATCCCACTGTCAAACATTGACTTGGTCCAACCCTATGGATAAGAGATGTCCCAGATCAATAACTGCCGTCCTCAAGTCCTGCAATTCAGAGTCGTGGCTTCCTTCATTGAATCAATGCATGCCCGTCCCAGGAAGTTCACAATTTAAAGAGTAAAAACACTGTGCTTCTTTCTTGGGAAGAATCTTCCAGGGATGGTACACAAGAATCCAAAAAGCTTCTGCCTTATTTCAGAAGGTGGAGGCATGTAAAGGAGAACCTTTGTGTTAATGCTGGTGGTCAGTGGACTGAAACAGGAGAAGGCAGTCTCTTAAGAATCAGAGTTCTATGTAAGACTTTTTAGAGATAAACTGCAACTCTTTAAATTGTGGATTGGAGCCAATGAATTCTTTAAGCACAGTTGAGATATGATGCCAGTGCCGTTCCCAGCTTGAAGCCTAATGTCCATGTTTTGACCTAACTGTTATTTCTATGCTCACTTCAAAAGCAGCTTCGCATGGAACATGTTACAGTAGTCTAATCTTGAGTGCCCTTGTGATAACGGAAGGGACTAGATATTGTGGCTACAAAAGCACAAGCACGCAAAAGGAAAGATAAAAACAAAATACATAATCCCAGTTCTATATAAGCCTATTTTTTTTAAAAAAAAGTTTTAAACAGGGAACTGAAGTATACCCTACATTTTCTTGGAAATCAAAGCCATCCAGACATTTCAGTAGCAAAGACTGAAATGGAACAGGGGATAATAATAATTTAACAAATAATGTAATTCCCAATTCATTTCAGATATCTTCATCAGGAGAAATAAACCGATAGTTTTGCAGACACAACATTGTGTGTGTGTCTATGTGCCATCAAGTCACCTGATGACATTTTTCCTGATGAAGGAATACTCCGAAGTAGTTTTGCCAATTTTTTGCATCTCTTAAAATCCCATTGATATATTTTCTCATTAGCTGTTGGACAATTTCTCCTGATAAAAAATATTTGACCTTCTCTGGGAATTATTCATTAAATTACAAGTGCACTTTTGTGTGCTGCATTTATTCCTGATTTTGGTGTAGCTTGCTTTCTTCTGTTAGTCTTTTGCACAGAAAAGACTAATGTCTTGAAATGAAGACAGTTTGAAGACACTACCCAAACTGCATCTACTCTGATGGTCCTTTCCTGACTTCACTTTAACTGTGTTCTTTCTGCTACCATGAAGGCTGGATATTCTCTTCCTTGTGACATTTTACGTTGTCCTGGTACCTTAACCATCTCCATCAGCATCTATTTGTATTTCAGACCTTTGATTCCTGTCCTTATATCCAGCAATTGGTTCTAATGTAGCTTGCTTGATATTGTGCGATGTTATTATCATCCTTTATTGACCAGCTGTCTGCAGTCATTTAAAAATATATAAATCCTGTGTTGTAAGCTGAAAGTGGTCTAGTCTGCATTAAGGGACTGACAGAGAATGGTGTTTAGAATGCAAGGATCCTTGGGCAAAGATCTTTAGCTATCTGATAGATAGTGGTTGGTTGTAGATTAAAAGCTGGGCATTTGTCCGGTTTTATGTTACTGCTTCATAATGTTGATGGATGATTCCAGCGTCGGCATTGCCATGTGCTAATGTGGACTTTATTGAACAGTGCATGATTAGGCTCCCTCCTTTAAAGTTTTTCTGTTTGACATGGAAAGAGGCCAGAAGAGGAGCAAGGCACTTGGACCCAGTCTCATTTGAAGATACTATTAACGTCACAGCCTCGCAATAAAATGATGGGTTTCCTTTTATTGCTCTGGAGTTGGAGAATGTCCAGACAATTGCTGGTGGTGAACATTTTTCACCTCCTCGATAAAACAAACAGTTCTTAAATCCATGGTGAGAATGGAAAAGAAAAAATGCAACTAGACAGGGCAGGAGGCAAAGGCTAGAATCCTCTTGTAGTGAACCACTCATGGTGTGATAGTCGCTATCCTAATACAAAAAAATCTTCAAAAGGAATTCTTGTGTCTTAAAGGTTTTGGGGATTGGATTTAATTACAGAAAACTGTCATAAATCTTCCACTTGCTTATTAACAAGCTCCCCAGGAGGAGCCCAGGGACTTTGCCGTCCCTTCAAGATATGAGGAGGTTATATGATTGTTCTCAGATGCTGATGATTCCAGTCATGAAGATATCAGCATGGGGCTCCTAAAAGAGATCAGGTCTCTTCCAGGAAGAAGGCCTTTGTCAATCTGGAAGTGATGCTAAACCTCCTGTAACCACCCATGCCTCAGTCAAGATCTGCTGCTTTGGAGCAACACAACTCAAACTTGTCTGAACTCCAGCTTCATCATCACCTGGAGCTGTCCATGGTGCCATTTTGTTCCTGCCTTTTTAAGACAGGAAACCTGATTCATCTGAATCCCCTTGAATCTGTCTTCCCTCAAACTTTGGTGCATATCTGATCCCTAGAAGCCTGCTGTGGAAAGTCCTCACCATGACAAAGCCAAAACAGAACATCCTGTCCCTTCCATGAGCCTTTGCCGTCTGTATGAATAAATTTGTTCAAACCCAGTTATTGCTGGTGTGCAGAAATGCCCCACAGATGCCACCTGCCAAGCGCTCAAGTCTGTGGCACATAGGACACTCGTCACTCCATTTTGACTTGGTGCTAGACTGACACCAGTGTTGATACCAAGTGGGCATCTAAAGGGACAGTGTCCTACAATCAGGGTGCCAGAGCAGAGAAGGCTCTTGTCCATCAATCTTTAGTATGCCTTGCACTGACTAGCAGTGTTTTTCAGTGTCTAATGCCAAGGAATCTTCCTATCACCTACTACCTGATCCTTTTAAACAGGAGTTTCCACAGATTGAACCTGGAGTGTTCTCTATCACTGAACTGTGGTCCATCCCTGGGAAGGATTTTATAACTTTAGCGGTTTGCCATCTAAAAGAGTAGCCAGTTCATGGAGAGTTCAGAACCTGCCACTTAAAGGACAACTGCTGCCGTTACTTAATTATTTAGTGCCAACACTATAATGTCAACTAGGTTCTCTTGAGAAGTATGTTGGCACGGCATTAAAGCAGTCTGGTGCTCATTTAAAAGACGGACTCTCTCTGAACCTCAAATGCCTTTTTTCAGCACATTTCTTTGACCTTACATGTGACTGCTGTCATTCATTAAGTTCCATAACAACAGCTCCTTCTTCCATATGATATTTCCTGAGACAGATGTCCTTGCGTGTTTTGGCATAGTCAAATGTGTGATCCTCATAATTTTATTGGGTTATACATATGCTAAGTTTTGGGTCTCAGATTACACTTGCATGTGAGGCTTATTCAGTGGGATATTTGAGAGCTGACCTAGGGCATAATGATCCTTTATGGTACTTTGATGGTTTTTGTGTCACATTTGTGGTTGTTGTTGTTGTTATCCAACCTTGAGTTGATTTTGACCCATGGCGAACTTGTAGATGAGACATCTCCAAGACTCCCTTTCCTCCACTGCTCTGTTCAGGTCTTGCAAATTCATACTCACGACCTCTTTTATAGAGGCCTTTTTCTGCTTCCCTCCACCTTTCCTAGCATTATTATTTTTCCCAGTGAGTTGTGCCTTCTCATGATGTGGCCAAAATATGATAGCCTCAGTCTAGTCATCTTGTCTTCCAGAGAGACTTCTGGTTTGATCTGCTCTAGGACCCATTTGTTTGACTTCTTGGCTGTCCATGGTATCTTCAGTACTCTTCTCCAGTACTCAGTACTGTCACATTATACTTCCATAATTCAGAAAACATATTCTGGTGTCAAGAAAAAAATGGGTCTTTTTCCATAGGCAGAATTAATTTTTGCAAACATATTTACTTTGAGTATAGTTTATACGGAAAGGAGGCAGACCAAGGTATTGATATCAGAAATGAAATTTTAATTATTTGAGGAGTTGCCTACTCAGGAAAGTCTATAAGGAAACAGAACATTTGAAGCACCACACTGAAATTCATTGAAATTCTGTCTTCAGCCCATAAACAAGTCATGCGACGTGTCCCATGGAAAGCTACTTGGGTAAAGAAGATAGCAGTAACTGAATGAGTGAGATGCTTTTTATATTATGTTTCAAACATAGTTAAACTATAGTTAAGCTGGACAGTTTACTTTATGTCCATTTCCCCTCAAACAAACTGTGCCAAGATGATTTCTTTCCCTCATCTCTAGAATGTCAGGGTATGAAAGCCAGCTGTGTTGGTTCAAATGATCAAATCTTTCTATATCTCTCCAGCATGTTCCCTAATTTTCAGAGCACCATGGGTATGTGAGAATAAACTACATGAAACAGAACATTTCATGACCACTTGGTTCTTGCTGTGGCTCAAGAGTTCTCCCTTGAAAAATGGATTCTCTTACTTCTCTTTAAACCCCAATACATAAAATATCTTGACGTTTCAAAACTTTAAAACCATCTTTAAACTGATCTGACGATCAGTTTCGCAAAACTTAGAAGTTTAGTGTTGTAGAAGATGCTGGACGTTTAGTGGCAGAAGAGGGTAGTCAAATCAGAAGGGCAAATTTAAATCGATTCTGATCCGCACATGGTTCACACTTGTGCAGAATTGATTTATTGGAAAAGAAGCAAAAAAATCATCATCAAAAAGACGCAGGTGAAATGAGTCTAGAGCATGGCCCCCATCTTGGAATCGCTTCAGTGATTTGGGTTAAGTGGGAACCAGGGTCTTTTGAACCAGTTCAAACCAATTCACGATCCGATTTAAAAGGTAGTGGAAATGAGGCCTAGGGCTGGTACAATCCAAAACATTTGGAGGGTTATAAGATGGCCATCAGTGCTGAAGAGTTTCCAGCTGTACTTCAGAAATTGCACTTGTTAGATTCAATTGTAGGCTTGAACCATATGCGTTAAAATTATTTGAGTTTGTACTAAAGAAAACTGTCCAGAGCCAGTATTCTGGGCAGGTGTTTTAATTTACTTTTTGAGGCACAGAAGAGATGTCACTAGCTTAGGTAGCATACTTGGCAATTGTCTGCTACTCACCGAAAGAGATGTACTGGAAATTTGTTTCTGTCATGAACATTCCTAATAAGCATGTTGATTTGAAAGGAAATTGTAGTGAAGTCTCTGGAATCCATTAAATAAATGTTCTTGGAAATGAGATGTAAGTACCGCAATGCTACATTTTAAACCACTGATGGAAAAGACGGAAACCTCAGAAAGTGACAAGCCTACCGTCTAAAGACTTGGCTATGTTTAGAAGTAGAAACTGACAACCTAAGATATGAAAAGCTCATTTGAAGGTTTTTTTTCGAGCCTTCGCTAAACACTTATCTGTAAAATTGCTCTTCTGACTCTCTGCATATTCACAAGTAGCTAGTCACAGCAGTAACATGTTTAGCCTAAATTCTTTCTCGTTTTCCCATTACCTTACTGCCTGAGTCCATTTAATGGCTTTTATTCACACTGCCTCCCTGACCTTTTCTGCTAAAAGTAGTTTTGGAATGCTACATATTAACTTGCAGTTCGAGCAGCTGAGTTTTAATGCATTTCCAGCTAAGTGAACTTTACCAAGAAGAATGTAAAGGTTGGGTCTGTCACAGCAACATTGCTGCTAAATTTGGGAAATTCCTTAAACTTGTCGCAAGACGTTGAAAGCTACACACATCCAGGGAGAAAGTTCTGGTTTAGTGTGGTACAACCTGCAAATCCTATAATGTAATAGGAAAGACATATATTTGTGAGCTGTGCAAAGGCAAACACTGGCTTTTCACCACTGTGCTGTCTTTACATCAACATTTTTAAGTTAAAGTGGAGCACTGTAACTTTCCATGGATTTCATATGGCACTGTTACAAATAAATCCATTAATGTGAATTTTGTACACATAAAAACTGTCCATACATTCCCCATCCTTGTTTCATTTGCGTATTAAATACATTCATTGGGATTCATACGTTGATATAATAAAATAATAAATAAGCGGTTAATAAATGGCTTTTTCTGGACAAGAATTATTTAAGTTATTATTATTATTATTATTATTATTATTATCCCACCCTTCTCCCAGGGCTAGGACTCAGGGTGGCTTACAACATTGAAAAACACCATACAGTTAAAAACATACCAAAATAGTATATTAAAATAGAATTAAATTACTATAATAATTAAAGCAGTAGTTCAGACACTGTTAACTATGTGGAGCTGTCTTTGGAGGCTATGGGGAAGCTGCAGCTACTGCAAGGTACGGACACTAGATTGTTGATCAGGACATTGCATAGAAACTATACAGCGTTAGTCTTGATGAAGTTCCCCTGCCTGTCCATGCGTGTTTGAATTCAGGGTGTGGGGATGACATTAAAATCCCTAAACAGCTTGGGACCTTGGCACTAAAGAGAGCACCTCTCTCTGTTATGCACAAATATGAGGACTAGGGTCTCCTGGAGGAGCTCTTCTTTGTGACCCAATGGATGGTGCATTACATATGGGAGGGCATGGAAGGGGGTCTTCTCTGTTCTGGCACCCAGACTGACCCTATAGAGGCCCACTTGGTATCAACACTGCTGTGATTCCAGCACCAAGTCAAAATGTCGCTTTGCAGGAAAGACTTTTGGACGTAGCTGATTTCATCCAAATCTGCACATGCTTTTCAGTTTTAACTGTGTTTAGGCTGCCGTATTTTAACTTTATCAAAATGTTTAATATGCTTTTAATCTATTTACATTTATTTTTATTTATTTTTTAAATTCGTCAAACTGATTTTATTCTACCCTGCCCTGGGAGCTTTAAATACAGAGTGGGATATAAATGGCACCATCATCTTCTTAGTCGTCATCCTCATCAATATCATCAGCAAAAATGATGCCATAAACGTGAAGTCGAAGGCTTTCATGGCTGGCATTCATAGATTTTTGTGTGTGTGTTTTGGGCTATGTGGCCATGTTCTATAATAGTTTATTCCTGACATTTCACCAGAAACTGTGGCTGGCATCTTCAGAAAATGATGCCAGCCACAGATGCCAGCCACAGATGCTGGCGAAATGTCAGGAATAAACTGTTTTAGAATGTGGCAACATAGCTGGAAAAACCCACAAAAAACTGTGGATGCCATAAATAATTATTATTCCTGCTGTTGCAAATGTTCTATCAGTGTTTTATCATTTTCTCCCCCTCCTTGCAACAGCCATTTCCTATTTATTTAATTTCAAAAACATCACCTTTTCACTAAAACAGAATGTTTCTGATTTAATATAAGGGGGGGGGGGAGGGAAGAGCACTGAGTTTGCCATGTTCCTGTGAACATTGTGCATAAATACTTCTGTGTCTTTGTCTGGGCTTTGTAGAAGATTCAAAAAATGAGGGTTATGTACAGAAACACATGACACTCTTTGAAGATATTCTGAGTTCTCTTGCAAGTGTCACTCCCTAAGGAGAGATCTCCCTGTTCCTCAAAGTCATTCAGAGTTTTCAAAGAAGGAGGTGATGCTCAAAGGTGCACAGTGTGTGGGCAGCAGGAAAATATTTTACTTCTGTAGGCAAACTCTCTGTGAACTGTTTTCAGAGTGCTCAGTCTGCCGTTTTCCAGGAAGCCATCATTCTTTTCAAAGTGTGAGGCAGGCCTCCCCAAGGAGGCAAAACTTGTCACAATCAACTACTCGCATTTTTGTAAGCATTGCTGCAACTATCCTCTTGACCAGTTTGCAAACCCACTCAATGCAACAGAAGTTGCAGCTACAGGTTGAGTCTCCGTTATCCAAAAAAAAAAAAAAAAAAACCATTTTGGACTAGAAGTGTTTTGCATTTCGGAGTTTTTTTTTGGATCATGGAATATTTGCATATACAAAATGAGATATCTTAGAGATGGGACCCAAGATTAAACATGAAATTTTTATATGTTTCATATACACCTTCCACACATAGCCGAAGGTCCAGGGGACCCTTACACAAGGGCCTCATTCCCACTATTTTTTAAATCGGATTGTGAATTGGTTTGAACCGGTGCAAAAGACCCTGGTTCCCACTTAATCCGAATCGCTGAAGTGATTCTGAGGGGGGTCCATGCTCTAGACCCATTTAACCAGAGTCTTTTTGACTCTGATTTTTTTTCTTTGTCTTTTTCGATAAACCGATTCCGCACAAGTGTGAACCACATGCAAATTGGAATCAATTTAAATTTGCACTTTGGCCTGCTGGAACGGGTTCATTTTGAATCAATTCAGGCATGAATGTGAACCACAAATGGATTATTTTGGAGGGAAAAATTGTGATCGGGGCAAGTGTAATGGGAACCACATTCCGCTGTCAAATCAATCCATTGATTCGGATCACACACTGATTTATCTGTAAGTGGGAATGGGGCCAAGGTTGTGTCTCCATAATGTCTTCTGCTTTCTGTCTTCTCAGATATAATTTCCTTTTGTGAAGTCGAAGGCTTTCATGACTGGCATCCATATTTTTTTGTGGGTTTTTTTGGACTAAGTGGCCATGTTCTAGAAGAGTTTATTCCTGATGTTTTGCCAGCATCTGTGGCTGGCATTGTCAGAGAATGCCGCATTCTCTGAAGATGCCAAAGCCACAGATGCTGGCAAAATAAACTTCTCTAGAACATGGCCACATAGCCCGAAAAACCCACAAAAAACTATAAATTCCTTTTGTTTAAAGAGATCACACCCTATTCCATAGGTACTTGTTTTGGCAAGATTAAAACAACTCCTTCGAATCTTAAGCATGGTTTGGTAATAGAGGACACCACCAAAAAGTTCTCAGGACCAGTATTCACACAAAGACGAGGACCAACGCTTTAGATCCAGAAGACAAGAAGCATGTAGAAGGGAAGCTGGTCTGTTTCTTAGGGCATGACATTACTCTTGCCAATCTTTCAGTGGCAAAACAGGATCCTGCAAAGTGGGAGGAACGTTTATGCTGTCTTGAAAATTATGAAGAACATTATGATGTCAACAGATTACTAAACTAATTTTTCTAATGCCATTCTGGGGATGAAATACCACATTTGGATGCGAGGAGCACAAGATAGTCTCGTGATTCCCGGAGGTTTTGTGATTAATCGCACACGGTGTGGCTTCAGGAACCAATTCCAGGTTGTGGAATTGAAGTGATAAATTGCTCCCGTTATTGTAGCCGTGTACATACATAGCTCATTCTCATTGCAACAATGTAGATGACCCATGGGGAAGATGCTATCTATCTAAGAAATCTTTACCAATTATGGAAGAAAGATTATCTCCAATTTTCTTCTTTTACAGGCAGGTTGGACTATATCTGGCCCATCGTAGAAAATTAATATACAAGTTTATTATCAATATATATATATATATTATTTTTAAAAGCGCTAGGGCTTTTTTTAAATGGTTCTTTCCCCATCAGGACCTGCAGGAGGGTCAGCTATTCAAGTAAATGCCTTCAAAATTAAGTTAATACTTTTTTTTTCTTTATTGGGGGGCATTGTCTTTCAAAGATTGCTTTTGTCAGACAGTATTCATTTGTATGGTACAGCTGTTATACATGACAGACTATGTTTAATCTTTGTGGTGTTGTTATTGTTATTTATTTATGCAACACTGAAGTGTTAATTTGGGAAATCTTGTTAAAATGCTTCCTTTTTTTTAAAGCTTCTGTTAATGTTATTTTTGGTGTACGTTTGTAGTCCTATATTTAACATAATTCCAATTTTGCAGCTTATATAATAACAACATACATTTGTATTGTGGAAAGCAGTTTCATATTTTGAAAAGGAAAGGATATTTTTCCTTCCCTGTTACCAGAAGTCATGCAGGCAGCTCAAGATACGATCGTAAACCATCACATCCCCTATTTCAAATGACTTTAGATCTTCCATACCCCCATTTCCTTTATGAATGTCACTGATCATATAGAAGTAAGGAGTTCAGTATCAAGCCAACCTATTTTTCCTTCCTTTTTTCCATCTGTGCCTTGTATCATACCTTGCCTGATCAAAAGATCAGATGATCTCAAAAGTTTGTACATTCCTAATGACCTTTTAGTTGCCATTTAATGTAGCGGTATTACACTAATATGACCTTTCTTATGGCCAACTCAGTTACCTCTGCTTGTTGCCACATACATTTAGGCTGCAATCCTGTGCACCTTTACTTGCACATGAGTCCTATCAAACATAATAGAAAGTATTTCCAAGTAAACATGAATAAGATTGGTCTATTATTTCCTTGATGAAAGAAATCAAGCTGTCCTGAATATTTTTTGTATCGCATAATGCTGCTGAGCGTGTGTCCCTTCCCATCTTTTTTTATTATTATTAACAGACAAGGAAAGTGCTATAATTCAAGTATGCTTACAACTGCAGATTCCCATCGCAGAGTGGTATCTTCACCTATCATCATCTGTGCTTCTCTCTTAGGTCTTTGAGGAAAGCTCATCCATAGAATAATAAGCTACAAAACCCATTTCATCGCTTCCCTGCCCATTGGAGGAATCTCCCAACAGAAAAAAAGAGAGAGAAATAAGCCAATTAAGTTTCTTTTTTAAGTCACCACTGAGTATCAGAAACATAAATCACGGGCCTCTTTTCACACCACCGTTATTTCCTTTGAATTGTGAATGGCAGCTAAATGTTTCTTCTTTTTCGCTTCTCTTTTCTTCCAATTCAACCTGACTGCCTGCAATCAATTCTACTTTGTCTCCTTCCTGGCCGGCGTTGCGCAGTTCCTACCGCGCCTCCACAAAACGTTCACGCGGAAGCCCTCAACTCCACCACCATCCACTTCTTGTGGAACCCGCCTCCCCAGCAGTTCATCAATGGGATCAATCAGGGATACAAGGTTTGGATGCATGCAATTCACAGTCATTTGCCATGTGAGAGATCCCGTATGGGGGCGCATTGCTGCATATTATAGGAATCGATCTGGAAGACCTCCAGCCCTGAGATCCTCCCTATCAACATGGGTCTATAATTGGGGCTAGGTTCTGCATTCCCTTGCTGTCAGAACCTCCTACATGGCTTGGGTCCAACCTATTTACGGGGCCGCCTCCTTTTATACAATCTACCCTGATACTTAGGTCCTCTGGAAGGAACTTGTTGCAAGACCAGATTGACTGCAACCGCCCAGAGGACCTTCTCCTCCACCGTTCCCAGATTATGCAATGGCCTGCTGGAAGAGATCCGTCATATTGCCAGCTTAGAAAACCTCAGAAAGGCTGTCAAGACGGATGACTTCTGGCAGGCCTTTCCTGAACAGTAAACCCAGCCACACACTGAACATAACCTCCTCTTCAAATACTCCATACCCAATTGCATGCTGTCCATTTTAATTGGATTATTTTTAATGGTCTAACTGTTTAATTCTTGTTTTAGGGGAGGAATGGAAATGGGGATACTGGGTTTTTATTAAATGAAGTTTTAATATGTAAGCTGCCCCGATTGTCCTGGACAGAGGGGCAGGGTATAAATAAAGTTTTATTATTAATATTTAGAATCATAGAGGTATTTGTCGGGCATTCATAAATCATAGAGATGCTTGTGGTATAAGAGGGGGAGCAAGAAAGAGGTTTTTCAGATGCATCATCTATGGAAGGCTCAGCTGAGTCCTGCACTAATGGGTTTGGAGCAGGAATGGAAAGTATATTGAAAAATCAGACTGGTATCTAACTTCAACACTTGCGACAGGACGGTATTGACAAGCCAACAGGCTACTTTGAACTTTTGGGATAATTCGGAGTAGGTTGCCTGGCATGCACAGCTATGCCCTGTAGTTCCACACTGGTATTTGGTTACTGTTCCACCTTGGATTTATCCACTGCCCACTCAAACAAATGTTTCATCATAGCAATAGGCAGCACCAATGTAAAGAACAACACAGATGTCTGAGCTGGATTCCTATGAGTCAGAATTTGCCCAATAATGGTTTCTGATACCTTGCCAGCCTAAGCTAGAAGAAAGCTCCACTTTGGTTGAGGTGCCAGGTCAAGAAGGGAGAACAAGCATGGAGCTTGGGAATAATGGTTGAGAATGCAACCACCACTGTCCACATCTTATGAAATGGCCACCTCTCTGCCTAAGGATCAAGCCAGGATCTGGGTTTACTTAGACATAAACTGTGCCATTCCTGCTTTGAGGAATCTTGCACACCACATTTGAAGGCAGACATGCCCTCTGAGGTGTCACCCAGTTTACTCTGCATCTCCGTAGAAATGCCCCTGGTGTCAGACTCCTCTTTTGCTCTCTCTCCTGTTTGTTAATGCCTTACTGATTTTGCTGTACTAATGTAGACTCTTATTCTCCTGATCTGCAATTGTTCACTCCTCTGTGAGCAAAGCACTATCCTGTCGCATTATGTAAATGTGTCACAGTTATTTAAATAGTTAAATCTAGCTTTAAGCATTTTGTTTTTTGCCACACATTTTTAATATAAAAAAAATCCACACAACTTTGGAGATACGCTTTTTAAAATCCTCTGAAGCTGGAGGTAATAAGCAAGTCCTTTCAGCCAGCACAATGACAAGGTTAAATCTGTATATACAACCGTATTGGTGACAATTATGTTAATGGTTATGTTTGAGCTTTTACAATTGAGCTAGAAAGGCCCTGGCAATTGAGAGTATTGGGTTGTGAATAGGAGCCATCTCTAAAGTGATTTCTTCTTTTAAACCAACATCTTTCTCTTCTGCTCTCTTTTTAGCTCCTGGCTTGGCCAATAGATGCACCAGAAACGGTGACCACAGTCACCATTACTCCAGATTTTCATGGAGTTCATAGCGGCTACATAACCAATCTGAAGAAATTTACTACTTACTACACATCAATCCTCTGCTTTACCACCCCTGGAGATGGGCCACGAAGCCCACCGCAACTGCTCAGGACTCATGAAGACAGTAAGTACAGAGTCTTATACTATACTATACTATACTATACATCACTATACAAATCTTTTCAGTGAACTGTTGTGTTGCAGAGAGCACTGTAAGCAAACTAGTTCAACCTCCCTTTTCAGTGCATCCCCAGCAATCGGTGATACATACTTCCAGTTGAACATTGCCAACAAGAAAGAAACTAAATAATCTTACTCCTTCATAACTGATCATTGGGCTTATCCTATCAGACATTTCTCCTATTGTGAAGTTGAAGGTTTTCATGGCCAGCATCCATATTTTTTGTGGGTTTTTCAGGCTATGTGGCCATGTTCTAGAAGAGTTTATTCCTGACATTTAGCCAGCATCTGTGGCTGAGATCTTCAGAGAATACTGAGAGTGGGAAGATATTTATATATACTGTGTGACCCTGGATAGGGAGGAGTGATTCCCATGTTAATCTGTGTATTGTTCTATTGCTGATGACAGGGCCTCATCTTAGATCTTAGAAGGCGGCTATCATTTGCCTCGTCCACCTCATCTCTCTTCCTACAGATTCAAGTCATGTCTACATGGACCATTTACAATGGTTTCCCACAGACACATGGTCCCATCGCCATGTCCAGATGAGGTAGGGCCAAAGGACCAACTCAGCTGTGGACTATCTTCATGTGGGAAGGGCAGTTCTGCAGCAAATCTGGGTCTTCTGGGTCTTCTGTCCCGTATCAGCTTTTAAATAAGTCACCATTTAAAAGAACCAGAAGATCCAGAGCACTCAGGAGTAATACCAGGTGACTGTCTAGACAGCGCCACTCTATGCTGACCACTCTGTGCCACCTCTGTTGCCGAGTGAGTCCCTCTCTTTGAGGTTACAACAAGGCACCCTGCCATGTGACAGACGCTGGCCGCCTTGTTTTTGACCTCAGTAGGAGTGATGCATACCAGCAGAGCTGGAGATGGTTGGCATAGCAGGACATTGTATAGACAGCCACCTGGCATCACTTCAAAATGATGGGCAAACCCAGAGCAGCGTCACAGCAAGAATACTCAAGGAGGACCCATTCTTAGTGTATCCAGCTTCTTCAGTCTTTCCTCATAGAAGATTTCCTTTCCCATTGACCATTGTTATTGCCCTCCTCCAAAGCTGTTCTGGTTTGCTACGAGATACTTGACCTGCAAATGAACACAGTTTATGTCGCCCCACATGGCCTTTCTAATTAGACCGAAACCATTCATGCAATCGATTAACCAATGCAAAGAATCACTGCAGACTAAAAATGTCCCTTTTCAGTGGGAGCTGCTCTCAGTTGGAAGGGTATTTAGTGCATAGTTATAAATAATTTCCACATCTCCCTTGGGGAAATTATGTTGTTTGTATAATTGCGCCACAGTAAGTGGTTGCCTTCCTTAAATTGCTTCTAAAGACTCAACTGTTATTAAATTACTGTATTACTTAAATTAATTGGCTAATTAATTGGTAAATCTAAGCTACTTTGCACAATGCAAGAAACAAGTTTTGTGTTTGTTCATCATGTGCTTCCCTGGTGGGATGCCATAACATGTAGAGGGGAGATCCATCCATGGAAACATGTGGTTAGCATGTGCTCAGAAGATATTATTGCCCATGGCTCTTGATTATATGTGTACTGTTTATTCTGAGATCTGCACCTCCCATTTAGACATTATGACATTTTCCTTAAGGCCTGCTGTTGATGAAAGGGAATACATATTTCCAGTAAACATGCAATTTAGTGTAATCCAGTTAATCTTCAGTGAAACTAATTTTCAAAAAGATATTTCCTACATCAGCCCCACATAAAGTTAGTACAAGATCATGATCAAGGTACAATGGTGAAGTTGCCTTGCTAAAGCTCAGCATTTCTAAGTTGTGGGTCTGGTTGTTTTTTTGCCGTTTTCATAGTGTTTTCCTGCTTTCTTAGTCTTGCAGGACAAATCCTGGGAGGATGACATGCATCCAAGTCAACTAGGCATATATCTTATTTTATATGTTTGTTTTAGAAAGACTGCAGGATACAAAATTTTGGCTGGAAAAACCATGCTGTCAGCCTGTCAGCAGAAAGAAGATTTGTAATCTTGGTGGGCATAATTCACGGAGATGTTCTTTGATACAAGCTCCTGTGAAGCTTGCAATTCATTCCTTAGTTCATTTCTCAAGTGGGGTAGTTAGCATCCTCCCTTTCAGTTTGCAGAGAGAATTACTTAACAGTAAACCATAACAATAATAAGAACAAAAGCAGAACAGTTGTATTATTGTATGTTAAAAAGAAAGAGAGGTCAAACATAAGAGATCAAAAGTATTGTGCACACCAAAGGGCAATGTGTTTGACTTGACTCCAAGTGAAACCTCTTGGGGAGACCATTCCAGAGCCAGCCTGCCTATCTATCTATCATCTATCTATCTATCTATCTGTCTGTCTGTCTGTCTGTCTGTCTGTCTATCCATCCATCCATCTATCCATTTGGAGTATCTTACAGATTGTCAATTTGACAGTCTCCTGTTCTCTGTCTAAATAAGATATGGCATACAAAGAAAAGGGAATGGTGGTGGGAGAGGCAACTAAGAACTGCGACTTCTTCTCTCCCTTCATGGCACCATGGCCCAAACTATTACCACCTCTAACAATGGGCACAGGGAATCAAAGGAGGGTTTCTACACTGCAAAAAACCAAAAACTCCTTCAGGGATCATCTGAGATATACTGAACACTATTCTCAAAGATACATATCATTTCCAACACTGTCTCAACCTGATGAATTTAGTGCTACACCGAATGGAACTTGTGCCATGATCCTTGCCCTTCTGTGGCTTTCATTCAGTTCCATGGGGTATGTGAATTGGTAACCCATAAAAGCAAAAATGATCGCTAGTAACATGCATAGTTTCCTGACCACTCTTTCCCCTCTAAACATTAAACTAATAGCCTTGTGCATTTTGAAAGTACTTGGTTTACTTGGCTGTACCTGCTCCAAACAGCTGGGACTGAAATACTTAGCCCAGGCTTCGGAATTAAATCAGGAAGCTGCGCAGTTCTGTTCCAAACACATCTCTCCCCAAATGGTGTTTTAAGTGTTCACTCCTCAGCAATTTAATAATCTTATTTAAAAATAAACAAGAAAAAATGCATGCATAGCATGTCCAATTTGTAATATTGTGCATTCCAATTTTTCTCCCCGTCATTTTCTGTGCCCTAATTTATCAAAGCCTATGGAGAGAGGAAAAAACATTTTTCTTTGGTGTGCAACACAAGTGCTCTTCACTTCAATTCCCCACTTTCCATTTGCAATCTCACCCCTGCTGCTGTCGAGAGAAACCCAGACAATGCAGGAGATATGAACAGCTTCTTGATGTGGTTATTTCCTGTCCCCATGATTCAAGAATAACCATCTGTTAGTCAGTCTTGCTGCAAAGACGAATCTTATAGACTGCTCCAGTGTTAAAGATGTCTGATTCCAAGCGCTGACAAATTGGCCGCGGGAGAGACTTGTTGGAAAAGAAATGGGGGTGATACCTCTGTGCTCAAAGGACAGATTTTCTGTCGCCAGAACCTTTGCGTGTTTTGCAGACTGTGGTCTAACCCACTGGATATCTGCAAAGCTGCTTAACTTTAAATGTGTTTACTTAAAACCAGAATGGCAAAGCAGAACTGTTGCTTGGATTATTTACTTCAGAAGTAATCTGATTTTGTAAGGCTTCCGAAATGCTATTGACACACATTAAACCGGCACAATTGATCTGGTATTTGTTAAGTGCATACATCTACCATGGCCTTAGGCCACTTGTTCTCTGCTTACAGCGGCGGCTGCTTATTCCTTATTCCTTTGAGGGGGAGGGCAGCTGTCAAGAGATTATTCTCATTTCCTTTCCCACAAACCACTAATACATATATAAGGAAGAGCTATAGCAGAATGGCAGTTCAGTCACAGAAGGCCCCAGAGTCAATCCCTGGTATTGCCTGGGGAAAGGATTTGGGTAGGTGATGGCAAGCACTTTTGTTCACAATCTTGGAGAGCTCTGGCCAGTCAGACTTGTTGCTACTGCACATGATAGACAGAAAAACCTCACCTTTAAAAGGCTGATTCCTGACTTCTACAAGAGCTGTTGCCAAATGGATTAAATAGGGGTTAGTCTACACTGGCCAGAATACTATAGGTTTCTCCCATAGTATTCTGACCCCAAATCTAGCCCCAGTTCCTGCCATTACCTCCACACTGTGGAACAATGCCTGGAGAATGGTTACATACATGTCCCACTGTGCCATCCAGCACCACCACTGGTGCAAGTTGTTTGTTGGTGAGGTTGAAAACGAGGCACCCAGTGTCATTCACATGGCTGGGCACCTTGTTGTGACATCAGCAGGAGCAACTCATACCAGTGACAGCAGAACAGTGGGATACACACTGCTGCCAAGCATTGCTCCAGAGTGCTCTGGATTTTCCTGGAAGAAATCTAGTTTTAAGGGAAAGCTGGGCCAGATTCAATGCAGAACTGGTTTCACATTGTGAAGACAGTCTACAGTCGAATCTGGGCTTTGGCTCTGCATTGTTAAAATGGGGCACCATGGGCTGGGGGCACTGGTTTACATGGCCTGTGTAGACATGCCCTAGGGCTAGTCTAGATGCCTCCTTCACATACTCTTTTCATTGCTCCTTCACATTACCTCCCTCTTACACAGAGATGCACACCCAAGGTTCTTCTGTTTAACCCATAAGACTCTGGCTAGGCAGGAATGCCATTATGTGCCAGGTAGCTGCTGCTTCCTGCCAGGTGGACTGTGGCACTGGAAATCCTCAGAGCTTGTCATCCTGTCAACTTTGGAGAGGAGATGAGAGGAGAAGCTTTGTTGCTCACAGTCAGCTCATCTAGCTGTAAGTTTGACTTCCCAAGAACTGCTTGATATTTCCAGCTCTCTTTGCCAACTGAAGGAGGAGAGAATGAGCAACTCCTGCCTTGAAGCTGCAGGAGACCTAGGTCTTTCACCGCAGAGCACCAGTGAAAGCGAGGAAAGCATCAGTGTTCAGGACATATCAAACACTGCTGGATATTGGCATACGGTCAAGTGTGATTTTCTTTATTTTGCCTAGGAGCCCTCTGTACTACAAAATGGAAAATGTAAACACTGAAACTAAATGGATGCGTAATCCCAGAGCTGGTCCTCTCTTGAACAAGCTCCTTCACAATTAAGATGGTGGAGCGAGTGAGGAACCAAACTGCATATCTCCCTTAGTGCCAAAGGGATCATAAATAAATACGTAACACATAACTAAAATTACATATCCCCTTATCCCTTTCTTAAAAACTAAAATACCAACACTACAAATACGAATTAAAATCAATTTAAAATAGGCAAGATTGGGGAGAGACATTTGGGCAAACGAAGAGCAATCTACATCAGTGTAACGGGAAGGTAAGAAAGGCCTGTCGGAAGAGATCCATCTCGATAGCCTTTTTACATGCGTCACGAGTGATACAGAGAGAGAGGGCACCAACAGCTGAGCAGTGGGATGATCTGGCATCCAGGGGGTGAGAGTGGATCCACATCTACAGGCATAGATGGCAGGAGTGCTTGCACTGGATTACCTCTCTCCAAAAAATGTCACACTGTCTCAGACTCAGATGAAAGCAATGGCAAGAAATCTGAAGAAATCTTCCTGGAAAAAGTCATAGCTGTACACCTTCCCATCAGCTATGACTTTCGGCAACCGTTTTGACGGTGTGACTTGCCCACAGTCACTCAGTGGGTTTCCATGACTGAGCAGGGATTTGAATCTTTGTCTCTTGGAGTCCTGGTCCAATCTTACAATCCACTGTGCCAGATTGGCTCTATTGCACATTTGCAGAGCTGTCCTCACGGTTGTGAGAATATGGGGGGAGTATCACTGACTTTTCAGGTTGGCAGTATCAAAGAATCTCGGGTGTGTTGATGAGGTTCCTACAAAAACGAGGCAGCTGCTGGTTTCTGCTGTATAAAAGGCATTTTAATAGGATTGAAGGCAGAACATTCTCCGCCCCTGCTATAGTTCTAAGGACAACCCCGCTTCTGAAATTGAGGATTCCCAATGCAGTATTCCCTATGAGCCTCAGTATTTTCTTCAGGAGGACATCAGACGAAGAATGTCTGTTTTGATCCCTTTAAATGCAATTTCCCTTTTAAAAATGACTGCAGGCTATATGCATATGGCGTTTTGCCTCAAAGTAATTGATGGCCTTGTTTCAATGTTTCATGTAGATAGCAAATAGAACAGGGAAAGAATGGGACGTTTTGGACCTCACAGTATTTGGACCTCACAGTATTAATGCACGGGAGTCGAGCAGTAATGCCCCTGTGCCATCTTTTAGAATTGGCTGTCAGGATATGAATGGATCTACTACAGCCATTTTTAAAAAATCTTTTCTATCTTTCTGGTGGTTGGACATGCCAACATCTGTTCTGCCTTTGGATGCAGGAGCTCAAAACAATGATATTGTATTGCATCCAAATAATTCTCCAAGGTTTTTCAGCAAAGAAGATAATCTTCCTATTCTTCTTTTCCCAATCACTTTACCTTGAAGAATCAACAGTAACAGTCTGTTTTTTTAATTATATATCTAAAATATTATAACTTCCTATTTTTTATCCTTAATGCTTTTTCATTGTTCACCCTCTTGGTGCAAGAAATCCTTAATAATCCCACATTTTAAATGCTTCTACCTTTTAAAAAAATAATAGCTTTTGATAAAGTTCATGATTGCATGCCACACAGTAGAACAAAGAAGAGATATCACTATACACTTTGCATTCTCAAAGCTGAATTATAGGTTTTTATGGCACATTACATTCTTCATCATAAGAGAAGATACTCCATCTCTGTTCTAATGCTTATTGCATGGCTGTTTTCCCACTGTTTATTTAGACAAATTCCCAGGTACGAACATTTGTCAACATGCTGCAACTTTCATTTTGGATTTTTCACTGCATTTATACCACAACATGGTGTCCAGATTTCCACTGCAGAATGTTTACCAAGAGGAATGTCATGATGAATGGCATTGAAAGCCACAGAGAGATGAGCAGGAGATCATGACCAGCACATTGTTCAAACCAATAAGGAACCCTGACCAGGAGCCTCTGGGAAAAGGGTTGGCAATGAGTAGGCCTCCAGATGTTGTTGGACTGCAAGTCACAGCATCGCTCACCTTTAAGATGGATAGGGCTGATGAAGGACATACTTTGCTGCTGTAGAGTTTGCTCCAATTAATCAAAGATGCTTTGTTTTGAGTGAACCAAACCCTGTTGAACCAGTGAGACATCATGGGCAAGTGCTGAGCCCCCCTGAAACTGATCCTTCTGTGACCATCTCTGGTTAGCAATGCATAGGATGGGACATCACTTGACATAGGTCCCTCAGATTGCTGGTGTCCTCCAAACACATAACCCACACTACCAGATCATGTTTTGATGTTCTTCTAAAGTACCATTTTGGAACATTTCAGTCATGAGCTTAGATTATCAAAAAAAAGGTTGTCCAAATATTTCAGTTGACTTAAACAGGACAATCTAGAAGCATGAAATTGAGCTCTTTATCCACTATTCTCTCTATATTTCGTGCATATTTCCTAAAACAGGTGCTCTCTCAGAATAATGCAGCAGTTTCTGGATGCAGGAGAATTTAGTTTCAGCTGTGTTCCCTGCATTCAGGTGTAGAAATGCAAATTGGCCAGACCTGTTGGCAGTCTTTCTTCTTCATTGCTGGAGGGGAATTAGAGACTGGATAGAATGAGGAGGAAGCAGAATAAGAATTGCTGGTCAGGGTCAAAAGAGCAGGAGGGCAGCCCAGTCCAGCAGGGATCCAGGTAAGAGAAGTGCAGGGAATGTAAAGTGAGCAAAAAGCTGCTTTTTCTCAATGTATCTCTAAAGGAGAGGAGAAGCAGGCAGGATCATATATCTCTCGGAACCAACTTCATTGAAGATCAGAATTGAACAAAACCACCAGTTCAGTTTAAGCTGTTTCTTGAGAGGTTCTACCCATTTGCTGAACGTAGTTACAATGTCGCGGGGATTTTGAAGGAGGTTTTTGGGAATGGGTTTTCCTAAAGACTGGGTGGATATTACTGACCTTCATGTGCTCTCTGGCTAAATTGCCAAAGCCCTTCCAGAATATATGTCAGACTGGCTGGTGGTTCAACATCTGCAGAAGACAAGAGGGAATAAGCTATAGGCTTAGGCCAATGTATAATGATATATTTTGTTATAATTATTGTTATGATGTAATTTTATATTGCTTTGTTTTAAGGAGTGATTTATTGTATTGTATGGATTTTATTGTTGTAAGCAACCTCAATCTTATTGGAGAGATGGGGTAGAAATAATAATAATAAATAGTACAGGCACTAGCTTTTGGGGATTCAGTCTGACTACTTATTCTAGTTAGATGATACTGAGCGATATGACAATCTTAAAAAGTGTTAGTATAGTATAGTATGTAGTCCTATAGACATTCACCTGGAATTACATTCCATTGAACTCTGTGGGATTTATTTCTGAAGGGTCGACATCTATTGGATTACAGCATAAATCCTTTTTTGCCCCTCTCTTCAGTCCTGTGAACAGCTGAGAAAACGATGGGGTGAAAATTGTTCCTATGGATGATGGCTAGAATGGTCTCCTTAATGTCTTGATCAGTCTTGCGGTGCTCTCTGCTAGCCCTGGCTGGATGTTTTTTTCCCTCCAGCCCAAACAATGCCAACCTGAACCTTATCCAAAGTAAATGGGGCCTCTCCTGTTAACAGATTTCCCTTTCTGATTGCCAGAGCCAGGAGCTGTGGGACATCTGAGTTTCACGGAGATTCTGGACACATCGCTCAAGGTCAGCTGGCAAGAACCCGTAGAGAAAAATGGCATCATTACAGGCAAGTATCAGCAAGTAGCCATTATAAAAACTTGTTACGAAAAATGGAGAGAGGGATCTGAGAATAGGAAAGGTTGGAGTGGAGGCGACGCATCACATTGCGGTGATCAATCGGGCCCGCTTTTGTCGAGAGCCTCTGTCTAAGAATTTGAGCTGGCTGCTACTACTTTTGTGGAGCTGAAAAGTCAAACAAAGGTATGTTAGAGGAGTTATGGGGCCAATTACCGCTAGTACAAAATCATGACCTCTAGAAGAGCTGTCTGTGGAAGAAATCAACTTCCCACTAGCTTTTTGAGCTTGTTAAATCCCATGTTACTGCTCACCCACTTGCCAAACACACCCATTTGTCTTTCTCTCTCCCTCTCTAAAATTGGATGGCTGCTGCTCCCGAGAATGAAGAAATTCTGGAACTAAATGTACAATAGGAACATCACGACTTGTTAAAATTCATATCCGAAAAAGGGTGCAATTTAGTTAGCCAAACATTACATTTACATCTTCAAAATATACTGTATTAGAAGCGAAACTATTTTCTTTTGTTGTCAATGGCAGAGATTCTACTGCACCATTTTCCCCTGTTCTTTGTCTGCAAACACTTGTAAAGACATTAATTGGCATAATCGTGGATAAAAAATGAAGTCAGTTTGGTACTGAACTGAGACTTTCACAGGACTTCAGACATCTTCTATGCTGCATTTACTTCTCTTATGAACATCACGTTGGGAGCCGCTGCCACGCTGCAGAAATAAAGCATTTTGACAGCCCTTATTTGGCTCAGTGCTATGGAATTCTGGAATGTGTAGTTTGGTGGGGCACTAGAAGGTCTCTGACAGGATAGTCTAAATATCTCACAAAACTACAAATCCCAGAATTCCATAGCATTGAGTCGTATCAGTTAAAGTAGTATCAAGCTGCTTTACTTCTGCAGAAAAGGAGAGTAAGCAACAGATCTGATTACAGCTGGCCCTTTGCATTCAACCATCCTTGACTTGAAAATATCCCTCCTCCTCATTCCAAAAAGCAAAGTTTTGCCATTTTATATAGGGGATATCATTTTGTTACCACATTGTATATAATGACACTTGACCATCCACAGATTTTGGTATCCGCAGAGGCAGGGGTTGTCCTGAAGCCAAACCCTAGTGGATACCAAGGGCCTACTGTATTATAGAAATTGAGTTCTTTTGTCTTATGTGTGTCAGACTGGCATACAATCAAAGGAGAAAAAGAGACTGGAGGATCATTTTTGGAGGGGTACCAGTTCTGCATTTGAGCACATGAGCCGCATGCAGAAAGTCCCTTGTTCAGTCTCTAGTGTATCCATTTAAAAGGGAACAAGCAAAATGTGGCGGTAAAGATGTTCCCTTGTATTAAACATTGGAGAGAAAATGACAATCAAAGTAGACAATACTAGGAACCAGTTTTTCACCTGGTATAACATAACTTCCTATATCTTCTAGACTCCAGACGGGAGTCTTTGCTGGGATCCCTTAGTTCGGAAGGTGGGAGATATTCACAGAGCAACAGACCATAGCGCTGACCACAGTGTCTCCCAAAAAGAGCAAGAATTTAAAAGATGTACCAACCCACCCGGGCTTCTAGCACAGATATCTTGGGATGGTTTGGGTATTAGCTGGGCAGGGTGACAGTTTTTCCCATAAGAGCGTGAAACAATTTAAGAACTGGAGGGAGAGAGAGAGAAAAGGACCTTTTTATTTATGAGGCAATGCAAATGTAAAGACATGCCAGGCAAACTTGGTCAGGAAGAAAAAGTCCCCCTGTTATAAGCGAACATTGCATTGAAGGTTGTGAGATGGGAGGTGACAAAATCATTCATTTCCCTTGAATGGTTCGGTGGTTTAAACAATGCTGCTTAGAAATCCACGAGAGGTTTGGAGGCTTCTACTTCATCACTTCTGTGCATGGATGTCATTTACTGTGACTTGGTTTTTAATTCTAGTGCACAGAATGAGAAGAAAGCGCAAAGGGCTTTGGTAAATTGCCCATTGCTCTCATTGTAAATTTCGGTATCTTCCTTTATCCCTCGGTAAACTCTGATTTATGAGGGCCTGGATGCAGACGGACAGTTTGTGATTGGATGTACTGCTCTCCCATACAGAATTTACTCCAGATCAACAGAAAATTATTTCTGAAACTCCTCTGGTCATTAGTTTCAGTTAGACTGCAGTTTGCTAATGCCAGAGTTTGAGAGACACTTCTCCTGGCTTAAACTTGAGACAGATAAAACCGACTTTTCTCGGCCTTTTTTTTAATTCTTTTGGGTACTCATGTGGCACAGTCTGTGCCTTTTAAAAGATAGAAGCCATTTTTTAAGCTGACATATATCCCAAAGTTCTTCTCTCCTCCTTTGTACTTCAGGCTTCTTTTGCAGTAGTAGCATTGGGTCAACAAAGTGAGACAATGAACCTTTTCCATGTATAAGAACATGAGAAAAGCCTGTTTAGCGATCTCTTCTAGCTGAGCAAATACCTCTGAGAAACAGATATGCAAGACATGGGTGCAAACAAGACATGACTGCTACTTGTGTTCCTTAGCAAATGCTATTCAGATCGGAGATGTAATCCTTTACTAAGTTGCTGCTTCCTTCAAGACAAAATGTTGTTTTCTATGCAAAACAAAACAAAACCATATGTGATCTTTTTGGAGAATAAATCACAAACTGCAAAGATTCTCATCAGCCCAGGATTTTCGCAGTCAGGATTTTCTAAACACGTTTTTGACCATTTTTCAACTTCTCGTGCAAGTGAATTGCACGTTTTTCCCCCCATAGAAAACAGTATTTTCTCTGCAGCAAATATTCTGCTCAGAAACTGTTTTCTGCACAAAAATACTACAGGCGAATTTTGTGCAGAGTAAGTCCCGAACTGCAAATACTCTTACAAAACTGCAGTTTTCAAAGGCTTTCTCCTAGCAGGAGGAAAACTGCTAGATAGTTGCTGCTTCCTTCAAGAAGTAAATTAGTGAAGAATTATATCTCTGATCTGAATACCATTTGCTGAGGAACACAAGTAGCAGTCATGTCTTGTTTGCACCCATGTCTTGTTATACAGTGTGTTGTAACACTGTTGGTGCAGTGGTTAAATTCCAGTATTTCAGCCACAAGGCTGTGAGTTCGATGCTGGAGGGCTCCAAGGTTGACTCAGCCTTCCATCCTTTCATAGGTTGGTAAAATGAGTACTCAGCTTGTTGGGGGCAATTGACTTACAGATTGTAAACTGCTTAGAGAATGCTGAGTTCACTATTAAGCAGTATAAAAATGAAAATGCTAATGCTCTTGTTTCTCAGTTTAAACTGTTGAGCTTCCTTGGATGATCCCAAGTTCTAGTATTATCAGGGAAGGAGAATCTATCCACCTTTTCCACACCGTGGATAATTTTACACATATTGCCTCCCATCCTTACTTGACTTTCTCCACCACTATGACCTTTCCTCCAAACAGATTTGCTCCAGCCCTTTTCTGCACCTCACTTCAGAAGGGCCTCCGCTTTCTTGCCCTGATCCTAATCACCAGGGAAGTTGAAATCTAGCAAATTTTTTCCAACCAGATGTCTGGAGACTCTCACAAGAAAGGTTCGCAAATGTGCTCCGGAGTGAATAAAGTTGTCGCCGGGGGTTCAGAGGAGAGAGAGAGAAAGAAGAACAAGTAAAATCAGAAGCAACACTGAGAAAATCAGGCTATAGAAACTCAGGGGAAGTTCATGGCAGGCAGATAGGAATAGAAAGAGAAAAGGCATGAAGGGCTTAACAGGCAGTCGGAAAGAGAAAAGTGAGGTGCAGGGTCAGGTGTTGTACTGATCAGGACAATGGATTTGCTGTACATGGTTTGAAAAGGGAGATAAAACGATTCGCCTTGCTTAAAAGTCTATGCGCAAGCAGCTGTACAGAATGGGAACCCCCTCCCCATCTCCAATTCTTTTAAAATTCTCTGCATGTTCTTCTGAGTTGATTACCATCTCATTTGTACGTTTTTCTCTACATTCCTGTTGGTGACACTGGGTTTTGCCCACTCTAGAGGTATCTCTTGTATAAGCACACAGAGATTTTTTAAAAAAATTCCCCTGGCTTGTTAAACTATTTTCCAACAAAATTACATTGCGTCTTTTTTTTTATTATTCCACATCTTTGCTTTATTATGTTTTCAACCTGTATGCTTTGGAGTCTTACTCACCATTTGCAGGTAGATTTATTGCCTGCTGTGTTGGACAATAGACAATTTAACAGAAAAACAAGAGGAAATGGTTGGGATCCCCTCTTCATTTCATCCCACCACTATACATTTTATTTCTTTATTTAAAGAACATTTATATGGCCTTTCAGAGCAAAGCCTTGACAAGGATTGATTTATAAACATGTTATATCACTGGTGCCGTGGCCATTGGTATGCCTAAGAAATTAATTTATTTCATTAAATCAGATAGCCATTTGTCTGCAGTAGTGGTACTCAGATAGTGAGTAGTGGGGAAGGGATGTAAATATTCATTGATTTTCATTTCCAATCAATAATTTATAATGTCTGTAATATGACTGTAATAAATGATTGATTGGTTGATTTCATTTTCACACTGAGTGCGGCTATATGCATCCTTGTACATTTTAAAACGTTGTTTCCCACACAAACTTCACAGAGATTTTGTAGAAGAAGGATTTGTAGAAGGCCAGGTGGAGACACGAAATGTGAAGCTCTCATAAAAAAAGATATTACAATTTGAAGAAACTGGAGTCTTAATTTGAGATGTCACAGTCGAAAGGAAGTGGGAGGGAACTCATTTAATGGATACAAATAAGTAATGAGAAAAGGGGGAAAAGAGAGGTCTGTGAGGCGAGAGAGCAGGAGGGAGGGAGATGTTTGAGGGATGCAGAGAGATGTTTAATGGAAAGGCTGCAGACCTTTCTCCAGCAGCAGAGAAAGTACCCAATAATGGGTTTGCAAGAGCCAAGGGGATGCAGAAAATCAGTTTTAGGATCCTTAAAAGAAGAAATGTTTATTAGAGAAACCGCTTCTTGCTGAACTCTTTTAGTAGAGGACAGATAGTAGGCAGACACGCATCGGCATGTCCACCTCCATGACGAGAGTGAGCACATGGCATAGGCCAAAAAGTGAGGAGCTGTCAGCATTAGGTTAGGTCCTTCTTGGTACAACAAAAGATAGGGATGTGAGTAAGCATGGCTGAAGTCATTGAGATAATGTGCCCATACTGCTTTATGATAGGAGATAGACAGAAGGAGCAAGTGGGCAAGAACAGAAAGGTCAAGTTCCTAATGTATATCTATCCAAGCCACCTTATCCCTGATGGACAAATGAGTAACAAGAACAGGAGAGAGAAGGAGGACATTCATTTAAGTATGTTATTCTCACTCTTCAATACAAAGTCTTGACAAGCTTCAATACAATAAATAAACTAACAACAAGGTTAAATCAATAACAGTATACTAAAATGAAGCAGCAGCTTAGCCAGCTGAAAAATCTGGAGGCCTGAAACAATGAAAGAAGCAAAACGTCAGGAAACAACTTTTCTAGAACATTTTTCGGCCTCGTTGCCCAAAAAACCCACAAAAAACTATGTATGCCGCCTGTGAAAGCCTTCAACTGCACAGTGAAAGAGGGTTTCATCTGCCACGAAGAGGGCAGAATAGTGGGAGCTATTTGGCTTTCTCTTGGAAGTGCCCTCTTCAATGGCCCTGCAATGAGAAGCCTTTCTCCAGTCCTTCTCTGCCTCACCTCTGAAGGAGATTTGAACTGGAGAAGAACCTAAAAGTCAGGACTTAATGTCACAGTAGGTTGCAAAGGATCCTTTTCTGAAACGGCTTCCTCACTCAAGATAGAAAAGGACGGAGAGCTGTTGAAACACCTTTCGTGCCCTCCTTTTAGGGACAATAACAAAGTCAGATTGAAATTTTTGTTTTTTGTGGGTTTTTTGGGCTACGTGGCCATGTTCTAGAAGAGTTTATTCCTGACGTTTCACCAGCATCTGTGGCTGGCATCTTCAGAGAATGCTGAATGCTTTTCCTATGTGGCAAATGGTAAAAAAGAAAAGTGGTGAGCATGTGCCTGACCTTCATGCATGTTCATGTTTTATTTACAGCAGAGTTGTTCAGGTTGTGAGTAGAAAGTCATGACACTTTGGCCTTGGAAACAAGTTGGAGACAAGGGCATGTGAGCCAAATTTGATGTATGAAGAACCACCTGAAACTGGCAGGCTTTGGGGTTTTGTTTTGTTTTTTTACTCTTGAGGTTCCTCTTGAAGAGAGAGCACACTATAATTCAGCAACAGCAGGGTTATAAATACAGAAATACAGTTGAAGGCATCATGGGGTGTTCTTGCCCCAAACCCTATAAATACAGTAGAGCAGAGTACTATACAGGAACCTCTTGCTCCAAGACAATGATTTTATATTTATAATTTTGAGCCTGCACAAGAATCCTCCTTTGAACACCCCTCTGATAATATCATCTTGAATGCTTTGTCCTTTTTTATCCTTCCAGGCTACCAAATCTCCTGGGAGGTGTATAGCAGGAATGAATCCCGTCTTGCTCGCACTCTTGCGAACACAACCCTTGAGTATAAAATTACAGGCCTGTCATCGCTCACCACCTACACAATAGAAGTCGCAGCGATGACTGCAAAAGGAACAGGTTCGGTCACGTCATCCACGATTTCATCGGGGGTCCCCCCAGGTGAGTGGAACGGAGTTTGTAATATTGGCACAATACTTCTAATTAGCTCGTTCTTTTTAAAGACAGAGGAATGGTTCAGGATCCCAAGAGCTGCTAAACGCGGGAAGCAGAAATGCAAGGGTTGGATATTGCATTGCACTAACTCGAGGAAGATTTGGTTGGGATGTTATCCCAGTGTCGTCAGATAATGGGACCCTGTTGAGGTTAATGGTAAAACGAGTAGAGGTCCCAATTCAATTGCAGCAATCCAGTTAGATTAATGCCATGCAGATAATTGCCATCTGTGCCTATGTCTACCTCAGCATGCATGCCTCAAGAGGAGGAAGAGAGGCTAAGAAGTTGGACCCCAGCAAGCTGGTTGGAGATGAGGACAGGAGAGTAGGATGGGTTGGCATATTCTTTGCTCTTCATTTCCTATTTCTATTGCTACCACTCAGAGCAAATGCAGCAAGGAGGAGGCTGAATAGGAGGCGAGATAGTAGGATAGGTTGAAGAAAGGAGTTCTCCACTTAACTTACTCCCTCCATGTCCTCCTCTTGCTCACCTGCATGGAGCATTTATGCCTTTCTTTTCACATAGAAAGAGCAGGGTTGCTGCATTGTTAATTCATGATTGGGTTTTAGCAATATTTGCTTTTGTCTCTTTATTTTCCTCTCTTTTGAAAAGTTTCATTGACAGTCAAAGGCTTAACAAATCCGAGGCATTAGCCAGTATTTTAAAATAGACATAGGCCTTGCTAACCAATTAAAGGAATTTCAGTACTTATGAAAAGGTGGCCTCATTTCCCACTTACAGATAAATCGGTGTGTGATCCGAATCGACGGATCGATTCGACATTGGAGCGTGGTTCCCGCTACATTTGCCCTGATTGCATTTTTGGTCATTTTCTGGCATCAAAATAACCCACTTGTGATTCCCATTGACAAATGAATCAATTCAAAAAGATTTGCCAAAAGGAAAATTTGAATTGATACCGATTTGGTGAAAAAGATACGGGGGAAAAAGTGTCAAAAAGATGTGGGTTAAATGGGCGTGGTGCATGGTCCCCTTCACCGAAACACTTCAGCGGATCGATTTAAGTGGGAACCAGCGTCATTTGAACTAGTTCAAGCCGAATTGCGATCTAGTTTAAAAGGTAGTGGGAATGAGGTCGGCATGTGTTCTGGTGAGAATGGCTAGGCTGCTTTCAGTTTGGATATGCAGCCTCCTGATTTGGGGTACAGGATCCTTTTGAAGACCAGCTGCCAGGGAGCAACAGAGAGAGAAAGATGTTGCCTTCTATGCTGATCGTGAGCTGGCTGTAGAAGCAGCTGACTGGCCACCATGGGAAATAAGATGTTGGGCTACAGATAGATCTTTGGTGCAATGTTTATGTTCAAGTCTGTCACTTAGGGAGGAAAAAAAGAAGACACATCAATAGCTGTTGAAATATTGAGCTGTGTATTTACACCCCGACTCTGTATCTTTCTCTCTTTTTGTCTGCTGTGTTGGTTTGTACAGAGCTTCCTGGTGCGCCATCCAATTTAGTGATTTCGAACATCAGCCCTCGCTCTGCCACGCTTCAATTCCGGCCTGGGTACGATGGGAAAACATCCGTCTCCAAATGGATAGTAGAGGGCCAGGTATGCAAAATGATTTTGAGTGTGTTTATAATCGCCATTTCGAGTCCGCAAGTCCAAAGAATTTATAATCAGCTTTGATTCCAAAACAGTCAGTATGTTCTGCAACAGGTTGATCTGAAGTAGTGATCAAAAGCCTCAGTCCCTTGGGTCAAATCCAGCCCTCTTGAGGTCCATTATTTGGTGGCTTCCTGCCATTTATTCTAAAATGTCTCTCTGAAGGCTTTACTAAAAAACGTTAAGGTAAAATCATTGGAACATGGCCCCCGATAACTTAACTGAAACAGAATTCAGCTTGCAAGCTGATACATCTTTCATGCCCTTGTTCTAAAGATAATATGATGATTTGGTGATTAGTTTCTGGAAGAAGGGAAACCCAAATTGTATGTGCTCTCTTCTAATCGTCTGCTTCCTAATCTAAGATGTCTGGATCCTACCTTTTTGTGTGATAAAAGCAATCCATGTTTGCATGATCAGGGTTTTCTTTTTAAGTAAAATTAAAAATTTATTGCAGATATTTCCATAATCCTTACTTGGGTGACTTTTCTATTTAGATTGCTGTTTTACATACAATACTACTTTTGTATAAGAAGCATTGTGGCTTCTCTGTTTATTTCTAGGATTACGTTCAAGGTGCTAATTTAATTTAAATCCCCTTATTGTCTGGGGCCAGAATATTGAAGGAATGTCTTCTCTTCCATTCCTTCCTTGCGCTTTGAAATCATGCAAGGAATATATTTTGACAATTCTATCCAGTTGGCGATCACTGTACAATGTCCATTCTCTGTTGGGGTCTCCGCTGCAAGAGTAGAACCAAATGTGGTCCTTTCAGAAAAGCTGTATTTTTAGACAGGCACTTTGGCATTAATGTGGCTTTGATTTTCTAGAGCTTTTACAGCTGCTGAATAGTTCTCTGCTGATTGAACGAATGAATTTCTTTATTACGGTCATAGACCAGCACAGTGCTTATTGTTTCTTTGTTAATTTTCCCAGTGTTGTGGGATTGTATTCGGACAGTTATCCCAAAAGCTTGGGCAATAAATAAATTAGGGTTTTGTTTGTCTGGGGCAGACTGATATATCCCTGGCTATTTGTAAACCTATGGCCACATTCCCACTTACAAATAAATCGCTTTGCAATCCAAATCGATGGATCGGTTCAGCAGCAGAGCGTGGTTCACACTACATTTGCCCCAATTTCATTTTCTTGCTGCAAGATAAAATAAAATAACCCATTTCTGGTTCACATTGTTGAATGAATCAATTCAAAATGGACCTGCTCCAGCCAGCCAAAGGGCAAATTTAAATCGATTCCAACTCGCATCTGGTTCACACTTGCACGGAATCGATCTATCCAAAAAGAAGTGGAAAAAATCACCGCCAAAAGGACACGAGTTAAATGGGTCTAGTGCATGCCCCTGCCCTCTAAATAACTTCAGTGATTTGGTTCAAGTGTGAACCATGGTCATTTAAACTGGTTTAATCCAATTTGCAATCCGGTTTAAAAGTTAGTGGGAATGAGGCCTTAGATGTGTCTTCCTGAAAGATCTGGGTATATGTCCCAAATGAGCAAAGTAAACAAATGGACAAATAGATTTGTATGGTTTGCAGAAGGAGCGAAAAGATGGGCTTTGCTGTAACAGGGAAGTGGTTATAGGGCATCTGTTTTAAAACAGGAGAGATGTTTCTCTGTTAATAGAAAAACAGAATTTCACCAAAAAAGTAAGCAAGACCACCCTTTAGTTCCATTTGGAGGACATGAGCAAAGCTAACATTTACCAACATCTTCAGATCTACCAAGCTGAAAATGAGAGTGCATTGTAAGGCATTAGATTTCTAAGTGTTAAAGAAATAGAGATATTGGGTGGAAGCCATTTTCAATAGCAGTTGCAAGGAAGGAAGATATCTTGAGTATTAGCTAGATGCTTCCTTCCACTTGGCTGTATCAAAATCTTTACCACTTAAGGTTTGAGCATGGTATCATTTCCATTTAGGTGAAGGACAGAATTCTGTAGGTGGCTTATGTTTTAAAAGATGTTGTAGAACTGTGATTCCCAAACTTTGGTCCTCCAAGTGTTTTGGACTTCAACTCCCAGAAGCCTCAGAGAGCTTGGCCAACAGTCAGGAATTCTGGGAGGCGAAGTCCAAAAAATCTGGAGGACCAAGGTTTGGGGAACCACTGTTGTAGAAAGAGGTACCCAGTACCTCCAGTACCTCCATATTTTGCATTCGGTGCAGACAGATAGCCAGATTTGTTCATAACTGGGAATAAAATGGCAAGTATGACATCCTATAGAATCCTGCGATTTGTAGCTTCTTGTGGCACCAGAGCCCTCTGGCAAGGAAGGCTGAATGTCTAACAAAACTACAATTCCAGGCTTCCGTAACATTGAGCCATGGCAGTTAAAGCAGTATCAATTCTCCAGTGTAGATGCAGCCTGAGATATAGTTTATACACTCTTAGTTTCTAGCAGCTATGAAATGTCATTTTTTCCCCTCTTTCCTTCCACTTCCCTGAAAGACACACACACCACATGTGTGTAGACAGGTAGATACGGCAAATCAGTAAAAGAAATGACAGAATAACTAAAAGATTTTCTTGCTGGGCTCCTTAGATGTTTCATAATATATACATGGAGATCTCCTCTGATAAATAAGTCACACAGTTCTTTATGTGTGTTCAGAAAAAAAAAAAAGGATGCTGCAACATAAATGGCATAGAATCTAGTTTGCTCGTAAATTCATTTCATCTTCCCTGGAGAAATCTGATTTTGGATTCCGCTACCTGAGTGTCGTTGCAAAGCAGAATGTCTGGAGGGGACTGAATTATGGGGCACTAGGGGGCACTGCAGGCGGATTGGCCTTTCCCCGCATCCTTCCCATCATTCACATGCCCAAGTAGGTTGCTACGGTGTAATGAAATGCTCTGGAGGTTTCCCACCTTAAGCCTTTAAGTGTACCTCTTCCCCGTCTTTGTGCAATGGCCCTCTTTGTTTCTGTCATTCTGGCTTGGAGAAAAGAGTCTTTCCTCATTTATTCTGCTGCCAGGCAAATGGTGCCGCTTCCTTCCCACCTGCGGGTCTCTATAAATAATATCATCTGGTACGTTTAAGATTAAATATTGAGTTCCTGGAACCAGCTTCTGCAGCTTTCATGCCTTGATACAGACCATTCACCTGGTAGTGAGGCTGCTTCAAGCTGCTTGATGCTTTTGGAATGATGCATGTGAACATTATATTTAACCTCTATCCTGGTGGGTGATTGCTGAACAGTATCCATGTTCTGTGGCATCCCGCTGCTCTCGCTAGTCCTGTAGATCTCAGAAAATACATGAGCCATGGTGTACTGCAGTGCGCTGTTGAAACAAGGTAGCCTTTGTCTCTCGGAACAATTGTGCGACCCACAAGGTGCAAAACTTCGACATCCATGTGTGCATCATTCTGCTCCTCAGCTAGGCATGATACCGTTTGTAAATTTATTGCTATCCATTTGCAACACTGCCTGATCACCTAATGATGGATAGCAGACAAAGAGCGTCGCACACAGTTAGGTAAATTCACACCTTTTATTGTCTTTGCCCTTCCTCCCCTTTCTCTTACAAACTCAGCTCTTTTGAAGCGAAACATGTCTTTCTTTGGTTATTTAGCTTAAAATGTTAGTGTTCCCAGGTGTCCCATTTTCATCCTGTATTTGAGGGCTGGATGTCTAGCCATACACGGCATCCTGAAACCCATAATCCTTTACTTGTAGAGAGCAGGCAATAGCTGCACCCCCAAGAGATCCATCCCAATTATTTGGTGGTAGTGGTGGTGGTGTGTACCTTGAAGTCATTTCCAACTTATGGCGACCATATAGTGTACCCTGAAACAAACCTATCATGGAGTTTTCTTGGCAAGATTTGTTCAGAGGAGGTTTGCCGTGGCCTTCCCTTGAGGCTGAGAGCTTGTGACTTGTCCAAGGTCACCCAATGGGGTTAATGCCTGAGCTGGGAATTGAACCCTGGTCTCCAGAGTCAACCTTCAATACTCAAAACACCTACACCATGCTGGCTGTCCCATTTGTTTTTTGGTAGGCAATCCTAAACAATGGCGCTTGCAGCCTGTATGGTGCTGTTCTTCTTCCCCAGACAAAAAGGCAGAGCAACCCCAATTCATCCTTGGCATGCTGCTCTTATACGTGGTGAAAGGCAAGAATTTAATCCAATTAATCTGCCCTGGAAGAAGTGACCCCCTTCTACTCTCTCAGCCATCCAGCCTTTAGTATGTGCACAAAGTTATTCTGTTTTACTTCGTCCTTTACATCCTTTACATCCTTCATTACGTGTGTTTACATTTTACCCTCGGCTTATCCACGGGTCATATCAAAATCCAAAATGTTGGCCCCAAAACGTGCCCTCGACTTATATATGAGGTCGACTTATAGTCGAGTATATACAGTAGTCCAAAACATAATTCACAAAGTGGTTGCAGACTGTGGCTTAAATAACCATAGTTAGTTTTCAAGAAAATGAAAAGGAGAGCATCCATACATGAGATAAGAGCGGCAGGGAAGGTCTGTACAAATCCATAGTCTACTCCCGACTCATAATCAAGGTTAAACAACTTTACATTTGTACAAACCCATGGTGGGGACATTTTTCTCCTTTTCTCCCCCCGGTCTTGTGTCTCATTCCTGTTTGTGTCTTCTATCCTGTTTCACAGGGCAGAAGATAAGAAAACTGTCATAAAATTTCGAAGCAAGTGATGTGCTGGTGAAACATCCAAGGTTGAGAGTCAATTTGATGTCAACCTCATTTTAAATAATTGTACCTGGTTTGTGGAGCGGTTCAACATTAAATCCTCTGGGAGCAATCATCTGCCGCTCAGTTGATTGAGCTTTCTCCTCCTATTTCAGCTGTAATGTTTCCATATTGACAGTGGATTTTTGCTTTCCCCCTATAGTCGTCCAGCACCTTGTAGCTGAGCAAAGAAGATGGACTATAAAAATTGGTTCCCACTGTCAGAGATCGACATTTTATTTCTAACAAATTCAGAAAACATTTGTCACTGGTTTGGGATGTCTCTCCCTTCCTTTCATTCACACCGTTTCTTGATAAAATTAGTTTCAATTTATTTCTTTAACATATAAGATAGCTTTGCATCTGGATGTGTCTTGCTTAAATTAGAAAAAGAAATATCTGTGTAACTATTGCATGCCTCCAGATTTTTTCCATATTTTATTTATAACATTTATAACATACAAATAAAACATAGCTAAAGTTATTATTTACATATTAGTCCTTTCTAGTAATTGGTTATATTTGTGAGAATAAAAACCTTCTACATTTATAATGGTTGAGAACCAATTTCTTCCTTTAAACACTTAATTTTGATATTTTATTTTTAAATATTATTATTATTATTATTATTATTATTATTAATATCTCACCCCTCTACAAGATGCAATCGGGGCGGCTTACAAAGATATTTTACTTTTCGTAGTATTTAAATCACACCATCACCAGCAATCTTTACTTTTTCCAAAACTTTTTCGTGGCTCTGCTTCTTACAAAGTTACTATAAAGTCACTCAAAGTTACTCTTACCGAGTTACTACAGTTTCAAAATACAAATATACTATTATTGCATGTCTCCTGTTAAGCAAAGCTAGAAGCCAGAAATAGCAACACAGAGTAGCCGATTCAGCTCATCTTTTGTAAGCCTCTTGGCTTTTTGCGACTCTAAATCAGTCCTTCCTCGCTTCAGCTTCTGCTGCATTTTCCTTAGCAAGGACTCCGATTTGGAAATGGCGTCTCCCTTTGTCACTCTAAATCATGTTAAATCTGTAGCCTATGATTTGTAAATTGGAAGCTTTTACTGTGCTTCATTAGACAGAATCAGAAGTGGCATCTGAGTGTGTTTTCTTTATTAACAATAGCACAAGTGCTTCTAAGTGCTCACTGTCATAACAGTTGTCTAGTGGGGCAATATATGTTTCATCAACAAAAACAGAATTTCCCCTGAGTTCAGAATGAAAATGTATTTAATATCGTGCAATGATAATATTTTTTTAAAAAAATACTTATCCCACAATCCAGAGACACATTTCTTTACGTCTCCAATTATGAATCTTTTAGGACTTCTTCTCACTTTACATTTTGAAGGCAAATACTCATTCCAAGGTACGAAATGCACATGCATCCGTTAAAATAGAAAATTAGTGCCTTCAAAACACTCAGGCACAGAGCTGTTTTGATTAAGAAAAGAGACGTTATAAAGTTTCAATACACACACATACACGCACACCATATTTCTAAATGTGCTGCAAAATTTCCCTTGTGCCTTTTTCACAAAGGATTTCACCATTGGAGAATATTTCATCTTGTTTCTCGTGTCATACCACTGCATTTGAAATTGTCTAATGTCCCATTTTTAAAAAATACGTTAGGTTTCTGGGAACATAAGCTGCTGTTTTATACCCAGTCTGAGCATTGGTTCAAGAAGAGTAATTTGGGGGACATCAAGCCATAAATTGAAGGTACTGAAGTGATGGCAAACTTGGGTCTTTCTACCTGGAGGAGATGTTCAGGAGGCAAAATACGTCATGCTATCATGTATGGACAACTTGGTAGCAGTCAGTATATTATTTCTTGGCATGCCAGGTTCTGACAGTCAAAATCCTGATATTTAATGGTCCATAGATCCCTAACGGTGGCAAATTTTTATTCAAACCAACAAGTCTATAGTCTTGTCATAAGGAAATACTGTTACCATTGATTAGCTGCTGAGGAAGGGCCTTTTAATAGATGGATGCTGTCCTTTTTTTAAAAAAAAATTATTGACGTTGAGTTTAAATTGCTTTTAATTCAATTGTGGCTTAGTATTCTTCTCTTTGAATGTCATAACTTAATGTGTCTTTGTCTTTATCTGTTATTCATTTTTGTTATAAGTTGCCTTGAGCCTTAGTTTTGGAACTAATGCTTACATTAATTGATAATACCAATCATTTGCCATTGCTGTTGTGTGCCTTCAAGTCATTTCTGGCTTACGGTGATCCTGCGCTGCATCTATCACAGGGTTTTCTTGGAACGATTCCTTCAGAAAGCAATTCACCCTTGCCTTCCTCTAAGGCTGAGAGAGTGTGACTAGCCCCAGGTCACCCAGTGGGTTTCCATGGCTGGTCTCCTGGAGTCCTAGTCCAACATTCAGACCACTACACTGTGCCGTCTCCTACTCCTACCATTAATAATTTGTGTGTATACATGTCTTCTAGTTGCCTGTTGACTTATGGCAACCCCATGAATCTGCTGTGCATACTCATACGTCTAGACATTTAGGTCAAAAAATGGACCCAAAAAACCTGAGTCAGCTTATCCATGGGTCAATGTAAGTATTGTATCTTAACACTTATTTAAAAGAAGGAACCATCTCTTGGTGAAAAGCGAGAGTATACTATGTGGAGCACCAATCCACTCTACTCTCTCATCCATCCAGCCTTAAGAATAAGCACAAAGCGCTATCTCGGCTGGATTTCTGTAAGTTCTTTGACACTGTCTTGCTTTGCTTCATCTTTTAGATCCTTTGCTATATGCCCCTAAATTTTATCCTCGACTTATCCATGGGTCATAACAAAATCCATAATTTTGGCCCTAAAAATTGCTCTGGATTTATACATGAGCTCGACTTACAGTCGAATATATATGGCAGACAAAAGATACACAGGCTTGGCTTGCCACCACCATTTTCTGAAATATAGCCTACAGGACCTGCTCCTAAATATAACCTATAGTACATGAACACATTTGCTGTCTCCCATCCACTTGCTGAGCACGATTGATCCTTGCTTAGCTTCCAAGATCAGACCAAATTTGTGATAAAAAGGTGCCTAGACTGTGTGCAAAACATAATATTGACAAAAGACCTGATCCATTGGGAGGTTCTCTTCGCAAACCTCATAAAAAGAAATGGGAGCTTCCCCAAAATATGATCAACCTTTTGTGCATCTGTGAATCCCAAGAAGCAATGCCTATAATGTTTGTCAAGAGGCAACTGATAGATTTCCAAATGTAATATTAACCTTCCAAAATGCTCACAAAAACCCATCATCTTACTCTTCTCCCAGTTGTGTTTTCCATGTGTGTCAAATCACCGTGTTCTTTAAAAAACTGCGACTTACTTTTAAAAAAAGCAGTGGGTCGTCTTGCTTTTATTCCACCTTTTGTGAAGGAAGAATCTGGTTCTTTATTCCTTGCTTCTCGCAGGTCAAGATGCTCTTGACCTTGTAATCCCATCATCCTGATTTATAGAAGAGCCATGTGACATACTGCTTAAAAGGTCTATTAAAATTTATTAGCACTAATTTTTCATCTCCCTCACACTGTACACTTGAACCCAATGTAATAAAGCAAAGCTGGATTTAAAAGCAGATGTGTCTTCTTCTTCTTCTTTTTTAAATAAAGGAATTGCAGAATATATGTTAAAATCCATTTCCGTAATATACGTCTTCTGCAAAATATGCAACTCTGAGAATTCCTGAGGAAGGCCAGAAGTTTTGGAAGTCAAATGTGGAGGAGGAGTTGAATCTATTCCAAATGGAGTGCAATAACTCACTTTTTGTTTTGGCACTGAAGCCGTCCAGCACTTGTGTCAATAAATCCTTTGTCACCAGACAGTGGCAACATTTTCTTTCTTATTTTCAATGCCAAATGCAATACCTTTCTGTTCGAGACAAGTCTTTATGATTTTGCACATTCCTACCAAAGCCGTTGAGGGTGGTTTGCCCGATACCTCATACTCCCTCGCAGTATTTTTCGTGGTTTTGACACACATTGCTGGCAGTCTGTATTTGGTTTGATGGTTCAAAAGAAGTTATACAAATCTGTTGTTGGGTTTCTCTGTCCCCCTTTCATCATCACCACCACCACCATCTTCATCTGTTGTTCTGTGTCTTCAAGTTGACTCTTGAGTTATGGCGAGCCTATCATAACAGTTTCTTGGCGAGATTAATTCAGAGTAAGTTTTGCTATTTCTTCTCTGATGACACCTGAAGACAAAAGGTCTTCACATGATCCTGCCCACGAAGCTCTTCTTGAAGAAGCATTCCTGATGGTTCCACAAGAGTCTCCTGGCATCTCTAGGATCCTCTTAGAGACCACACATTGGAAGGACTTCAGTATCAACTGCCATCGGATGAAATAATCTTGCAGCTGAGTTAGACATAGAATCATAGAGTTGGAAGGGACCACAAGGGCCATCCAGTCCAACTTCATTCTGCCATGCAGGAACTCTCAATCAAAGCATCTCCAATTGATGGCCATCCAGCCTCTGTTTAAAAACTCCCAAAGAAAAAGATTCCACCACTCTCTGAGAGAGTGTGTTCCACGGTCAAACAGCTCTTACTGTCAGGAAGCTCCTCCTAACGTTGAGCTGGATTCTCTTTTCTTGTAGTTTGCATCTATTGCTCCATATCCTAGTCTCTGGAGCAGCAGAAAACAAGCTTGCTCCATCCTCAATATGACACCCCTTCAAATACTTAAACAAGGGTATCATATCACCTATTAACCATCTCTTCTCCAGGCTAAACATACCCAGCTCCATAAGTCTCTTCTCCTAGGGCATGATCTCCAGACCTTTCACCATTTGAAAACTTTGTTTTCAATCCATGGCCTGATTCCCACTAGCTTGTAAACCAGGTCGCAAATTGGTTTGAACTGGTTCAAATGACCCTGGTTCCCACTTGAACCGAATCGCTGAAGCAATTCGAATGGGGGGGGGGGGAATGCACTAGACCCATTTAACCCATGCCTTTTTGATATTGATATTTTCTGTGTCTTTTTGGATAAATCAGTTCTGTGCAAGTGTGAACCAAATGCGGATCGGAATTGATTTAAATTCGCCCTTTGGCCAGCTAGAGTGGGTCCATTTTGAATCGATTCATTTGTCAATGTGAACCACAAGTGGGTTGTTTTGCAGGGGAAAATGTGATCGCGGCAAATATAGTGGGAACCACGCTCCATTGGCGAATTGATCTACCGATTCAGATCGCAAACCGATTTATTTGTAAGTGGGAATGAGGCCCATGTGAAGACTTCTTTTGAAGGAACCACTTCCTCGTCTGATAAATTATAGCTGCAGTTTGTTTTTATTGGTTCTTTATTTATAAAAAAAATCGGGTTGATTTAATTAACTCTACATTGCTCTGAATTCTTTGCTGTAGAGCGGTCTGTAAAAGCTGCAGATAAATAATGAGGATGATTTTCTTCCTACAAGAAAGAATAATTATGTTGCTGTTCTTTGTATTGGGGACTCTATGGTTATTCAGGTGTGGTTCTTGGGCGAACTGTGTGGTGCCTAGCCTTTTACGTTACCCGGCAAATAATAGATATGGTCATTGCGCCTGGCGCTGCTGTGAAATGTGACTAGTGTGTTTAGCCACAGAAGCACATAGTATAAGACTTTATTGGCAAACTTCTCTATGAGTTTCTCGTCTTCTACAGGTTAAGTCAGATTTTCAATGTCAACGGAGCTATTAGGATTCATCCATTGTATAAGGCGCTCTTCTTGATGTCGTTCTCACTTTAAAGCTTGGTAAATAAAGTGCCGGCGACTCTGACAATTTTATGCTTTTGCCGATCTTTAAATCAAAAACAGCTGAATCGATTTAAGTACTCTTTTGTAAGAACAAAAAAAATTGCATCCAGGCTGACAGCCAGTGTGCCAAATTTCATTCCAAAGTGATTTCAAATGACTGAGTTATAAACCTCTATAATGAAAACACTGACATAGGCTGAACTATTGCAGAACACAGGATGCCCATGTAACAATGGAGAAACATTGTGTTCCCATTGAAAATGACTAGTAGCCGATAACTATTCTCCAGCTTACAAACACTTCCCGCTTTTTAATATCACCTTTTTTCTTCGGCAAGAGAAAGAAGCAAATTTAATTTTTATTAATGCTGATATTTGATTGCCATTGGCTGAAATTATTTCTCTGGTTTAATAAATCTTGAGGACTTCCATATCTTGTAGACTTGACCAAAATATCAACAGTTATCCTTTCTGTACTGCTCAGAGTCTTCAAGGACTACAATAGTGATATGATGTCTTACAATTCATCCTTGCCAAATTTGTACTTGGCAATTACAACACACAATCTGGATATTTGCCTGCACTTAAAAAATCTGTGGAATAAGTCATAATTTCCGCTGGAAAAATGTCTTCATGTTACAATCCATTTTGCTAAGCCATTGGGCCTAAATCCAGTAGTTCATCACAAGTATAGTAGATGTATTAGATCAGTGGAATTTATTATATATATTCTATATTATTATTTATACCCAGCCTCTCCATTAAGATCGATAAGATGCATAAGTGGGTTGACTTACCAAGTTTCTCTTGATTTAATTGATCTACTTTAATTGGAGCCAGCAATTCAGTTTAGGCTTCGGTTTCTTATACCCCATTATTTACTATTTCTGTATCAAAACCAATTTTTGCTTCTTGATAGAGAGAATCACCAAGGAGAATTTCATCTCTGTATGTAACCATAGGTCAGCCCTTAAGGAGCTATTCAGACTGGACGAATTTGCTACATATATTCTCAAAGGGGAAAAAAGGCACAAACACCACAAGTACACAGTCACATAAAATGGCATCTGTATCAATGCATTAAAGCATACCAGACAGCAAATATCAATCTTGACTTCCCATTGTATCGTCGCTGAATGAAACGAAGACTCCTTTTCCCATATGGAAGTAGGAATTTCATCATATTTCAAGCACCTTATTCATCAGTAATCTTACAGCAAACTGAAACCAAACCAGCAAACTCAAAATCGGAATAAGTAGACATCAACTACTTATACCCAAATATAAAAATACCCAAGATTTGTACCTTTTGTAGGACTTGGTTTCTGATAGAGAAAGAGAACACAAACCAGAGTTTGGAAGTAATGCATTACAATTAATATTAGTAGTGACAAATTCAAAACAGCATTCCTTTTTTAAAAAATAATGTAACAACTGATAACAACTGCTGTTTTTTAGTTGCTGTTTCCCACCTCGATCCAACATAGGGAGAGGCAGGAAACAATTATTATTATTATTATTATTATTATTATCATTATTATTATTATTACAGTGTTATATTTTAAGTGTAACAACAAGTCTTACCTGTTACTTTTTGTCATTACTTTAAATAATTTGTTTTGATGGCATTTGCTTCCCTCCTCCAAAAGAAATTCAGACCATTTTCTTACTTATTTCGGTGCATTTCTCCCCCCTGCACAAATTATTAAAATTAATCCAAAAAGTATCAACATAACAAGTAATATAACATAATCTAGCACCAGTTTTGAAAATCAAGTGGGTGGAGGGGGGATTCATTACAAGTTACATCATGAATTACTTTTTAAAAATATCTCTCCAAGCCCTGGCAAATGCTGTTGCATTTTCTATAGCTCATTTTTCATATAGCCCATGCCACCTGTGCATGTTTACTCAAAGTTAATGTCTATTAGGTTAATTTGGGTTTATTTGCTCTTCGTTGTATATATTTGGATTATTATTTAACTCAAGAAACTATGCACCTTGCATTCTGTGTCTTAAACCTCCTTATTCAGCGCCTATGTACTGTATTAAAAAAAAGTTTTGTGTAATGGAAAAACTTCTCCAGTCGCCCAAATGATTTCTTCCAATAAAAAAAGTAATATTGACTTGCTTATGCTGCCCTTTCCATTCTAGTTGGCCATCATGGCAATAACTTCCCTGCCCAACTTCTCTTGACGTTAAACTTTATTTCTTTCCCATCCCATCCTTGTCAAAGAATTGATGATCAAGACAGATTGGATATACCACTCATAAGCCAAGCAGACTAGGAAGAATATATAAGGGTTTTTCTCCTGGACATTTACTGCACCCTTGCAAAATTGTCATGGAAAATTTACCAATGCAGGCGCAAGTAGGCAAGTTGAATTTTTCAAGGTCGATTTACCGTATTGTGAGCACCAATTATTTCAGATTCAAGCAAGGCTTCATACATCTGGCATATAAGAAATATCTTTATAAGTTTTCTTGGGAGGGAAAGATGCTTTTGGCTTACATGAAACTTCTCATTGATTTTTATAAGGATCTCTACACACAGCTTCAGTTACTGAGGCTAGGAAAAGAAATGCTCATGTTTTATATTTTGTCGACTTGTCTTTTGAAAAAATATATATATATCTTGGGTAGTGCCATGGGCTAGACATTTATTTTCTAGAATGTCCATTTGGTATGAAATTGTTTCAGGGCATTCCTGAGATTGTGGGTCTAAGATGTGAATACTTTTTTAATGCACATCTGAAAAGATTAGGCCTCGCACCTGATATCTTCCCACCTCTTCTTTGCACCATTTTAAATGAGATTTTGTCACCTTTCACATTAAAGCGTTGGAGATGGACAATTGACTTTTGAATGGGGAAGCAGGATTTATGTGTTGGGATTATTTGCAAGAACTATCAAAACATACACCACAAAAGCTGTATTAACTTATGGAGAACAGCTGTAGCTATGTGATGGAAAATCTGCTTTGCATTTGAAAATCGTAGGTCCTGTCCTCCCACAGCTGGAAGTCAGGACACATGCGGCTGAGCAACATCAGTGTATGGTCAATGGACATGACCAGACAACAAGAAAACACAAGTTATGAATGACAAAGAGCATGCAAAACTACTATTTTAAGCAGAGAAACTCTAGAATGTATGCACAGTACCGAGTTCAAGGGCACATCTACACTGGCAGAAAAATCCAGTTTACTTTTGGGTTATCCAATCTGCAGCCACAACAAATATAGACTTGATGACTGCCGCGGACACTGTGGAAAGTTCAGAACTGTCCACATAAACGTAGACAGATCTTGTAGCACCTTTGAGACTAACTAAAGAAAGAAGTTGGTGGCATGAGCTTTCGTAGACGTCAGTCTACTTCCTCAGATGCATTGATTCCACTTAACCTAGATATGCTTTTCTCTGTCAAATTAACACCTTGTCCCCATCCGTAAATTACATGAGGCACAAATCTCTGCCCTTATAAAGGGCCAGCACCACCAAATACAGGATTTTAACATCTTGTTCTCTCTATATAAGAGACATTATAATATGGGGCACCTGCCACCAATAATCGACCCGGCAACCCCACATGAGGGACACAAAAAACCTTTTTTCCCCATTTTGTAAGCAAAAGCCCATTAGGGACTGAGGTACCTCATGAAAAGAAACTTAGGAGTTTTTTCAGTTGGCAGTTAGGGTCTGTCCTCCTTCTGTGCTTGCTTTTCCTTTGTTTCAGGGAAGGTGTTGAATATTGTGAAGTCGAAGGTGTTTATGGCTGGCATCCATAGTTTTTGTGGGTTTTTCAGGCTATGTGGCCATGTTCTAGAAGAGTTTATTCCTGACGTTTCGCCAGCATCTGCAGCTGGCATCTTTCTTTTGAAGATGCCAGTCACAGATGCTGGCAAAACGTCAGGAATAAACTCTTCTAGAACACGGCCACATAGCCTGAAAAACCCACAAAAAACTATACTGAATATTATGTGACCTGGTGCGAAACCAGTTTAGCTGTGCTCTGAGCGGCTGCTTGGAATTTCGAGTGAGAGAAAGCGACGTGCTTAGTTGCATTTTCCTCTCCCCTTGTCACCGTTATGGAACAACCTTTCAGCCATTTCCAGGTGCACAAGAGATAATTATTGTCTCTGGACGGCAGCCATTTGGTTGATGGCCTCCTGGGCCCCAAAGCAGGTAGCACACCACCTGTCATCCAGCTGGCTTTTCAAGGTAGAGCCCTGAGTCAGCCGTCCCCTCGGAGACCATCCCAATCATCTTCTCTAATGATAAAAAGCCGTGCTCTGGTTTGAACGCTCGCTTGGGGCAGCTCTTCTTGGTGATTGTCAGGGCCTTTCCATTTGTCACTCTTACAGGTACAGGGCTTTTTCTTTTATCTTAAACAACCACTCAGATACCTTGCCAGGCTTTCGGCTTTTTGGGTCACCTTACTTTAGATCATGTGTCCATCGCTACATTTTTTAAACCCTGTGTGTTGATAGTGTATTACATCTATGTACATATTGCTGTGTTTAGATCCTCTAAGTAGCATAGGAGAACAGACATGATTCTCCCCAACCTCCCAACAACCATAGTTTTCTGTGAGTTTTTTGGGCTACATGGCCATGTACTAGAAGAGTTTATTCGGGACGTTTCGCCAGCATCTGTGCCTGGCATCACTTTTGGACAATGTCAGAACCCAGTAGCCGCTTTAACTGAAGGATTTGCATCGTCGCCGTCCGAAGAAATAACCGTTCAAGCTTGGATGGCAAGCTCTTTGACTTGGGAGCACATTCACTACCACTGACGGATAACTGCTGACTGGTTTTGTGTGGCTCAGTTGTTTGCCACATCAGACCCTCTACCAACGTTGCTTTAGAAAACAGCTTGCAAATCAGGGTTGGGAATTCAAGCTTTCTGTCACCTTGCTTGCTTTTTTTAAAAAACGGAGCGGAAAGCATTTTGTTGGGTTGTTTTAATGTGTTGTTACCGCAGTGTCTTGGCAATGATCACATTTTATTTCTGCCCCTTTGCAGCCCCCCATGTCCTTTGCACTCCCTCCGCTCCCCAGCAATCTGTCCTTTGTGCATTTATTCTCCCTCATCTTCCTTAAAGTGCCAGCTTTCTCCCCTACCAGTGGCATGTGGGAAGCAATGCTTTAAATCCATATTAGTGTTCTGACCCTGCTGGCACAGTTCTTGCAGATGTGCTTTGCTGAGCTGGCTGTTGGCCACTTACACTGGCTAATTAATACAAAGCACTGCATAGTCTCCATGCTGCTTAGCCAGCAGGGATATCGAAAGCACCTTTCTCCTTTTTTTCTTTCTTTTATTCCATTTCAAATCTTTGCGCTGAAGCACGAGTCTCCAAAGCCCTTGAACTCTGGAAATCAATACAAGTTTGTTCACTCAGCAGAGTGAAAAATAAGAGTATCCCAATGCAGATTCCAAGCAAAATCCTGAGAACCTAAGAAGTCTCTCTGGCTAAAAATATGGAAGAAAGAAGTCAAAGCCACTGAATAGTACTGTGGATTTGTTTAGCCTCCCTGAGTTTATTTGTTCTTTTTCTTTTCCCATGTGTCCAATTTCCTCCATTTCCCCAGTACAGAATGCCATCATAAAAAATCATAAAACCAAACTGTCATGTGGATTTCTACAATTCCTTTGACTGGTTCTTCATAAAATAATTTATATACTCTTCACCTTGTGCAAATGCACATGAATCACAAACCCTCCAGTTATGCCAGTTAGAAAGAGACAATCCTGATTAAGCCTCTGTTATCCCAGTTTTTCAGCTGCTTTTAAATTGCCCCAGTTTCTCTCTCTTCTTCCTTGTCCTCAGCTAACTTTTTAAAAAATCTACTTGAATTTAATTTAATTACTTGAATTAAAGCAAACTGAACTTGCACTGAATTAATACAAGGAATCCATTTTGATTTAAAATAATGTGGATACTATATGCATAGATTTATTTATTTGTCTGTTCTTCAGCTGAAAAATGGCTCCCAGAACAATTTACAAAGACAAATAATAGGATATTCCTTAGCCTTATAGTCTGACATGACACCAAAGGCAGAGAGGATTGGAATGATGGAACAAACCCAGGTTTAATTGGAAAGTGGCTACAGGTGTCCTTTCTAGCAAGAGAGTACAAAGCAAACTCTCTTGGCTACAGATTCTCTGAAGAACCATGTGCCCCATGCAAACCTGAGATCTTCTTAGGTGGCGCTTCTTTTTGTCCCATCCCCACAGGAATATCATAGATTCATAGAATCATAGTGTTGGAAGAGACCACAAGGGCCACTCTGTCCAACCCCCTCCCATGCAGGAACTCCCAATCAAAGCATCCCCTACAGATAGCCATCCAGCCTCTACTTAAAGACCTTGAAGGAAGGAGACTCCAACACCCTCCGAGGGAGTCTGTTCCACTGTTGAGCAGCCCTTACTGTCAGGAAGTTCCTCCTAATGTTGAGGTGGAATCTCTTTTCCTGTAGCTCTTTTCCTGGGGTATTAGCTACACCTCCTAATTTGATGTCATCTGCAAAGGCTCTGAGACTGCTAGCTCCACCGCCAGGTGACTCACAGATGTGACTCGCAGAGGCTCCGCCAACCCCCTCAGCACTCTTCCAAGTGTTTTCAAAAATTCAACTCTCACCCACTTAAAAATAGCCGCCCAGAACTGTTCTCCTCCTCCTCCTCTCCATCAAGAACTGGTCTAGAAAGGTTTAGAAAGGCTCTGGTAGTGGTTATATAGAGCTAGACTGCTAGATCCATCCCGTAGTAACTCACAGAAGCTCCACCCTCACCTGGAACTTTCTAGAAAGGCTCTGAGACTGCTAGCTCCACCCTCAGATGACTCAAAGGTGTGACTCACAGAGGCTCCGCTCCCAGCAACAACACATTTTCCCAAGAGTTTTCAAAAATTCAACTCTCACCCACTTCAAAATAGCCACCCAGAAGTCCTCTCCTTCTCTTTCTCTCCAGCAGTCAATATACAGTACATTACATACAGTATGTACAATACTATATCTAACCTCCCCTTTAAAAAAGAAAACACACTACAATTTAAAATCAATTGTTAAAATATTAATAATGACACCAATCAACTGGGAAATAATAGAGGAATACTTTTCAGACAACGTTTCTTCCAAACACAAAAATAAAGTGAATGGAAAGTCAACAAAAACAACACCTTTTTACTTTCGGAAAGGTATCATTTTTGTTGATTTTCCATTTGCTTTATTTTCACATTATTGCTGTTTGGTGCAAACGTATCTGAAAAACATCCCGCAGTTGTGGGTGGTTTTTTTTTTGTTTTTTTGGTACTTTTAAAATCCTGTTTCTGAGCGGGATTCATCTAGTGTGATAAAGCACATACTTTGGTTGTCAAAGCTGCCTGGAGTCCTGCGTAAAGGAGAGAGGCGGGATAGTAAACAAATAAACAAACGACATGCATGTTGTCTTGTGGTCACTGGAGGGAAAGCAGCATATGCAACGAATATATGCTCCTTTTTTTCTATATCCAAAAATACTTGGGATGGGGGAAGAATGTCTGAATGCATCCAAACACACATTTTCCAAAGCTGAATGATGTCTAAACAAGATTGTTTCTTGTCTTCTCCATAGGTTGGCGTTATAGGAGAAGAAGAGGAATGGGTAACTCTGTGTGAGGTGGAGAAAGAGTCGGATGCTCAGTTGCTGGAGATCCCAAACCTCACACCTTATACTCATTACAGGTGAGAACAGCTGGTTATTAATCGATGCATCAACAGGCCAGTCTGTGGCAGCGAGGGGCATCTCCGATGCCCATGCAAGCAGCTGGCAGGAGGAAATATGGAGGAGAATTTACACCTCTGAAGGGTTTGAATTTAACACCTCCAAAGAGTTTGCACTGAAACGACCCCGCTTGATGGATTTTAATTGTTGCCTCCACGTAGGAAAATAATTAATCAATCTGGAAATGGAAGCAAGGTGTAAAGCGCAGTGCTAAATAGTGCCGTTGAATAACTCAACGCAGCCTGATGTGGGGAGTTTGTCTAGACGAAAAGTTGCACTGGTTTAATTAAAATTGATCTTGCTTCATTTGCGGGGGAAACGGCAGTGAAATTGGCTTGAATGCTCCTTATATCACTTTGGCTCCATTCTGTAAGTCAAGCCGGCATATTTCTTTTTTTCCTCCCTTCATTATACTTGGGAGAAGTAATAACGCAAGGCTCTGACAGGCATCAAGTGCCTGTCAATGTGAGGGACAGACTCTTTCTGGTGAAATTCTAAAACAGATTCCTTCCCTTCTCTTATTAGCTTTGTAAATTCTACCTACTTACCTCCTTTAACTTCTTTATAGCTAGGTCAGGGCTATGACCTTAAGGTACGTGATGTGACAACTTTGCTGAAATGAAGAAAATCAGTGCCTGGATAGGAGATTGCTTGAGAAAATGAGAGTACCAAGTAACTAGTGTTATCCGCTCTGAGCAAATGCTGTCCCTTTTCTTTAATTCCCACTTAGCTTGGTCCCAGATCCAGTCCTGTACCTGATCTGTATCTTTTCCAGTCCAGTGTGCAACCTTTAAGAAATAATGCTTTAACTAGTGCTGAGACAATGTTTCCATTGATCTATGTTCCTTGGTCACACTTAGGAAAAAAGAAAACACACAAAGGCCTAATTCCCACTGCCTCTTAAACCGGATCGCAAATCGGTTTGAACCAGTTTAGATGACCATGGTTCCCACTTGAACTGAATCGCTGAAGCGATTCAGAGAGGGGGGGCAATACACTAGACCCATTTAACCCATGTCTTTTTGATGCTGATGTTTTCCACATCTTTTTGGATAAATTGATTCCACATAAGTATGCACCAGAATTAATTTAATCAGAATTGATTTAAATTTGCCCTTTGGCTGGCTGGAGCAGATCCATTTTGAATCGATTCATTTGTGAATGTGAACCACAAGTGGGATATTTTTACAGAGAAAAAATATGAACGGGGCAAGTATAGTGGGAATCATGCTCTGCTGTCGAATTGATCCATTTTGGATCACAAACCAATTTATTTAAGTGGGAACTAGGGTCGTTTGAACTGATTCAAACCGATTCACAATCTGATTTAAAAGCTAGTGGGAATGAGGCCCAGAGTGAATTTGGTCCATTGTGGTTTTGCAGCTTTGGTGCTATCCGAAGCATTTTCTCCAGACGTAATTGGACTTCTTGGCTCCATCATCTTGGTTGGACTTGACACCACATTCCTCCACGATGAAAAGGAAGGAGGTGGGGTAGCGAGTGCTAATGGGACTTAGGCTTCATCTTTGTCAAGCGTGCCTCTTTTCTTCTGCGTGCTGTCAGTGTTTGGGAAATTAATGGGGTTGTTTTGCTTAATGCATTTTTCCTTTAATGCACTTCCTTAACGAGATTCGAGCAGATAGACTAATGGCATTACATAAGCTTGCCCAACCTTCATGCTGTCCCAGCCTTTTAAAGCCAGAAATCCAGCTTTTAACAGGAACAAGTTGAGCAGCTAGCATAGTAGTACATGAAAGCTTCACAAGAAAGTAACCCCTATGCTTATGGTAGATGTATGTCTGCACACCTCTAAACATTAACATCTGGGGTTTTTTTAAGTACGTAGAGAGATCTGGTAGCACCTTTGAGACTAACTGTAAAGAAAGACATTGGCAGCATGCTCTTTGGTAGACTTCAGTCTACTTACTCAGTCTACTTCCAGATGCATCCAAGGAAATACTTAAATCTAGGAAAGTTCATGCTGCAAATTTCTTTCCTTCAGTTAGTCTCAAAGGTGCTACAAGATCTCACTGCCTACTGATTCTACAGACTATCACAGCTATATCTTTGGGTTTTTAAAGCACATCTTGTCTTTTCCTGATCTGGAAGACACTTCATTTCAACTTTCATAAGAAAACTTTCTCTGCGTAGAAACTGGAACACTGCCCTGGACTTAGTGCTCATATTGCTAAATTTACAATCCCAAATGCCCATATTTATTAACTTACTTTCCTGGTGCCAAATGGAAAGCAGTTTGTTTCTCATCAGGTGTTGGAGCTACTTGTTACGGAAAAGTTCGGTAATGGGTACAGCACTGAAAACATTAGAGGTTAAGGATACAGTTAACTCTGTCTGGATCAAATCTAATATGTGGCAACAAACAGAGCTGAAAACTTAAATTAGTTTAATCAGCTTTCTCTGACAAGGGGTGATTTTGAATTCGAGAGGGCAAATTTTGATCACGGAGGATGAGAGGAGTCCTACATGTCTGTTCCCCTGAGTGCTTTGGAAGACCAAAAAGGATGCAAAATGTAATAATAATCAAGGAAACAAGCACAACATTAATTGAATATCACAGTATTTTATTTTATTTACACGGAGGAACAGAAATTGCCAGTGTTTCTGGTTTCAAGTGCATTGGGCCCTTCTCAGCCTTTGGGTACTCTCTGTTTCTGTCTTTCAGGTTCAGGATGAGACAGGTGAACGTTGTTGGCCAAAGCCCACTCAGTCAGCCCTCACGTGTCATCCAGACCCTCCAAGCCCCACCAGACGTTGTACCAGGGAGTGTGACAGTGCGCACTGCTAGTGAGACTAGCCTGTGGGTCCGCTGGGTGGTAAGTTGATAGTAACTAGCCTGTGTGCAACAAGGAATGACATTTTAACTCTTCCCCTAGGCAAAGATTCAGAAATTTCTCAATGCATTTGCAGCAAAAAAATATGTCCCCTTGTCATAACTGAGATCTTTCTGTTTCCTTTCTGTGCTCTGGCAGGCACCCATGTCTTCTTATATCCCTGGATAGGATCTGTTCTCTAATGGACCAAATGATAAGAAGCGTAGCAAGAAATTATAAATATAATATAATTGGAAGAGACCAGATGGCGCCGCTCTGTTTATCGCAATCCCATTTTAAAGAAACTCAGTTCGCTGGAGCTGCTTTCATTTTAAGTTCTGAAAAGTTTTAAGCTGCAAAGGGAGTTTTTTTCCTCCCCTCTCCCCACTTAGGAAAACAGTGCCAATGTGGAGGTTATATCGATGTGATAGATTGCAGCACTAAGTGATTAACTCTGGAATCGAGTGATAAATTGCAGGGCGACTGATAAATGAATTTATCATTTGCCTCTGACAGCCCTGCCCACCCCGAACCGACTAGAATCCATTCACATATTCAATTTCCTCTTCTGTTCCACCACAAACAGCCTTCCCAGTATGATTTCTCCCCATTCTCTCATAACACAGAGAATATATCCCTTTTTCCCTGGATGAAATTTAATCTGCAGTAGGTTCCTTTCCAAACACCGAGGGAGGCAGAAAACACATTGCCCAAATTCCCATGAGTTCTGCAAATTCTCCAAGGCTGCTGTAGGGCATTCCTGCAACATCAGGGAATTCATTTCTTTTCTTGTTTGGCATTGGCTGCGGGAGTCTGCTGTTCGAGGGAAAACATGTCACAAATCCGCCCCCAGATAGCCCCTAGCCCTGGAGTATGTGTGTATGCCTTAGGGAGCCCTTTGGATCCTAGTCAAAGAGGCGGGATGTTATTGTAAGCCTGAAAGATAGATGAATCGGCAGAGAGCCAGTGTGGCAGGCAAAGATGAAAGGCGTGGGCCATGTGACTTTGCAATTAACTCCATTAATATTGTTTCTACCCAAGTGAGGAACATTTGTAGGTCTTTAATAATAATCCGCAAAGCGCCGGCCAACTCTGGAGGGTTTTACACCCATGAATTAAGGCCTCCGTTACTGTTTCAGAATGCTTTCCACTAGCAGCGTTCCAGATAATGGCAGATCTGTCTGTAGTATATTCACCACTTGTAGCCATGCTAGAAAGTACTGCCTGCATGGCTGGCTTCAAAACCTGGAGTAGGAAACGTAAGACCTTGGGGTAGAATCTGGTACCCTGCTGTTGTCCGTTGCATCATCATCATTCAGTGGTTCCCCAGCTTTGGTGATTCACGTAGTCTAACAGGTCATTGACAACTGACAATCTTTATTTACAGTCAATAGACTCGTCCAAGCATACAGTCACTTAAAATATATAAATGGAAAGATTATGTATAACATAAAACCATTAAAAAGTGTCATTAAAATGCAGAATGTTATGAGTAAAATTAAGTTGACAGGTTGGATTCCAACATTGGGGATTATCTTAATTATAAAAGTATAGCGTTAGGATATAGATCCATTAGTCAGACCCCTTGCTCTCTCTAATTTTAACTGCCGGTGACAAAAATTTTGCAACCAACAGGGTGATACCCGTGCATTTGTCTTGCAACAGCTTTTTGGTGTAAAATAATTCAAAAGAGTCCGGCTTGCATCTCAATAACGGGATATTGGCAGATACACTGTCCTACCATTTTGCTTTTGGCTCCAACCATCCCTGGAATACAGCCCCCAAGGACTTCTCAGAAACTGAATCTGGGCCTTGGTTTAGACAAAGTACTTTCCCAGCCAATCTCACAGCTTTAATCTTCCATCAAATTAGACCAAATTGGATTTAAGAATTTTAGATGCCAGCAGTCTTGAACATCCAGCTCTTTAAGAGCTATATGAAAATAGCTCTTGTGATAAGGATTCATAAGGACTTTTGCCATTGATGATGATATAAAAGGCCATAGCACACTCTTTTTTAAAAAAAAAACCCCAACTGGTCCATCTCATCCATTAGTAATGTGCCTCTCTTTTTCTCTCTGTACCCAGCCTTTACCTGATACTCAGTATAATGGAAACCCCGAATCCGTAGGTTACAGGATCAAATACTGGTGTGTGGACACGCTGTCTTCTGTGCACACAAAGGTCATCAGTGATCGGCTGGAGAGGGAACATACAATTGAGGATCTAGAGGAATGGACCGAATACGAACTCCAAATCCAAGCCTTCAATGCCATTGGGGCAGGACCCTGGAGTGAGGTAGTGCGAGGTCGCACGCGGGAGTCAGGTAAGTTCTTGAACTGGTTAGAACCTTCTTAGATTGAGACTTATTCTGTACAAAATTCACGTGCGGTTGTTTTGCACAGAACACAACTTTTTCTGTACAGGAAACAAACTATGGACTCCATGGCGGGGTGTGTGTGCGTGTGTGTGTGTCTATTTTCTGTGCAGCACAACCACATGCGATTTTGCACAGAAACATTTCAAATTGCAAACAGTCTTTGAAAACTGTGTGTTTTTAGAAGTCTTTCTCCCAATGGGAAAGAAACTGCTGACATTCCTCATCGCTTCCCTCCAGAAGCAAACTAGTGGCAAATGATATACCTAATGGATAGGCGGCAGCAGAAAAGGAACGGTGCCTTTCTGTCCAATTTGTGGACTTTCTGGGTGCATCTGGTTGACTGCTGTTGGAAGGGAAATGGTGGACTAGATAAGAATGGGTACCTTATAGTAGCTAGCATGTTTCTGACTAGCCATTTTTTTCCTGCTGAAATCTGCATATACTCCAGCATCTCCATATACTCCAGCATCATTATTGGTGCATTTTCCTTCAGACGGGTGATCTGAGTTGGTCAGAAGCCTCCCAAAGCAACCACTCACTCCAAGATGAAGTGAGGGGAATCTGAGGGTGACGTTTGTGTGTTACCAGATCATGCGCTTGCATTTGGGTATCGGCAGATCATCCATTTGCTCCCAATGTACAGAGAAAGCGGAGGTCCTGTTTAGGCTGCTTACCAGGGATCTGCTGGAAAGGAGGATTGCTAAGCACCTCACAGAAACCCTTAATGATCGAATTGGCTTCCCTCCCCATGGGATGTTTATGTGCCATCTTCCAAAGCCAGAGAGAATTTGCTCTGTGTATGACTGATCCAGTTTCCTGCCTCACCTAGTCACTATTCATTAGACACTTTGGGGCTACATTTTTGGGGGTCGGGGGATTCAGAACTTACTCATTCTTTTGCTTCTAGGCACCTCCATTAGCGTGTATCGCTTACTAGCAGACAGTTCGCCACATGTAATTGGTAAACAAATTTATTTGCGCACTCCAGATTTTTGCAAGTACAGATCTCGGCAAGGCAGGCGCTGCCGCTCCTGCTGTTAGGAGAAAACAGCCTTTGTGGCTCAGTGGCAAAGCAAGAGTAAGCACCACTAGCTCATTAGCATCAGCAGAAGGTAGTTATTAACTTGTTATCTCGATAACTTCAAATAGGGCTCCTTCCCCAGCTTCCATCCCCGACGTATCCAACATAATTTACCTTTCTACTCTGGTGAATAATTGAGCAGAGTGACCTTTCCTGAATTAAGTATTCACTACTGAAAGTAAATCACCATTGTAGCTAACCTGCACAATGAGCAGGGGCTGTATTTGCAATTTGTCTCCATAATCATACAGGGGCTGGCCATTGCTGCACGGTTAAGGCTGGGCCCCATTTATCACTTTAAAAGGGATTTTCGGTCCCTATTTGTGTTATAAATGGTTCGACATCCTCACATTTGCATATTTTCATTACCTTCGGAGGAAAGGATCAATTAAAGCCAAAAAGAAAATCGCAGCAGGATGCTTACTCTTGGAAGAAGGGTGAAGAAAATTAGTCAGGGTCAGGATGGTAATAAATGGTTTGTACTGATGAAGTCATTTTGTGTATCTGTGCCTTTGTTGTGTTTGTTGTTCTAGATTATATATACATATATATAGAGAGAAAGACCCCTTCAAGTCAACTTTGAGTTATGGCGATCCTCTCATAGGGTTTTCTTGGAAAAATTCCTTCAGAGGAGCTTTGTCATTGCGTTGTCATTGCATTGAGAGAGTATAACTTCCCTAAAGATTCCCTATAGGTTTGAATAGTAGACTGGGTCAGAGATTCAAACTGTAATCTCCCAAAGATCCTAGAACAGCACTCCAACCACCACACTTACATCCGTTCTAGAGGTTTATTCAGATGAGATTTGCCATTAATTTCATCTTAGACTGAAAGAGTTTAACTTGTCTAGGGTCTTCCAGTGGCTTTCCATGGCAGAGTGGATTCTCCTAGAGTCCCAGTCTAACACTCCTATAGCTTGCTGGCTCTCATCAATGTCCTGAAGAAACCCATTCAAAGGTTCTTCATTGGATCTTTCTTGGATAGGTAGAAAGTGGCAGCTATTTAATGGGTTGGTATGTGGAAGCCCCACAGCATGACAAAGTTGCATTTTTGAACTACAACTCCCTAATCCCTCAACCAGTATGCCCATATTTCCACACAGTGGGACAGATCAATCCTAATATCATGGAAATGAGAGTTCATTAAGTGGATCTGGTGTAGAAAGGCTGGATCAGCAATTCAAAACTGAGACCAATCTGGCCCCATCCATTGGCCAGAAAAGGGACAACTGCAGGGAGTTTAGCTTCTCCATCCATACCAGGAAAAGAAAAAGAAACCCACTTGGATGGCAGAATGGAAATGCATCACAGAAGTCCTAAGCTCTAAATGAAGGGGGGCATGAAATTCCTCAGTTTGCATGACCTCTTACTTTCACCCAGAACCATTCACATATGGAGAAAAATCTTTAATCCAAGTTCAGAGAGTCTTTGGATAGGAAAAATGGACAACACACCATTGAGAGTGGCTGTGGTGGTACACACGGGTAAGTGGCTTCAGAATACAGACTTTGGTAGGAGCCATTATGGGATGAAGACCCCAAGAAGGGATAGACTAGTAGAGTTAGAGTCCCAGGCAGCAAGCAAAGACACAAGCAAACCAATGGAGAGAATGCATTTGCCAAGACATAGAAGGGTGCGTCACATTAGCCATCCCAGTCATCTCTTTACCTTGATAATTTCTCTGGCTCTCCCTTTCGTGGGGTGGCTAAATCCCCCAGCTTTTTCTAAGTCTCTATTGGGTATCCCCCCCCCCCCCAAAATCAGGCAGCCAAGAAAGGCCTCAGCCCAGCTGTTGCAAAAGTCCTTGTTCAGAGCTCATCCTTCCCCTGCAACTCAGGTCCAAAGGAAACATCTGCAACCCGCCTCCTGTCTTGCATATTCTGCCTTCCAGCTCTTCTTCTCCAGAGCTTGACAGAAGTCTTTTATTGCCTCCTTGATCTCAAACCACTGAGAAGCTTTAATGGAGGCCAGTAGTTAGTTCTCATTCTCTCTTGAGGCCAGAGATCTGGGAATAGACAAGATGGTGGGTTCTACTCCTCCACAAAACAGCAGGGCACTTTGTCCATATCAGTTAGCTGAAGAATGGACACTCCCTGGACGATACCAGTTTATTACTATTAGTAATAAAATATTAGTAATATTTTAACTCTATATGCTTTTAAATGCTGTACCCTGCCCCAATTGCTTGCTCAGAGGGGCGGGTTAGAAATAATAATAATAATAATAATAATAATAATAGTTGTTGTTGTTGTTATTGTTGTTGTTATTATTATCTATTGCAAACCATCTTGAGGATTGCTCATTTGAAAGGTAGGATCTAAATCTTTTAAATAAAGAAATTTGACCACTTTGCCCCTTGCTATACTCAGTTCCCCTTCTCAAAAAACCAGGTTGATTTATTTTATTGTGAACAGACTAATGTAGCTCTAAGCAGTGGCAGGCAAACTGTGATCTTGGATATAGGTATCCCTGGATATTTGACCTCTATCATTCAAAGGTCATTTGCTCAATAGCAGAGTATATGCTTTGCACATCAGTCCTGATGCCTAGTTTCTCTAGATTTTTTTTTCAAAAGAAAAAAAAATACTACTTGGGAAGTTTGAAAGAATTTGGAAAGGTTACTCTTTGCACTACAGCTCCTTAAAACCATGTTGGGTGTGCAATTCTGAGAGCTGGAGTGCTAAAAGAAAGTAATATCCTCAAACTTTTCTTGAAAAGTTATTCTTATTTCCTAAAGTCCTTGAAAGCTGTGATCTGAGGCCTGCCATCTGTCTCGGTAGCTGGGTCTAAACTAGTAGACAGGTCATTCGGTTTGCTCGACGCAAAAAGAAGAAGACAAAAGATAGGGAGCAAGAAAGAGCAAGAGTGGGCAGAACTCAATTCCTCTCTTGAGAGGCAGCGAATGTGACAGAAGGAAGATGGAGTGCAATTTAATTATCCAGCCCTCGAAGGGCAGGCTTGGGATTACAGGAAGCAATCCTTTGCATGTTTGCTCAGAAATGAACTCTATTGTGATCATTGGTACCTATTTTTAGGGAACTAGGTCTGCAGCCTTAGATTCCTTAACAGGAAAACTGCCTCCAACTGTAAGAGCCATTCATCGATAGGCCATGCTCCATACGGATTTTGTTTGGCATCTCCCTTGATGCTTTCGGAGTGAGCGAGACATCTGTCTAGATGGCTTAGATAGAGGCTGTACCGTTTTAGGGCAATGTGGTGTGTTGATAACCCACTGTGCTACTTCCCTTGCTGTGACTCTTTGCAACCAGAACAATCCCCTGGTCATTATTTTAAGAGAAACTGTCAACGTCGGCTGCCCAAATTGGTGGGAGCTGAGCTTTAAAAAGTGCACATTCAAAAAGCTGTCAAAATATCCCTCACGGTGTCTCTTTACCCCAGTTACCTTGCAATCTAAACAGGGCTTGGAGCAAATAGGGTGCATGAAGGACCCCTGCAACTTTTGACTAGACAAAGAAAAGTAAAGGCTAAGGAGAGGAATGTGGGAGTAAATGTCAGTGCTGCACCGAGAGCTGGAATGTGCTAGTTGTCTGCTTCGGAACAGGGATGAACATATCTCTCTCTGGCCCTCTTGCGAGAGTTTCTTTGGGCTTAGAAAAGTCCAGCTGGTCATGGCACTTGCTTGGGTCCCAAAGGAGCCATCCATTAGATGCCTACCCTGATACTCTCCCAGTATGATGCTACTACAGTGATTCCCAAACTCTGGACCTCGAGGCATTTTGGACTTCAGCTTCCAGAAGTCTCTTCCATCTTGGCCAATAATCTGGGATTCTGGGACTTGAAGTCCAAAACACTTGGAAGGCCAGAGTATGGGAATCAGTGTTCTAGCACTTTTTTGAAAAAACAAAGTGACTTTTTTCCCACTTCCTATTTTTTAAAAAGATCTCTCTTGGGACCTAAAAAAAAGCCCGTGGGGAGCTTAAAAAGATGGAAGAAGTGCCTCCCATGTCACCCACAGGACATTTCAGGGTGATTTTTAAGAAAAATTGCAGGGAGGGTACAGTCCTCCAAGGTGTCCTAAGGGAGTCTTTGTGACCCTTGTGACAGTTGTCCATCCCATACAAAGTGCCCTGGACAACAATACTCAAAGAACTGCAAGACATGCTTAGTACTGTACAGTTTTGCTCCTGTGTTATAGGAAAATCCTGGACAGTGGCATAACGCAAGTGAAGGTAGAGTTAACAAGCTGACTGCAATATTATCACATCCTTGGCACAGATACCGCTTTTTAAAAAGCAAACAATTCAGTGTCACCTCTTTTTCACACCATAATTCGTTTCAGCTTTACTGTGCTCCTCCTGCCCTTAGGTATTCTTTCAGCTGGCATTGGTCTCCGGAACGTGCGTATCCATAGGTACCCAGATGATATCGCCAGTTACATTACATAATTATGGCCATGCTGAAAGGTGAGGGTCAAGCTATTCAGGGACAGACATTTTTGGAAACAGCTCAGGTATAATGTTAGGGGATTGTTTCGCTGTAGTAATGAGGCCGAGCAAAAATGGATAGCAGTCAAGCTCTGTTTGGCAAGTCTGCTCAAGTCCTTGTATCACCCAGGTATGCCAGGAATATATGTGTGTATGCCTCATTCATATTGCATACGTCTCCTTGCCTTGTAGGAGCAAAGGTGAGCTACTCTTGTGGAAAACCCTCCTTGAATCATTGTGAGCAGCATAATGGCAGTCCAAAGTGAGGGAGCTTTAATTTAATCTCAAACTCCTACCGGGGTTCTCTCTGCCATCTTCCCTGCAAGTATATACTGCATATACCCATGTATAAGTCTAGAAATTTTAGTCAAAAAATTGACCCAAAAAAACTGAGTTGACTTATCCATGGGTCAATGTAAGTGCTGTCCCTTAACACTTATTTAAAAAGAAACCATCCCCAGGTGAAAGGCAAGAGTGTAATCTGTCCTGAAAGCACTGAACCTCCTCTATTCTCTTATCCATCCAGCCTTTAGTGTGAGCAGAAACAGTTATGCTTGCTGGAATTTTGTAAATTCTTTGGCATTGTTTTCTTTGCTTCATCCTTTAGATCCTTTGTTACATGCACCTAAGTTTTACCCTCGACTTATCCACGGGTCATGTCAAAAACCATAATTTTGACCCTAGAACCTACCCTCGACTTATACATGAGGTTGACTTATAGTCGAGTATATACAGTATTTTGTCACTTCCCTGATTTCTCATTCTCAACTTTCAGGTATTCTTCTGCTCTGTTTTTCCACCAGTCTGTCTATATTTGGGGGTGAGCTATTTCAAGCAGTCTCCGGATTTGTTCCAGCTCACTTCATGTAAGATTTTGACAGAAACAAGGTTTCATTTTGAATACCCACCAACACAGCAAACAATTATGCGGCTAATCAGATGTCTGCCACATGTCAGGCCGTCTTCGAGGTATGCTGCAAAGATCCATGCTATTCCTCCATCCCCAAATTCTGGATCAAGAGCATCATTCAAATGTCATGTCTGTGTTAAAGCTCTGGGAAATGTAGCTTGACAAAGACATTGGGAATTCTCTTGAGAACTTTCTTTGGTGTGTCGTTCTTATAAGGTGCAGCATCCAGTCCTTTCAGTGTGAACGAAAACATTTTTTTACAAAGAGTTCTCCCTTTCTCTCTCCCTCCCTCCTTCCTTTTCTCTCTTTCTTAATAGAAGTGTTCACATTGTGACAGTGACCAAGTTTACTTTAAAAGTGCTCATTTGCAGAAACAGAGTACCTGCCTTATATACTCCATCCCTGAGAGTAACTATGTGATAAAGAAGATCAAAATGGCATTAGTGCTGCTCCTGCAACAGTTAGTGGGATGGATGGTGAGTCAGGGCTAGATTTACAACGCAGGACTGTGTCGGTCAAGGAAATCGGGGCAGGGATTTTTGTTTTCCCTCTGCAGGGTGATTCGCAAATAAAGCACAGAAGGTCAAAATGATAAATACGGTGCAAAGCCCATGGAAGCATTTCTGTGGGATAGAGGCAAAGAGGTTTATTTCTTTTCTTATCATTTTCCTTTGATATTTTTTGGTTGCTCAGAAGAATCAGACACTTACATTGGGGTTTGCTGTTTGCTGCTGCTTTCTGCTTCTTGCATTTTCCTTGGGTGCTTTGTTCTCAGGGCCCTTTGGGCTTTGCTTTTCTTGCTTTCTACTTGTCAGTGTCACCACTGTAGCTCATGCTAACATATTACTCACCTCACACTTTCGGGAGTTTCGAGATTCTCCCAGCATTGTCACTTCCGATTTGGTTACTGGAGGAGTGACAAAGCTTGTTTCCCAACTTGCTCCAAAGCACAGTAATAGAAGTCTCCCAAAAGCAGCCTCCGTTTCAGGGGTTGTATCCTAACTAGTCAAGTAGCAAAGAGAAAGTGCTTGGAATATGGAAGATCAGAGACGTTCTCTGGAGAGTTGCAGCTTTTGTTGATGAGTCTCGCCAGATCCAAAGCTGAAGGAGCCATTTCTTACTTACTGGTAGACCTTTGAATGCAGAATGTGCCAGGCTCCATCCCTGAAACTGCATTTGTAGGCTGAAGGAGAGTGTAAAGCAGATGTATCCCTAGGAATCTGAATAACCATTGTCAGTCAAAATAGACAATACTTCTGTTCTATGGAAGGCAGATTTGACTACACAGGCTCATGCCAGTGTTGAATTACTACATCCCTGTTGAATTACTATAGCACGCTCTGCATCTCTACCTCTTGTAAACTATCCAGTACGTGGGCAGAGGGAAGCAAAGAAGTCAGGTCTTGGTTTCCTTGAAGAAGCCAGGCACGCATCAAAATATAAAGAAATCTGGTAAAATCAAGCAATTGAATCTATGAATATGCATGGCTAGGCAATTACTGGTTTTCTTTGCTCAAAACCTGGCACACCACTTCTTTGTGCCCTGTTTTTTCCAAGGGAAGTGATTCACGCGGGAGCCACTCTTTGTGAAGATCTATGGATAAAGCCATGGCAGCCATCCAAAGACACTCATGGCTACCAGCAATCTATATTCCTTTAAGATAATTATATTCTTGTGGGGGATAAATCCAGGGGAAGAAGCGGGGAACCTCTTATGGTGCAGGATGGGTGCAGGATGGGCGAAGGAAGCATCCAACTTGACTACAAGAGCATTGGAGCCCTGTTTCTTTTGCCTAGTAACAGAGAAATTGCTGGAGAGATTATTTGATCAGCTGAAATGCAGACTGGAGCATTTGTTTTGTCCCTTCTGTTATCTATGTGTGAATCTCAAGGTACAGTTATTACTTCCATGGATTATTAAATGATAATGAGGAAATTATGTTATAAGAAAAGCCCAGCTGGATGAGACCTCAGCTCTGTCTGGAGTGGCTTTCTGTTCCTATCCACACTGGACAATTGTAGTACTCCAATACCACTTTACCTACTGTGGCTCCATCGTACGGATTAGGTTTCATAGTTTTGTGAGGCACAAGAGGTTTCAGGGAAAATTTGAAAGAGCATTCTAAGTGCATCCCCAAACTACAGATACCAGGATCCTGTAAGATGGAGCCATGGCAGTTATTGTGTGATAGAAGACTGACATGTAAAGAGATCTTGTAGCACCTTTGAGACTAACTGAAAGAAAGAAGTTGGCAGCATGAGCTTTTGGAGACTTCAGTCTACTTCCTCAAATGAAAAAGTGCCAACTTCTTTCTTTGCGTTAGTTTCGAAGGTGCTACAAGATCTCTTTACGTACTGATTTTACTAACATGGCCGTATGTTTGAATTATAAAACTAATATGATTGTGCAGTATAAGTAAGTATGCAAGAAGCCCACAAACATCATGAACTCCTAGACCCCTCTGCTATTCCCAGCATTGTGTGTCACAGACAAGGGACAGAGGGAATGGCACGGGTAACTTGTTTACCTTTCCAGCCTTCAAGTGCACACATTATTTTTATGAGAAAACAATATTAACATGTACAAAGATGTTTGGGTGGGTATTCCAAGAAAATGCAGAGAAGAGGAGAGTGCATAGTCCTGTTGTGTAACTAAAAAATGAGGAAGCATCCATTGGCCCCGGTACGCATGAAAACACTTTGCACAATAATCCAGCACCTCACCCTGCAAGAAGTCCATTGCTACGTTGTCATATTAGGAGTGCTGGATCTGGACTAGTTCTATTTTAGTACCCTGAACAAAACCGTTGCCCTCCATCCCCCTTGTCATTTCAAATAATCTTTCAGAAAATTCCCTTCTCCTTCAGACAGTCATTGCAACCTTGACAGGTAGATGGTACTTTCTGATGTGCCCTGTGGACATCAGGTACATCCGTGAGGATGGGAGGGGAGCGGCGCAAAAAATAAATTACAAAAGGACCCTCTGCCAAGAAGACCTTTCAAGTCGCCTCTAGATCTAATCATGTTAACTGAGTAGTGTTAAACTTGCCTAAAGGTGCTGAGAGGCACCAGAACAGAGAGCGCTGTGAAAATACGTCGGATTTCTTCTTGTCAGGTGAAGTTTAGTGACAGTAATTCTGTTGTGACCTTTAAATTACAGCCTTCATTTTCAAAGGGGGTGTATTTTAAAAAAAAAGTTTTCATGCAAAACCCTGTGTTATCTTAAGCACTGAAGTCTGGGTTTAACACAAAGTTTCGACGGGGCTCCAGGTAGTCCTTGTAACCACGGCTCCAGCATTGCTCTGGAATAAATGGAGTGGCAATTCACATATTGCCAAAAAACAGAGCAAAAGAGTATCCAGGTTTAAATGAAGGTTAAATGTTAATTTCTTTGTATGCCCAGTATCCAGTTTTAGGAAGAACTGCTACAATTTAAATAGAAATGCAATACGGTGCATTTCATTGTTGTGGGAAGAATGTAGACCCATTCATGCTATTCAATTGTTGTTGTTGTTGTTGTTGTTGTTGTTGTGTGCCTTCAAGTCATTTCTGACTTAACGCCAACTCTAAGGTGAACTTATTATCACGGGGTTTTCTTGGCAAGATTTCTTCAGAGAAGGTTTGCCAAGGCCTTCCCCTGAGGCTGAGAGAGTGTGACTTGCCTAAGGTTACTCAGGTTTCATGGAAATCGAACCCTGCTCTCCAGAGTCTGGAACTGCAGTGATCTCGTACTGTACATAGTTTAAATAAAAATCATCCTCTTATATATAGGTTTTAGATATAACCTTTTGGGGGAGTCAATATATGAACACCTGATCTTAAACATTTTATTAATAATGCCAAAAGAAAATGTTCCGTAATCCATATTTTTAATTTTTTTAATTTTTTCTAGGGGAAAAAAAGACATGGGGGAAGAGAAGGGAGTTAAAAAATGGGAGTTTTAAAGATTTCTTTTAGTTATTTCCTGAGCCTTCACATCTCTAGCTCTTACCCTCCGGAAATTCTTCCTAATGTTTAGTCAGAAAAAACTATCCGACAGTCTGAGCCGTTCAACGGTGGAATTAGTTTATCTAAATGATTTATTGCCAGCTTGTCTGATCAAAGATTCCGCCCCAGGGCAGTTTACAATACTGTTCAAAACAATATTAACAGCAGAGTTACATCAATTAAAGGAATATAACAGACTAAATAAAACAGGGACTTTACAACAGAAGGCTATCATGTTCAACCGATTCAAGTGAGCAGAAGGTTTGCAGATAACAGCTACTGGGTGTCTGCTGAATGTGCCTGGGTCTTCAGAGTCTGGTTGCTCTCGTAGAAAAGCCTGTTTGAATGATCTTATGTTACAGGAAGGTACATTTCAATTGAACGTCGGAAGGAACTTCTTGACAGTAAGGGTGGGGATTTCTTTGAAAATACGCTGGACAGCTCCCTGCAGAGAATGCTTTAGCTGGAGATCCAGCATTGAGATTCTTTAGCTGGAGATCCAGCACTGAGTTGGAGATTTAGCACTTGAGCCCCTTCCAACTCTGATTCTATGTCCTACACCTACCTTACCCCAGAAAGTGACCCCTACATGGTCTGAATTCAGTTGAACCTCTCATGGTTTCAAATCCATTTACCATCCATACACCACCTCTGCATTTCAAATGACCAAAGACCAACTCCTCACTTCCGTCTGTATAGAAGAATGATGGGCAGCTTAGCCTTTGAACTACAATTCCCATAATCTCTTACTGTTCTGGTTTGGGGGGTGTAGGCCAGAGTCATTTGGAGGACCACAGTTGTCTCCTCCTTATAGAGTTGGAAGAGACCCCAAGGGCCATCAAGTCCAACCCCTGCCATGCAGGAACTCACGATCAAAGTAGCCCTGACAGATGGCCATCCAGCCTCTGCTTAAAGACCTCCATGGTTGTATGATATACCGCTAGCCCTCCGTGTTTGTGGGTTTGTTTGTAGAGGAAAGGTGGGCATCTTAGCCTTTGAACTACAATTCCCGTAATCTCTCACTATTGCCTGTCCTGTCTTGGGCCTCATATAGGCCAGAATCATTTGGAGGGCCACAGCTGTCTACTCCTTTTCATGTTTTTCGTGGATGTATGCTATACAGTTGGTCCTCGGTGTTTGTGGGTGGGTTTGACTTTTGCAAATTTGATGGTTCACAGATTATTTGCTTCCACCTTCACCACTGTTTTCTGCCATTTTTTAAAATAGGGACTGCAAGCCCTACGAGACTCTGAATGAATGGCAAGGCTTGTATGTTCCTATTAAAAATGATGTATAGTAGTAGCAGCGGCAGTAGCAAGCCCCACTAGCTGCCTGCCTCTGCCTTGCAAAGGAACCCTACCACCTTGTGTCTTGTGTTTGTTAAATATAGTTGGGAAGGGCTAGGATTATTTCCATTTTCTCCACTTTTGCAGGGTCCTGCACCCCTAATCCCAGCAAATCTTCATTTTCTAATTTCTGGTCATTTGGACATTTTCAGTTCCTTCGGCTCCACCAGAGAATGTGTCCGCTGAAGCTGTGAGCTCCACTCAGATCCTCTTGGCTTGGGCAGCTGTGCCAGAACCGGAACAGAATGGGCTCATACTAGGCTACAAGGTAGATAAACTGTCCAAATGCTCTCAGCTTTGTTTTGTGTGTGTGTCCTTTTTGTAAGAAAGTTCACCAAATTTTGTCAGTATCTATATGTCATGTAACAATATTGGGGGATTGAAACCTTGCAGTTGGACTACATGGATGTAAGTAGAATTCAAAGACAGGGCCATGTTAGTCTGGAACATCAGTATGCAAAGGGATCTTGTAGCGCCTTTGAGACTAATCTGCTACAAGACCCTTTACCCGAATGTAAGGTATATTTCAAATCTCCAGTCATATATAAGGTCCTTTGTACTTCAAGCAAAATAATGTGTCCTAGGGCAATAAAAGATTGTTGGTGGTGTGGAGATAAAACATATGGTCAACCAAATCACGCAGCACAGTATTTTGTGGGTTGCACCACTTAAGATTTCAAGGAGAGATCCATCTCTGCATATATGGAAAACCTCCCTTTGCAATATTATAGGCTATTTGTTCAAGTCCTTCAGAAGACTGCAGTTGGAAGATGCAATGAAGTATTCAAACCAGAGAGCCTTGCTTCTGAATTTTCTGATACGGGAGATCAACAAGTGGCTTCCTCCCATCCCATGTGCCAGGGACTGGCACCATATTTGTGCCATTGGGTACATCCTCATTTTATGGACATTCACTGAGGACCATCAGCTAACAGCTGATGGAGCTTCACTTTTTTAGCACTTTTCTAAACTCTGAGATTCTCTCAGGCATTATAGAGACCTCTTTCTTGAGCATGGATGTTGCCATTTTGACTGCATGGAGAATCAATGCATGGAGAATGAGTTTGCTGTTCATGTATAGGGCTGGAGAAAAGAACATAAATCACCAGTAGTCTTTGCTTAGGAAGGTAATGTCCCAAAATGTTATTCTTGGGCCGTCTGACCGTGAAGTGGAGAAGTATAGAACCAACGTGTTGCTTTTTCCTCTTTTTCCCCCCTGAAGATTTTGTTCAAGACCAAAGATGCGGAGGGCAAATTGAACAGCCAGGTTGTGAGAGGGAACCACACGCTTTCTGTCCTTCTGGCCGGCTTGCGGAAGTATGTGCTTTATGAGATCCAGGTGCTCGCTTTCACTCGCATCGGGGATGGGGTTCCCAGCTCTCCTCCGGTCATCGAGCGAACCAAGGATGATGGTGAGTGTGTACATGTTCACAACTGTCAATGTAACTTGGTATATTTAAAAAGAGCACTCCTTCCATTATCCACCCTTTAAGGAGAATATATTAGCAGCCTCTTGGCTTGATTACATTTTTAATCTTAAAGAGCCAGATCCTCCCCTAATGTAAACACCCACAGTCCTATTAACGTCTAGCTGAGAATCTGCTTCCGAAATCGCAGTCTTTTTCCCCCCCTCCTAGTAATTGACAAAAAGACCATTTCACTCAAAAAACCTTATATTTTATAGCCAGTTCCTGCCTGAAGCAAATTTTTACAGCCCAATTATGAACTCCTACAGAAATCCAATCATAGCAATAAAAAAAAAAGCTGCGGTATAATGGGACGTGATAAACAAACCGTGCTGTGATTGAATGTGGAGTTTCCGATCCCGGGGATTTGCCTAATGCCAACCTTGAGCAAAAGAATAATCCAATGACCTTTGCAAAAAATTAGTGCATAAATATTGTTTTATCTTTTTCTCGAACACTTTCTCTAAGACTGAGAATTCTCATTTACACTTTGACATATTGAAAGGGCTGGCGCTTGTTTCGGGGACGAATGGAAGAGATACGTATTCATTAGCCACACTGATGCTGCGATGATGCCTGACTCTGTGGCTTGTCTCATAGGAGATTGTGTGTGAATACATGTGTGTTTTGCCTAACTGATTGTCTGTTTCTCACTTCCTAAGAGATACCAAGAAACAGGCACTAGCTAAAGGAGTAGAGGTGAAGATAAAAATACTTGTGGAAATCTGGTATCATTTGATTTGATCCAAGCCACTTGGGTGGATATAGACCAGAGAGTAGCTGTCTTCTGCATTTCACACTGTTCCAATATTGCAATGCACTTCTGAGCTCAAAAATGCACTTAAAATGCTTATTTGAGGATAAAGTACATTAAAAGATGTTCCATGGTAGGGATAGAATTTTTTTTAATTCAGAAAATGGTCAAAAAAATATATTGAAAAATGCAGTTGAAGTGTTGAGAAACCCGACAAGAAGAATCCTGTGGCTGATGGGAATCTTTGTCATTCGGGACTTATTCTACCCAAAATTTGCATGGGGTTGTCTTGCACAGAAAACAGCATTTTCTGGGGGAAAAAAGCAGTATCTTCTAGGCAGAATATATATATATATATTAATCTAACCAATATGGTTTGAGTGTTTGACTACAGTTGTAGAGACCAGGGTTCAAATCTCTCCTCATCCATGGGAACCCACTGGGTGAAAGTCATATTTTCTCAGTCACCCCCCTGAACAAATCTTGCCAAGAATTATATCCCACCTTTTATTCATTGGTATTCCTACTGGGACTCAAGCTAGGTTTAAAATTATTAAAATTATTAAAATTATTAAAACCAGTACAGATTGAAACCATAATAATAAATAATATATAGTGGAGCTTTATTATCTGCGGTCCCACCATCCATGGTTTTTAGCATCTGCAGATGGTGAGCCCCGTTGTCCCCAAGGTCCACGCATGCGGCTGTGTTAGTGGGCATGTACATGTCGCCCTGCCATTAGGGACTTTAGGTCCCATGTTTTTTGGTATCGACAGGGCAGTCCAGAACAGATCGCCCATGGATACCAATGTCTGACCGTATATGTGTATGTTATTTAAAATACAATCTACAGAGTTAAAAGTTCATTTAAAGCCAGAATATAAAAATCAATTAATTAGCATACCTCAAAAAGACCATCACAGTCAACTCCTAAAAACCTGACAGAAAAGGAAACTTTTTACTTGATGGAAGATGGGAACCATGTTATCCCATTACCTGGGAAGGTAATGGGACAGAGAGAAGGTCTCTTCTGAAGATCTTAGATCTTCCTCTCCTGAAGATCTTAGCGCTCACATGGATTCATAGAGAAATGAATCCGATCTTCAGATTGTCTGTACCCAAACCAGAAAAGATGTATACTGTAAACAAATGTATGCGTTATCCACTCTGTAACAAGATGCTCATGGTCTTGTGTTTGGCAAACCATCTCACCATTTTTCCTTCGTACAGTATTAGTCGACAAATGGTGCTGTTTATTCTTCCATCCCTATATTCCTGCCATAAGCCTGCTTGATTCCTTCCCGATCAATTTAATTAAAAGCATCAGGTGGGAGTAAAGGTGGGATTTCGGCTTAAGGGGAACATCAATGTCTCTTAGATTTGCAAATTATCATTAGCTTCCCCTGGTGACCTTGCTGTGAGTAATTCAAGGGCCTGCCTGCCATCCGCGGTGCTATGCACCTGCTCCCTCTTTGAGACCTGTGGCTGGAGAGAGGGGCTCTAAAAATGCATATGTGAATTTTAGACAGCAATTCAGACTAGGAACTAGAATATTATTCAAGTTAGTCAGTCCTGGAGTGACACAGAAAATCGCCTCTCCCTCTCAAGGTAATTTAACACCTCCCCAGTATATTACAGAGGATATAGCAGCCAGAGGTATGAAATGTTTTTACAATCTCATTGGCACACAGGGACTCCCCGGATATGTTGATGTATAATCATTCTCATTGAGGTCAAACCCTGTTTGTCAAAAAACATCATTGTAAATATATTTACTAGTGCAGTAAAACATCAGAAGCCTATGGCGGCAGTATTATAAGAACTGGTACGATGACCTCAGAAGATAGCTGGTCTCCTCTGGTCTCTACACCACGAGCTGCTTTGTCTCCTGCTTTCCTTTTGCCAAAACAGTTGGTCCAAGATATCAGGTGCAGCAGTTTCAAGGCCCTGATCCATTCGGCTCCCAGGCCAACTCAGGCTCAAGGATCTGTCAAAATGAAGCATGGTCCCAGGTGCACCAAAACAATGGTTTATTGATGATGTGGAGGCATCAAGTGGGATGCAGCAATAAAAGCCACAGCAAAAGCAAAGTGAGCTCACATCCCTCAGCTGATCAAAGGAGTCTTTTGTCACAGCTGCTGTCCACCGGGGTCCTCATGATGAACAGAATTGCATCCCAATGAACTATTTTCCCTTGGAGTGACATTCCATTCGGTGGACAGCAGCTTTGATCAGCTAAGAGATGTGAACTAACTTTGCTTTTGCCTTGGGTTTTATTGCTGCATCGCACTTGATACCCCCACATCATCAATAAACTGTTGTTTGGTGCACATCATTTTGTCAGACCCTTGAGCCTGAGTCGGCCTGCGAACTGAGTAGACCAGACTGGAATCATGACACCATGTTAAATCTGGGAAAACTAAAGACAGGAATCTGCTTTTTACCAGGTTGGTTGATTCAGCTTTCCAGCCAGTTATTATTTAATCTCACAAGCAGGGTTTTTTCAGATCACCTGCTACCCGATCACTTCTTGAAAACTGGATGGGCTAGGAACTGAACCTGATGCATGCAAGATTGCTGTATAAAAAGAAAACTGGATGTTGTTGTTTTTTTACATTGTGGTATTCTTCTTGCCTTTTAGCCCCAGGTCCTCCAGTGCGCTTGGTCTTCCCTGAGGTGAGGCTGACATCTGTACGTATAGTATGGCAACCACCCGAAGAGCCAAATGGAATTATTCTTGGTAAGCTAAATAAACAAATAAACATTCAAAGCTAAACAAAACCTATCAAATAGGCAAACGCAACTGGAGGCATGAGCCATAAAAGTACTCTATATGATGTTACCATTCTCAGGAACCAAAGAATTTAAGAGAGAGAGATTGAACTCAAACCAGGCTTCTTTTTCAATATATGTTAATTTTCTTTCCATGATGGACCTTTCGTGGTTCTCAGGCAGGAGATATCTCCATGTAGGGACTTTATCACACGGGAGGCAAGCATCATTAAATCGGCATTAGGTCCCATCAATATCATGCAATAATGGGATGATTTTTCCATGACGTCACCATTATTGTGCCGTTATCCCATGAATAAAATGGCAAGATATAGCCATGTTAGTTTGCAGAATCAGTACGTAGAGAGATCTTGTAGCACCTTTGAGACTAAATGAAAGAAAGAAATCGGCAGGCTGAGCTTTCGTAGACTTCAGTCTACTCCCTCAGATTGAAATGGAAGTTTCAGTCATTTTCCTTTCGCTCCTAACATAAGGAAAGCTTATGTCTTTCTCATTAACTTTAAGGCAATGATGCTACATTTTGTTGGTGTTGTGCAACTGCAGGTCATTTCTGACACATGGCAACCCTAAGGCAACACTATCACAGGTTCGACTGGGCAAGATTCGTTCTAAGGGTTTTTTACATTGCCTTTCTCTGAGGCTGAGAGAATGTGACTTGCCCAAGGTCACCCAGTAAGTTTCCATGAGCAAGTAGGGATTTGTACCTGGACTCCCAGAGTCCTCGTCCAACATTCAAACCACTACACCACAGTGGCTCCCATAATGCTAGGTACCTTCGCGCAAATACAATCCTTTTACAGTTGGCATCTTGTTTTTAACCATAGCTAAAAGTCATAGGCTCTTCCCTGGAAATCTAGCCAGAATATTTATGCTTAGTATTTTCAGACAGCCCCTACAGTGACACAATTTATAGTATTCCTGAGACAGTCTTGCTTTTCAGTCTCGCCATGTAACGCTGTCGCCTTAAATGGTGAATTGCTTTTTTTGTTTTGTGTTAAATAAAGTCTGAAATCATTCACTCAATGCGGCATTTACTCAGATGGTGTACAGCAGCCCAAAATAGTTTGCTGATGATAATAGGGCCCACGAGGTGCTTGGAGTGTCATTAGATGTGATCTGAAAGCATCTGTTCCAAAATCTTTTGCATGCAAGAGGGAGAGATAGGAAAGAAAGGGATAGAGGAAGACAGGCAGAAGGACAGATACGGTTTCAAGTCTTTGGGTGACTTAACAGTCAAAAGGGTTTCAGGTCTTAGCCTGTTGGAAAAATCCTTCTGTGTATTTATTCCTGGTGCTTGAGATGCTTATGTTATCTTAAAAGGAACTCTGTGACTTGTGTGCTTACTGTCAGATTAAGACCTGAAACACAGGATTTGTTTATGGGGGGTGGGGAGTCCATCTCCTTGAAACCATCTGGGAGATAGCAATGTAAAATTGTGTCTTTGGTTTCACGATTCAGATTGTTCAGTCTGTTGCATGGTATTGTTGAGCCGGTCTGGATGAGTTTTTCCTGTTTGGCAGCAGTGCTGTTTCTGAAGATGAAGAGGTGTTGTACAGCTCCGCTGACATGAGATCTCGAGCCGTTTTTCAAAGCGTTCCGTTCTTAACCAAAAAATCCTTCTTAACCAGTGGAGTGTGAAACTCAAAAATCCATGTCTCCATTCTCAGGTCAAATAGGAAAGGAAGAACAAACTCACCTATAGGCTTTTAGGATGTTGTAACTGCTTGATAACATTCTTTTGTAGAGGATCCTTTTAGGGTCTTCCTTGCATTAGGCAGGTCAAGAAGAATTGCTCATCTACCTGACTTTTATTACAAGTCTAGGTAGGATGGTGGTATAAACGCATCCTTGCGTGCCATCCCAGAGCTCTTGGCAAATGGCACTGGCTTCATCTGGGTGTAATCGGGAGTTTCCAATTGCTGTTCTGTTCTTTTGTGTGTGTAAGCGAGAGAAACAATAAGATTCTTGTCTTGTTTCCTGGCTAGTCTGTCTTCTAAGCCTTTGCTAACACCCTAGAAAAGAAGCAGAGGCAGAAAAACAGGTGTAAAAACAGCACTGGCTTGTAACGTAGATCAATACTAAAAGCCAAGTTACATGGAACATTTTTGCTTGGTTGACCTGTGCAGTATCCTCTGATTTGTGATTTTGAGTCGATTCCCATAACCTACTTATGTGGGCATTTGCTGGGCTTGGCGATGGCTGCTGGTTAAGTCCAATTCCTCTTTTATAGAGTGCAACTGCAAACACCTGGGCTCTTAAGAGGTCTTTCCTTCTTACCTTTTCTCTGTAGGCTTTTCTTTTTGCATTCCAGCTCATTGTCCAGCTCACTCATGAAGCTCAGCCTCTGAGACCTTTTTCAATCTATCCTCCTCCCCGATTAGCATCCCTCTCTCCTCTCTGTATCGCTTTTAATTCTTGAAATAACTATGTGTCCATGTCCAAAGAACCCCCACTAAGAATCAAGAGCAGAACGGCAGGTGGCCCAAGTTGGTGTTTTGATCTCATATTGCATTTCTACCCACTGCCAGCCTTTGAAATGCTAAGTAGTTAAAAAATAAAATAATCAGAAACCTGGACTAGAACAAATCTCTTACTGTTATGTATCAAGCACCTTCCTCCCAGTAGTTCTGCAGCGAATTAATGTCTTGCGGGCTGAAATTCACTGCAGCTTTTCCTCCGGCTGATGCTGCTGGTTCTGAAGGGCTTTGTGTGTTGGCGATGTGCATCAAAACGGCATTGGCATTCCAAGCGCAAAACCATCCTCCTGCCCATTTGCTTTATGGGAGGAAAAAAAACCACTAGTTGCCTTGAAGTAGCCTAACATGTAACAGACACATAACGCTGCTGCCTTTTGTTTAGTTCGGAAAGGAGCATGAAATTTGAACTTGCTTTTGCGCCGAGGTTGTTTAAAACCGACAATGAGTGCTGTATGCTGGGTGCAAACAAGAGGAAAACTATTTGCTGTTGCATCTTGTGAACCTTTGGTGGCATCTGGCTATCTGATTTAGGATGGTAGCATGTTCTGCTCCAAAGGGCCGTTGCTTTGTTCTTATGGACACTGCGTAACTTGTTAGCCCATCATTGGATGGTCACCATTCCCCTTGAGAGCATTGCTTTGATGTGCCCTCTCATTACCCTTCATTTTATGGTGGGTGATCACATTGCCCAAATGCGCTGGGTGATGATCAGCCAATCCAGAAACATGTTTAGTATGCCTTTTCAGTGCCTTGCTGCATCCGAATGTCTGTTCGGTCAGGTCAAGCATTGGGCGAGGGCAATGGTCAAGGGAAGAAAAGGCTTATGAAATTCACAAATTCAGAAGAGAATTTCATTATCTGGATGATGGTCATATGAATCAGCAGGAACTGGAAATAGCTAATTTCTTAGGGAAATATTTGCTAAGCGGTCTGCAAAATCTCTTTCCCCTTGCAAGGCAGTCTTGATCGTTTCTGCATCCAAATGTTTGCTTCTTCTTACCGTTTGACAAATAGTCTTGCAACCACAAATCCTGTCTCCACTTGCACATGCGCCTTCAAGTCATTTCTGACATATGGCGACCCTAAGGTGAACCTATTACAAGGTTTTTTCAGGCTGAGAGTGTGTGACTCTCCCAAGGTCACCCAGTGGGTTTTCATGGTCAAATGGGGAATCAAACCCTGATCTCTGAGTCGTCCAATGCTCAAACCACTACACCACACTGGCACATACACAAATACACACAGATATTTATATCCCACTATGTTTTTTTTTATTATGTTCAGCATAAGTACTATTTTATACCGAATTTCTATTCTTCATCTCTTAATGGTTTTTAAAATGCCTATTGCATTTATTGCTATATTGCTTCTGTAACCCGAGGGTATCCATTAATTTATCTTTGAACACTTTCCATTTACCTCTATTGATTTCTCTTGTTTGATTTTGTCCAGTATTTCCCCTGGTCTTTTCATCTTTTTGTCGCAAAAGTTTCACATCCCAGTATTTTCCTATGGAACGGCCTTCCTTTTGCATTGTTGCCATGGGGTGGTGGGAGGTGCGGCGTGGAACTGATTGACACAGCCGGTATTTTGGGCTCATTTCATGCAAATGCCTCTCGAACTACTTTTTTTCATACATAGGAAAGTGGTTTTGTTGAACTTTCCAGCTTCAAATCAGATTGAGGTGGAATAACATAGCGCTGAATGAGGGCCGTTTCTCGCCCATTTCACCTGCTTTGAAATGAACTGTTTTATTCCAGGGAACATGTGTGTTTCAGGGGTTGTGTCAAATTCTTCTCTGAGAAAGAAAAGCAGAGTGGCTACCATTTTGTTCTCCCAGAAAGCCTTATTCTGAGGTCGTTTCTCATTTTGCAAAAATTCAAAATGTTTCATAATAATAATAAAGAAATGATTTATTTATAGCCTGCCCAATCACATGGAATCAGGGTGGGTTACAACAGTGAAAAATATATCAGAATTACGGTAAAATTCAAAATTAATCCCTTTCCCAACCCCTCATCCTTGTTCTAAAACCACAATATTAAAATAATCATAATATAAAAGCATTAAAATACAATTAGCTAAAAATTGAGGAAAAATTGAGCGGACAGACAGATATCCAAGTGACATTCAGATTTTAAGATTGTATTCATATTCGTATTCATACCAACACAAACAAGACTAGCTCCTTTTGTATTCCCTGTGAACACCATTATAGTGAACAGAAGCTGAATATATACAGAGAAGAACAGATAACAGACACTTTTCCTGAACAGACAACTCATTCTTCCTGCAGTTTAGTTTATTTCGGGGTTGGCCCTTCAAAGAAAGAGTGGTGTTTTGGGAGAGGGGCATATTTGGAGAGCGACAGGAGAGATTTATATGGGCCTAATGAGAACTAAGGGTCATTTAGTTCAATGAGACATACTCTCAAGATTATGTGCGGATGATTCACTGGAGCAATTTGGCGGAACAAGCTGAGGATGACAGTTTCACAAAATGCTTTCCCGTAATTTTGTTGGGTCAATTTCATAAAATTATTGGTCAAATCAGTGCTTCTCTACGGCCCTAATTTGAACTTCTCCTCTGCCATCAAGAATTAGCTCAGAACAATAAGCGAGTAAAATAGAAAAAGTGCTCAAGATGGATGCCTCTGTAGTTATGCTTTTCTTCTTCTCACCACAGATGCCACGAATCTTAGCAGGGAATAATGTCCTTTTCTCACCTTGGATGCTGGAAAATGTAGTTCCAGTCCTTTCCTCACAAAGGAATGGATGCTCAAAGCATCCTTTGCTTCCACCTCCTCCTTTCTTGGCTACGACGTACAGACACTGAAAAGAGGGGATGCAGAAGATGGTTGACAGCCAAGGCCAGCTGGATGAAGGATGTGATGGCAAAGGGGAGGCTTGTTGATCATAAAAAACCTTTATATAAAGGAGCTTCACTGTCAGAAGCTTCATTAACGGAGGCATTCCAGTCTAGATGAAGAACAGATTGATAAATGCAATGGTTTGAAACAGGATTGCTCTTGGATTTTGATAGCAAGTGTACTTACATTTTAATGACTCTACAGGCCAGTATGTAGAGGGATCTTGTAGCACCTTTGAAACTGAAATAAAGAAGTTGGCAGGATAGACTTCAGTCTGCTTCCTCAGATGCATCTGAGGAAGTAGACTGAAGTCTACAAAAGCTCATGCTGCCAACTTCTTTCTTTCAGTGAGTCTCAAAGGTGCTACAAGATCTCTCTGCAGACTGATTCTACAGATTAACGCAGCTATATCTTTGCTTCTACAGACCAGGTTTGGTATCCTCTTAAATCGTTTGTATTTCTCCTGCAGGCTTTTGCATTGTCAGAGTACCTATTTTAATTTCACCTCTGGGTTTTGTATGCATCTTGACTTCCTTCTTGTTGGAGGATGCCTCCTTTTCCCGTTCTGTTCTCTACCTCAGCCCCCTCCTTGACTTTCTGCCTCTGTCATGTTTTATCCCAGCTGAATCTTACTGTCCCTTTGGTTCTGCTTTCTGCACATGTACAGAAACTGAAAAAGGTCAGAGCACATCCCTTCAGCATATCGTTTGATGCATTCTCTTTTCCTAGGCTTCAGAAATAGTGAAATAATCATCCTGTAGCTTTTATTAAATCAGGCCTAGATTTTACAGTGTGCGGTTTAAGCTAGGCAAACTACATAACATTTGCAAAGGGTAAAACTAAATATATTCAAAACTGGGTCCTTTCCCCCACTCTCTGGTTTCACTATGAATGGTGCGTAGTTAATGATCTCTAAAGACTAGACTCTTTTTAATATGAATGCCTAACAGCACCCAGCCGGTACTGTGTTTTTCTAATGTTCCTTGTTAACAAGTTGCAAATTGGAAATAGATCAAAGGATGGATCCTTCCACTCTGGGTCAACCACAAATTCCTTAGAAAAATGCAGAGCCAATGTTCTCTTAATTATACCAATATTCTCAATTGCAAGACTGAGAATGCCGCCAGGTGGTTGATCCACTTTCAAGGAAATTTCCTGGGTTCTAAGTTCTTTATCCCAGTGAAATAACTTTTATTGATTCTCCAATCACATCTAAACAATGATACGGGGATTCAAATTCTGATCTCCAGAGATAGTGGCCAACACTCAAACCATAACACCATGCCGACACTACTTAAATTTTGAGGCGACTCCTTCCTGAAAAGCTCAGGGTGTCTTCAAAATACTTTTTAAAAATGTATTTACTGCACATAACATTTCTGTTTTAAGTTGCCTTGTGTAAGCTGTCCCTAAAAAGTAGCCATTTAAAGCAAAATTATGGGTAAACGATTAACATGAAAACAGGTAGGAGTCTTCCCATTTTGTGCTGCTTTTCATCCTAAGTTTGCTTCTCTCTGGCCATATTAGCAAGCTTGAAAATTAGCTACTGAAATCAAAATCTAAATTCTCGTCTAAACAAGAGTTGAACCATTGAATCAATGGGATTTTCACAAGTGTTGACCTGCCAGTCAGCTCTCTGCTCAGTGGGTCTCTTCTGGTTCGGACCAGCGCTTGGGAATGAAACCCAAATCCGCAGTTTGAAAGCTCTGCTCTCGTAACTCTTCCTGGCTCCTGCCTGTGGTTCAGGTGCTCTGGCAAAGCTACATGCTTCGATGTTCAGTTTTGTGAAGCCAAGTCTGAAAAATATATATGGCCTTTCTAACCGCTCATCTGTGTACGTCCCGGTTCCAAGACAGGCCTCGACAACTCGGCTCCCTCTCAAATCTTGTCAGCTGTAATTTGAGTATCAATGAAACATGGTCCTCTCCTCTGGCACCTCGGAAACAGCAAAGGAGACGAGATGTGACTCACAATGACACATCAACTTAGGAAACAAAAGGAGCAGCCACTTTCCCATTCAGCTGCCACAAATTATCCTGTTTCCTCCCGAGTGAAGAAAAAGACAATGACATATAGGGAGAGGACAGGTTATCTGCAAAAGCATCACTAGCCCCACTGCACACAATTACCGCCATCTGTATGCCAATTAAACTCCAAAGTCGGCAAGTGGATTCGTAGCACGCACAGTTGGCTCTACAAAGACCATTCCAAATCCTCTTTTATTGCCTCTTGCCTTCCTTAGCTATCCAGTTAGTCAGTGCCACCTTTCAACAAGCAATGGATGCTGTCTATCCAGTTTCATATCCCTCCCTGATGCAAACATCCTCGTGCTGCTCATCATCCATTGATCTTGCCCCCTTGTTTTTGCTTCCTCCATCCTTTCGTTGCGGTGGAAATCTGGTGAGTGTCCAAGCTACAGCAGGCATATAAATGGGATGTTTGGCATCAGAGTAGTCTCTGATTTCTGCACAACTCTTTGGAGTTCAAAAGATGGTCAGAGGGCTAGCAGATGTCCATCGCAATCGAGTTCAGCTGCTTCTGTTTTGGGTTTATTTGGCCATCCTCCTCCATGCTTCTCACCATGGAACTTGATGGAGCATTTAACAGTTCTCGCTACAAGCAAAGCCATCCCTGGCATCTCTCGCTGAAATTGATTTTGGAGCCGAGCAGCTGGACTGGGTTTGTAGTAGGCTCCAGAAGAAAGCAAGTCTGGTATGTTGACAAATACTAGTGGAATGAGTTTGAACAGTTGGTGTGTGGTCCTAAAGACTAAGTTGCCTTGGATGCATTGACTCACATAGTTGGACTGTAGGTAGTGAGCCCACTAAGAATTGCTGGAAAGACCTACATGGTTATGCAGTTATTCTGCACTCTTCCCAGTTGGCCAGGAAGCTGTAGTACCAAAAGTAAAATTTCCAGACTTACAAGATCCTTTTGTTATTCACCCATCTGATCTCATATATGGGCAGGACCACAAGCAGAGTTCCAGATGCTGATAGTGGGCATTGACAAGATAATATATTGCTTTTCAGTTTTCTGTAGTTTTCTGCATCCCTTGTGGGTATTAGCCACAGGAACCACCTGAAAATAAAGTTTTCCAGTGTAGCAGTAGTAATTGTTGTCACAGTTGTCATTCCTTCTCCTCACAGCCATATTTGGCTCCTCTTTTCATCTTCTTCTTTCATATTTTCATCTCCATGTATAGAATCACTGTAAACACCTGATGCTGAAGCCCTTAAATCCTCTTTAGAAGCTTCTCAGAAGCATATGGCTGATGGCCATTGTTAAAACCAGAATGTTGGGCAGGATGGACATTTGCTGTCATCCAAAGCAACGTATCTTACATTCAGTAAAAAAGAGGTTGGCCTACTGTTTGGTACTGCAGTAGCAATTGAATGTAGGTCTAATTGCATGCTACCTTCAATATCACCCGTCTGTCTCTAGACCATATGGATCTACTTTTGATTTCTTCATTAGCTTTTTATGGATGATTTCCTCAGTATATGTGCGAGAGATAGTAAGGGAGGATATGATGTAGTGTGTGACACAGAGGTATGTAGCCCTTCAATGCTACAAAGTGTAACCACTTGGGATTCTAACCACCATTCTCCAATTGACTCTTCCTATGGGTCAACTTTTCTTCATTAGGATATAGTTCCTCTTACCAAATAAAAGCACATGGACTTACTCAAAATACTAAGTCAGTAAGGTCCACTGGAGGGATGGGGTACCATGTCTCCATTTGTGCTATCTTTCATCTTGTGTTCCATGCCTTCTGTGTTCAGTGCCAAAATAAAAGAGAATTATGTTGTTTGAATGCATGTTTGGAGCCTCCGCTCACTCCCACTGTCCTCCCGCTCTGTCTCTAAGCATTTGTTGTAGGAGAAGACATTGGACAGATACATTTCAGGCTGGCCTTGCCTTGTCAAAATCAGTTTCAGCTGTGTATACTTTTCTTTGGTATCTGTCACATTTTCACAGCCCATCAATATTCGCCAGGAAGATGAAACTGCTCCGGTATCTCGTTCTTTTAAAGAACGAAATGTGAAACAAATTTCATGGTGGATTATCACTCAGAAGGCCTTTTCCATTCATCACATAGTCAGTAATTTCTCAGATAATGTACTGCATCAGTCCTGAAGGATAGGGGAGATGTTATAAAGCTCAGCTGGTAACCCCTAAAAGAAGCAAATTACATTGTTTTGCCTGCAAATAAATAAGTAATTAGGATGCACTAATAGTCTTGGCTCTTTTCCCACAGTGGAAACGACCCAGCCAACCTTCTATTTTTTGTGTGTGTCACTATGAATTCAGGATATCAAATTGCATACCGCTTGGCAACCAGCAACCCAAACAAGTTCACCACAGTGGAAGTTGGCTCCACAGTCAGGCAGTTTGTGGCCACAGATCTTCTCCCAGAATCGGCATATATCTTCCGAGCGTCGGCCAAGACTCGCCAGGGCTGGGGTGAGCCCTTGGAAGCTACAGTCATCACTACAGAAAAGAGAGGTAATGTCTGCAGCTGGCCTGCAACTCTGCTTTCTCAAGAGTAATCCATGTCACCAGTTTTTTACTCAGTTTAGCTTAAGATTTTTGATGCTATTTGCTAGTAATGTTCATGTTAGGGATGGGGTGTTTGTGAATGAAGGGCTTATCTATTCCAAGGATCTGGTGTGAAGTGGAAGTAAGGGATGTTTCCCAGGGTCTTTTCAGTCTGTACCTGCTGCCTGTCTTTTGCAAGATACAGTGACCCTGTTCTTTTCTTGGCCATCCTACCATGGGTCAAACTTTGGGTTGACATTGAATGACAGGAACAGGATTAGTAAGATCACTGTTGCTTAAGACGTTTAATATTACCTGGTCATGCTGGTTGGGGGATTTAGTGAGCTGTGGTCCAAAAACTGGCTTTTGCTAGCTTTTGAGTGTAAGAATAATCCTGTGGAAAATGCTTCTACATCAAAATTTGGGAAGCCAGATTTAGCTGCTCCCAATTGAAAATCTGCCATGGCAATGACGAACAGCAATAATCCCATTCTGTTGCTGGTCTTCCAATACTGAACCTCCCAAGCCATCTATCCTAAATGCATCTATGGCCCCATTCCCACTTACAGATAAATTGGTGTGAGATCTGAATTGATGGATCAATTGGACAGTGGAGCATGGTTCCCACTACATCTACCCCGATCACATTTTCCCCTCCAAAATAACCCACTTGTGGTTCCTATTCACCAATGAATTGATTCAAAATGATTTGGATCCAGCTGGCCAAAGGGGAAATTGGAATCGATTCCGATCCACTTGTGGTTCACACTTGCATGAAATCGATTTATCAAAAAAGAAGCAGAGGAAATCAGTGTCAAAAAGACATGGATTAAATGGTTCTAGAGCATGGCTCCTCTCTCAGAATTGCTTCAGCAATTTGGATTAAGTGGGAACCAGGGTTGTTTGAACTAGTTCAAACCGATTCACGATCCAATTTAAAAGGTAGTGGGAATGAGGCCTATATCTCACATAATTAATAGCTATATTTGAAACCCAAAGTTGCAAAACAGATCCAGTTTGAGATGAAAAAGTCTAGAAACTGAGCTGGTGGGCATTAAACATGAACAGCCGGGGTATTGGTTCACATTTCTGGCTCAGTTCTAGTCTCAACTGAAGTGTGAATGCAGGTGCTCATGGGTATCTGTTGTGTAATCCTTAAAATCCTGAGAATCCCATGTCTCTATGAATTCCGAGGAAAATTAACAGCGGAAGCTGTAGTATGTCATGTTTTGTCCGTCATGCATTGTACTTTTTCATGGTGCCCTAGTTCCCAAAGCAGTTAAACATTCCAGAGCTAATTTTTAGAGGGTTGACTTATTTGCAAGCTGAGAGTCCTAGAGATTTATGATCCTTTCTGTAATAAATGGTTTGTTTACAAATGTACAACGAACAGATGGGAACTGAACCCACTCGCAAGCAATACTGACAGCGTGGCCAACAACAATATAATATGGTGGGGAGGGATGTGTATCTCAAAACATACACGCCACAAGTTGGATCACGTCCTGATCCTAAATCATTCTTCTGCCACATGTGCCCCGCATCCAAACACCTCTGCCATTAGAGTGGCCTGAAAGGCAAAGAAAGATATTTCTGTAGAGGAGGGGATTTCAGCAGGGCTTGCGCCTTGCCATCCTACCTTCAATCTTGGTAAAAGACCATGGCATTTCAGAATTTTATAATTGTACACAACTGTTTGGCATCTAGTAGCGACTAGTTCTTTTTAAGCACTTCCGTGGATGTTTTTTCCCCACCCACCTACTTCCAAATATACATTCTCTAGGAACAAGAATGTGGGTTGTCTGAAAAAACACTTTCCTCCCTAGTTATAATAAAGCCTATTAACAAGATTACTCAGGAGATACTGCTGGGCATATAATAGCTGCATCTTAGAATTCCTTCCTTCTGCTGCAATAATAATAGGCTATATTATTGTTAAGTATTTAAGGGTACTTTGAATATAAGACTAATCATATAAAGAACAACTTGCCCATCCCACAGATGCCTGTGGATCCTACTTACTGCTGAGAAGTGAATATCAAACATGGGCAAAACTAGAATCAGTACTAGTCAAAGGATTACTGCCCCTTAGAAGGCAATGTTTAGTAAGGTGAAACAGGTGACAAGAAATCCCAGTAGGCATTTTCCTTGCCTTGTTCCACATTATTGGTTGATGCAGTGGTTAGAGAAGTGTCTTGTGTGATAACATCATTTCTTGTGTCATTTTCCCCTTATGGAGAAAGAAGGGGACACTGGATATCCCAATCCCATGATCCGTGTCACATCCCTTCCTTCCCGAGATTGGCTTTGTCGAAGACGCACTTGGGAGTGAGCCACTCAAATGTAAATTTCATTCACACTGAATGAGAATTGGGCACCTCAATAATCCTTTAAGCTCCTTTAGAAGCCTATGTGTCAAACGGGTATGTAGAAAATACAAAGCTTGTCCTGAGCTCCTTATTGCCAGGTGCACTTGTTACAACCAAAGAATCTCTGCATTTCTATAATCCTTGGGATTTTCATGTTACGGCGATGCCCCGTAGGCTTTTGATACAAGTTGGCCCAGAAGGGAGTGGTGAGATTCTTCACTGCAATGCCTGCTAACAAGAAACGGCTTTCCTAGCGTTCATCCATTCAGAGAGAAGGGTCAGTAGAGAACATACCCATTGGAGAAGTAGGAAAGGCCATAAATAGCTCAATGGTGAACCATGCACAGAAGATTGCCCCTTTGGTTCTGAGCACTGCTTTCCCAAAAAATTATCTTTGCTTTTTAAAAGCATTTCTGTATTTCCCTTCTTCAGATGACGACAACCGATTCAATTTCTGTTTACAATTTAAATAATTATTGAAAATCCGCAGCGAGCAAATCAATTCAATTAGCATCAACAGTGCTAAAAGCAACAACAATAAAAGGCAGCCTTTTAAAAAAAAATCAATTACAATTTTAATTACAAGATCAGGCTGAGAAATTATCCAGATTAAAATACCTGGATATAAAGGCGTGTCTTAACCTAGCATGAAAAGATTGTAAATTAGACACTAGGCATAGCCTTTTAAGACAGATCTTCCACACCCAAGAGGCCACCACCAAGCAGGCGTTTTCTTTTGTTGCATTGCACATTTGCAATAAGGGAGGCATCTACAGTGAAGCCTCACGGAATGAGAGTAAGCCATGGGCAAACTGGTATGTTTCTTCACATTTTTGGGTTACAGGCCATTGGGAGTTTTAAAAATAAGTGCCACTGTATTGGATTGAACTCAGAAGTAAAAAAAAAAAGGGGCTACTGGTGAAGTTCTTGGAAGGACATTATCGCACCAGCTTCATGCCTCATGGCAATCGCATCTTAGAAGGAAATAGGAATGTACTGCTTTGAAAATATTTCTTCCTGCACCTCTCTTCTTTCACATGGTTACACGACTTGGAAACCTCCTTCCCTGGGTGTGATAAGCTTTTTCATTTCAATTCCCACATTAAAGGATGGGCACGATGCCGTCTGATAAAGACCGGTCAAAGACACTTTCTCCTGTTAAAATTCCACTTTTTAGCCTGGTATGGAAAAGTCCCAAGACTAGAATTTGTGTTGATTCACTCTGGCAGTTCAAGATTCCTCAGAGTCTGGCAGTCAAATTTTGTAGTAACTGGAGTTTCGGCATCAGTGGTGTGGGAAGCTCCGCATAGAGCACATTAAAGTAATTCATCCGGGATATTACTGAACCGTGTTTCACTCTGACAAGGTAACTCACATTTGGGAACTCAAGATGCAAGGAAGTCTTGTGTTTCAGAATCAAACTAGACAATGTTCTTAGAAGAGTTGCTCTATCCAGTTTTCAGAGACATAGCTGAGTTGGTCTGGAATATCGGCATGCAAAGGGATTTTGCAGCACCTTTGAGACTAACTGTGCGAAAGAAGTTGTAGCATGAGCTTTTGTAGAGTCAGTCTACTTCCTCAGATTCGCAAAGTGAACATGTGAGGAAGCAGAGTCAAATCTACAAAATCTCACACTTCAACTTGTCTCACACAATCTCAAAGCTGCTATAAGATCCCTTTTCATTCAGTCAAGTTTGTCATAGCATGGCTTTCACCCCTTGCATTTAGTATGCTTTGCGACTGATCACTTGAAGATGAGCATTGGTTTAATTTGCAAGTCCGATTCCTGAGGCATGTATCTCTCAGGAAATCCCACTGTGAGAGGAAACACAAAGTAATAGCAGTGAAAACACATTTCTCTTTGACATCGCATTTGACCCTGAGGTCTTTGAAGGCTACTGCTAAACAAATGCTAGACTGCAAGAACCAATATGCAAACCAGGACTAAAGAGAGGAGGACTGGCAGGCAAAATCATCAGTCAGCAGAGCATAGGACGGAGACCACTGGTAATAATAATAATAATAATACCCCACCTCTCCATTAAGATCGAGGAGACGGCTAAGATTAAAACATTAAAATACAATATAATACAATGTCCCAGAAACCACCCACCCACCATAACCAATAAATCATAATTGTAAATAATAACAATAAAACAATACCATTGAAATTATTAAAACAGACAAGACAGGTTTGTCAATGGGGGCGACTGAGATGCTAATATGGGAATTCCTGTCGAAAGAGATCTGTCTTGATCACCTTTTTAAAGCTGTCAAGATTGGTAATATGACGGATCTCCTTCTGGTAGAGCTTGGACAGTCATACATTAAAAATAAATGCTGGTTTCTTAACAGACCAGAGAGTAGCTTTAATGTCTTGCCTATTGTCCATGCCCTATGCCAGTTCTCATGAGCCTGCAGTATAAGACAGCTTCATGCATTCCCATAGCAGCTTTTTCTGCACATGGATGCTCTGCTGGGTCACAGGGCTCTATCTGGCTTCTTTGCCAGATGTAATTGCTCTTGGAATTGTCTAAACTCCAGAGAACTAAAGGGAGCAGTCTCCTATATACAGTCAGGAAGACCTTTGAAATCATTAGGAAGAAACAGACTAAAACTCTGTTGCAGGGGAAAGAGCAAAGATGAGATTCCTCCTGATTCAAGTGCAGGCATCAGAGGAAAGCATCCAATCCCTTCCACCCGCAGACCCTTGCTTCTTCCAGCAGAATGACCCCAAGCATTTAGTGCCAAACCTTTGCGTCCTTCCATGCAACTCCACACTGTTAGTGTTGAGGGTTCTGCAAAGCTAATAGCTTCCCATTCTTTACCATTGAGGCCTGCTGAGAGATGCCGAGCCATAAAGCAAATGTTTTTCCAAGACGCAGGAGAGGGGGACATAGGGAGAGAAACCCCCAACGCAGGCCGTTCTTTGTAGAAAGCTGTGGGCGGCTCAGGCAGCCAGAGGTGAGTATTTACAGAAACAGGTGCTGATGGAGTCGAATCGAATGCGTCTCTCAAAGGCAAGAGACTGCGGTGCCGCCAATCAATGCTTGCTTTATTACATGCCACACATTTTAATCAGAATCGATAATCTCCATGATAAACAATTAAACAATTATTCCTCACTCTATTGAGTTTTTCTATTAAAATCGATGGGTGCTGAGAGAGGGCACCAGGTGAAAGTTCTGTATTCAGGCACTGGCGTACCTGCATTCTCTTTTGTATTGCATTCAAAAAGGTTAACCATTTGCTGGCCTCAAAGCTTTTCTTCCTTGGCCCAGACACTCAACAATTTATTTTGTCCTGATGATTCCAGATGATGGGAGCCCAAGAAGAGAGATGTCAGATAGACTGCCTTGGCCCTAAAATAGTGCATGTTAACAATATGGGAATAAAAAGTAGTGTATTCAGCCATACATTGACTTGGAGGCACGTTCACACACAGTCATGTGAGAAGGTTGCAGAAGCAGTTGTTTTCCTAGGAGGATATGGGGCAAGAAGGCAAGAAGTCAGTCAAGCTCAGGATTGCCCAACTTGAATAAGTCAAGGTCTTATGAGAATGTCCCTCTAGGCATCTGATTTCATCTTTTAAATCTTGATAGGTCAGATTTTAAACTTGGAATGCTGCAGGGAGATCTCAGCAATAGATGCCCTTGCTTGGATCATTTGCAGAGTTCCCCTCTGTCGTTGTCCCTGTTTCTTACCATGTTTCTCAAAGAGTCACCATGCTTACCTGGAGATACAGAGAGGGAGAAGTGTAGTACTGGGCTTTCCAATGACTTCCCAACTTAGGCATTGTCTATATGGGTGACTTACCCTGAGTTCCCTCGAGGCTCCTTGCATCATGTTTACACGGTGCGGGGTCAAAACCATGGATCAGGTCCAGACTGTTTTCCCGACACCACACCTCATTTGGAGTATCTTCCCCCTGTCCCACATTTAAATAGTTTACCATTTGCTGTGAAGTTTTGGCAGGTTTTCAGTGACAATAGCAATTGCTATCACAGTTCCCGTGAGTTGCCCCTATAAGTTGCTCTGAGGTCGTAACAAGGTGCCTGGCATCAATAGCATGGCTGGGCACCTTATTCTGACCTCAGCAGTGGGACAGGGTGGAATTGCATGGAAAGTTAACATCGTTGCTGGGGAAAATAGCCAAAAACGTTCAAATTAAAGAGCAGGTTTGGAGCCAGACAACTCAAGGAGCAGCCTGGAGTAATAATAATAATTATTATTATTATTATTATTAACATATGCCGCCCAATCACGGGGAATCCAGACGGCTTACAACAGAGGGAAATACAAAGCAATGACAATACAAATGAAATAAAAACAAATGTAACATAGCAATATATTAAACAATAAAAATAAAATAAAATAACAATTTTATTCTGGCAAGTGGAGATGAGCTCTTAGTTGACATGAATAAAAGGATAGAGAACACACCACCAACAGTGGCCTGAACTCTTGCAGAGAAAGGAAAGATAAAAATCGCTATAATAATAAAAGAGAACATCTGCATATATGCCTGTAGCAGCTATAACTCTCTGGGACTTTATGGTAGATGCCACAAAATTAGGCTGCGTTTTTTTTATGTCACCCAAGTTCCGGCGCCAGTTTAAAGTCAAAATTTAAAATGGTGGGCTTCCTAAAATTAAAAAGTGGGCGCTACCATGATTCATCAGAACTTTAAAAAAATGCTAGAAAACAAGAGATATACTGATGCTAAGATTCCCGAGGCTTAAAAGTACTGTTATATGGAGAGGGGAGTATGCATATTAGACATATCAAAGGGATATGTGTTTTATAGTCTATCACCTAGGCTTTCAATCTGCAGAATTTTAGCTTTGAAAAGCAAGGAATTTTGTTTTCTCCTTTCCCCCTTCTTCATGCCTCTTCTTTTCTCCAGCCTTGGTACCTTTGGAACATTGAAGTTACCTTTCCATACTTAGAGAGCACCCAATGGATTAAACAGAACAGTGGATTTGGACAACAGCAAAGAACAGTGCATAGTGCAAGCTCCTAAGCGGATAACAATCCACACTGGCTGGAAAAAAGGGACAGAATAAAACAAAGAAATTGCTGTCTCATACATACCGGTTCAAGTCAGGGTTCAGGACCTTCTTGGGCAAAGCTTGCTTCGTCTCTTAGATTGCTAGCCTCAGCCAGTATTGATTCCCTTCTGAATGGAAACGGCAAGTGTTCCCCTAACCTTGGCAGCATTTAAAACGCAGCAGTTGCAAAGCCTGTTTTCTTGCTTTTCAGCTCCATAAAGGGAAAGGGGCACTTTAATACCCAGGAAAGCAAAAGATTGTTCTGGATGGAGCAAAAATAGCCTTTTCTTTTGCGGTGGTTTGGCATCAATATGCAAGAATAGTAGGGCTGAGCAGATTACTAGATTTGGAGGTGTTCTATCGATGTCTTAAGGTTTAACTAGCTCCAATAATCCAGTAGGGAGTAATCAAGAGTTTCTGTTTAATTTCAGAGCGGCCAGCCCCTCCGAGGGAACTGAGAGTCCCCCAGTCTGAAGTGACATCTCGGAGTTTGCAGCTGCACTGGGTTCCTGGGAGTGATGGGTCTTCACCAATACGTTACTTCACCGTGCAAATGAAAGAGCTGCCAGATGGCGACTGGAAAACGTATTCGTCATCCATCAGCCATGAAGCTAGCTCCTGTACAATTGACAGGTACCCACACAGAGCCTCACAGCTGGAGATGGCAGAAAGCTCAACTTACCTTGACACAGATCGCATTCTCCTAGCCTCAAAGCACCAAAGAGACTCTTCTTTCAGTGTAGAGAAGAAGAAAAACAAAGGCAGGGTTTCAAAGTTCCCTTGGAGATCTATGCACTCAGCTCATGACTCAGAGGGTGAATTTGATCCGTTGACTGAAACACTTTCCATCTAGCTTTTCAAGAGTAGACATATTAAAATCTAATGCTGAGCTTTGTGGTTTTGGGTAGTCATCCAGGATAATCTAAACATCCTATTAGGGTACCAATTAATATTTATTTATTTCATTTATTTATAGAATATATCCCCTACTTATCTCTTGAGGTGGGGCCGAAGGTGGATTACACGTATAAGCTTCTAGAAAATTGCCACTGAATAGTGCAGTGGTTTCCAAACTTTGGTCCTCCAGATGTTTTCTGCTCCCAGAATCCCTAACCTTTGGCCAAACTGGCTGGGGCATCTGGGAGCTGAAGTCCAAAACACCTGGAGGACCAAAGATTAGAAACCACTGGTACGGAGGATTGACTAGGACTCCAGGACACCAGGGTTCAAATCCCGACTCAGCCATGAAAACCCAGTCCATGATACTGGACAAGTCATACTCTTTCAGCCTTAGATGAAGGCAATGGCAAGCTTCCTTTGAAGAAATCTTGCCAAGAAACCTAGAAGAGTGTCACTGTAACCCACAGTACATAATAAGGTTTTAGTCCCGATATAAATTCTTTAGTTGTTACCACTTCACTTTGAATTACCTGTAGATAATGCTGCTTGACAGTTCATGCAGGTGTATTTCATATCTGGCATGCTTTGGACCACTGTGGACTTGAGCACTTCTCACATCAGATTTGCTCGTCTGTATAGAATGAGTCCTGTATCAAATTCAAGCTCTAAATGTTCACACTTGTGATAGTGGAGAGAGTCCTGTATAGACAGGGCCAAATTCAAGCTTTGAATGCTCAAAACTGTGATAGTGGATAGAGTGTGAGTCCTGGACAGCGATCTGGACCAGGTGCCGGAGTAGATCTCAACCATTTATGGTGTTACCTTCAGACACCATAAATGGTGTTATTTGTGATGTTATTTTGCATCTTAACAAATCTCACCGAGTTATAACGATAAAATATGCTAATCCATTTCCCCCGTATTTTTACTTGAAAATAGTATTATTCCTCGTTAAAAGAGGAAAGGAAAAAAATAATGGAAGGAATCAATAATTAAAACGTTGTCTCATACACAGAGAGCAAGCGTTGGGTAATTAGGGTACAGTTAAGGTCCTATTCATCAGTAATGTTGCTGCCATGCTGAACAAAAAGCAATAAAATGGGGAGACGCTGTATGGAGGAAGTTCTAATTAACATTGCACATGACCTTATTTAATTAAGCTTTATTTCTTAGTGAAGGTTTTGTGAAGGGATCTTGACCAGGGAGAGGGCTACTGCTGGAAAATGCGGCTTCGTATTGTGGCACGTTAGAAGGACTGTTTCAATTCCCCTTCCATCCATGTAGAGAAAAGTAGTATGTGGAAAGCAGTATTTGGCCTTGCAAAAAAAGCTAGGGATCATGGAAAAAGTATTTCTGATACTGCAATGAAAGAACAATATTCTAATACATCTATAGGGAGGCAGGAGTTTCTTGGGGCTCATTCCCACTACCTTTTAAACCAGATCACAAATTGGTTTGAACCGGTTTAAATGACCATGGTTCACACCATGGGGGCCCCCGCGCTAGACCCGTTTACCCCGCATCTTTTTGACGCTGATTTTTTCCACCTTTTTATGGATAAATCAATTCCGTGTTTAAGTGTGAAGCAGATGTGGATCGGAATCGATTTCAATTTGCCCTTTGGCCGGCTGGAGCGGGTCCATTTTGAATGGATTCATTTGTCAATGTGAACCACAAGTGGGTTATTTTATTTTATTTTGCAGCAAGAAAATGCAATCAGGGCAAATGTAGTGTGAATCCCGCTCCGCTGCCGAACTGATCCATCAATTCAGATCACAAAGCGATGATTTTGTAAGTGGGAATGTGGCCTAGGAAGGCCATACTTTGCCACAGTGGGCATGTAGTTTGATGCCTGTCTGTATAAATCCCTCCCTCCCTCCTTCATTCCAGTGTTGCAGAAGCGAAGCAGCACAGACTTTCAGCTCTTCTCGGTGGGGACTTCCTTTTGTCAGAAGGGAGGGCATGATTTTAACCCCAGACAAATTGTTCTCCAATTGTTTTCGCATAAGTTAATTGACAAGCTACCCTTTTTTCTATTGCTGAGCTCTCCAGCAATCCAGGAGAATCCAAAATCCATGTGAAGTCCCTTTCTTTCTTTCTTTCTTTCTTTCTTTCTTTCTTTCCTTTCAGTGATTTGTTGAAATTCATTCCCATCCGTGCATTGAGATTCTGTCTCTGTGAGTCCTTTGTCTTGTTTTCAAATGAAATGAGGGCAATTTTATCTGTATTGCCATGCCGAGGAATGAAGAGATAACATCACCCTGTTTAAGCAGCAGCATCCATCCTTCATCAGATTCTGCTGGAACTAAGATTCTTGTGCTAAAGCCACCCTCTACCTCTATGGACTTTCCATTTGCTGCTCCTTCTTTGCCATCAACGCACCCTACACCCTTCTGATAGCCATCCAGATTGGTTTACTTTTGGCAGGGAGGGGGTTGGAATTGGTATGGAAAAAGACTGGATGATAAAAATGTAGACTTTTGGTTGAATCATCAGACAATTTGATTTAGTTTTTATAATCTGCAGGTGGAGCGCCTATCTTCTTCTTAGGATAATTTCCTCAAGCAAAGTGGGATGCAGGGAGTAAAGGAGGATGAATCGGTGTCTTTAATGCCTATTTCATTTCCATTTTAATCTTCCTGCGATTCTCTTCCTCTTCTTGATGCCTCCCAATACTAGTCCTTGATTCTTTCAAAAAGAGTTTTCCTCGCAATAGGCATTGCCCAGTCTGTTTGTTGTTGGTAACGTTAACTGCCATCAAGTTCAACTTATTGTGACCATGTGAATGAGAGTCTGCCAAGTCTGTCATGGCTTCCTTGACTGAGTCTATCCATCTGGAATGTGGTCTTCCTCTTCTCCTCCTGCCTTCTATCTTTCTAAACATTATTCTCTTTTGTAGTGAGTCATGTCTTCTCTGATGTGGCCCAAGTACAATGGTTTCAGTTTAGTATTGTGGCTTTGAGGGAGAGTTCAGGTTTGGTTTGCTGTAGGACCCATTTATTTCTCTTTTAAGCAGTCCATGGTACCTGTAAAACTGTTGTCTCCGTCACCTTTCAAATGAGTTGATTTTTTTTTTCCTATCCGCTTTCTTCACTGTCCACCTTTCACAAGCATACATAGAAATGGAAAAGATGATGGCATGGACAACCCTAACTTTGGTATTTAAGGATGTATCTTTATGCTTCAGGATCTTGTCTAGTTCCTTCATAGCTGTTCTTCCAAATCCTAGTCTTCTGATTTCTCGACTGCAGTCTCTATTCTGATTAATGACTGAGCCAAGGGATGGAAAACCTTGAAGTTATTTCAGAGTCTTCATTGTCTCCTTATCCACGGATTTTTTTATCCACGTATTCAAGCATCCACGGCTTGAAAATATTTTTTAAAAAGTATAAATTCCATATAGCACACCTTGATGTTGCCATTTTATATAAGGAACACCATTTTGCTATGCCATTGTCTTTAATGGTACTTGAGCATCCACAGATTTTGTTATTCATCCTGGATCCTGGAACCAGACCCCAACAGATAACAAGGACCCACTGTCTATGCAAATATTCCAAAATCTGGAACACTGCGAAACCCAAAACACTTCTGGTTCCAAGCATGTTGCATATATGGGAGACATAGCCTGTAATTGAGTTGCAACTCCCCAAATTCCTTTTTACTTGCTGTGCTGGCTAAGGCTTCTTGAAATGCAGTTCAATGGCATCTGGAGGGCTGTAAAAATCCTACCCCGTCTCTCCAATGTTTATATGTGAGAAGCCAGGCCCTGTTCTCTGGGATCAATGCAGCTGTCACTACCTAATACCAAAAACCGAGGATCACATTTACCACCCCTTTCCGGAGAGTATTTTTCCTGTGGGGATGCTTAAGAGCCGTTTTATATGCTGTCCATCAGACAGCGTTTTATCCCTCTGTGATTAATCAGCCCATTCCCCAGCAGTTGTATCTGTCCTGCTAGTTGGCTGTATAGGACCGAAGGACCTGGACTGGCTTTAACCAATTAATTAGCTAAGCTTATTATGTGCGACTCTGAACTCCTGCAGACCTTGTTAGCGACTCAAAAGGGAGCCTCCCGTCGGCAATGCTGGAAGCTCCGCCGAAGTCACCGCAGCTGGAAGTCAGCCTTTGCATATCTTAAAGTCACTGAGTACACAGAAAACCTGCAGGGAATCCCCTGTCACTGTCTTGTGTTAAATAACCTGAGCAACAGTATTAGTTGGGAATGCAACAGCAATGAAAAATAGCATCCCCGCAGCAGTGTCTAGTGGATTAACTGGAAAGCCTGTGGCTGAAAAGGCCATCTTGGCTGTCCTTCTGGGGCTGGTTGCCCTTGGATAAGTCTGGGGACATCTCCTAAATAGGTGAGAATAGGAGGTGATATTTGACCACTCATTAGGTATTGTGCAGATTTATTGAAACATGAATATGCATCACTTTAGAAGATGGGAATCCTATCAGTGGTTATCATCCTGTTAATGGTATACACAGAGTTAAGTTGTGCTATGCATGTAGAAAGATTTTTTGGACAAAATACAATGGTCATATCCAGCAGAGCTGCAGACGTGGGGCCATTGTGTGTGTGTGGTAACGCATTAAACAGAGTAGCATAGGAATGTGCATTACCTCTGTGCATTGCCTTTGCACGTTGCACAGTGGGTTGCCAGCCATGTGCATTGACCATACATTTTGCTGTGTTTGTTTAATTTAATTTAATTTAGATCCCACTTTCCTCTTGAATGGAATGCAAAGCAGCTTACAGCATAAATTTAAAAAGGATGAAATACAAATATTCTTAAAAGCATTAAATAGTACATTCAATCAAAACACGATTTTTTTAAAAAAAAATTAAATTTAAAACAAGGAAAACAATGAACATACACAATGCATAGTAAAGTGGCATAGCCAGTTACACATCAGTCCAGGCTGGTCATCCAAGGCCTGTTTAAATGAAGAAGGTCTAGCAGGCACAAGCAGAGCAGAAGAGACCATTGGTTGACTTGTGAAACTGTTTCTCATTAATGTTTAACTGAAGATGTGGTGCTGAAGATGACCTCCCAGCTTTCTTTGCATTGCCGTCCTGCTTAGTAATTCAGTCATGAGCAGCGTCTTTCTTGAGAGTTGTGCAGAGGTCTTTTTCGGAATAAGAGGGACGGTGAGGTGAAGGATGGGGGAGAAAACATGAATCTTCTTAGTGCTTCTGAGTTAAATGTGGCTCCAGCACAAAGTGAGACATCTTGGTTCCTATGAGCTGTGCTTAGAATGTCTTTGGTGGTTTGTGAGGAGGCCAGCAAGAGACAAATGGGAAAAGAGAGCGAGGGAGAAAGAATTTATCCCTGTTTTGGTACACTATTCCACCTTGCAGGCTGAATCCGTTCACTTCCTACAAGCTGCGTCTGAAAGCAACCAACGATATTGGAGACAGCGATTTTGGTGCGGAGACGGAAGCAGTCACTACGCTTCAGGATGGTAAGAGGCACAGCAGCCAAATAGTCAGCCTGGAATAGGAACGAAGAATGGCTATGTCTATTTAACACCGAGAATGCATACCCTAATTCATGCTAGGAATATAATTCTTACTAATTTCATTCTCAAAGGAGGTAACGAATAATTGTAGCAAATTTATTCCTACTGTGGTATGGTTAGTCTTCGAGAATTGCACACTTTTGAAGACTGTTCGCAATTCAGTACAACTTCTGTGCAAAATTCACAACTGATGTGTGGTGTGTTGTCGGGCGGGTGTGTTTGTGACACACCCAGGCTTTTCTCCATAGGAGATGGCATTCTGTGTAGAAAATACTATCCCTGCAAAGAAATGTTATTTTCTGTACAGAAAGTTCTATTGCCTATGCTGAAAATGCTGTATTTGGGAACTTACACTGCATAAAATTCAGACCTTTTGGGTGCAGAAACCAGCATTTGCTCTGCAAAATATTTTGCAGATTTTGCACAGAATAAGTCTCAAACTATGCAGTTTCTCATCAGTCCAAGATTGGACTGATTGGCATTTTCAGACATTTGAGACAAACATTTTTCAACCAATTCCTCAATATTTTTTTTTAATTTCTTCCATTCCTATTTAATTCATTCCTAATATCCCTTGCTGGAATTCGAGAACAGGAATATCCAGACATCAAATCCTGGGTTTTGGAAATATGAGCTGCATCTGAAGTTTAGCCTCTTCAGAAGTCCAGTTATCCTGCAGTGCCTCCAGATAATGAATCTTGCTGTCAAACGCCCCCAAACTAAATTATACTCAGCTTGATTGTCTTCCAGGTTCTGTGCTAACTAACCATTATCTTTCCTGAAATTGAATAATTTACCAAGGTGCATTAAAAATGAATGTCGAAGTGAGCGTGTGTTTGGAGAACTTTATTCAATTGCTTTCTCTCCAAATCCACTTCTGTGCTGCACAAGTGCTAAATTGTTGAATGAGGGAGAGAGGGCAGGGGCAGAGGGGGCGCATGTCCAGCAAGCATAAAACATTTTAGCCGGCTAGTTGGTATAGGGGGGAAGCAATTTACCATTGCAAAGTGCATTTTGTGTCACGGCTATCTTCGAGTGCTTTTGTTCCAGGTCAGGGAAGACAATAACGGAGCAAAATAATTGCTTCAGTGTACTCTTATACATCCACAACCTTTCTTAATCAGGGCTGGGTGGATAGAGAGTGAGCCACATCCAAGCTGGGCAGGCAGAAATAGATGCATCGCTACAGCGCAATTCTCCGGGGGTTGTGTGGGGACAAGGCGAACTAGCCCTTAGGTTCATTGAGCAAAAGAGCACTAACAAACCAGCTAGCGGGTCAGCGGAGAAGCCAGTAGAGTAGTCCAAGAAGAGCCCAAACTTTACTTACAAGACAGATTGATTACATTGGGAGTGGCCAAACCAAACTCTGATACATACAGTTGCATCTGATGTGATACAAAATGAGGATGCATGCCCAGAACCTTTAGCAAGTGCAAGATTTTACAGGGAGAGGGGCTCAAAATGTGAATTTGCTCCATTCAGGAATTGCGGCTCCACTCCAGGTACTGCTCAATTCCTCTAAATGTGAGCCAAACTCGAAATGTGGTTCACACACCACTTTTACTTTTGTGTGATGCTCCACAAATGAATAGGCCCCTGGATGAATGGAATATGGCACATAACAAGTAGCCCAGCAGGCTTACCCCTAGGGCTTCTTTGTATTCATAAGTCTATTTCTGTTCTCCCCATTCCTCAAATGGAAGTCTGTTTTACTTGGGAACAGCAAGATAGGGGAATTTCAGGTAAGGATAGGCTGTGCTTTGCTCATTTGGCCATTTTGCAACTTGCTGGTAGAGTTTGCATTCATAAATCATCCAGAGAGTGTGCAAGAGGTTAAAAGCACTTTTTAATGCCGTGTGTGAAAACATTAGCATATGTTGTTTGGTGTTGTATTGCAATCCAGGCACATCAAATCCACTTAAAAGCACAGAGCTTGCATTGATTCCACCTTGTGTTGCAGGGCTGGGGGACATTCCTGCAAATCGGCCATTAGTGTTGTACTGAACGGTGGAATCCCACTTTTATCGGAGATAAAAAAAAAAAATTCTCATTCTTACCTGGGCATATCAATTTGGCGGCAGTCCAAACAACTATGCAAATAGCCCTCTTTAACTGTCAGTCAAGCCCCAGGGAACTGGCTCCAGATGGAGTTTGGAAAGCAGTTTGTTACACTGTATGGCAGCTAGAGATGGGGGGGGGTGTTAGTTGCTCGCATGCAAAACCCAAAAGGGCCAAAAGCGGGGGATCCATACCATTGCCCCATTAGCTCTTGGATGTGCTCTTTGAATCCCAGTCTTATCTTTAAGGTGCCACTCTTTGCCTCGTCTCTTTTTTCTTGTTTGTTTGTTTGTTGCTGCAGACTAGCACAACAAATATTCTCAAACTCCTTCCCGTGAATTTTAAGTCCTTCCCGATCCCCTCTCTCCCTGCACAGACTTGGGCTGAGCTTTAGAGACCCCGGAACACCCTCTGGCCTCCGTACAACAAAAGCGATTAACAGCAAAAGCTTCTCACCTCCTCAGCAAACTTGGAGGATTTATTTTGCTGAGCAGAAACCGATGCTGCTAGTGGAGCGTTTTAGCGTGGAGAGCTGGGAGCACTTGATAAGCTTCCTCGGCTTTGTCCCCGATACATTCTGTGCATTTGCTGCATAGGTAGGATAGACGCTGAAAGCAGGCTTAGGTGGCTGGCCCTCTGAAAGCCGTGGGGAGGACAGATGCTCACCTGCTCCTCTGCCACTGGACAGCAGTGCTGCAGAGCTGTGCCACATCAGCAATGCATAGAAGGAAGGAAGGAAGGAAGGAAGGAAGGAAGGAATTTTGGCTGGCAGAATAGGAATTTTGGATTTTTTTAAAAAATATTTCTGATCATCTTCTTTTTCTTCTTTTAGTCCCAGCTGAACCGCCCAGTTCCGTGTCTGTGATCCCACATACAACATCCTCTGTCCTTGTGCAGTGGCAGGTTAGTAAACTGTCGAAGGCTGGGTGAGAAGATGATGTTCTCTTTACTAAGAAAGGCCAGAACACTACTTTTCCAGGTCAAGACAGTCCTGAGAATACATGCTACTTGCCAGCTATTTCGGAGTGGGGGAGAGAGCTGTACATCCCTGTTCTTTTAGAGCCCTTTCACATTGTGCATTTATCGATTTGTGATTCCATTGTGACTGCCATGGGAACGTCCTATAAAATCAAATCATAGAGCTGGAAGAAACCACAAGAACAATCTAGTCCAACCTCCTGCTGTGCAGGAATACACAGTAAAAGCACTCCTGAAAGATGCTCATCCAGCCTATGTTTAAGGATCTCCAAAGATGGAGAGTCCACCACCCGCTGAGGCAATCTCTTCCACTGTTGAATAGCTCCTACAGCAAAAAAAGGTCTTCCTAATGTTTGGGTGGGATCTCTTTTTTTGTAATTGATTAGTTTTCTAGTCTCTGGAACAGTAGCAATCCTGGGATTTGTGATTTATTCAGAAACCTTAGCCAGAGAGCTCTATTATCTCCCCAGGCTACACTCCCCAAGATTTTAGGCTGTGTCACGACAGTTAAAGTGGAATCATAGTGCTATAGTTGTGTAGTTTGAATGGGCTCTTATTTCCCTGAAGAGGACATGAAGACATGAGCACCAACAGCCAGAGGTAGATCTGTAAGGCCACCCTACCTAACCAGAATGGTTAAGCTGTCTGGCGATGGTGAGATTCATAGGCCTGAATCCTATTGTTGGTCCCAACTAAATTAGACCCACTGAGTCAATGAAATGTCTCCACATTTAACAATTCATTCAAGGGATCTAACCCCTTTTGGATTCCAGTCATTGTTGGCCATATGTGCAGAGCAAGAGATTAGGGAGGGTTGCTCCAGGCTCAAGATCACAGTAAAATTGTCCTGACTGTACAGTGCAGTCTCCGTTTTAGTGTTCGAACGATGAACTATTAAACCAGAATTCTGTTGGCAACATATGCAGGCACAATTACAAATCCTTTGGTCATTTTGGAGGGAGGTATCCAGCAAATCTATCCACTGACATACCCTGCTCCCCAGCTGCACCATTTACCTTCATGCCACTGGGACACCTCCATGGCCATTTAGTGCCCGGAGGAAGGTTGAATAGCAAAGCAACATCCAACTGTGCTCTTGCCGCCAGGTGCATGAAGAAGAAGACATTCTCCTGGAATCCTTGGGGATTCTTGGAAGACCCCGGGAGGTAAAAGATGATGATGTTATCTTTATGCATTGGCTGCACGGATGCAGCCATATGCTTCCTAGCCACGTTACTCTTCCCCCAGTGAGTAAATGGCCATGTGACAGGGGCACCTAAGTGGCAGAAAGATAACTGGCATGGTCGAGGTATCCACAAGATTTCTGGATACCTCTGACCACAGTGATCCAAAAAGGACATACCTAAGGAGGTAGATGGTCCACTAAGAGAGAGGTGCAGGGAGCCCAACCTTTCCTGATATTGCTTTATGCTCCACCAGGTCAAATCAGGATTTCAGCATTACTATTATGTTACAGTTGCATCATAGATGTTGCCTCTGTCTCTTACGGTGTGGCTTAGCTTGCACAAAAGCAATAACATTCTCCGTTTCAACATACTGAACAAATGTGAAGCAAGTTGACTGTGTTTACCCAAGGAGCCACGTGTAGGTATCAATCAGCGACCCACCTCCCAGTCAGTCGCACAATAGAATGGACGGAAACAGGAACAGAGGAGAATGAAGTGGCACATGTAGGAAGAAAGGTTGATCCCGTTGATAGATATTGGGTGGATAATGAATGTGAAATAGGTAGTAGTTTAGATAATTGGGTGCTTTTTATTTCATGAAAATGTAATGGGATAGTTGCACCCAAACCACATCAAGGGAATTGAAGGCAATTACATGTCATTACTCCGCTTATGTTATTTGGGTACTCAGCAATTTAGGCACACTGTAGCTTTGGAATAAAAATGTAAAATAAGCGTATAGTTAGCTAAATAGGGAGAAAACACAGGCAAAATCCAAGTTATTTTGGGTTTCCCTGTGCGAGATGACATTTTCATGGTTTTGGAGGGGACGTGCGAAACAAAATTAGATGCTGATGTGTTAAGTTTCTTGGCTGATTGTTTCAAACCCACCTTAGAATGAATGGAGACCATTCTGTTGAAGAAACTGGTGACTCTGTGGCTCAGGAGTGATGGTCTGAAATCCTGTTGGTGTTAAAGTTAATGCTTTGTTCTAGTCCATTTCCTCCGTTGAGCCAAGAATTTGTCCAAGTTGCACAGTGTAAACAAATTGTTGTTATTGTTTTCTCGAAACGGCACTGACTGCCACTCATAATCACTTTACCTGGCTCTGCAGAGCCTCTGGGCCAATCTTAGAAAGAGATAGAAAATCCTAAATAATCCATTACATCAAAGCCAGGGAGGTGTTTTTTTTTCCCCATGAAAGACAGATAAGAGCAAGATGCCCTGACCTTTCAACAGAGTACTTTTTCCAAGGCAGAAGTATGATTATCAAGGCAAAGAGGAAAGATCATCCCATGCCGTTTATCTCCTAGGCCTTTTTGTGCCTTGTATCTTAATAGCTTCCGATTCTGATATAAGATCGGAGCTCCGGAGAAAATCCTACTAGCTCTCTTTTGAATAGGGACTTGATATTAATCTGAAAGGGTTTTTTATGAAAGAGAGAAAGAAAAAGGAATTTAGGGCATTCTATGGAACCTTCATTATCAGAACCCTGATTATCTAAAATGAGTAGTTAATTGAATTGGCAGAAAGTCCCCTACCTAGATTCTGATCAAGACAGCCCCATCCAAACAGCCTTTGTGCTTATTCAGATTTCTAATTAACCACACGTTGAATATGTTGCCCCAGGCTGTTCAGAAAGGCGGCCTTGGGCAGAGGATATATATTGCAGCATAGTCCCAAAAAGTAACTTTTTAAAGTTCTTCTCATGGGACAGTTTCACCAGGTTGTGCCCAGAGATTATGGCTCACTGTGCAAGGTTTAGTACTACTATTGGATTCCTGTAAGCTCCCATGCTTTTTAACCTGAGCAAACATCGTGGAAGAAGAGGTTCCTATACACTGTGGCCTCATTCCCACTACCTTTTAAATCAGATTGCAAATCGGTTTGAACTGGCCTGATTCCCACTTAATCCGAATTGCTGAAGCAATTCCGAGAGGAGAACCATGCTCTAGACCCATTTAACCTGTGGGTTGTTTTTTTTTATGCTTATTTTTCCCCTCTTATTTTTTGATAATTCAATTCCACACAAGTGTAAACTACATGCGGATCAGAATCGATTTAAATGTGCCCTTTGGCCAGCTGGAGCGGGTCCATTTTGAATCGATTCAGGCATGAATGTGAACCACAGGTGGATTATTTTGGAGGGAAAAAAATGCAATCAGGGCAAATGTAGTGGGAACTACACTCCACTTCAAATCAATCCTTCAATTCAGATCGCACACAGATTTATCTGTAAGTGGGAATGGGGCCTGCATTACAAGGATGGTTAGACAGGGGTCTTAGATCATATGGACTGTGACTTCACATTGTCTCCCAGGATCTTCTCTCACTTGGTGACTGCACAAAACTGACTGGGAGGTTTATGCTGTCCAGGTGGATTTACATGGCCTCTTTCCATATTGATTTTATGAGGGATTGTAGACAGACCCCTTTTGGTGATGCAAATAACTTTGGTCATGCTGGCTGAGAGATTCTGGGAGCTGAAGTCTACCAAAGTGTCTTTTCCCAAGCTGTGGGTAGATGCATCTTGTTTGAAAACAAGTCCAGCTGTAGGGTTATTTCAGCACTTAACAGAAATGTTTTTGTTGAGGTTTTGGTTGTCTAACATGGGGCACAAATGGATCCCCAAAGCCTAATGTATTTTTAATGGAAACCTCTTGTAGCCTCCAAAGGCTGAGAGCCTGAATGGTCTTCTCTTGGGATATCGCATTTATTATCGGGAGTTGGAATACGAAAGCGCAGGATCAGAGTCCAAAATCATTAAGAACCTATCAGCTTTACGAGCAGAGCTTACACGTGAGTAACCAGTGTGCAAATGTTTGTGTGTGTTGCTCTTTTGATTCAATCTGATTATTTATGGTCCTCTCTGTATCCAGAGAGAATACTTTAGAAGGAAGGATGAATTGTTGGCCTTTTCAGTTAAGATGGCAGTTGCTAAAATGTTTAATGGAGAGGAGTGATTTGCCCTTGTTCTGGTGTTTATTCTGCTGCTTATCTAATAGGTATATGATCTGTCCAGGGAGGTCATCCAAACAGCACTTTTCTTCACTCATATCCCCCTCCCTGCCTCTTTGATGCACCACATCCTCCATTATTTCCTTCTTTCTGCTGTTTCCATCTTGTGGCTACCCTGGCAGTAAATCAGGTGTCCAAAACTAGCTTGCCTAGTCTATCAAATTAAAGGCTTTATTGATCGGGAGGGGAGAATAAAGGGTGAAGGGAAAAACAGAAAAGCCTCATCCATGTGGTGGAGTTAGAACGTCGCCTGCTGTGCCATCGGAGGAGGTGTTGCCTTCCAGGTGCGTCAAAGGCTTACGTGCGAAAGAAGCCGCAACATGAAAATTCAGCTATGCTTCCAGTGTGCGTATGTCTGTCTGTATACATTTATGTTTCAGTCCTCAGGTATGCAGTTTCTAACGTTGTTGAGAGTACAGCAGGATTTGGGGAAATTCTCCTTCTCCCAGGCCCATCTTCCTTGATGCTTGTTTGCCCAGTGATTCCGAAGACCATTTTGTGCCCTCTTCTATTCCCTTGTATTGTGTGCCTTCTCTGTCTGCCAAGGAAGAGGAGGGAACCCTCATGACTGATGATCTTTTGGCACGTTATCTAAAAAATGATGTGGCTTTTATTGCCTGTCAAGGTCCAGTCCTCGAGCTTAAAGCCATCTGCGCGTGGATGGTATTGTTTCCTGCTACCTGCGCTGGATGTCATTTGCAATAACGGTCTTCCTTGCACTCTAACAACTTTCTGCTTTGTTTACTCCAAATAGCCCAAAGCAGCTTCAAGACAGTGAACAGCAGCTCGGTATTAACGACGTATGAATTAACACGTAAGTGTCTGCATGCGGACACAGAGTACTGTTAGATGCAACTCTTTGTGACAGGTTTCTGGTGCTCTTCTCCTACCCCACTAATTTGGACCTAGGGGACTTCGCTTATGGGTTCAGCTTCCTAATCTCCTCTCTGTTTACATTGTTTTTCAGTATGCCAGACATAGGAAATAGAGGTTGTTTTCCCTTTTTCTTAGTAAAGCATAACTCAGGGAACTGAACCCATTCATACCGACTCGATGCCCTGATGGCAATTTGATTGGCTACCAAAGGCTTTCTTTCCGTTATCTGGATGCTGGCCATGTTCAGGCATCTAAGCTACCTGTAAAGCTAAATTAGAAGGCTCCTGGAGAAAGCCTGTGCACAGTTTGGAAACCTGCACTGTTAGAAATGAGGTTAGACATTTTTAAAGGTTTGATGGCCTTCTGTCGAGGATGACTCTGCTCTGCCCTGAGATTTGGACTGAAGCTGGGGAGGTCACCATAAGGATTTGGCTCCACAGATCTTGCTTCTCTTCTTTCCCAGCACATCAGGTACACTTGGTCCCCTGTGAATCTTTAGCCTCTGGAAAGAAAAGAATTGAACAGGCTTTCTTTCTGACTGACATTCTCTGGAGGCCTTGGGCCCTTTGTCTGTCTGCACAAGGAGTGATGAAATTTCCCCTTCATTGCTGAGTGCAACAGGAATTTTTAGTAAGACAAGGAGCAGTGGGACAAGCCCATGACTGGTGGTGATGATGATGGTGACAGTGGCTGCAAAGTTGTTGGTTGTTGTTGAAGGCTTTCATGGTTGGCGTCCATAGTTTTTTTCTGGTTTTTTTTGGGCTATGTGGCCATGTTCTAGAAGAGTTTATACCTGACGTTTCGCCAGCATCTGTGGCTGGCATCTTCAGAGAATCTGAATATGAATCTATTGTTGGTTGTTGTCACCCTCATTATCATCAGGTGTTGGAGACATCATACAGTGGCAAAATTAAAAGGCAACTGTCAAAACCAATAGCACTTAAAATTAGTAAAGCACAGCAAGGAGGCAGGATTTTAAGCCATCTTAGTTCCCAATAGACTAAAATTTCAAATTGCTTGGCTTGACACCATGATACCTCTTCTCTGCAGTGCATATGGATAGGGTGTTTATGAGACATGGAGAGATAAGAATAGGATGTGCGGAAGAAGCACATCTGATATCTGTCTCCCTATGCTCTGTCGCAGTCACCCATATAGCTGCAGTGAAGGTAGATATCTTTTCCCCCTTGGCCTTCAAACCAGGGGTTAGGGGGCTGTTTTGCTCTCCTAACATTCACTACCTACTTTGGATTCTGTGTTCATACAACCCACTGAAATCTCCCAGCTCTCCATCCTCGTGGACTTCCGTGAGTTCATTTCACCAGGCATTTTGTTCTGATCCCTGTTCCGTGCCAGAGTTCCCACTGGACTGAGTTTCTGTGCCATGCATCAGTGCCATTTTCTCACGTATTGCCTTAGAAATGTATCACATCCTTTGCAACTCCAAACATAACACAGAGAGAGCAGGTGGGGAGAGGGAGGAGGAGGGAGAAAGAATTCTTGTGTATATACTGGAACTGGTTTCACATTCCCATAAAACTGTCAGCTTCCTACCATACATCAGATGCTTTTTTTTTATTTATTATGCTGGCAAAATCTGAGCAGTAAGCAGATACCATCAGCTGTCTGTCTACCTGAAACCGACAGACAACATGCTGGTCTCTGACTCAGATACGTGGGCAGCATATTTGTAAATACTCCAGGAACTCTGAAATTAGAAGGGCTGATTATTAATCTTGTGGTATCTTTCCTGGGATGATGATTTGCTGCGGAAGCTGAAGGGTAACTCACAAGCAGCAGGGGAGAAGATAAGCTAGTAAAGAACCTCTGAAGGATGCCCACACAATTCTCACATTTCCGGCAGAGCATCTTTGGCTAGTGGGCTACCCAGATGATTTACTATATTGCATGTATAGAGATGTGATTCTCCTTTCTATCAAACATTTGGTTATTAAATACACTGAAGAAGGTGTGTGCCTTCTTCCATACAATCTGCCCTGCACACTTAGGTCCTCTGGGAAAAACCTATTGCAGCCAGAAAAATCTAAGCTGTCTGCGATTACTCAGAGGGCCTTCTCCTCTGCCGTTGCAAAGCTAATGGCCTGCCGGAAGAGACCCGCTATATCACTAATGAGGTTTTGTTAACTGGGGTGTGCCTGCAACATATAAACTACTCTCCCTATTCTCCATGCACCATGCATTATTTTATAAGCATTCCACACAGCATGGAATCGAGCCTTCCCTTGTAAAGATACCCCTCCAACACTCTGATCATTTTAACTGCCTTTTTCTCCCCCCAGAGAACTCTGGGAACTGTGGTTCTAGGAGGGAGCCATGTAAGGGAGAATTCTTGTTACCTTTGCCAAAAGATCATTCCCATTATTCTTTAGGGGAAAGCCCTGGAGGTTATTAAACTGCTATAAAAGCAAAATGATTGTTGCTCCCATCACTCCAGCGGCTGCATCTAAAATACGCTCACAGAATATTTTGCAGTTTATGTATCTTTCTTTGGGTCTTTGGAGGACTTTTAAATGTGACATTAAAGGTGATGCTAGCTTACAACCCAATTATTTGCATTTCCAGAGCTGAAAAAGTACAAGAGATACGAAGTTGTAATGACAGCCTATAACATCGTTGGGGAGAGCCCTGCCAGCGCCCCGGTGGAAGTCTTTGTTGGCGAAGCAGGTAAGGGAGTCATCTGCTAAAATCCTACAAAGTAGAATAGGCGTAAAGTAGATATGACTAAATATTTAGCTAGACATATAGAACTTATAGATCTTCAGAATATATCAGAGCTTGTAAAATATAGCATTTTTGACTACAGAACCCAGAATCCCCCAATCAGTATTACCATCGGACACATGGCTGGAGGATTCTGGGAGAGTAATCATCCAAAAAAAAGTACATTTCCAGGTCTAGGATAGGCCCTTTACCACTAAAAAGTCTGAACGGAGTTCAAAATTGTTAGATTCAGGGGTTTGGGGAGCGAAGCAGCAACGTTCTTATCAGGCAAACATTAACTTAGAAGTGTGTGATTTAGCAGCCTTTTTTAGCAATCCTAGGCCCTCTATTTAAAATGGGAGTTGCTCAATTTCTTCTTATGGTTCTCTTTCTATTTTCCTGGAAAGTGCCATTCTATCGGTTGGGCCACATGTTTTGCAAGCTGACAAACAAATTCGTTTTTCTTATTGCTTTCCCGCAAAATGACTTGATTTAGTGGCTGCATCCTCCTGTCTCTGCATTCATTGTTCCCTTTTGGAGGAAGGGATCTGCTGTTAAAGCTGACCTGTGCTCCAAGCTAGTTTGACTCAATCTGCCTTCACCCCTGCTATCCTCGTATCTCATATTTAACATGTAAAGGTTTCATTTGAAATTTGATAATTATTTTCATTACAGTTTCATTACATTCCTAATGTCTTGGGCCGTGGACAAGCCATTAGCCATCTCTGACCTTTTCATTTCAAACATTGCAAGAACGTTCTGTTATCTTTTACTGAAACTCTATAACTTTATCCAGACAGCTGTGCTCTGGGTTGGTTCTTACTATTGCAGTGTAGGTCACTCCTATATTTTCCCTGCTTGTCCGATTTCCGTCTGCAAGAAAGAAAGGAACGTTGGTATAGCAATCTTCATTAATAGTATGTATGAACGATAAGTACACTTACAGTATTAGCTTGGTGTTTCCCTTTGAGAAGTACTTTCTTCACCTGCTCCTTGGTCTGGTCTTCCTTGGGTTACTGTGTCAACAAGATGACAGATAAATGAGATGTTCCTTCTGGGGCTTGTCCCAGGCTTGCAGCATGGAAATGGTCAAAGACAGCTGATGTATACAGGCTGGAGGTCATGTTCTGGAGCAGTTGGAGAAGGAGGCAAGACAGGCCAGGTCATCCCACTCCGAAAGGAATCTGTTCTGTTGCTTGCATCAGAGACGAGTTGCTATAACTGAGCACAGACTCTGGACCAGAGGGGTTCAAGCCCCCCTAAGGCTCATCTAGAGGGACAGAGATGCTCCTTAAAATGATCTGGCAGAATTGGACCTCCAGGCCTCCTCTGTAGTTGAGTCTCCTTAGGGATTATCCATCAGAAGTGTACTAAAATGATGACACACTAAGAAATACAAAGACCGTGGCTATTGCTGAGCCCTCCTAGGAAAAATAAAAAGGCTGCCTGCCATCTATCCTCTGCGCACTCGCTTGAAAGTCATCTACACTGAACCCATGGAGGACACTTCTACGTACGCATTGTGTTTGTAAGAGTCTTCGAATTTAAGGATGCTTGAAGAATAATAGGTGGGGAAAGTAATTTGCCCTCCCCCCGTGAGCACTTGAAAGTAGGCAAAATTAATAATGATCTTCCTGCCAATGTTGAACCCTACATACATCTCAAAAACAGTCCTGGGGGCCATGCAATAGAAAAACTAAGACTGCTGCGATAATTATCTAGATCCATCCTGAATGGGAGCCTCAGTCTGAGAAACAGAGGAACAGACTGTCTACGTGCCTCATGGCGAGACGTACTTCACCTTTTGAACCTCTCGGGAGTCCTGAAGAAGCTGCTTCTTTTCCAACTATGCTGCAGATTTTGCCTTTCCCATTATAGGGCTTGGTAAAAGAGCAGCGACACTGCAAGTGAGAGAGAAGTTCTAAATCTCTATCCTTTCCAGCTTTTGCAAACCTTTTCATAGTTCAGCAACCAGGCTTGAAGCCTTGCCTCAGTGACAGCTTGCAGGAAGGCTGCTTTCCTCTGGATCCACACTCCTTTTGGCTTCTTTTTGAACAAGATGGTGCCACTGGCTCTCCAGACCTTCAAGTTGCCTCTACCAAATGGTAGTGTTTGGGACACTGGCCCAGCAATTCCATAGAATTGGCAGTTGTTGGGTTTTCTGGTTCTCTTTTATTTCGGAAGGTGAGTAAAACAGAAGATGGCAGTACAAACCCTACATTTGCCAGGCCTCCATGTTGCTCTGGTTCTTTGTTGCCCTACAGAGCTACTTTGGTACAAATGAAATGGAAAATATCACATTTGAAGGTGATGTGCTTGTGTGAGATGAAACAAGCAAGTGAAACATGATGGGAGGGGGGATATAACCTTTTTTAAAAAAAGTGATAAACCCTCTGGTTTTGGAGACGATGGCGAGAGTGACATGTATCATTATAACTGATGATGAGGCTGACAACCTTCACACTTCGCAGGAGCTAATACAGCTGGGATATATATCCATTCCCGCTCCGTCCTTCCCATTTAATTTTTTTGTTTAATTATAATGAGTTTTGACAGCAACTCCAGTCTTGAGAAGGAGCACAGAAATAAAGCAGGTCTAAGGGAAGCAGCCTTCTTATCTGATTTTTGCGAATGACTGTCTTGCTTCCTTTTGGAAAAGCCAGCTGCCTGTCTTATGCTGCTTTTTTGTTAGGCAAAGGAAAAACTGTTCAATGCCATACAAGAGGAGCTAGGCTGAAGCAATACCATTAAGGGCAGCCGCTCTCTGGACCCTGCCTGAGCTTTGAATTTACTTCTTCAGTCATGTTCTGAATGAGCCAGAAGCAAATCTGTTTTCCCACTGTTAACTGTAATTATTTCCCATCGCTTCCCTGCTGGTGCCTACCGCTGTATGTCCCCAGGAATGGCTGAGCCTATTATTTTCCATCAGCTGTTTTCCCACCTGTGTCTGAAACATTGCTTGCGCATCCCCCAAAGGCTCTGCTCGCCCGATAGCTGCGGCAGGAGAGATGAATTTCTAGGAGAGCATCTGGGTTTTAACATGCAGGCCAAGAAATGCAGAGAAGGTGCTCCAAGGACATAGGCCAGCAGACGTTGTGGCTCAAAGACAAAAGTCAAAAGATGAAACCTGGCTTGGGAAGCTTTTCTGGGCTAAGATGAAAAAGGAAAGAGTGAAAGCTACATTGAAAGCACCTGTTCAGTTTTAACCTGGGATCCAACTGGAGGCTTTCCTATCTTTGTTTTGTCTGGTGAAACAGTTTCTTCTTGTTCAGCCAAAGCAGATCATACGCAGAACCTAGATTCTTTGGATCCAGTCCTGATGGCTGTATTCTGAAATTCCCTTCATGTTCTTTTTTAAATTGGAAGCCTGCAAAAGGGGGTGGGAAGTCTAGAAATCAACCAGCAATGATGCCAGGCTTCCATTTTCCAGTCTGCAAACCCTTCTGTCCCCCAGCAATCTCGCCCAACCCTTCTTCCAGCTGCCCAGCAATTCTTCTTGGCTGTAATCCCAACATACAGTTAGGTTGCTTGAACCCTCCTGATGCCAATGTTGGAGGAGGATTGCACCCCTTGATGAGGGGCCATTTCTTCTCTCGCTTGCTGCCAAAAATGCTCTGAATTAGGAGCAGAAGCCAAGTCCTGGCATCGCTACAAAAATCATGCAAAGTGTTTTGATGCATATTTGACTGCATTACTTGAGTGGGTCATGCACACACAGGGAACAGAAGAGCTGCCCCACTCCCCTGATAAAACACAGAAATACATATCATTTTTTAAAAAATTCTCACTTATTATCCATGTGTTTTCTGCTGCTCATCTAATAACACTAAGGCACAATATGTCAGGATATACAGTGGCCCCTCCAAGTCTGCAGACTTGAACTCTACGGACTTGAAAATTCACAGAGGGGCAACCTTAATGCACGTGCCCTATTCAAGCCTATGAGGCTTGAATATGCACGAGATTTGGACCTCATGGGGGGAGGGTCTGGAACAGATCCCCCGCAAGTTCCAAGAGACAACTGTATTTGTCTTCATTTTTTGATATTATGGATTGTAGACTTACATACATATGTATATAGAGAGATGGTTGTTGTGTGTCTTCGTCATTTCCAGCTTATGGCAACCCTAAGACCAACTTATCCCAGGGCCTTCTTGGCAAGATTTGTCCTGGAGTTAGCATTACCTTCTTCTGAGGTTGAGAGAGCTTCACTTACCCAAGGCCATCCAGTGGGTTTCCATGGCTCAATGGAGCAAGGATACAAACCATGGTCTCCTGAAGGCATTGTCCAATACTCAAGCCACCATACCACACGGTCTTTCAAAATGTACTCGGAGGAGGTTTGCCATTGTCTTCCTCTTAGGCTGGGAGTGTGTAAGCTGTCCAAGGTCAACCAGTGGGTTTCCATTGTTGAGTCAGGATTTGAACCCTGATCTCCAAGAGTTCTAGTCCAACATTCAGACCACTACACCATTCTTCTTAATCAGTCCTTTCTTGCACCTTTTGTTAATATATGAGATGGATGCGCCACCCCCCCCTCCCTTTGAATTTTGTGTAAATGAATTGGATAGGCAAAATACAAAAGTAAATGATCAAATATTAATCCTGTCTCTCTCCTTTAAATTCTGCCTTCTCCTGCTTTTGGTCTCTGGTTGACATAATTTTTCAGTCCATATTCCATCTGAACGAGAGCAAAGAGGATTCATGTGTTACAATATTTCAAGAAGACACTGCGGTTTTGACGGTAATGCCATAATCGTGGCAAAACAGCCTCCGGCTGTGCCTTTGCTACTTCGTGGATGAATGTCCTGATGTCAGCATCTCAAAGCAACACTCTTTCAGGTCTCTGGAGATTGCAACCCGGTAGAAAGGGACCAAGCTGTAGGGGCAAATGTCATGTATTTTTGTAAAACAAAACAAATAAACAAAACCCCCACACACGCTACTGTCAGACCAAATTAATCTTGCAGATAGGGAATGAAATCTTAAAACAATTTGCTGAGAAATCGTGTCCAGATTGAGACATATGCCGGGTGGGTTTATCTGCCACCCTTAATTCTCTGTTGGTAAGGCGGAAAATGCAAGGAGATAATTTGCTCTGGTTTCAGACTGCAAGCTGAAGCAACTGACTGAGCGCCTCATTAACAGCTCATTAAGCTGTTAATATTACTCATAAGCAGTTCTCCGTACGACTCGATGTGTTGCACAGCGTGGCTGTGGCTCCTTGGTTAACTCTTACAAAAGTGCCCTGATTTGACATATTGTGAAGTTGGAAGGGGGCGGGGGGCTCGCGCTTATCCCAAAAATAAACATTTAAGAGATGCAGCCTTGTTATGTCCGCTTGGTCAACATTTCCCTTACGGTGATGTTATATTGACAAACTGGATGTTCTTTAAGAACAAAAGTCAGTGATTTCCTAACCAAAAACATGGGCTTTTTTTTCATGTGACAGAGCTTGGTATGTAATGATGCATCATGTCCTTCCATCCCTTCCATTGTTAGGTGCTTTGTGTCCCAACCTGCTAATGGCTCCTGATCTATCCTCTCATTGATCTTTGGGACATTGTCAGATTTCTCTTTGACCCAGAGCCCCCAGAGGAAGAAGACTGGGATCCAACAGCACATTCTCTTGGACTCAGAACCCCCAGAGGAAGAAGATTGAGATCCCACAGCAAACCCCACATTCAGAGAGTATCCTCGTCGTGAATTCCAGCCTATTACAAGAATGCTTTGCACTGATTTCCCAAAGAATCCCTTGGATCCCATTCTTATGCCCTGCCACAGTTTCCAACCAGATTCTCCAGAACCAAGTGGGAGAATCAAAGAAGATGTTGGAGTCTTGACCTGACCATCAGGAGGCCATTTTTACCCAGAGTCTACTAAGTTTACTCAGGATGAAAAAGACCCATCTGAAGCCAATGTTGAGCCAGATCTAGCTGCAGGTGATGAATCAGGAAGACAGGTAGCTGACAACCTGGATATAAACTCTCAGCTTTCATCCAGACCTTTGCTGGATTAAAGGCTTTGTGCTCAACCTCTTTGGTCCACTGTCCCCCATCCTAGCTCCTCCGCATCTCAGCCCAAACTCTTATTCCATTTGCCCCTGTATTTGTGCATCATAGACCAGCAGATTTTTACTGAAATGGCATGGCATAGCAGCATAGACACCATAGTGCTACTCTCTTGAACAGTGCCTCCTACCCTTCTGCTATGCCATATTATATACTACAAGCACATTTCAAGACCAGGACATTGCAACCTGGTACTTTGACTTGTGCCGCCTAGGCCTTGAATCACTTTGTTACCTATAGCTCTGAGGGTTTCAAAGGAACAGGCAAAACATGTGGTCAACCCCCCCCCCCCTTGTGTCAACCCATCATGCCTATTACTGTTGATGATGGCTGAGGAACCACAACCACATTTCACACTAGGTCTTTGGGATACACCTCACAACATTTGTTATTTTTCTACATCTTGAGACTTTTGGGGGAGCGACCAATGCACATAATGGAACTTCTTCTATCAGCCTACTGCAGAGTGGGCTAAAGTCCAGGTTCTGGGATTCTGAATGAATTCCATTGAGTTTTCTTCAACTGGGATACAATTTTCGGGACCAAAGGGTGCAGGCAACTGTCCTGGGAATATATAGGCCATTCCACCCTCCCCTGATGGTTTATAGTCTAACACCAGGAGCATCCCATTCCCCGCTTGCTCTAGTTTCATTTTCCATTCTTTTGCATCACCTCCCGCAGTGAGATAATCACCAATGAGGTGATGGAGAGGAGGCTTTCATAGCCAAGGGTGAAAAGGGGAAAGAGTGGAAAGGTAGCAATTTGCAACACATGTACTGCCGCAGTTTAATAGAACAATTGTATGCTAATTTCTCGTTGATTTCACGGAAAAGCGGCAGGCTGGGACAGGGGAGTTTTCAGCAGCTTGAGTTCCCCCTAGTGGCCTTTAGCGATGGTCTCTGCCTCTTTGTCAGAAAAGCAACAGTCGAGAAAGAACCGCATGTTTCCTTTGCGTAAACAAAAAGAATTAGAGGTATAATCAACAGTAATTTAATGAGCAGGTATACTACGATTAGAAGCGTCACTGCAGCCTGACCTTTCTGAGGCATCAGATGCATCCCTCCAATAAGGCAGGCATCCCACAGATCTTGACAACCACTCAGCTGAAAGCAAGATGAAAGATGATTTGGATGGGTGGGCGGACGTTTATTGATGTACGGCACAAAGCAAATTATTAGTGGAGAAGATGATAATTCCACAGGATACTGGGGAGGTATACAGGATGCTGCTGAATAGTGATGAAGGGCACATGTTCGTGTCACATAGTGCAGAAACTGTGGAATTCACTGCCACAAGAGGTTGTGCCAATTTCCAGTTCAGATGGCTTTAAAAGGGTGTTGGGTAAATTCATGGTTGCTAGGCTAGATGTGTGTGTTTGTATTGTGTGCTTTCAAGTCATTTCTGACTTATGGCGACCTTCTCATGGGGTTTTCTTGGCAAGATTGGTTCAGAGGAGATTTGCCATTGCCTTCCCTTGAGGCCAAGAGCATATGACTTGCCCAGTGGGTTTCATGGCCAAGCTGGAAATTGAACCCTGGTTTCCAGAATCATTGTCCAGCACTCAAACTAGTGCACCACACTGGCTCCTAAGGACTAGATATCTCCTCCAAAATCAGAGGCTGTTTGCCTTGGTTTATTAGGTGTTTGGGGATGTGAGAGAGATGCACTCACATCCTACTTCCTTTGGGCAACGGTATGGCCCCAGAAAGCTTGACTAGGCAGGCCTGTGATCTGATCCACTAAGGCTCTTCTTATGTTGTTCTTATTAATATTTATTATGATGTGTAGTGTACTATATCCTTGAAGCACATTAGAGTGCAATAAGGGTAGGATAGAAATGTAGCTCACACATAAAACAAAATGCTTGAAAGAAGAGCAAATGTATAAAAGCATGTTGGAAAAAGTTCGACAAAGGCTTTGGAGGGGAAACAGACTAAAAGGGCAGGGCAAAATGAGTTCTGCTTGAGTCCCTCTGGGGAGAATGTTGCAAGGCCAACACCAAAAAGGCCTTCCTCATGGGAACCATCTGCCACATCTAAGGGGGATGCAAGTAACCAAGGAAAGGTCTCTCGGCCCTGTCTCAGAATCTGGGCAAGCTCGTGCGAAAAAAGATCAGCCTTCAGGTACTTCAGTCCCAAGCAGTAAAGGGCCATAAAAGTCATGATCCTCACCCTGAAATGGGCTTTGAATAAATAAAATGCTTACTAAATGTCAAGTGAGCACCTGGGCTGTGAAATTAAGACATATGTCTGTCATTGGAGTTGATGTGCACGCCGCAGCCTCCGCTAGCAAGCAACAGCGAAGGCAGGCAGGCAGCCAGCAGTAATGGCAGGGCTTTTCGTCTCTTATTGTAGCCTCTCCAGCTGCCAATAGGTATGAAAGCACCTCATCCAGACTTTTAATTATCCAGAAATGTTGGACAGTGGCAGGCATTGGGGATAAATGAGGTTGCATCTTACCTAATACTACTTGCTTTGCTTCTCAGAGCCAGATAATTGTTGCTGGTGAAATGTGCCCAGGCTGATTCTTTGGAGCTGCTGCTTTTAAATGGAAAGCTTGTCTTCCTGGTGGGTCCGACATTCTGCATTAGGAAAGTGGAGCAATATATCTCCATATGCTGCCCTAAGTGAAAGGCAGGAGAGGGCTTGGCTAGTCTCCAGGTTGGGATGTTAGGGTGGCAAACAGAAAGGACTGCAGCCTGGAAGTGACCTGCCTCGATCCTCCAATAGGGAAAGGCAGGATACAAATAAATATTTTATTATTATTATTTATTATTATTCTCTCTCATTTCCAACGTCCAACTCCAGCCATCCCAAAATACACACTAAGTCCTAGTTATGCATTCTCATCCTCTTAGGTTAAAAGACTCACCTGCATAGATCTGTGTTGTGATGTGATTTTGCTCATTGTCGTGCAGGCATATGCCAGGAATTTGTCTGGGATGGCAGTAGTAATGGGCACAATATCGTCAAGATTAAGCACTTTGGGGAACTCCGTTTATTTTAATGAGAGGATTAAGCACATGCTTAACTCCACTGTTGCTATCCGTTGATAATTTGGTACATGGGCTGCCCAGAAGCATCAGAAGGAGAACAATTGATGGATCCACTTTTGTCCCTTTCCCTTTGTTAGACAGACACAACTGAGCTTCAGAACAAACAGCAATTGCCACAGTCTCTGGTTTTTCAAATGTGTGCGTGCAAAGGGAATGTGAGCTTCCGCAGGCAGCAAAGGAAAACCTTAATTGTGGTTTGAAACACCATGGAATGGCTTAAGCTAAATTGTTTACTTGTTTGTCGCACAAGTTGTCGTCCCTGCTTTGAAAACTGAAAGGGCTGCAAATCAAATCAGGATAATGACGGACTCTAATTATCTTTAGCCCACCATGGCTAGTTTTCCAACTCTGTGTGTAATGATGAACATAAAATGATTGTTTCTAGATTAAATGATTGCTTATAGGCACTATAGATGGCCTGATGCCCTTCTCATTTCGCCCTGCTAATGTGCAAATAGCCAAATGGATGTGTCCGTAACTTTTTCTAATTGCTCAGAGCTTCTATTCATGTCGATCCGTGAGAATCAACTTTCTTTTGGACTCATCTCGCTTTGGAAAGACACTTGCGTTCTCCTGTGTGGTTTTTCTTCCTTCCAGCCCTACCTTTCATGATTGCATGCATGTAATTCAGCATTTTCCTATCTCTTAACTGTTCAGGCTCCGTCAGGCAATGATCAAGAGTTTTCCTAGAAGTCACCAGCAAATTACCCTGGGATTTCCTCCTTGTGTCAGGAGGTCACAGCGATGTGATCCGGCTGTGCCCTCCTTAATTGCTCTCTGATTAATAGCCTTTGATTCCCAAATCTTTTCCCTGAAGAGGAGGGCAACCATGTTAAACTGCTCAGGTGAAATGAGTCGGTTAGCTAATTGCATTGATTCTCACTGTTCGAGCCTGGCGTGTGCTGCACCTAAGCTACCCTGTGCTTAAAATACACTTTCTGCATAATACAGGCTGCTGTTGTGACTCTCTTAAGAACAGGTGAATGTCTCCAATCAGATCGTGACTCATCTGGACCATAATTCTGGTTGCAGAATTGGGGAGGCATACTCTTCTGAGAAGTAGATGACCAAAGCAGAAGGATGCCTGTTGTTGTTGTTCTTGTTGTTCTTGTTCTTGTTGTGTGTCTGCATAATGCAGGCAGACTGTCTTAAGAATATATGAAGGTCTCCAATCAGAGATCATGACTCATTTAGACCATAATTCTGGTTGCAAAATTGGGAAGGCAGACTCTTCTGAGAAGTAAATGACCAAGATGAAGAATGCCTGTTGTTCTGGTTGTTGTTCTTGCTGCTGCTGCTGCTGTTGTGTGTCTGCATGAGACAGGATGCTGTTGTGACTCTCTTAAGAATATGTGAATTCTCCGATCAGATCATGACCCATCTGGACCATAATTCTGGTTGCAAAATTAGGACAGCAGAACCTTCTGAGAAGTTTATGACCAAGTCAGAAGGATGCCTGTTACTGCTGCTGCTGTCGTCATTGTTGTTGTCGTCGTGTGTCTTCAAGTCATTTCTGATTTATGGAGACCAAGATCTATTCACAATTTTGCCATTGCCGCCTTCTTATTTAGACTGAGACAGAAAAGTTGTGTTGCTGTTTTTTTAAGGACATGCTTTCACAATGAAGCCTGGTTCTGAGACAATTGTCAAATCAATGAGATACATGTTGTAAAATCAGACATCACTTTGTCTCATTTTTGTTAAATCATTCAACTCATTGACTAGCTCCTGTCAATTGAGATGGCAGGATGCAAAAGAAAAGCTCTTCCCTCACTCTTTTGTATAAATGGCTCACTCTGGGGAGTCCTTTCTGTAAACTGGAGGAGACTTCAATGAGTATTATTTTTATTTATTTATTATATTTATTTGTATCCCACTCTTTTCCCAGGACTCAAGGCTGTGGCTTTATAAATTAAATCAACCCATCTGTAGTATGGCCCTTTTCCTATTGACTTTGACTTTACTAAGCATCACTGTCTTTTCTGATGGGTCATACTATGTCAAGATATCTCCAAACTACAGTGGCCTCCGTTGAATCGTCTTGGCTTCTAGGGAGACCATTCATTTGCTCTAGGACCCATTCATTTGTTTTCAGAAGTATCTAAAAAAAAAGTGTATTTAGCAAAAGAGACCTACAGAATGGGAGGAAAGCCCAAATAGCTCCATAAAGATGGAGCATGCTCAGCAGCCATAAAAAGATGACTGGATGCTGAGACAGGGGAGTTTATCACACTAGTGAAATCCCACTGAAAAACAGGATTTAAACTAGATTTAATTTTTAAAAAAACCTACAAATGCGGAAAGTTTATCACACCACATTCCTGCAAAGGTGAAATAACACGAAATTAAAGTGAAGGCAAAAGGGCGAAAAACGACAGCTTTTTACTTTCAGGAAGGTTCCGAAAGTAAAAAGCTGCCGTTTTTCTCCCTTTGGCCTTCACTTTAACTTTGCGTTATTTCACTTTAATATTGACGTCGTCTGATAAACTTCCCACATTTGGGGTTTTTTTTTTCTAATTTAAATCTAGTTTTAAATCCTGTTTTTCAGTGGGATTTCGCTAGCGTGATATGGAGTGGAAGACAAAGTGAAATGAAATAAAATAAAATAAACTAGGATGAATTAAACGGAGTATCCTGCAGGAGCATATGGCTGGCGAGTTGGAACACGGAACAGGAGCACTTTTATAACTGTTGTCCGCTGCCATCATGCACTATGATACTTTCCCCTGGCCTTTTTATTGTTGTTAGTGATTATTTCTTTATCTTTTGCATAGGTTTTGAATTTGTGTGTGTGTATGTATACGGAGGGGAGATGGAGAGGAAGAGAAGGAGAGATATTTCTGAGTCCACTCTGCCCTGGACTATGAAGGTTGACCCCACAAATTCTGTTACTGACTCCTGCGCAGACACAATCCTCTCTTGGCATGAACTCCTCTGCTTCTTTCTGTTTATTTTCCAAATTGTACCACTAATGGCCTGTCTGCCTTTGCACTCCCTGCTCCTGTCACTGCGACAAAGCCACGGTTATCGTTTTTGGGAAAAACATCCATTAATTTGTACGGCTTGCTCTGTTTATGCGATTTGCTCTTTTTTCCCTGAGTGATTCTTCAAAGGGGTTGCCGGAGCAGGCTGGAAGGTAAAGCAGAAATCCTCCTTAAATTAACAGCTATGTACAAAATGCTGCTCCGGCTCCCTGAGCAGAACGCGAGCGCTTGCTTTTAAATGACAAGTCAAAATAGGATTTGGCCAGGCTGGCGCACTCCTTTTGCTTGCCAAAAATGGAGTCTCCCAGAGGTTCTTTTGCTACAACCTGTTTGTCTTGATAACGTCACGGCACCTAAAGCCACAAGAAGGATGCCACTCTATTTCTTGTTTATGTATGAGTGATGACAGGAGTTTATGGACACATGCCTTGCCCAGAATGTTGCAATGCCTTTTAGATGTGAAATGCCAACTCTTAACATACGGGCAGGAAGAAGTTGATAGCATAAGCTTTCAAAGGAGTTTAACAGACGACGGAAATTGGAAGTATAATCCAATGGCAATCCGAACGCAATCATGGGGTTTCACGTTATTGCGTATGAGTGTATCTCACACAATTTGGGGCAAAAGGGAAGTCATTCCGAACGCAATCATGGGTTTTATGTTATTGCGTATTAGAGCATCTCACACAATTTTGGGCAATGGGAAGCCATTTTCGGGCAATGGGAAGTCATTCTGAATGCATTCTGAATGCAAAAGTGGTGTCACAATGGATTATTTCTGCAGTGCAGATGCAGCCACATAGTGAATGCTTGTTCTTCCACATTTCCTCCCTCTCCTCCGTCCATGCTTCAAATAGTTTCTTAAGATGCTATTTTGGGGATATGTCAAATATACTTTCATTCTAAATTACTAGTTCCATCTTCTTCAGGTAACATGCATTCTTCTTTTACAGTAGATCCACTAGAAGAGTAGATTTGTTGTGTTGTGACTCACAACTATATAATGGCCTGATCTAAGCTGGGTTGCAGTGGTGATACTAGTACTCATGATGGCTCTGTAGAACCCCCCAAGCGAAACAATACCTAGCAGGTATGGACAAAGAAATCTAAAATGGTTGCCAGTTGGCATTTCTTGGGATGAAATTCTTAGCTGAATTGCTTGTGCACAAGTCGTATTTCAAGTACAGTATTGTCTCATTCTGTTGCTTGGAGGGTGGTGAATTCTGGAATCTCTCCTAGGAGATGCTCACTTGGCACCGGCACCAGCAGTAGTTTGATTTTTCTGTTCCGCTAGGCTTTTAAAGTATGTTTGCATCTATAGCATTTGCACCTTCAAGTCGTTTCGGACTTATGGCAACCCAAAGGTGAACCTGTCATGGGGGTTTCTTGGCAAGATTTGTTCAGAGTGGGTTTGCCTTTGCCTTCCTCTGAGCTTTAATATTTAACATCCCTTACTTTAGGATACTTAAATACCATGAAGGCACCAGATTGTGTCTGATCCCAAAAGCTAAGCAGGTGGAGACCTAGTTTAGTTCTTGGAAGGGAGACTCCCAGGGAATACCAGGTGCTATGGGCTATTTCCAGGAGAAGGCAACAGCAAACGCCCTCTGAATAAACCTTGGCAAGAAATCCCTGTGATAGGATTGTCATAAATTGGAGTTCACTTCCAGCCAAACAACAACAATTTTAATCCCTACAATATGGCTTTAACTCTTGTACTCTATGGGGCCTTTATTTTATTTTTTGCCTCTATGCGCTGTGTAGATTTGTCTACTGGTTTTATTGTAATTACCGTGGCTTATTATGTTGCATTTTAGATGCTTGGAGAAATGTGCATCGTGAGGTTTTTAATGGCTTAAATAAAAGGCAGAGCGAGATTTTGCAAAAAGTTAAGAGGACTAAATAGAGACTTCTCCCGGGAAGCTGGCTTTAAAAGCGGATCCCATCCTGGAAAGGTTAAGGACAACTAGGCTAGAAATATCTGTATTGTAGAATCTTTCTCCTGTGTTCGCTCTCAAAGGAAAAGTGATATTTTTCAAAAGAGAAACGAGCAATATATATCAAGAAAATCAGGGCAGTTTTTCAGAGATGTTTACCTCTTGATCCCAACCGTGTTTTCTCAGAAGTAAATCCCAGTGCGGGTTTTCCGAGAGTCTGCGCTTAGGGCGGTGGTCGTAGTTTGCATAATCCTTTCCGCAGAATGGACTTTATCACACCAGGAAAGTTTTGAAGTCTTTCTGGCAAGGGCTGGTGTGCAGTGGACTGTGCGGGGAAGAATAATGGCTTACAAGCTGCTACTGCTACCCAAGGGTGACAGATCAGAAATTCAGAAATGGGAAAGTGTGCAGCGAAAGAGAGGGCGGATGTTGGTTTTTGTAGACTTTCAAGCGTGCTTTGGCTTTCTGAGGACAGAAGGTACATATGATATTCTATTCCAGCTGTGATGAATTTGACTTATGGATGGCGTATTACATGCAGGACTTCCCTCTCTATTCTGCTTTGGTCAGGCCCCACCTGGAATACTGTGTCCAGTTCTGGGCACCACAATTCAAAAAGGATGTGGAGAAACTGGAGCATGTCCAAAGGAGGGCAACTAAGATGGTGAAGGGTCTGGAAACCTTGCCCTATGAAGAACGCCTTAGGGAGCTGGGGATGTTTAGCCTGGAGAAGAGAAGGTTAAGAGGTGATATGATAGCCCTGTTTAAATATTTGAAGGGATGTCATATTGAGGAGGGAGCAAGCTTGTTTTCTGCTGCTGCAGAGACTAGAACGCGGAACAATGGATGCAAACTGCAGGAAAAGAGATTCCACCTCAACATTAGGAGGAACTTCCTGACAGTAAGGGCTGTTCGACAGTGGAACACACTCCCTCGGAGTGTGGTGGAGTCTCCTTCCTTAGGGGTCTTTAAGCAGAGGCTGGATGGCCATCTGTCAGGGATGCTTTGACTTGGAGTTCCTGCATGGCAGGGGGTTGGACTGGATGGCCCTTGTGGTCTCTTCCAACTCTATGATTCTATGATTCTATGATTCCCTGGAAATATGAATAATTGGGCTATTTCTCTCTTACTTTGGGATGTAGGGATGGTTCCTTTCAAGACCCCATCATTTATGCTAGTTTAGCCACCTCCTTAATATGTTTTTTCCTGGGCCCCAAAGGATGGCTTTAGGAGCACTCCTAAGCTTAGTAGCAGTTACTGGTTAATTCCCTTTTCGCTTAATAAGAGTGGAGCAACTTTCTATGAAAATAGCAACTTGGATGAGAGGCAACTCCTTTTGCAATGTAATGGTAATTTATTTATTTTTAATTGCTCTTTTTAGTTATAACAGTGGAGAAATAGAGCATCGAGTACCATCTCATGTGCCACTGGGCATGCTTAAGTGACTACATCATGGGAGGAGCATGGGGAGCATTGAGATTTCCCCCCAAGTTATTGAAAAGTAGATCCTTTTTACTTTTGGGAAACAAGGCGGCAAAATGAACTTTCCAAGCTCAGCATCAAGTTTTAAGATATTGCAGGAAATAGAAACAGTCCCTAGACTAAAAGGAAAAGGCAGCACTATGAATTCAAACAAATTAACCTAAGGCATTCTCTGCTATAATTTACGGCTGTACAGACTCTATTGAAATCACATTTGTAGATAGGGTTGCCAGATGTCCCTTATTATAAGGGATGTTGCTTATTGGAGGGCCAGGAACCTTGTCCCTTATAAGCTGGCGGGTGCCCCTTGTTATAAAGGACGTCTCTTATTGTCCTTCTATATAAACGGCACAAAGTGCCCCAAAAAAAAAAAAAAAGTGAGAGAGATCCTTGTTTTCATAAATGCAAAAGTGTCTGCATCAGGTAATTTATGATTGGGGATAATATGCTAATTTTACAGAGAATACATGACTAAATTAACTGAAACCAATATATTCATTTGGTATTTGCACAGAGCACAAACTTGTTAGTTGCTTCACGTCATGAATTTGGACCGTCCCTTATTGCTATTTTGCAAATCTAGCAGTAGTATTTATGGAGGAACAAACTCCCACTTGGATTCTGGCTCCATGGTTGGCTTCACTGTGGGCACCAATACAACGGAGACAGTCCCAGCTATTTTAAGATGTTCTCCCTAGAGAACATCTAGTCTCTCTTAGACTATTTTTGCAGACCTAGGGTCTTTCAAAAAACAGCTGCAGGTTTTATGTGGAGGGCAGGCTAGGTCTTTCTCATCCCACTGATGTCCACATGGAATAACCAACCCTTCTGATGTCCTGCTTTCTTCCCTGCCTCAAAAAAATATATGCAGTTCCATAGCGAAATCCCGATTAGACATGCTACAGAAATTTGACTGAAAAGTCCTAAGGAATTTGCATTTTTCTTTCCTCAGGCAAAAACCTTTTGAAAAATTCTGCAGAAAGTCAAAAGGGTGCCCCTGGACTGTTTAACATTTTTGAAGGAATGACTTGTTTTGCAAAACCAGAAGTGACTGCTGGCCTCTTTTGAGTTTTTTGCTGTTGTTTGGAAGAATTTGAAGCTTAGCGTCTCCCAGAGAGTTCAGAAAAATACTCTGCGGCTGTCTCTCCCCACTGCAGATGCAGCCATTGGTGCTGGGCGCATGCTGTTTGCAAGTCGCTACTCTGAGCTCTTTTGGTTTTGACACTGCTTTCTTTATACACAGAATCTCACAGCACCCGAATATAGGAACACTGCTCATGGGTTTGATCAAGAAGCCAACACAAAAAGAGAAATCAAGTGATCAGTTTCCACAAGCCAAGCAATGTATGATGGAAACTGGATGGTGCACCATAGAACAAGGCCATTGTAATTTGCAGAGAAATCAGGATGCAGAGAATAATGTTTCTAGTTCCCAGACCATACCTGTGCTCTAATTCTTTGCCGAATAGCTCCCAGAGGGGTGGGTGCCAGCAAGCCTTCATCTGTGGGCACGCTTGGTGCCGGCAGGTTTGCAATGCTATAATCATGGTCACGTCTGGGTCGGCTCTAAAATAAAGCCAGTTGACACAGCGGCAGAAATGCTAGCCTCTTCTCCGCATTAGTTACTGATGAGAAGTGTCAGAGCTTAGCTGTCTATAAACCTGCGAAAGATTATTTGGAATATCAAAATGTTGCCGGTGTAGAGATTTCACACCCTCTTGGATTTTAATACTGTTTGTAACTCATTCAGATGTAGGCTCTTACAGCCTGGCATTGTCAAGCAGCTGGGTGGGTACCTGCTGGAGTGGAGAGGGCCATCGACGTGCCTCCCGTCAAAGCAGGGCTTAACCTGGATTTAAGCTGAAACACATCCCAGTCCCTTGAGGGAGAAGCAAAAATGGTTGAGGCATTAAGTACATGCTTAGCTTTAGTTGTAAATATCTGTTGGGGCTAATGGTGCCAGCTTTGCCAAGTAGCAATAAAGGACGCCCTAGAAGCTGAGACAACTGAACTGAGATATCATACTTTGGGCATGTAATGAGAAGACATGACTCCTTGTAAAAGACAATCATATTTGGTAAGATAAAAAGATAGTTTTTTAAAAAAGGAAAGACCATGTTACAGGTGGATAGACTCCATCAAGGTATCCATGGTTGCCCTGAGTCTGCAAGACGTGAATACTCTTAACAACAGAGTGACTTGGACATCTCTTATTCATAGGGTCACCATAAGTCAAAGTCAACTTCATAACTATCAACAACAAAAACAGGCAAAATTCATGACAATTGGGAAGTAGCTATTAAAAAGTTTGGGTCTACTGATTTCAAATGCAAGTACTGATTCCAGGTAACTTGGCCATGTACCGCTTGGTAAAATTAACATACTGTCCACATCCATGAATTACATGACCTCTGTCTTTATGAAGGGCCCATGCTCCAAAATGGGGAGACCCATAAAGTCCTTTCTTTATGGAAGCTTGAATTACTGTTGTAACGTTTGAAGCAGTCCTGAGAGTAGCTGTTTAAGTACCAAACAAACACTGAATGCCGTACAAGGAAACAAGTACAAAAACATGTAAGACAAATCCATAGAGTTACAACATCATGATGGTAACAAACAATAAGTATTCAGAACACCAAGGCCACAGAAACTCTAAATATATACAAAACATAAAACAGATACAGAGGTGTCAATGTACGGAGATAGAGAAACAACAGAAAAATAATGATTTATGCAAACAAGCAGTGAAATCCTTTTGGGGGGGGGGGTACAAACCATTCAACGTTTTTACATTTTATGAGATCTTCGGGAGTGACCCTTCACTCACAGTGCTTTAAGGCAGCTGGAAAGATTATTTTTCCCCTTTTAATTTACAATGCAGAGAGAGAGCACTGAAGAAGAAACCTCAAACCAAGAGATGATCCAGAAGTCCTATCTATATTTAGATTAGGTTGGTCAACTTTTGATGTCTTGCTGTTTTGTTCCAATATTCCTCCGCTTCTTTTCACAAAACATTTTTTCCCCTGATGTGTATTTCTTCATGTTCACACCTCTGTATGCATTCTGTGTTTTATATATATTCAGATTCCCCGTAGGCCTTGGTTTTCTGTGCACTGGTTGTTAGAATGATATTCTTGGATCTGGTTATGCATTCTGGTGGCTTTAGCCATTTTCTGATGAATTCCACATGGGTTTGGAAAAGGAGCTGACTCTAGAATGACCTTCTACATACACACAAACACACACACCATACACTTTTAGTTTATTCTCCATTAACAATGGAAAAGAGCTACTTGTGGTGTGGCATCAATATGGATGCAGTTCTTCACTAGGTGACTTCTTGAAGGAAACAAGTCATTTTAGCCATTTTCTTCATGCTGCAGGAAAGTATTTGAAAACCATGGAGTATTCAGGGCTAATTCAGAGCAAAATTTGCACATGAGCGTTTTCCACAGAATCCAGCATTTTCTGTGCCGAAAGTATTTCTACGCAGAAGTATTGTTTCCTGCACAGAAAATGCTGTTTCTTGTACAGAAAACGTTTTCGATGCAAAGCAACTTCATGTGAATTTTGTGCAAAAATCCACAAACTGTAAATATTCTTGTCAGTCCAGGATTCTTCTTGTCAGGGTTTCTCAAAACTTCAAAACGTGTTGCGTGGCTATTTTAAAAAAATATTTTCAAATATTCTTCCCATCTCTTGACATCAAACACGCTGTTATACATGGAAATATATCCAGGGAAATCTTCGGGAGAGTTTTCCAGCTAGAATTATTGATTTGTTTTATGAAGCGATGTTCATTTGTGCCATCCTTCCTTGCTCATCTGATTTTAAGAGACAATTAAAATTACAAGAACAATAAGGGATTATGCGACTTATTTTAATCAACTATTAGCCTGGTTGTACCTACTTTTTCCTTTTGTTGTTTAATTGTGCAACAACAATTTTGCCACGGCAAACGCAAAAACAAAATCCCATCGACTTTATTGATATTTTGGATTATTAACGCAGCTCTTAAAATTCTTCTGGTTAGTTTTGATTGAATTGTTTCTTCTTCTAGGTTTTTTTTATTTCCTTTTCCAATTTTTTCTTCCTTTTGGGTGTGCGTTTCTGTCGTTTAATGGAGCGGTAAATAAGAATTTCTGATAATGAGCCCAAGCATCTGTCACAACAACCTGGCGCTGGTTATTAACATTTCCATTAACGGCAGGGTGGGCAGCGATAATACGGAAACAGCGCAGTTAGAACAAAATAAATAGTTGGTGTCAGGCTGAGTGGGTGTTAATTACTATTTTATTTTATAACCCCAGAGAGGAAGAGAGCAAAAAGAGATAAATATATAATAGTAATGTGGCTCGTGAAGGTCACTGTCTGTAAAGAAGGAGCCCACGGGAAGAGCCGATAACCTGGGCTATAACTTCTTTGGGTGGCAAACATTTTTACAGCTTCCATTTGTCGTCTGCTAAATGGGCATAGAGCAAAGAGACTGTGTTTTCTAGCACCGCGGGCAGAGGTTATTACAATACCATCTGTGGGCAAGAAAGGAGGCACATGGTTTCCTTTATGTCCTGTTTTAGCTCCCCCTGTAAAAGTTGGCCGCCCTGAGCTGGAAGAGCAAGGAAGCTGAGACTGGTTCAAAGTGTCAAATGCAGTCATTCACCCATTGAAGAACACCAACTGCGATGCATTGGGTAGTCCCTCTTCCAAAAACCAAATTGATCCTCCGTTCAGGAGCTGCTCTGCACTTGCACTCTTCAAGACGTCTCCCAGATATCCCTGAACAGTATTACATCTAACTCAGATCTAGAATGTGTTCCTCACTAATATACATGTCAGGAGATTAGGAATGGATGAATTGGCATCCTCTGGGCAAACGGAATTTAAAGTAGTTGGTCGGCAGCTATTGTTGCTGCTAGCAAAGATGGCTTGGCTGGAGAAAGATAACATCCAGTGCGTAATGCTAAGGGAGGTCTGCACTGGGCTGCCTTCCATTAAAGGATCCAAATAAGAGAGCAATGGAATAATACTAACAAAACTCCTACCTGTTGGTACATAAGGATAATTTTTTTTAAAAAATGGAGGAATGTTCAGGCATTTGAGTCCCGATTCATAGTCTGAAGTGATGTGCCAACAGTGCAGAGGTACCTTTGCAAAAAGTGGCTCTGAGCCATGCACAATGAAGAAAAGGGGCCATGCTTAAGCATCATGAAGGAAGGAGATCACTAGGGTGGTCGCTCCTGTGTGATCAAAAACCCCAGGCTGCATCCACACTGCAGAATTAATGCAGTTTGGATGGCTTTAACTCCCATGGCTCACTGCTATGGAATTCTGGGGGCTGTAGTTTTGTGAGATGTTTGGCCTTCTGTGCCAGAGAGCGCTATTTGCACAACAAATGATGAATCACAGGATTCCATAGGAAGGAGCCATGGCATTGTCAAATTGCATTAATGTTGCCATGCAACATCAGCCCTAAGCTAGTTGCAGCAGTTTTTAATGTCTTCATTGTGAGTTGTGCCACATCCTCTCTCAAGCGATGCTCTTGTCCTCCCGTGGCCAGTTCATGATCTAGCGTTTACATGGAAGGGAGTGCAACAAGTACTTCTGTTTGATAGTTTCTTGTGGGTTTTTCAGGCTGTGTGGCCATGTTCTAGAAGAGTTTATTCTTGACGTTTCACCTGCATCTGTCGCTGGCATCTTCAGAGAAGAGGCCAGCCACAGATGTCGGCCACCGATGTAGGAAAACGTCAGGAATAAACTCTTCTAGAACATGGCCACATAGCCTGAAAAACCCACAAACTACAGATGCCAGCCATAAATGCCTCCAACTTCACTCCTTTGAGTTTCTTACCAACTGGTATATAAAACTGCATGACAGAGTAAGGAAGGCTGTCTAGTGCCATCTCACCTACAACTTCTATGTAATGGATGGGAGCAGTGAACACTGTTATCCAGAGCTGGCACACAATAAAAATAAATACCCAGTCTAATGAAAAATCCCCTTCCACCTGCTTATCCTTCTCCCTGATGCTTGAATGCTGTGCTAGTTCATAAAGGAAAGTTTGACAACTCTTCTCAAAAGTGTTTGAAAGACCTTTGGAGAAGAGAGTTCCTCAATTTGGGAGCATCCCTGCTAAGAACAGCTCTCTACATGACATGTCCTTGAATGGATTCATCTTGAACTAATTGCCGCTTGGTTCTTAAATAATTCTGTGGGCACTCTCAGAAATAAGGTACCAATTTTGTTTTCAAAGCTGCTCAGCTTCGAGAAGCAGAAAGAGCCCAGCGCTGTGCCTAGCAAGCCTGGGAGCTGCTTTTCCTTTTGAAGAGAGAGATCCCCGCTCCCTGTAACCCTCAAGTCAGGCAGAGAAGAGAAACAATAGCGGGAAAGAAAAAGGATGCAAAAGTCCTTTGGGAGAAGGGTTTGGGTTTCAAAAGACTCTGCAAATGGCAACAGCCACCTCTGGGAAATCCAGCTTGTGTGCTTGCAACAATCCCTGTCTCTGACTTATGCTTTCTCCAATCTGTCTATGGTGATGGCTCTTGTGTTCACTTCTAATTCTCCTCCCCATCCCTCTTTGTTGTCTTTCTCCAGCACCAGCGATGCCGCCTCAAAATATCCAGATAAATGCACTCTCTGCAAGCCAGCTGGAAGTCACTTGGGACCCTCCTCCTGTTGACAGCCAGAATGGGAACATACAAGGTTACAAGGCAAGTGTTTGCATGACTCTACTACATCTTGGTATAATGTTAACCTTTCTTCCCTTAGAAAGACTTGGGAACAGAAACATCAGCCAGATGCCTTTTTAGCTGGGAGAAACTGTACATGTGGAATTAGGCAGCTGTAAGAAGGGAAACTGTGCATGTATGAGGATAGTGTAGAAGTCTGCATTGCTGCATGTAAGTACCTGGGATTTTGGTTCATGTGCCTAAATCCTCCTGTTAATCCTAGGCCTCATTCCCACTTAAAGAAGAGCTGGGATCTTTCGACACAAGTGGCTGCCTGAGAGGGACAACAGAGCAGGGATCAAACAGAGATGGGGAGGATAGTTCCAACCCTTCTGTAAAGTTACCAGCAGCATGACACCCTTTTTAAAAAAGGATTGTTTCCTTTCCATATTAATGTTGAGTGTCATCAGAACATCCCTCTGACTTTGGGGCAGATTTTTTGTGACAAGACCACTTTGATTAAATAGATCGAACAAGCAAAAAGAGGGTTGCAATTTCTATTCCTCATGAACCTTATTATTTGGTTATTTGATCATGGCAGTTACAGTTGGCCCTCCATATCCCAGGATTTTGCATCCATGTATTCACCATCCACAGTTTGAAAATAATCCCTCACAGCAGCAAAACATGATTTTGCCATCTTATATAAGGGTCACCATTTTATCACGCATTTGTATATAATAGGACTTGGAACATTCACAGGTTTTGATATCCACGGGGTGACCTGGAACCAAACCCCATCAGATACCAAGGGCCCACTCTATATTCTGCCCTTTACTCAACACTCAACCCACAAGGCAGCTGGTAGTAACTTAAAAGCACAGCCCACACAAACAAAATAACATTAAAACAACAACTGACAAACAACCAGCATAATCAGCGCACCATAACCGACAACAACATAGACTTTTTCATTGAGTTAGCTCCAAATTCCCTTCCAAAAACCAAAGTTTCAATGGGGAAGAGACAAGCTGAGACTTCTTATGGTACAGTCACCCCCATCTTGTTGGAGAACATGAAGCAGGCCCTCTGAGGATGATGTGACTTTCTATGGGAAGATGGCATCCTAAGTCTTGATCAGTTAGAGCTTTAAGAATCAAAAATACCACCAGCCAACAAACTTGGCAGAAAATTGAACATTCATGCTTTGAATGACCCTTTTCCATTCCAGCTGCCATTTCCAGGTACTCTTCAAAGATGGCCCTGGGTAAAAGATTTGCTTATAGGTTAGCAGAAATCTCCACTGGATATTGCCAGCAGAGTAGACCTGGCCAGGTCCTTTTTGCCTGGGAAGAGTACAGCTGGTGCACTAACACCAGCTCGAGAAAAGCACTCCTGGCCATTGCCACCAGTAGTTGCACTGGATCCAGGATCACACCTTGGATGAGACTCTGCCAAAGGGTTATTGCAGTCCTATAAGCAAATCTTTGCGGCTGCATTGGACACACACTTACTACGAGCCTCGGAGCCTACCTCTTCTTCATTGCCTGGCACGTCTACCTGTGCATTAGACCCACAAATGAAGAAAGCTGAGCCAATGAAAATAATCTGGCATTACGGCTTGGCAGAAGTGAGCTACCTGCTATAACCATTTGTATATTTTCCTCTTTTGTTTGTGCACAGGCTGTTCTAATAGCTTGGCTTGTAACACCAAAGCCGACTCTTGGCTGGGTGTTGAGGTCAGGTTCTTGGCTCACCCCAGATAGGATAGATTAACTAGTATACACTCATTAGTAGCTCTTTCAGAGCCAACCTGGGAGTCCTGCTAGGAGAACAATCAGGGTGAGGAGACTGTTTGTATTGTCACTACTGGGCACTGTGTTAAGAGATAGTAATTACATTGCAAGGCACTGAAAAGAGACCGTGACTTACATAGCCATAAGATCAACTCTGTTGGATCAAACCAAAGGACTCATCTAGTTCATTGTTCTTTGTTCCACCGTGGATTGACCAGATGCTTTCTGGGCACTCACAGGTAGGCTGGAAGGCCATAACCATCCCCTATTCTTTGGCCCTTGTAAGCATCTGGTGTGCAGAACCCTACAGTCTCTGTATAGCCAGCATGGCAAACAGGTATCTCTCCTCCACCATTGTTTGGCCTCATCCTCTTTTAGAGCCCTCCAACTGTCGTTATCACATTTCAAGAGAACAGATTCCATAAAATGCTACGTTGTGGGAATGGGTCATTTCTCTGGTCTAGTCTGAGCTCTCCTTTGGATGACCCCGAGTTCTAGTATTATACGAGGGAGAAGAACTCCCTTCTATCCACTTGACATAATTTTCTTTGCTTCCTATCCAGAGTTCTAATATGGGGGCAGAGTTTGGGATTTTTAAAAAAATTTATGAAGCTTCAGGGGATCAGTCATTGGGCAGACAAGTGGCAGCAGAGGAACACAATGATGACATTATGGATAATGGATGAGCTAAACTTCCAAATAAAATAACCTTTTTTTCCTTCCAATTAGGTTTATTATTGGGAAGAGGAGAACAGGAATGACACGGAAAAAGTGAAGGTCCTTTTCCTCCCAGAGACGAGTGTCCGGTTGAAGAACCTGACCAGCTACTCCAAATATTTGGTCTGTATCTCAGCTTTCAACGCAGCAGGAGATGGGCCAAAAAGTAGCCCTGGTCAGGGCAGAACACACCAGGCAGGTAAGAATATATACCGGTATTATATATAGCTTTATATGCTAATTGCTTGCGAACAATTTTGTGGATTAAGGGAAGATCTGTAGTACTCATGGCCTAAAGCAATGCTTCTGCTGCTCAGCATACTCTATATACTTCTTTCAGCTCCAAGTGCTCCCAGCTTCTTGGCTTTCTCCGAAATCACTTGCTCTACGCTCAATGTGTCCTGGGGAGAACCAGCTGCAGCCAATGGCATTCTGCAGGGATATCGAGTGATCTATGAGCCTTTGGCCCCAGTTCAAGGTAAGACTACCAGGGAGGATTCCCAGTACAAAAGCAGTATGCATTCCACCCACCCGTATGTTGGATGTCTTCAAAATCCATTGTACTGCAGTGACACAGACCAGCACAAACCTTGCTCAGACTAGTATGTTTGCATTTTGCAGATCTGCTCCTGTCTGTCAGTACTTTTGGAAGGAATATCCATTCCGAGGGTATTGTTACAGAGAAAACTGAATTTTCTAGCCTGAAAGTCAGATAGCAAATGAGTTACCTCCTACTTTTACTGGCCACCAGCATTCTTTGTTCTGTTTTGATTTGATCCATCTTGAAAGTATTTTTTTAAATCCCTGAAAACGAGGGTATAAAGATATTGAAGAAATAAATGAGTCCATACATGCTTGAGGAGACCCATTTGTATTCACTGCACCAGAGAAGGGCAACATGTAGCTCTCCAGATGTTATTGGACTGTGACTTCCATCAGCCCTAACCAATGTTGAAAGAAGCTGGAGTTGCAACGCAACACCTGGAGACCCCATTTTACCTGCTCCTGCCTGGCACTCCGGCTGTATAATAATTCCGACGTGAGCTATTTCAACCATATTGTTCTCTAGCAAATGACTTGATTATCCCAATCAGTATTTCAGCTGCATTCGGGGTTGCTTCACTCTCTGCTAGCATTTTTTAATCCAGCCCTGGCTTTAATCTTTCCTCCCCTTTGACTGGGAGCCTAAATAGTGTGATTAATTTTTCTAAAATAACTGCCAAGAAAGAATGGATAATCTGTCTGCAAATGAATATCAGATCATTCTGGAGGTAAATTTGGGAAAAGATTAAAAGGTTTTGTCATGCAGGTGATTTAATGTTTATTTTATGTTTCTGGAGGGCTGCAAGGGGGTCCAATCAGGTCTTCGGCTTCAACTAATTCCTGCTGATTCAAAGGAAAGAGGGGAGCAATCACGAGTATTGTTGGAGCTCTCTCTTCTCTTCTCTCGCTCTCTCTTTCTTTTTTCCATAGAGGGCGGCTGAGGGTTGGAGAGAAACTGTCTTTGACTACCTGTCTTGCATTTCCATGGCTTGCGTGCTGAAAATAAACCAAACGAAAGCAAGAGAACAAAAAGGGCCTTTGCCGTTTAGCACAGGCAAGAGGTTCAGCGTGAAGTGCTAGTGCAGAAAAGGTGTATAATTTTAATCAGGAAGCATGAGGAGAGGAGCTACAACAGGCTGGGATATTTTGGGATCCCTCTGCTGCGTCCTCTGTCCTACCAAACCCTAGAGTGCATTAATCTTTTACAAGGGAGTCACGGGGGGTCAAGTGTTATCAACCAAGTCTGGAATTAACTCTTCATTTGAAGAGTCTGGATGTTATTTAAAGAGCCGAGATTCAACCTCATGCTCCGGGATATGTATTTAATCATTTATGGGGAGCCGGAGGGGATTCTGCCTCCATCCAAAGACCTGACTTTTGTGCAATTGACTTGTCTGCATGATGCGTAATGGGAGGTCTCTTGCCTTGAGGCGGCAGGCTGAGGCCATGCCTGGCAAAGGAGATCCCTGTTTTAGATGAAAACAGCTCTATTGCTGCACATGAGTGAGAAAATATGGATACCTGGTGCAGAGTTGGAGCACCTTCCCATCCAGGAAAGACAATGTGGTATAAAGCGCTGGATTATAGTCCTTGTTTGGGGGACTGTATAGCTCCCAGTTTGACCATGAGGGGATGCCATGCTTTGTGATAGGATTATTGGGAAATCCACTGGATGAGCAGGAGGCTGCAAGGTCAAGGCTTGCTGAGGGGTGGATGAAGCGCCGTCCCTTTTGAAAGCTAATGTGTTATTGCTTCAAAACTGCAATTGCAATTTTCAGTTTTGCTTGAGCCCCAGAGAGCCTGGGAGGAATTCCAAATGTGACGGAAATCCTATCTGTACCCCCTCGAGGGCATTTGGGGGCATATTGGAGCAGAACCCCACATTTTCACCCCCTGGACACCCCAAAAGACCATACGTTGCCTACCCCTGGTTTAGAAGCATATAGATACTTCTTCATATGCAGAGAAGTTATTATTATGAGCTATTTTGAATTTTTATTCTATAAAATACTCTTCTCTGTACGTTTCTGCTACATGCTTGGAATTGTCTCTTGTTTCCAGAGCCTCAAAGGGTCTTTCAGAGACGGAGGACTGCCATGCATCTTTTTCTGTGCTATTTCTCTCTCTCTTTGGGTGACCTGTACTTGAAGTCCCCATTGAAAGATTTTGGGATTTTTTTAAAGGACCTGCTTATGACAAACCAACCCTGCTGCTCGTATTTTTCATGGCTCACTTAAAACAACAACAGTCGTTCAGCATTTCCATTGTTTGCAGGTTTTCCTGGTCTCCAGATTTATGTCAGAGAAATGAAATAATCCCCCTGGGGATAACGGATGCATCTAATGTAATTTTCCTCTGTTGGGCTTCTTATGCTTCAAACAGTGATTTAAGTCTCGGAACTAAAATAGCAATTAGAAGGAAAGCTTGAACCAACCTGCTTTGGAAGTTTCTTTGCTTTAGCTTTTTTAACCAATAAAAGCAGAGATAAATATCTTTAATATACCCTTAGTAATAAAATAAAAAGAGGGATGAGAGCATAGCAGACTTAATGCACTCAGCCAAGTTTAATCCAACTCTCTGTTGTTGAATTCTAAAGCAATTGCCCAGGAAGGAAACATGAGAGTCCTCATTCTTGGCAAAGATCACATTAGAGCTCATCCTGAAGGGGGGAAAGTATCTGGAAGTATTGCGAGTTTGCAGTTCTTTTTGTTCTGATTTTACCTAGATATTCCCAGGTATGCATCCAAGTTCTCTTGAAATATTCTGGGTTTCCCATCCTCACCTTTTCCCTTGTGTTCTTCCTCCTTTTTCTTCCACTGATCATGGATCACATCCAGATTCGGACACATTTCAGAAACTGGCTTTCACTGATTTCCATTGAGCCACCTTTATTATTTTTTTCAGGAGTTACAGTCAAAGTACTATTTTGTTTTGGGGGCAAACATTCCTTTTTCTCTCTAAATCTTTGTCCTGGAAATAATAGTTGCAGCTACTGATGGTGTCCTTCTTAGCTAGTTAATGCAATACAATGATACAAGCAGACAGCCAAGTAAAGGTACCTTTCATTTTGAAAAATATGGGGTTAATTTAAACTGACCTGGGAAGTAGGAGTGAAAAGTCTTTGATAATGCCAGGAATTTCCAGGAAATAGTTCAGGAAGAGGAAAATGTCATGTGGAGCTCCAAAATTAAAACTGGTTTTTACAGGAACAAAGCATGGGACTTGGAGATACTTTCTTCTCTTTTGGAGGGGCTTTTACGGATGTTCACAGCAGGGCTAGCCCAAGGATAAATGAAGCCTTGGGTCCAAGCAGCTTTTTGGTCTCAGATTCCCCTTGTTCCTGGTCAGGTTATGGCTTCTTTAAAAGGTATAATACTCAGATTGCATGCAATATAGACCCTCCTAAGCAGGTGCCCACTGGATGTGTTGTACTGCAGCTTCCATTATCCCCAGATAGCATGGGGAAATTGGAGGGCACCAGATGAGGTGGAGGCTGCTTTGTAGCATTTGTAGCACCTGGTAATGTTACTTCAAAATGAAGGCATGTTTTGTTGATTTTTATTGTCAACCCTGACTCATGGCGGCCCATTGAATGAGACATCTCCAAGACCCCCCAGTCCTGCAGACTCAAGTATGTGGCCTCTCTGACTGAGTCTAACCATCTGGCATGTGTTCCTCTGCTCTTTCTGCTGTCCTTTATGTTTCCTGACATCATTTCTAATGAGTCGCGCCTTCTCATGATGTGGCCAAAGTACTACAGCCTCAGCTTAGCGATCCTGGCATCCAGAGGGATCCATCTCGCTGACCGTTTGCGCAATGGCAAAAGTTGTCTCTCCTTTCCCCTCCTGAGAGTACAAATATTATGCTGTGGCACAATTTTACTCTACACTATTTTAGGTTCCTTTTCCAATGACGTAGCTTCCCAACCAGATGCCAGCCCAGGTGTTTAAATGTTAAAATTCCAATAGATAGGATTGCTGGTTACTGTGGGTCCACCATATCAATGGGGTTCTGCTCTGCAATGTTGATCTCCTGCAGATTTCCATGCCTCATATTATTTAATGATGGTGTTGAGAACACACATTCAGAAACATGTTGATGTCACTCCCATTGAGTAATATGTGGTGTGATTGTCCGTGTTTTTTGCATCTGTAGGAGAGGAGGCAGAATTGACCCATGCCACCCCGATACATATCATAAGTATCACATGAAGCTATGCTAAAAGACAGTACAGAAAGAAACAGGGCCAGGAAAAGGAAAGGAGAACAAATACATTTTGTCACCAGATCGTAATGTTGCAAAGTTTTTTATGGTGATCATCTGGAAACAGTCTAGGAAGAGGAAGGGCCAGAAGAAGTTGATCTCCCATCCAGACTGATCAATAGTCCTGCTTTCCTTCTGTCCCCAATAGTTGATGGTAGATGACAGTTGTGGAAAGGAGGAACTGCGGACTAACCTAACATAACGGAAAGATATATTACTTTCATATCTTGCTTGTAAGCTTTGCAGGGGTATCCAGCCATCTCCTTTGGAAGCCAAATATTGTGTTCCATCTAGGAAGCTTGTTCTTATAGTCTTTTATTTCCATGTATACCCATTTCTCATAAAATGATAAATCCAAGAACATCTCTCTATGAAAATGTTTGCAAAACTGGGGAATGTAGATCTTATTTCTTCACCGGGAAATGCAAACAAAGGCTCCTTTTCTCTGCGCTTCTTTGCTCTCCTTTATTTTCCTCGGCTCTACCCGCTGTCCTCGGCTGTCGGCGGTTTCACTCATGCAAAGTGAATTAAGCAAAAATTAATCCCGCCTAAATTGTTAAAGGATTTTTACCCTCATGTTGTTCTGCTGTAAATAGAAGAGACATTGGCCAGCAGAGACTTGGCCTGGTGAATGTTTCTCAAGAATGATTTGACAGAATGATTGGCATGGAGGTGCCATGCGGAGACAGGTTGGGCTAAGGAAGAAAGCTACAATTTTCAATAAGACGATGCTCACCTCTTTCCACCATCCCAATGCAATTAGTGAAGTTGTCTTCAGCCTCTTGGTAATTTCCCAATTGCACTGTAAGAGTTTCCCCCCTTGTCAGTACCCACTTATCAAGCTTAAAGTCTAATTACACTTATCTGTGCTGAAAATTGGCCATTATCGCTACTTAAATTCCCACTAATTGTAAGAAATACTTCCTCAGCAAACAGCTAGATAATTTTACTGGTAATCTAGACCAGATCGGCTTCGCTGCTTTCTTTTTTTAAAAAAAAAAATTTACACGTTATCTTATTTTTCATCTGGTCGGGCCCATTCCAGGGGTGAGCAAAGTCGTGACTGTGGACATCAAGGGGAATTGGCAGCGCTGGCTGAAAGTCAGAGACCTCACCAAAGGGATGACCTACTTGTTCCGGGTGCAGGCCAAGACCATCACCTATGGGCCTGAACTGCAAGCCAACATCACAGCTGGGCCAGCAGAGGGTAAGTGGAGACACGGAGGACTTGCCAAAACGAAATGCAAAAAACTGTGGTGCTAATTGCATTAACTCGGCACCCAACAGCAAGCTAAGATATTCCAAATACTTTCTCAAGCCAAGAGAGAATTAAGTCGGAAGCCATGATTTAGTGGTGTTCTCAACAGTCAATGTCAAGTGCCAGGTGTTTGTTCATCTGAGGCTTAGTCCATAGACTCATGGTCATGGATATGTATGCAGCAATCCAAGATAGACAGATCTCTCAAGAAACGTAGAAGGCCATGATGGTCCCCTAGGAGAAAAAGTCTGAATGCTACAGTAAACTAAAGTAATAATTTGGCATTTGAGTTGGTCCTCATTGAAGCTGTTACTCTATTGTAGGTTTTAGATTCTCCTCAGTCTCCTGAAAAATAAATAACTCTTATCACCTGTATAAATTGGACCAACTTATATTATTTACACATTACATTTTTAAACATTTTTTTCATATATTATTCTAGTTTTGCGAGTTGTTGGGAGGAGGATATCCACCAACACTCCTGTTCCTATACCCTTTGCAACTATTAGTTGGTAGGCATTGCACAAACAATTGCTTTCCTAGATAGATAGAATGCTCCTCCTTTTTCTAAATGAAACTGAGATTCTTGGGATGTTCTGTTTCACTGGTACCACATGCCACATTTGTATGGAATTTCTATAATCATGCAGCCCTTCTTATGGAGTCTATAATACAAAAATCTCAAACAGATGAGGTACAGTTTGGTAATAAGTTTGGTTATTGGTCTTCCATTGATGGATGGATGGATGAACTGATTGATTTAAACCAAACCTGAAGAATTAAGTCTAGGATATCTTTTCTGCAGATGCTGAAGGAATGACCCTTGACGAGAACTGTGTATTGGTCTATGATCATAATAAAGATGAACGAAACTATAGGGGTTTTTTGTGGGTTTTTTGGCTATGTGGCCATGTTCTAGAAGTGTCTATTCCTGATGTTTCACCAGCATCTATGGCTTTGGCATCTTCATTTCCTTCTTTGAAGATGCCAGCCACAGATGCTGGTGAAACTTCAGGAATAAACTCTTCTAGAACACGGCTGCATAACCCGAAAAACCCACAAAAAACTATGGATGCTGGCCATGAAAGCCTTCGACTTTGCATGAACTAAACTGACAAGAGCTGGAGCTTGAGTCAGAGCACCTTCCAACCCGTTCTCTAACATATCTGTTGAACTCAGCTATGAAATGAGGCTTGGCTAGGAAGAGGCTGTAGCTTAGTGGCAAAGCAGTGATTTGAATGTAAAAAGATCCTTGAATGTGGAAGAAATCAGACAGAGACACACAGTCCAAGTAGCCATAGCATGATGCTGTCCTCTCTCTTACATTTTTAATGTACCTTTTATATGGAAGCTGAAAGAAGAGATGGGATCCATACTGGGACTGTAGTGTAGAAATGGCAGGAGGTTAAACCTGCTCCCACCTACACCACTGACACATTGAAAAATCCTCCCCCTCAAAGCTGTTATTTATCCCAAAGGTGCCACTAGCGCGTGTGAACCTCACCTCCCACACGCCGCAGCCTTGGTTGAGATTTCTTCCAATGTGGCTGCTAATTCCCCCATGCAATGCAGGGACAGACATATGCTGCTATGTTTTATGTCACACCTAGTTTGACTCTCATAGTAGCCAATAGCTAAATAGATGGTATACAGATGAGACAAGTTCGGATCAACCTACTAGCAGCAGCTGGGCCTATAGGGCATGGATGGCCATGGATGCTGGCACCAGCCCTGCGCAAAGCATGCAGCCGGCTTCAGATGTGAAGGCAGAGGTGGAGGATGGAAAGCGGCACTCTGAATGTATATTCCTAGGTAGTTTTTCTAAAGCATCCTTTGAAGCAGCAAGGCACCTCTGGCATGTTGCACCTTCTATGGTTCAGGCTCGATCTGTGAAACTGCGGGGTGGTACTTCTATTTCAAAGGACACAGTGCGTTGCCGGGGGCTTGCTGGTTTTTGCTCCCTTGTCTCCGAAGTAATTATAGAGCACGGTATGAATAATGTCTGCTTTCACACTCGCCTCACCTTCGCTCTTTCGGCCTCCCTCCCGCAGGATCCCCCGGTTCCCCGCAGCATGTTCTGGTTTCCAAAACAGCCTCTGGACTGACTTTGTACTGGACCGAGGGAGTCTCTGGAGACAAGCCCACCACCGGCTACATCATAGAAACCAGGCCTTCAGGTAACTCGTTGCCCGCGTAAAAAACATGAGCTGACCCAGAAAATATAGTAACAGACCTACCGAACAAAGATAAGGAATAGAAAGATCTGGCAATGCGGGGGTTTGGAGTGTCTTATTTTATTTCAATGCACTAAAAAAGAGAGAGAGAGGGAGATGTGGATGCTTTCTTCTTTCACTTTTGGTAGGCTGCTGACCTTACTCTGCTGGGGTGCAATTTGCTCAGGGCTGACTCTTACAAGGAGTAGGTCACCTGCGTTGACCTTCTAGAGTGTCTCCTCTCTTCAATTCTCTATTGGTTATTCATCCGAATCTAATAAACCTTAACTTGATGGAGCTGGGCAACTGAGAGAATACAGTCACTTGCATGCAATTCATCTGAAGACCACATGAAATTAATAATAATAATAATAATAATAATAATTATTATTATTATTTATTTATTTCTACCCCACCTCGCCAACAAAATCGAGACGGCTTACAACAATAAAATCCATACAATACAATAGAATAAAATCCCACAATCCCCCTCCCTCCTTCACCCCAAATCAACAAGTACAAGCATAATAATAACTATAATATACAATTAAGATCAATCAAATGATTACTAAGATAAGAAATATGACAGTCAATGGGACTATTGTCGATAGGATGGTCCGTGTCAGTGGAGGCGACTGAATCAGTTATTCTGAGAAACCCTGTCGGAAGAGATCCATCTTGACAGCTATTTTAAAGCTGTCAAGGTTGGCGATATGTCGGATCACAGTTTCCAGGTCAAAAAACAAAAGGGGGGGAGCTTGTAACCATTTTTCATCTATTTAAATAAATTCATAATTTGAATAAAACAAAACATTTGAAAGGATGTAACAGCAGTCATAAAAAAGGAAGACAATCTAGGGCTTTTTATAAAAGAGAAAGAGAGATTTTGTACACTAGGGTGGCAGAGGACTGTATGGAAAACTTGGTAGAATATCATGGTCCATGTTGATTTAAAGTGTTAGTAAGGATGGCATTGTGATTTCTGCCCCATGAACAAAGATGTTTTGGGTTGGCCATAGATATATTGCTGCCACCAAAGGGCCATATGTAATAGAAATGGAAGAATTTTCTTTTAAAAAGTGTTTTTATTAAAAGAATTTTCTATGCGATAAAATTATATATAATGGAAATACAAAGTTACAAAAAAAACCCCACAAAACTCCCTCTATCATCAATCTCTTACTTTAAGTGTCTACTGTTTATTGATCCTACTAATCTTCAAATCCAACTCTAGAACATTTCCCCGGCGGGATCTGTAAGAAGGCAATTACTGCTTTCCCAATCCTTCTTAAAACTACTCAAGGATTTCTTTCTAATTAAGGCAGTCAACTTATTCATCTCTGATAAGTCATACAGTTTCAGGTCGTCTTATCTTTCAATTTCTGCACATACAGAAGTCTCATGTCCGTGATCATTTATTCTATAATTTTTCCATACTTTGTCTCAAATTGTTAGAGTCTCGGTGAAAGTAGTTTTAGGTTTCATTTGGAGTTTATTTTCAATATGTCTTGAATCAGTCTATGAATCAAAATCAAAAAGTTTAACAATTTCCTGGTTGCCGGTCACATTTCCAGGAAACAATCTGAGCCCCTTAAAACGTTTTCAACCACCTTTCAAGCGTCAGATAGAGATGCACTACCTTGGTACGTAACTAAGGTAGTTACATAGTTAAGTGGTTGATTTAGTATTCTAGCCAATGTTTCCTGAGCTGAAAATGCTGTATTTGGGGACTTCTGTGCAAAAGTTGCACACAGTTGCTTTATTTTTGTGCAGAAATATTTTCCGCAGAGAACATGCTGTTTGCTGAATACACAAAATACCATAGAAATTTTGTTCAGAATGAGTCCTGAATTGGGAGCAGTCACTGAAAACAGTTTTTGAAGACTTATTTGCGACAGGCGACAACTGCTAAAATTACTAGTTGCTTCCTTCAAGAAGAAAATTAGGGAAGAATTACATCCTTGGCATGTAAAAGAGATGAAGCAAAGTATTTCCATCATTGGAGATGTCTCAGCTGCCATTTTCAGCGCTTCTTCAATGCAGTCCCCATTTTCTGCGCCATATCCATTGGCATGCCCTGTGTTGGCTCACTGGGAAACAGCTGAAATGGTCCCTTCAAGGAGGCTTTTGGCTGCATTAACACAGCTTTGTGCAGCCTGGCCCCGCTCCGCTGGATCTGCAAACAATTGCAGGGCGCAGGGGAAGAGCCCCTTGATGCACCCGCTTGCTGGGCCTAACAACAGAGTCGTTTAATTTCTCCACAGATAATTTTTAATCCTATTCATGCCACTGTAATAAATGAACGGGGCCATTTGTGTGCTAGGATGCCTATTCTTCGTTTGGGTAGAATCTGCAGAGAGCGTGAAATGTGATCCAGGCAAAAGGGGAGGATAGTAATTGGAATGTCGGCTTATTTCACGCACGCTTCGGCTTCATTATAACACTCTGTGTCTGGCTTGGTTTTATTTTGCCTGCACTTTGGAGAGGTTTCCCTCTGGATTCAGAGCTTAGCCAAAGTGGAGGCGAATGCTGTTTTCCCAAGTCATTTGTTTTCATCTCCTATTGGAAATGATGCAGTTGCGTCTTTCTTTTGTACAGGGATGCGCTCATGCATCTGACCTTATGGAAGGATAGTGTCTGACCCCACGCAGCCGACTTCACATAAGTAACTTAAGCCACAGTGAATCAGGGAGGAATACTACCTCTCTGTACCCAGCACAGAGCATCTTAACAAGCAATTGAAAAGTGTTAACACTTTGTCAATATTTAAGCAACTTACCATTATTACCTTAGGGTTTTTGCATCTCATCTGTCATCTATTATAGGCCTCATTACCCATAGCATTTAATGCTGCATTCTGTCACACTTCCCCTCTCCTCCCTATTGCTGTTGTAGTTCTCAGCCAAGGAATTACAATGGCACCATGAAATAATGTATGTTGTCCACTACCTCCGTGGCCTCTGATTTCCAAGAATTTTGGGCATTTCTCAGTTGTATGGGGACTCTTCCGCTTTCCATTTTAAATACCTTTAACCTGGACTTGTTTGTTTATTTAGAAAGTTAGTTTACCCAATATCAGAGACTCTGGTGAGTGGGTTACAATATATTTTGAAAAGGCTTAATGGAGTCAGATTAATGGATTTAAAAATAAACTACCGGTAAGTGTCAATGCCCCCACCAGCAACACTTTCTGCTATCAGTCACTGTTCTATTATTATTATTATTATTATTATTATTATTATTAAACTTCGGTGCAGATAAACCAGGTTTCACCAAAGAGAATCCCTAGTTTTTTTGCTGCAGCAAATAGGTGTCAGTGGCTTAGCAACCAGAAACGCTGACACAAAGGAAAAGAACAGACATCCATATATATATATCAAAGCATTCTATCTTTATGTAGCTACAATATCACCAATTAGCATGCTGTATTTCTGGATCATGCATACTAGGCAGGTCACATACTGCTATCCCATACTGTTAGCATGGTCTTACTGTTGGCATACTGTTAGCAAGGTCATACTGTTATCACATACTGTTTGCATGGTCTTGGCAGAGAGGTGTGTTTTAGGCCCTGTGACATCAATAGGGCACTAAAAGTTTAGACACCTTCTTTGACCTTGTTGGGCTCTTGAATGGTGCCAGGCATCTTCTATGTACTGGCTTCTCTTATCTTTTCTGCCTCCATTAAGCTTTGCAATTTTGCTCGCTGTCACCTACTTACTGCATTCCATTCTCTGCTTCTCTATCAGGTTGGGTCTACTAGGGTCACTAGCTATTCTTTTGCAGGAATAGAAGAGAAGGAGAGAAACAACACACACACACACACACTTTTGTAGTTTTTTTGGTAGTTTTTTTCAGGCCCTGGCAAAACGTCAGGAATAAACTCTTCCAGAACACAGCCACAGAGCCTGAAAAAAACCACAAAAAACTATGGATGCCGACCATGAAAGCCTTCGACTTCCAACACACACTTTTCGATTCATATTGGCATGATATTTCCATACTGGTGTCCTATACAGTTTTCCATTTTCTCCCAGAAAAGGCAGCCACGTCTGCCACCTGATAATCTCCCAAGTGGGCACACTCAGATGGTGTTACGGAAGGTTGCTTCACACATTACCAATTCCCTACACAGAAAGAAAGTGGGAATTGGTATAAAATCATAACACGATCCTACAAGCCAATTTGTCATGGTACGATTATATGTACTTCATGGTGGAGCTTGCTTGTCAGCTGTTGTGCTTAGCTTACTGGCAAAAATAGTAGTAATAATAGCCTGTCTTCAAAGTGAATCTCACAACTTATGTGTACTGAACTTTGAAAATCTGAATAATGTTTTGAGGGCAAGATCTGTAACAGCAAAAATGTGTCACTCTGTGATGTCCAAATGTCAAAGGAAGTTTACCAGGTTGCTGGGGAAATGCTTTAAAAACAATACTTCAAAAATTATTGCCAGACCACATGGACGCAACTGTTCTACTTAGCTTGTTCAGTTATATATATATATATATATATATATATATATATAAAACCTAAGACCCTTAGAAACATAACCTATATAATCAGGATCTATAACCTATATAATCAGGATCTAACACATCTTTTGCAACAGCAAAAGAGTTTCCTACAAAGTAACCAGGCAGCAACTAAGGGTTCTCATAACAGGTCCTGCAGCTTCCTCCTTCCATCAGTGGAGATCCTGATCCTGAAAAATCATACAAATATGAAAAAACTGCCTTTTACCAGGTCAAAGTATTTGTCTGTTTATCCCAGTATTGTCTGCTCTGACTGGCAGTGGCTCTATTATGGCCAGAGAGGTGACCCTCTGCTTCCTTTCAACAGAGGGTTACATAAAGGATGGCTTTGCAAATTTCCAAGGAGCAATGTCTCCTCTGCTCTCCTTCCACTCCGTTGAATCACAATTGTATCGCTTCTCTTTATTCTGTCTTGATCGTGGATGCAACCCAGCCAAAGCCAGTCAATTCCAAGTGAAGTCTGCATAGCCAGTCCCTGCCATGAGGACTTCTTCATTTTTCCCGCTTTGTTCCATCTTCTGGGCATCAGGCAGTTTGTCAGCCTACCCTTCGCATTGCGTCCTTGTCCTTTTGTTAGTCCGTCCGGCAACTTCAACCTTTTCTCCTTAAAAATAAATTAACATTTTAATTTGGTCGGTCTTGGGAAACGTCTTGGAATGGTTCACCGCCTGCCTTGACTGGCATGTGATTAAGGGCCAAGTTTTCTAGCAAGGCTCTGCCCTCCCGCCTCCAGCTGCGCAGGGCAAAGAATTGCTGGTTGGAGCAGAGCAACGTTTAAATGGCCAGCTTCCATCCGGGCTGGCTCTTAACCGTGGCAGGCATTTGTCCATGCCATCAGGCCTAGGAGCCTCCGTTGGTTGACTGACAGTTAGATACAGCTCAGAGCCCATGGTTAATTGTCCATGAAATCACACTCGCTGGCATTGGTGTTGTGTCTGTTCTAACACCTGCAGCTTGCTTGGGCTGCTTGTCCCTGCAGAAGGATAAGATGCAAAGGCAGAGCATTCCTGAGCCACGAAAGAAACAACCCCAGGAAAGAGCGATTGTACTTTTTTCTGTGAGGATGCTGGTGCAGACTTCGGCATCCCATGGAAAGCTCAAAGCGGTCAGGCACGGATAAAAATTTTGCATTTCCATTCCATCCCCCATTCAGGCAACAACCAGGGTAAGAGGCAGCGAAGCATTCATAACAAGAAAACTTTCTTCTGTTTCACCCCCCTGTTTTGCAAGGAAATAACTTCCCCTTTAGGGTTGATGTTTTCCCTTTCTTTTCCAAATCCTTGCATCCAAGCAAGGCAAGAGGAATGGAAGAGAAGAGACAGCTGTTTCAGATAGCAAATTGAGAGCAATCCTCTTGTAACCCTGTAGCCAGCTGGGCTGCATCTCACAGTACATTAACCAAGAACTGACAAGGAGGAACTGCACTTGTGTGTGTGTGTGAGGAAGGGGAGATTTAGTAAGGCCAATTTTTATTATTATTTATTTATTTATTTATTTATTTATTGCCTGCCTCTCCCAAAAGGATCGAGGCAGATTACAACAATCGAATACATCAACGACATACATAATACATACATAAATAAAAATTACATATAAAAATTACATTATAAAGTACAGATTAAAATTAATTAAAATAGACATAATTAAGACAAGGTGTCTTGGAACAGACAAGGGCAAACCATGCCAATATAATGGGATGGTCATTCAGGGAAGGCCTGCCGGAAGAGATCCGTCTTGACAGCCTTCTTAAAGGCGTCAAGAGTAGTGATAAGATGGATCTCTTCTGGCAGATCATTCTATAGTTTTTGCACTAATATGAAACATTGCTCTTACTGTTATTGAGAATCAGAATGGTATAATGGTTCAAGAGTTGGACTACGTCTCTGGGACACTAGGGTTCGAATCTCTCAGTGGAAAGCAGTGCCAAGAAAACCCTGTGATAGGTTTTGCTTTAAGGTCCACCATATGTTGGAAGTGACTTGAAGGCATACAACAAAACAGGTTATTGTTATTAGAGTATTTTGCTATCATCATCATAGCTATTGCATACAAAGTCTCCTCGGTGAGCAAAAGGAAGACCTGTTCCACCGAAGCAATCTCTGCGCCAAGCGAAAGACAGCCCCCTTTCTCGATGCTGTTAATGAAGTCCCTTTTTCCAGATGCAGCTTCTGACATTTTTAAACAAACATTTTAGAAGAGGGAAGCTATTATAAACGCTTTCAATTAGGAGAGGTAATTATGTTATAATTAGAGTGTTCTCCATTAGCACCAAAAAGAAAACTGGAGTACCTCGCCCAGAAATCAGCTGAATGAAGGGTCACTTGCTACAAATCCCAGATGTGTAAGTTATCGGTGCGGTGATTTATTGGAGAAGGGGTGGTCTAAAAAGTGTGTACATGTGAGTCTCCAAAGGAGAGAATATAAATAATACATGCAGGTGATCACACATACAACCCACCCACCTACTAAATTTATAATCCAGAGTTTATAATAACTCTGCTGCCTAAGATAGGCTGCTTTCCCTAACAAATGTGCTGGTTTTTATTAAGTCCTGCAACCAAAATTATGTTGCACGGAAACTATCCCTAGTGAAAACTAAACTAGGGTCACCATTCTCCATCCTCAAAAACATGGACAGATAGACCACATTCTTAGCATGCAAAGCAAGCAAAGACTTTCTTGTGTGAGATCTTTGAAACCATCTCTCAGCCAAAGAACAGGACTAGGTGGTCTGTAGTAGTCCGGCCATAGGAATGCACTAGGATTTTGATTAGTCTGCTTTTGAAACAAAAAGCAACCTGATTTGTACCTGTGGATTGGAACATCACTCTTCAGATTTTGTGATTTCAGCATTCTAGTTTTTAAAATGCACAAAAAAAAATCATATGAATAGTGTATTTTATCATTAAATGTGTGCATAAAATGCATATGAATTGCCATGCCAATTCAAAACAACACAGGTGAATGGAGAAAGAAATAGGACAGAACAGAAATTGCCAATAAATATATGCAGTACTGTTGCAAAACGTACATAAATAAATGATACACCCATTTCTAAGTGAGACTATGAAGAAGCCTAATAAATCTGTATAAAAGGAAGACGGGGCATAACTCAGGGCATAACTCTGTGGCGAGGCAACATTTCAGATATGTAAACCAGGACCCATGTGGCCAAGCAGCATCAGAGTCTGGTCTGATGTTGACAAAAAGCTGTAAATGAAAAAGAACAGACCAAGTAGGAGAGGCTGCAGCTTTTCACTTTCACCTCCTTGAGTTTACTGAGTGTCAACTACTTTTGCACTCGGAGCTCACTTTGCAGCAATTGCGCCAAGCCAAGGACAAATGGGGAAAGTGAGAGGAAGAGCAAAAAAATGGGACATTTAAAAAGCAGGACGGTTGGAGGGTATGGAGTAAATATCAGAAATCTAGATGGACCAAAGGCCTCACTCATTTTAAGAAAGCACCCTGTGTCTGTACATAACCCGCTGAGTGTAAAACCTGAATCATAAAGGAAAGGATCTTAGCAAAAATTACACTCTAAATGCTCCTCTAAATGACAGCTTTAAATTGTTTCCAGAGTGATCTGAAAAGAATAGAGGCTTCAGGTCAAGAGTGAGGTCAGCTGCCAGAAGAGCTGATAAAATTTTCCCAAGCAATTGAATTCTTTCCCCTGCGATGGGCAAGTGACCGTTGTTGCTAACCATGGCGAAGAGGCCTGGCTTTGCAACATCACAGTCTCCGTCTGCTTTCCTAATGGGATCCGCCGATGGAATTTGGTCTTTATAGAGGACTACGGTGCTAAAAGGGGAAGCTAATACCCCGATAGGCCCTAAATTGAAATTCTCCTCAGTATTACTAACTCAGACAGCTCCATCTATTACAAGGCTGTTGTACAGAATAAAATGAAGCTTTTATTTGTTTTTACGTACTCCTGAGCTATATTTGCGGCTGCTGTATATCTACCCTCTGTCTCTTTCGAGTAAATAAAACTCTAGGATTTCCTTATTACATTGTAAAATTGTTTTTAAAGACGGTATTTTTTTTCCCTCCCCACCCGTTGCAGAAATATATCCTCAAACGTAAATGGCTGTTCCACTGAATGATTATCCATGTTGAGAAATAATCCTCTGGTCCGGATTTTTAATAGATGAATTACCTGCTTTCTAATTATCCTATATTTCTAAAATGTGGCCAAAGCAGTAACGTATCCAGCCAATGAAGCCTGTCCAGCCAGCTCCCTTGATCAGCAAATAGGGCACTGGGGGACTTGCCATTAATTGTAACTGGCGCACAAGGCATGCAGAAATGAATAAAATCTTCCATGGAATTTTACTGACAACAAACCTTAAGGGAACATAGATCCAAGGGCCAGAACATTATTTAATGGCACCCTTTCAGTGGCTGCAAGATCTCTGCCTCGAGGGACCCTAAGTAAATAATTGCCTGGCACTAGAAAGGGGTCAAGAAAGAACCAGGGGCCCATCCACACTATATTCCACTTTAATTCTCACCTTCCAAGGCCTCATTCCCACTACCTTTTAAATCGGACCATGAATCAGTTGGACCAGTTCAAACGACCCTGGTTCCCACTTAATCCGAATTGCTGAAACGATTCCAAGAGGGAGAGCCATACTCTAGACCCATTCAACCCCTGGCTTTTTAACACTGATTTTTTTCCACTTCTTTTTTCAATAAATCAATTCCGCGGAAGTGTGAACCACAAGCAGATTGCAATTGATTCAATTTTCCCCTTCAGCTGGCTGGAACCGAATCATTTTGAATCGATTCATTTATGACTGGGAACCACAAGTGGGTTATTTTGGTGGAAAAAGATACACCTGGGGCAAATGTTAGTGGGAACCACATTCCGCTATCGAATCGATCCATCGATTCGGATCACACACCGATTTATCTGTAAGTGGAATGAGGCCCAAAACAGTCTATTCCATTATCGAACAACTCTTACGGTCAATATGTTCTTCCTAATGTTGAGGTGGGATCTCTTTTCCAATCACCAGTTCATTCTAACTGGGGACGCCAGTGAGTAAATCTGGGGATCTTCCGCATGTGAAGCATGTCTTCTACCATAAGGCTCTGATTTCTCACCAGATAGGAAGGGCCATCAGTAGTACTTTCCAGCTTTAGCTTCGAAGGGAAGTGAGTTATGGAGAACCAAGAATGGCTACCCGTTTGAATTCTTGTAGACTTAATGTGGTCTAAAAAATACTTGTTGAGATACTTGATGAGCACCCATGTAGTGTTTTAAGGGCAAGGATCAGACAATGCTCACCAAACACTTTTTCTTGCTGTTTTTGCAGATGAAGGACTGTGGGACCTGTTTGTGAAGGACATTCCCCAAGGTGCCACCTCCTACACCATCAGCCTGGACAAGCTGAAACCAGGGGTGAGCTATGAATTCCGGGTGGTGGCCGTGAACGAGTTTGGATACGGAGAGCCCAGCACGCCTTCTGTGGCAGTATCAGGTTGGTTGCCTTTATGAAATGCCTCCGTGGAGACTTTGGTAAAATGTTCATAGGTGAAAAGGTGAAGAGCACGTAGAGACTCTTCTCATCACAGAAGAATAAAAGAGATGGCCTTTGAGGGACTCTTTAATTGGAGCACAAATAGAAATCCTGTTTTGCTTTTGTGGTGGTGGTGGTGGTGGTTTTGAATCAGGTGTTAAGAGACAAGAAATATTGAAATAGGACATTCCTCTGTGTATGTTTGTTGACAGGAGGCAGGCAAGTCATTCCATATACAGGCATGTCTACTCACCATGTGCAACTGCCTTTCTTTCATGCATATATATCTGTGCATATGCATGTCCATCCACAAAACCACAGAGAGAGAGAGAGAGATAGCTAAAGGCTATTGGGGTCAGGTATCTTTTCCCTGTAGTTCAGAGTGAGCCATTCTTACGACAATTGAATTGGTTGCTGAGAAGATATACCAGCCTCAGGTTGCTCTATTGATTGATGGATACTATCTCTGTATCGCCTCCCAACACAAAAGAGCTCTTTACATAAATGTCTCTGTGCCATGCATCCCGTAATAGTATTGGGAAAAGAAAAACAATGTTTTCTTCCTTATCATGTCATCCCTTTTCTCCCCCAATCTGTCCTAGAAACAGTACCTTCTTTGAACTGAGGTGGATTGTACCTACAAATATAGGCAACTGATGCTGTAAAAATAGCTTTGGGGAAGGATCGCTATGAAGTAAGGACTACTTCAGGCAAGACCAAAGTAGAGCAGCTACAAATTAGGAAAGGTCAGTATAGTCTGAAGGCAGCTGGAGAGCAAAAAACAGAATCCAGGTCAACAGAAGAACAAAGAGACAATCCTAAAGATGAGGTGAGGATACAATGACCAGCTAAAGCATAGTGTGTGCAAGAGTGAAAGCCAATGTAAAGACTCTTTCAGTACTCTGGGCCCAGAACTTAACATTTATAGCCACCTTCAGAACTCCTCTTGCAATAAATCTGCAAGTTACTCAGACCTTCACCAACCACTTCACTCATGAGGAGTGTTTTACTAGCAAGTAATGTGTAATGTGTAGTGGATTGAGTGCTGGGCTAGGAGTTTGAGTCAATCATGGGCCTCATTCCCACTATCTTTTAAGCTGGATCGTGATTCGATTCGAACCGATTTAAATGGCCATGGTTCCCACTTAATCCGAATCGCTGACCCATTTAACCCGCATTTTTGATGCTGATTTTTTCCGCGTCTTTTCAACCAAATCGAATCAGCACAAGTGGGAACCACAAATAGATTGGAATCGATTCAAATTTCCCCTTTGGACAGCTAGAACCCAATCATTTTGAATTGATTCATTGGTGAATGGGAACCAGAAGTGGGTTTTTTTGATCCGATTACAAAATAGAAAATGCGATCAGGGCAAATGTAGTGGGAATCACGATCCGATGTCGAATTGATCCATCAATTCAGATCAGAGACTGGATTTATCTGTCTGTAGACAGACATCCCTTCCCAGTTGATGGTGAATGAGGAATGCAAGAGCCTATTTCTGAAATTGGAGTCGCTCTCCATTTTTAAGGGCCAGAGAGTTAGCCGTGGTGGGGCAGAGCAGGCCATGGATATCACTGTGAAAAAGATGGCATTTTATTTCCACTTTTGATTATTCTTTTGCTAAACTGTGCTTGAGCGTCTCGCAATGTGAGCAGAGAGCTCCCGCCACCCCCGCGTTTTGTTTAAAGGCAAGCGTTGTCAGGCCTGCAAAACAGTTTGAATTTTCTCCCTCAGGTACCAAACTTTTGAACCATGGAGACTTTTTTTATTATTTTAAAAAATGATTTTTCTCTCCTACCCCCCTCTCTTGCTGAAGCAGCAAAACTGATCTGAGAAATGACTCCCTGAAGCAAGTCAGAGGGAGTCTCTCTGCAAGCGCAAGGAGAGAGATTTGAACACTGTTTTATTTTATTTTTCACCAGCCTCCTTATAACATGCCTCAAGGACCTGTGCTTTGTTTTGCAAAACACTGTAAAAATATTAAAGAAAACAGTAGTTCTGTTGTAGCATTTGAATGGGTAACCTCAGGCTTCGGGGTCCTTTTTCGCCTCCTGCTTCCATCTCCACTCCCTTTTGTCTTCTGCTAATTTTGTGCCAGTTTCTGGAAAGGCTGCATGTCAACCAGGAGATGGTTTGTCAAGGCATGCCCCCACTTCAGGCCACATATCAAGATCACACATATTCCGATCATACAGCAGGACTGGTTTCTGTCAAACTGCTCCCTCTTTTCCTTATCATGATGTGATACGAAACCAATTCTCTGCCATCCCACTTCTCCAGCTGCTTTTAAAATGTCCCAGTTTCTCTCCTCTTCTCTCACTTCCGCCTCCGTCCTCAGCTTCAGTCAATTGCTGCAAATTGAGTTTAACATGCACAAGTAGTTTCCGCTCAGATAACTGAGGAAAGGAGGAGGTGTAATCTTGTCCTGGTTAGTAGTTTTGAGGGAAAAGCAAGCTACTGCAGTTTCTTCTAAATTGTGTGTTCTTCTTCATTGCCAGCATATGCCATGTTGGCAAGACTGTGATGTTCCTTGGGCACAGGTGTCCAGGTTTTCATTTGTAAAATGTTGAAGGGTATGTGAATTGCCTCACAGGTATACATGCAACTCCTTGCAAATAAATTGCTTGTTTTGTATGTGCAGTGCTCGAACACAGCTATTTAATCCATTTCTGCGTGAAGCTCTTACACGTCTTTCAGATTGGCCAGAGAAAAGAAAGACATTCTCTGTTGGGAACTACAGAAATAAGGCGCGCAAAGCACTGCAGGCTCCTGTCACTCAGGATGATGATCCATGGCTTGTCTGTCTCTTTAATTAATTAAACTAATGCTCAATGCGCGGCCCGTGGCTTCCATTGCCACAACTGAGCTTGGCAGCTGCTGTTTTGATGATGCTGTGATCCTTTTCAGATTCCCAGCAGAAAGTAGATAATCTTTTTGAGGGACTTCAGACATTTTTGTCTTGCAGGAGAAGCAGGAAGCATGAGTGACATGTGTTTCCTTGTCTCCATGTGCATTTGTAGTTATGCAGAGTAGGACCTGAGCATCTCCCCTATGGTGGGATGTGCAAATTGCCTCTTGATCTCAACCGTCTTACTGCAGAACAAAATGCAGGGATTCTAATATAGAGGTAGCAAACACACGCGGGAAACCCAGGCCTTTCTAGCTTCCTCCTGCACATACTCTTTGTTCCGATGTAGTAGGAATTCATGTTTCCTTGCTGTGTCAGTAAACTCCATTTGTCATCCCTCCTCTCCTCTTTAGTGTGCCACAGAATGAGGTAACACGGTGATGTTTTCTATGTTAAACTGAACATTTGCTACAACCATGGTTAGTGAGATGGTTTATTTAAATGGTTTGATGGTTAGTGAGAACAATTCCGGATCAAACCATAATTTCAGAAGCTTGCTTGTTGTCAAAAGGCTCAGTGGTTCCACTTGGCTCACCCCAACCATACTACACAGGATCTTCAGAAAGCCTTGAAGACATGACTGTTGTCAGGGTTACTTCATGAAATGGTGTAATATTGAAACTGAGTGTGTGCCGAGCTTGGAAGAATCTATCCCTCCTCATGTGCAACACAGGGAAAGTGTCAGAGGTGTGGCTGCCAACTAACATGTGCAGATTCTCGCTGCAGAGAATCCCATGTTGCATTTTTAGAATGAGATCCTATTTGCCCTAAGAAGAGCCTACCCTTATTTCTCTGTTAGGCATCCCATCCTTTCCAGTCCAATTTTACTCTCTTGGTTTAAATTACGGCCCTTTTTGGTATTTTTATCCACATAGATATTTTTGTTGTGCATTTTCTTATAGATGCTATGAGCCCTATCGCACTAGACAAATCCCGCTCAAAAACGGGATTTTAAAAGTAGGAAAAAAACTGCAACTGCTGGATGTTTTTCGGACACATTTGCACCAAACAGAAATAATGCAAAAATAAAGCGAATAGAAAGTGAGCAAAAAGGACACCTTTTTACTTTCAGGAAGTTTCCGAAAATAAAAAGGTGTCCTTTTTGTCTACTTTCCATTTGCTTTATTTTCATGTTATTGCTGTTTGAAAGAAACGTCGTCTGAAAAACATCCTGCGTTTGCGGGGGGGGGGGGGGGGTTCTATTTTTGAATCCCATTTCTGAGTGGGATTCGTCTAGTGTGATAAGGTCCTATATTTATTTGTGCCAAAGCAACATAGAAATAAAAAGGTGAGATGAGCAACTGTCTTTCTCTGGCACAACTGAACTGAGCCATTATATTAAAGGGGTTTAGTTGGTGGGGGGAGGACGAGTCCCAAAAGGGTAGATCGCTTCTTTCTTGACTGACAAAATAAATAATCTTTTCAAAGGAAAGAAACCGAGGTGGATTAGCCATGTGGGACATACGAATTTCTGTTCTAAAGATCATTGCTCAGTGTGATGTTGGTCCTTTCCTCCTCCTTGCAGCTCACACAGACTCTCCTTTCTATGAAGAATGGTGGTTTCTGCTTGTGATGGCTCTCTGTAGCCTCATTCTCATCTTGCTGGTGGTGTTTGTGCTGATCTTGCATGGCCAGACCAAGAAATACCGGAACTGCAACCCAGGTGAGATAGCCTCTCCATCATACACTGTATGATCCCCTTCTGTCTATCTTTGAAAAGAAAAAACCCTGCAAGGAATATTATCTAGTAGAATCAGCTAAGAGAGCCAGTCTGGTGTAGTGTTTGACTGTGACTTTGGAGACCAAAGCTCAAATCCCTACTCAGCCATGGAAACCCCACGTAGGCAAGTCACACACTCTCATCCTCAGAGAACAGTGAAGGCAAACTTCCTCTGAACAAATCTTGCCAAGAAAATCCCATGATAGGTTTGCCTTAGGGTCGCCATAAATCGGAAATGACTTGAACGCACACAACGTGAAGAATCAGCTATGACAGCGTAATGAATTATCTATCTTCCTGCTGCATCCACTTTGCTCTTTGGGATGTCAGCAATAGAAAAGCTGAGGTGGTCAGTACAACTGTGAAATTCTCCCCTGCATGTTAGACAGAAAGGTGTTCTCAACCCAGTCATTTGTTGCTAGTTTTCTTTTTGCAGGATTGTAGTTGTGGATGTTGTTGTATGCCTTCAACTCATTTCCGTCTCATAGCGACCCTAAGATGAACTTATCATGGGGTTTTCTTGGCAAGATTTGTTCAGAGGAAGTTTGCCATTGCCTTCCCCTGAGGCTGAGAACATGCAACCTGCCCAAGTGGGTTTCATGGCTGACTGAGGAACCGAATCCTGGTCTTCAGAGTTATAGTCCAACACTCAAACCACTACCCTATGATTGCACAGTACTTGTGGTTGCACATGGTACTATTGGCACCGAGTCATTGACGTGTTGTAGAGGTTTCCTCATCTGCCTAGGGGTTGTGTAGCATTGCCATAACATATCTCTGGATTTTTATGATATGCTGAAGAGATGCTGGATTGTAGCATGTGGTTGTTTACACCACCATAGGCCTGTTCCACATAACAGTATCTTAAAGGTTACCAGACAAAATTCTCAGCCATGAAGAAAGTGGCTCATCTTAGGTGTCAGAGCTATCTTGGTGGCAAGGCTAGCTCCTGCCCGACCTGTATAGCTATTTATAGGATTTGTTCTCCATGGCAAATTCTTAGCTCTTGGACTTTTTATGGTGCCCTTCAGAAAGCCTGCAAAAAGTCAACTTCCTTGGACACAACCTCATGGTCTGTTGCAGGGGGCTGCTTAAATATTCATTGCTGAGACCCTGAACTCTGCTTCAGGAACTTTCCAAATCAATTTTTGCCCTTTCCTCCCGAGGCACAGAGTCCTTTCACGCATTGCCATTGTGCATGCTGCTTCGATGACCTGCATGCATCTGTGACAGATGCATTAACTCTTTCTCGCGGAGAGCCTGAGATTTCCTAAAAAGTGTATGTAGGAGCCATGTGCAGAAGATGAAAAGGGGGGAGAACATTTTCTAGGGCTTGGGAAAAGGTTCCCACCTTTAGATCACAGCTTCTAAAGTCCCCAGCCTGGCTGTAGATTCTGGGATTCATAATCCAAAAAGAGATTTCCTAAATTTTGATCCCCTTAGTCTCTACAATGTGTATGGAGATGGGGAAATCAGAGATGTAACCACCCACTCAACCCCCTAAAAAGCTGCCTTTTCTTCTCTTTTTTAAAAGAAGACTCAGCAATTCTGAGCTGAAAGACAGGATTTATATCCCTCCTCTCCCCCACCCCACCCCATTATAAATTCACTTCTAACAAGTGTTAGTAAATCAGGTTTTATTCCCCTGGGATTCAAAATGTATGAATGCCATGGCATTTTACCAAGCTAATGCCATTAGATTCCCACATACAGCACATAGGCAAAGCTCTCCTCTCCTTCGTCTCACTCTCCGTCTGGAGGGCAGACATGAAAAGGCACACCTGACCTGTCTTTCTGCAAAGCCTTAATGCGGGGATGCAATTGAAGCAGAAGATAAACTACCCGCCCAAAGCAGAGGAGATTTCTGGCAGGCTGAGAGGGAAGGGATGCTCATTAAAAGAGCTAAGGCACCCTTGTCTTTGGGCATTAGACTGGAGGGATATTGAGGAAAAGCCCTTTGGCATTGCTTTGCACCCGCACGGGACACTGCGATTAATGGCATATTGGGAGTAGCATGGCTGATCAGGACTAAGGAGATGCAGCTTCACATTCAGACTCACCCACAAAAATCAATGGGTAAACAGGGGCCACTCATCCTCTTTCAGCCTAACCTGCTTCACACAAATTTGAAATCGAAGGCTTTCATGGCTGGCATCCATAGGTTTTTTTTGGGGGGGAGGGTGAGCTATGTGGCCATGTTCTAGAAGAGTTTGTTCCTGATGTTTTACCAGCATCTGTGTATTTATACTGGGGTATATATAAGTGTATATAAGTGGGCCCCACTTACTTCCATGCCAGCATTCTCTGAAGATGCCAGTGACAGATGTTGACGAAATGTCAGGAATAAACTCTTCTAGAATGTGGCCACATAGCCCGAAAAACCCACAAAAAACTATTCACATATATATATCGTGGTCAAATAAGGGGCAAATCAATTGCGCTTTATTGCCACCCTGGGCTGCAAAAGTAAGAGTCAAGTGGGTGGTTTGCTGAATCCCTGGCAGGCATAACTCATGGCTTATAGGCTAATTTATCTTGATGGCTTGCCTGTTATGCAGGCATGGTCTGTATCATTGCTCTGGATCCCTAACCTTATGGATATTGACCCTGGCTAACAACAACGTATGGATTGTCTGATTAATAGCCTGAGCAAATTGCACATTAGATACATGAGCCTGATGGATCATTTTCCTGTCGTTCTACTCCAGCGGTTGACAAGATGCTGCATTACTTAAAAGAAAAAAACAGCCAGTGGTCTGTTTTGATGGTCAGCTTGGCACAATATATTTTCTACTTTTTCCTCATGCTTCTTGTCTAGAGTCTGTTGTCTTTCTTTAAGAGCTGCATTTTCACAGTTTGCAGCCTAAAAGTTATGAAACTCTGGGCACAGATATTCTGTTTTCTGTCCCATGAAGGTTCTTCATGCTATCAAGCAGAATTAAGACTAAGAAATGCATCAAGCTCACTACTTGCAACAATATACCATTGTCATCATGTACACAATGACTTACTTGGCTGTAAGGCCCATATGTATAGGTTTGTGTTGTTATGCCAGAGTCCTTTTCTAGGGAGGAAGTCCCGGTTGGTACATACTACAAAACAAGATAGTGGGCCATACTATTTCAGGCTATAGATAGTGGTAACCTTTTTGTTAGCACACTCCTTTGCAAGCAATTGTTGAATTTCTTAAATAGCAGACGTTGACTAATAAGTACTATGTATAGTAACCTCCAGCGGTTCCAGTTTCTCAGGGAATTCTCTGTTGTCCCTATTGCTGGAAAATATGCCACTTTCCCACTTACTTACTTCCATTGCTGCAAACTGAGTTCAACATGCAAAGACAGTTCACGCTCGGTTAACTCAGGAGGATAGAAAAGATAGGGGTGCAGAGTCGTGGTCTTCCCAGGAGGCATGGGCAAAAGCAAGTTGCTGCAGCCAGCTTGTGTTTTCTTCCTGATTAATAACTTTTTCCATCTTGACCACACTCTTACGTTGCTTTGCCCCACTTGTTATGGTTTCAGTCTGTAAAATGCAGATACAAAAATATACCATATATACTCAACTATAAGTCGATCTCATGTATAAGCCGAGGGCAGGTTTGGGGGCCAAAATGATGGATTTTAATATGACCTGTGAATAAATCAAGAGTAAGAATTATGGTCATGTAAGAAAGGATCTAAAGGATGAAGCAAAGGAAGACAATGCGAAAGAACTTGCAAAATTTCAGGAGGCACATCTATTTGTGCTTACACTAAAAAATGAATGGATGAGAGCATAGAGAAAGGTTAGTGCTTCCAGTACAGATTATTCTCTTGCTGTTCACCAGGGGATGGTTTCTATTTTTATGAGAGTTAAGGTACAGTACTTAAAATTGATCCGTGGATAAGTCAACTCAGATTTTTCGGGTTAATTTTTTTACTAAAATTTCTAGACTTATACATGAGTATATACAGTAATACGGCACTTCCCATCCACAGTGGTGTGATCTGTTTTGCTGCCTCAAGATGCCTTTAAGACTTTTTCCCATCCCTGGCTGCATGTAGGTCAGATTTCACTTCCACTGAATTCAGTGGAAGTTATTTCTCAGTAAGCCCAAGGCAGGAGCAAGCTGCAAAGCTGTAATCCTAAACATATATACCTGGGAGTAAATTCCATTGAAATCAATGGCGCTTTACGTTCAAGATAACCTGGAAAAGATTGGGGCTATAGGACTTGAAAGCATCCTTTGTGTTCTCAAGGCGCACAGGTGAGATGAGCTGCTAAGCTGGGAAACATCAGAGCTCTTAATCCTGTTTGCTTTAAATTTTACAGCACAGACCTAGGATTGATGAAGAAACCAATATATTATTGGAAAGCTGAACTTTACCCCTAGCCACCCCCCCCCCCAAAAAAAAGCTCTAAAAGAGGAAATGTTAGCTACTGAAGTTCCTCTAGTAAAAGATAACATCTTAGAAAATCTCTGTTAAAAATGTGGATCAAAAATGGCTTCTTTGGTGGAACTATAGTAACAAGGGGAAGAGTACCAAATCCCCATGACAAACGACCTTATCCTTTAATAAAAGTCCTTCTTAAAAAGGAAAGACGATTATCTGAAAATGGTGGTTCTCTCTCTGTCTTCATGCAGAGCCAAGGCAGGGCCTTTGCCTGCGCTCATTCTGTCGCCGTTTGTCCCCAGGAAAAAGCATTGCCAATGTGGAGGAATCTGTCACTCTGGATAATGGGGGGTTTACGGCCCTGGAGCTCAACAGCCGACACCTCAACGTCAAAAACACTTTCTCGAAGAAGAATGGCACAAGGTAAGGCAGTGCTGGTCGGACATGCAGCCTCCAGCGTTTGGTACCCAGCCAAACGCAGAGCGATTGCAGAATGGCTGCGGGAAGGGACCCTTGGCAACAAGCAATACATTTGACATGCTTATTTATTCCAACTTCAAACTCATCCCAGGCTGGGCAGCAGGAGCATGTCACAATGCATTTAGTAATTCAGTTACTCAGACAGAACAATAAAAGGTAAGAACTAGTACCTCCCTCCAAACAATACAAAAGGCATGGGGGCCATAAAGGTTGGCAGGAAATGTATGTTTATGCTGGTGGATGGGGATCAGGCTTGGTTAAGCTGCTGAGGTCTGTAGGGAACAAAGGATTTATAGCAGTGGTGGGCAAAAGTGGCAGGCTGTGGGCCACATGCAGCCCATCAGACCCAAAAGTGTGCCACCCCAGGCCTTTGTTGCCCCTCTAATGCTTTAAATAGCAATAACACTTGCCACACCTTGGCACAGACAAGCCTCAGGTTGCTGCGGAGCAAAAGAAATGTTGTGCAAATGCTCCCATCCATCCTTCCACCCCCCTTCAACTCCAGTCCCAGCTTAAAATCAATTATTCTATAAATGGATGGATTTGAAAAAGTAAAAAAGTGCAGCCGCTGAGTATTTCCAGAGGCCTGAAGGTTGCCCACAGCCCTGCCACGTTTGCCCACCACTGCTATAAATCCTTTCTTCCCTGCAGACCTCAGCAGCTTAACCAAGCCTGATCCCCATCCGCCAACATAAACTTAACACATTCTCTGCCAACTTTTATGGCCCCTACGCCTTTTGGATTGTTACGCACTCTTTTTTTCTGAATGATTAGAAGTTCATCTTCATATAGCAAGGTTTTCTTTAGGGGGGGAAATACCATTGCAGAGACTAATAATGTCTTTGTAGTAACCTGTTACTTACAAATGTTTTATAAGGATGGAGCCAGTGAAAAGAAGCCAGATACAGGCAAGAACTGGGTTGCTCCCAATACAGTATCGTATCTGTCCAGCTTTCAGAAATCCAAAAGGAGTCCATTAGCCATATCCCTCTTTTGTCAAGGATATACATTCCTTTTTGCGGGCCATTTTCAGTCTCTCTACCAATATGCCAAATGACTAATAATATACGGCTATCCCTTACTGGTTATGAGGACACACCAGTTCCAAACAGGAGGGGGATATTTGCACATCACAACATGATTCATAACAATACAATGAGCTGAAGCTTTTGATTTTTTGCAAAGGAATTCATAGCACAGTTAAATATATATACATGGATCTCAAAGTAATTCAGTCAAACCGCTCAACCACTCAAATAGGAGGACCTCTGGATCTTTGTTGGAAAATGTCTATAACAAAGGGAATTTTTAAAAAACACAATGCATGTTTGCTTCTTTCTGCCTTTCACTTTGGATTTGATTGTTTCAACATTTTTCATTGCATTTAACAATTTCTCCCTATGGAATGATTTTGGATGCCTTCACGTATGCAGATGAGATTCAACAGTATCAAAAGCACCACAAACCATATGTACAAAAAAACAATAAGCCCACAAAAATGCCACACAGGTTTTTACTAAACAGTGTGCAAGAGAGAGAGAGAGAGAGAGATGTCTGTGTTCTCTCTGTGATGGAGGGGAAAAAATGAATACGCTTAACTGTATTTCCTTTGATGTATTTAGATCTCCTCCTCGCCCAAGCCCCGGAGGCTTGAACTATTCAGATGAGGACATCTGTAACAAGTACAATGGAGCAGTGCTGACAGAAAGTGTCGCCCTCAATGAAAAACCTTTGGATGCTTCAGAATCAGAAGTGAGTTTATAACCCTCTGGTTAGGAGACCCAGATTAGAATGGAACAGCGGGTGGTCGGCTGGGGTTGGTAATCTATATGTAAGTTGCACCCGAGTTGTAACTGGTGAGTAGGGTGTGAGTACTGAGGATATGCAAGAGAAGAAGAGGTAGGTAGCAAAATGGAGACAGCTACAGTTTGGTGGAGCATTCAGTCACTATGGAGTTTATCAGACAACGGAAATTGGAAGTATAATCTAATGGCAATCTGAACGCGATCATGGGGTTTCACGTTATTGTGTATTAAAGTATCTCACGCAATTTCGGGGAAAAGGGAAGTCATTCCGAACGCAATCATGGGTTTTACATTATTTCGTATTAAAGCATCTCACACAATTTCAGGCAATGGGCGGTCATTTTCGGGTAATGGGAAGTCATTCTGAACGCATTCCGAATGCAATTGGATTTCACGTAAATTCGCTAAACTAGCAAATTCACATGAATTCGAATTAGCTCCAATTGGCTCCATTCGAAATAAAGAGAAATTTCTTCCCGTCTGATAAACTCCATTGAGTAACCAACAGTGTCTCTCAAGAAAGGCCATCAATAACTGTGCAACTGGCACCTGTAGTAACAAAATAATCAAAGACCCCAAGTTACCAGGAGTTACCAGGAATTATATCTTGAGGGGCAGCTAGAAAGATTCTCTTGTTGCAGTTGAACAGATTTATGTCTTGCAAACCACCAACAGATTTGTGTCTAGGAAGTCACTCTCAAGACCTGCTTCACAATGTCTTCTTTAGCATCTCGCATGGCCCTTTAGTTCTTATCAAGCAGCGTGGATGAAATTTATTAAGCAAACCCCAATGAATACTCACAACAGAGGTTGCAACCATTGACATTTCTTTTTCCGTGGGTGGGATTCTTCTTTTCTGCGGGTGCTTCCTTGAGACTTATCTTTCTGTTCAGGAAATCTACATGTCACCTTTCCTTAGAAAAGATAACATGGTAGATTACTGGAAAATCTGAATGAAATAATAAAATACAGTCCACATAAAAAAAATAAAACTGAACCAAACATTAAATATCACAGTGACATTTACAGTCCTTGAGGAAGTAAGAAGACTTTTGCTGACAGTTAATGGGTAATGAATTAGGTTCTATTCATTGAATTAGATTCTATTCTATTCTATTCTGGGGAGGCTGTGCTAAAGCCAGAAAATAAACCCACCCCTCCTTATTTTCTGCCTACCTCGACTTTGATGGTGAGGGTGAAGGAGGAGGATTTCAGCACATGACCCTGAGATCTTTACAGATTCACACAAAGATAAAGGCACTATAGGTACCTGGGAAGAGCCTAAATACCTTCAAGGCACCAGATCCTGCCTGATCTTAGAAGCTGAGAGGGTCAGGGCTGGTTAGTACTTGAATGGGAGACCAGCAATGAATGTAGGTGCAATAGTCTGTATTTGAGTGGAAGGAACAGGTAAAATCACATCTGATTATTCCTTGCCTAAGAAAACCCCTATGAAATTCATGGGGTCACCAGACTGCAACAGGTGACTTGAAGATATATGCATACACACAGGTACTTGGGACCCAAGTCAAGTAGCAGATGAGTGCTCATTTGCTACATGACGTGGTCCAGATGATGTTGGGCCACAACTAAAACTGCCAGCGTTCCTCGCCATTTGCTGGGTAAGGATGCTGGGAGGTGAACTTCAGCCTGTTCCCCCAGCCCTCATTTATGACCTTGCAAGTATCGTCCACTTGCCTTGAAATTATTTGGAGAAACTAATTTGTGGGGGCATTTCACAGAATCACTTCAAATTACGGGATCATTTCAACAACATGTTGTTCAGATCCCTGTTGATCCCCAACTCTTAAAGAAGTAGACTGAAGTCTACAAAAGCCCATGCTGCCAATTTCTTTCTTTCAGTTAGTCTCAAAGGTGCTACAGGTTAGTGTTTTGTGGGTTTTTCGGGCTTTGTGGCAATGTTCTAGAAGTGTTTATTCCTGACCTTTCACCAGCATCTGTGGCTGGCATCTTCAGAGAATGCCAACGTCAGGAATAAACTCTTCTAGAAGATGGCCACATAGCCCGAAAAAACCACAAAAAACTATGGATGTCAGCCATGAAAACCTTTGACTTGCTACAAGAGCTCTCTACATACTGATCCAATAGGCTAACACGGCTAAATTTTTGAATTCTTAACTTCAGCTTTATTTTCCTTCCACACAGAAAATGGAAAACTGCTTTCTAACTATACAGCTGATCAGCAGATTGCATGAACAAGAACAAAGCTCACCAGCCATTTCATTTTTTAAAAAATGCCTTTTTCTCTGGGGTCTTTCAACAGCCATGGGCCTTCCGTAACCATGTAAATTGTCTGATTCTGCCATCTCCCTCCCCTTTCCATCCCATTACAGCATTGCATTAACAGAGTTAAATTACACAAGGCCTTTCTCACTGCCAGGTGTGGCAGCTTCACCGCAGTCTCCTCCTCGCTCTCGACTTCAATCCATTTTCCTGTGCAGCACAGTATTCTCTTGAAAGCCTCAGGTTGTCAAGTCTCAGCGACCCCCTACCTTCCCAACACAATGCCTGTTTTTATGTCCGAATCTGAAATGCCGTGGTGTGTAAAGCAAATACAATCAATCAAAGTGAATGCCAGGGACATGTTGATTAGGTACTGCCTGCTTTGATCTCCCCTGTTATAACATATTTTGGCCTGTAGCTCTTGGAAAGAAAGCTTTTGACAGTTCGGGGCATCACCGGTTCCCTGTGACCCTGTCTAAAGGAACTGCATGCCATCGGATGACTCCGATTTAACACAGGGCCCACCATTTCCCTGATTATTCTTTGACTCTTACAATAGGCAGTACAGCTATTCTTGTTTATTAACCGCTATCTTGTGCTCCCGGGCCTAAGAAGGTCACAGGGTTTTTATTTTAAACCCAGCCTCAGCACCAATTTAGATCTATTTCCTCAAGTATTTTACAGAAATTGAGAGCGTATTACATGCCTCTGATCAAGACAACATTAAGTGTTAGCCTAAACCAAAAACAGTATAACAAACAGAAAGGTCTAGGGCAAAAGTGTTCACCAAATATAAAAATGCATGAAAGACAAGGAGTACATAAACTTCCAAAATGGATTAAAAGTAAAAAGTATCGAAACATCCAAACGCATTTTGACAAGCAAAGCTGTAATAGCAGCAAAACAACGATCCTATTGTCAAAGAGTCATCCAATATAAGGTTTATAATAATTCTGTATCCTAGATGCTCAAACAAATTGCAAAGTTATTGATATAGAGAGAGCAGCTGCCATAAAAGTTCTTTGGGAAGTCGATATGAATCTAGTTGACTGATGCTCTAACAATTTCTTCCCAGTTGTTCTAAGAGTGTGAGGCAGATTGTGTAGGGAGATGCCTTCCCGCAAGTAACTCGGGCCCAAGCTATGTAGGGCTTTAAAGGTAATAACCAACACCTTGTACTGCGCCCGGAAGCAAATCAGAAGCCAGTGAAGAGATTTTAAAACGGGTGTTACATGATCAAACCTGGACGAACCGGTGACCAAGCTGGCTGCCGCATTAAGACTTAGCAAGATGAGTATAGCGATGAATAATGAGAGACAAAAGTTCAGTAATAAATAAACCAAACTTGCAACACTGAATTATTCTGGTTCCTAATTATGGTCATTATACGATCACAACAACCAAAAGTGCCCCCCCAAATTCTAAGACGGAAAACTTGCAGCTGTCTGAACACAGCTAGATATTTCTAAGGCACTGGAGAGTAACAACATACCCAGTTTTCTCCTGGTTGCGGGGCATGCTGAGCCAAGAAAGTCCTTTTGTATACAAAGAAATGTTGGACATATGGAGAGAAAAACCTTTGGGAGGAATGTGGATTGCCATGACCCTTCATACCCTTCCGTGTTTGAGGGAAGGATCACTCCCAGCTTTCTCTCCCGTCTCCCAGATGTTGCCCAACATCTGCCCAAGTGTAATCTGTTCGAAGATTAAAACAGAAGAAAATGAGAATGAAAGGGCTTCAGAAAGGGATGGGGGGATTCAGAGTCATATCTGGAGTGTGTCCCTTTTAGCAATGAAAAGCCGCATGCATGGGATATGCTGCAATGTTTTCCATCTTTTATTTTCACATGCTTTCCCTGCTGAGATTTGGAACCAGAGGGTCAGTACAAGGTACAAGGCAATAGGTGGGATTTAGATGGGGAATTTGGGAGAGAAGGGACTGTCCTTAGTGAACTGTATCACCTTTACGGAAATCCTGACCAAAACCTACCTTGACTAACAGGAAGGAAAAAGCAGCAGACCCCAAGATATTATAAGCCTGACTCTTTAGCACCAGGACGATCCAGCATCAAGGACAGAGAGGAAGATAACAGTGTGTTATTTTCCGCCAAGGCTCGCTCTTTCTCTCCATTACCATCCTTTCGCCTCTTGATAATTACCTTGGGCATCTTGCTGCTGTCTGTTGCCCTCTGACCAACCTGCAGGGGAGGCAGCCTTCCTTGTTGTGCCATCTCCAGCCGTTCCTTGTGATGCACGCATTATCTTGAGATTACACTCGCTGTGGCTCTGCCGTTTCCTCTGTGACAACCTGGAATTAAACCTGCCATTAGCAGAGCGTGCTGGGCATAAATATGAATTTTGCCCGGCCGCTTTTTGTTATTCATGTCAGGAGTTCCACATGCCGGTTCCTGATAGTGCATAATGACCATCTCCTGCCTGAGGCGACTTCTCACATGTCGACGCAGTCGAGGCAGAGGTCACTGGAGTCTATCTATTCTCTTGTTAAACTCTTTTCTTGCCCTTCATGCCAAAGTCTACAGAACCCCAAGCTCCCGCTGCGAGGAATGGAGCCTTTCAGCATAAACGCAGCCCTGTTTTGGGGACAAAGTGGAACAGGGCCCTTTTTTTCCCTTTAGTGCTTTAATAATTTCCTCAGTCCACAATATCCTTCTAGTTCCCATATGCCTATCCCCTACATACTGCTCTGGCTTTTTCAAGTGCCAGGGGATCGCAAGTGGGAACGTTTCATGGATGGCCTTGCCTAGCATGGTATATTGGTTTGGGTGCTGGAGTAGGATCCAGAAGACCAGGGTTTGAATCCCCGCTCGGCCATCAAAGCCAATTGGGGGACCTTGCCTAAGTCACACACTCTCAGCCTCAAAGACAACCCCATCTTAGCAAATCATTCCAGCAAAACCCCATCATAGGGTTGCATTAAGGTCACCATAAATCAGAGATGACTTAAAGATACACAACAAAACAACATCAACCTGCTTTTTAGTAGCAGATCAAGGACATTTTTTTTTACGTGTTATGGTGTATGCGGTGCTGGGCCACTGTGTTGTGTGGTTGGTAGTCCAGTGCATTTGCATTGTGCTGTACATAGCATAGTGCTACTGTGTTGCGATGTCCTCAGTGCAGTGCCACTGCACTGAGGGGTCAGTAGTGCAATGTAACTGCACTGTGAGGTCAATAATGCAATGCTACTGTGTTGAGGTGTCCAAAGTACAGTGCCAACTGCATTGTGGGATCCACAGTGCAGTGCCACTGCAGTGCAGTGCCACTTGTGCTGTCCTAAGTGCAGCGCCACTTTGTTGAGCTGTCCTAAGTGTAGCACCACTGTCTTGAGATCTCCATAGTATAGTGTCCCTGCATTGCGGCCTCCGCAGTGCAGTGCTATTGCATTGGTACACAGGTACTGTAGTGCCTGTGTGTTACAGTACCTTAGCACAGTGCCACAGCATTGTGTTGTCTGAAATGTGGAGCCACTGAATTGTGGTGTCCTTAGTGCAGTGAACTACTCTTACAGTAGAGACATTCTTCCTAGCATTTAGGTGAAGTCTCTCTTTTTATAATTTGATCTCCTTGGTTCGTGTTCTAGTTTCTTGAGCAGCAGAATACAAGCTAGCTCCATCTAGTCACACAAATATCTGCAGACATAGTAAGTGTTAAGCATTCCACTCCTGACATCCATTTGCCGGCCTGCTTTCACCTCCAAATCCCTCTCCCCAGTGTATTTAAATATTACTGCTGCAAACTTGGGGTTGGGAACCCATATTTGCTGAAATAAACATATGTAAGTTTGCCCTGAACCCACTATTGACCTCGCCGTGGCCCTGCCAAAGAAGTTGCACTGCTGTTAGGGCCGCATACTTGATAGTCTGGAAAATTTGGATGCCCTCCAATACAAATAAGGAATTTTAATGAGGTTCAGTCGCTCACATAAATAATGTTCATTTCCATCAGCTAGAAAAAGCCAACGCTGGGCAAGAAGAGAGGTTGAAAAAGATCCACTTAATATGATTGCCCAAAGCTGCCTGTTATTGCCCTGCCATGTGTTTGCCCTGTTGTAAATACATACACAGCACGACAACATTGATGCCAACGCAGCACATGCCGAGCTGATTGGGAGCCAGTGTCAGCCAAGTAGAAACAGTTGCCCCTCCATGGATATTGTAATGGAAAAACCACCAAGAGAGTCTCATGGCTTCCAAAGCTATCAGGTTTCAGAGACGACACCAAAAAAATGGTTTGTGTCAAAACACATACACACAGTTTGGAAAGTGAACATATAAAGGAAGAGAAGACCAGAGTGGAAAAGAGAAAGTGGGCGAGCGATTGGGGAAATGGCAGCCCATGATGGTTGAGAAACGCAAAGATGTCAAGCATTATTTCTACTGCAATCTTGGGAAAGAACTTGAATTGTTCCTTCTTATCATTAGTTATAAATAAATGCACACAATTCCCTGACTGCAACCGTTAAAAAAAGAAAGAAATTTGACAGCCACAACTATTTCTTTTTTTAAAAAAAAATCCCTGTAATGCTGGCCTTAAACGAAACTAGCCCACCGGTCCCTAATTTGTCCACCCCAATAGCATTTTGTTTCTCTCATCATCCCAATAAAAATAACTTCCAAATTGTCAAGGGTTTGCTCTTACTTTTTGTGGCTGGGTAGGCATCGGTGCACCTTTGCTTGTCAATTTCTCATCCAGCCGTCTGCCCAATCCAATGCCAGGCTGCTGCTGTTGCCTCAGCAACTGGCCTGCCGTTGCGGGGAAAAGAAGCCTGTCGCACGGTAGGGAAGAAAAGAGCCCTGCAGCATTTCCATTTAGTCAATAGGGCTGCATCATTAAAAATAATATGGCCACTCTAAAACATCATCCAGTTGTAGGAACAATTTGTCTAAACGTCGGGGAACAGTGGGCGGAATAAAACTTCCCTGCCTTAGCAGCGCTGGGATCGTCGTTCCCCGAATCTATTTTGTTCCACTTGGTACACTGGGCAATCGCTAACCCATCCGCTATATATTTAAATCTTTGCAGCCTGGCTACCGAAAACTTGGGAATTAAGAGAAATGGATAGACTAACAGCACTATCACACAACAAATCTGGAAAAAAGGAAGAAAGGGAATGGGGTCCATCAGAGGAATATGTGAATAAGATCTGGAACACTAACATACCATTAAGGGGGAAATGATATACAGTTGGCCCTCTTTGTCCACAGATTTCTTATCCATGGATTTGAGCATACACGGCTTCAAAATATTCCAAAAAAGTATAAATTCCAAACAGCAAACCTTGTTTATTTCATTTTATATATGGGACACCATTTTGTTGTGCCATTATATTGAATGGGACTTGAGCGTCCACAGATTTTGTTATCCACGGAGGGTCCTGGAATCAAACCCCAATGGATAACAAGGGCCCACTGTAATAGATCACAAGAGTATAAGAAAGGAATAGCAAAATTAATACTCAGTTTGAAGAAACATAGAAATACGAAGAGTAAATGAGACAGATATAACAGATAATTAAGATATTACACTGAAAGGACATAAATAAACTGAAGAGTGAAATAGCAATACACAAATATATATATATATATTATCTTGGCGTTGTGTGTCGCATATAAGTCAATGTAAATTAGAGTAACTGAAGAACACAAGTATAATGCCTATAAATGTACAGTGCAATTCTGATTTTTTAAAATAATAATACTAAAGACTATTAATTAAAAAAATGTTTGCATGCCTCGGGGAAAGAAGGCTAGAGATCTTGCCATGCTCAACTCATGCGTAGCATCTGCTATTCATACCTTTGTGCTTCATCTCTTGCACTTGTTGCTGGCTCTAGCCCACAAAATCCATTCTCCTGACATTCATCCGCCTTACTATTTCCGACTCTTTTAAACACAGTGTAAACTCACATATACTTTCCCCCTTAAAAATATATATCCTGATCTTTCCAACATCAGGGGACCTATAGTGATGATCGTAAATTAAGTGGTAAAGGCCTACATTTAACAGGGAAGTAAGCTGCAGTACTGGGATTGCTACGAGTGAAAACCGGAGGGATTCTTTTAATGGTTGTGTAGAAGAGGGAATTTCAGCAAGTGTTAGTTGCTACCTGGTTGCACAACAAGCAGTAACTGCTGAAATTCCCTCTTCTTACACAACCATTAATGGTTCCGGTTGTCACTCTGGCAACTCTATGCACACATACACACACAAAACAAGAATGCTGACAACCAGAATATCCAAAGGCACTTGTGCATACTAAAGATGGGGAAACCTAGCTATCTGAAAATTGCAATAAATCACTACCTAGTCTGTGTGATCCCATTGCACTTTGCTTAAAGGTGCATTAGAACACTATCATCCAAAAGCATCCATTCTAATACCTTCTTTCTCATTTTGAGAATGCCGTCTCTCTACTTTTTTTATCTGCTTCACTATTTCGGCTTAGCTGAAATCAATACTAGACGGATGACCTGCTGAGTTTTACTAGCTTCCTTATTTTTGTGAATGCATTGACCCAGATCCTGCATCATCAGACACAACTATGATGATGGAGTTCCATCACTATATCTAATGATACTAACCCTCTCCAAAAAAAAAAAAAATCTACCTTTTCACTTTGCAGGGGTCATTTTGTGTGATAAACTTCCCACGTTTGCAGGTTTTCTCTAAATCTAAATCTCTTTCAAATCCCGTTTTTCTTTGGGATCTCCCTAGTATGATAAACTCCATAGTCTAGGACAATGATTCCCAAACTCTGGTCATTTGGGCGTTTCGGACTTCGTCTCCCAGGAGGCTCAACCATTTTGGCCAATGATCTGGGATTTGGGGAGCTGAAGTCCAAAAGAACTGGAAGGCCAAAGTTTGGGACTCATTGGTCTAGGGGCAGCTACTGAAAAAGGCTTAATGGACCAGTAGGTGTGCATTGTGTTGTGTGTGTGTGTGTTTGTTTTTTACAAATCCACCTCTTTTCTCTAAAACTGCAGGCTACTGATTCGGACTATGAGGACGAGCTGCCAAAGCACTCTTTTGTCAACCATTATATGAGCGACCCCACATATTACAACTCCTGGAAACGGCAGCAAAAGGGCACCAAGCACCTGACACCCTACAGGTATGAGGAGTGTGTCACAAGCGAGGCAGAACCTTACTTCCAGACTGTCATCACAACACAGAGCTCAGGGGGGGTATACACCCCGACAGGACAGCCTGCTCCAGGCTCACGGACTCCAGTGACAGGCTTCTCCTCCTTCGTCTGACACCGGAGCAAAGGAACCATGAAAGCTCAGTAGCTTGCCAAGCCTGGAGAAAACCACCACCCGACCGGAGGGACTGTATGCGTGATAGGTGCAGTGGACTTGTGGGTACATTTCTCTTTATCAGGGTAGAATGGATGTAAATGTGAATGTTTCGTTTTTCTTTTTCAAGACAATCAACTCTTTAAGACACGGAGCTGACCTGGCCGAACTTGCTTTGGTTTCGTTTTTTTTCTAAAAAGAAAAAGAAAACCCACAAACGATCAAAAACTGATAATTTTAACCACTTTGGAATATAATTTAAGGGGGATTTTTTTTAAAAAATAAAAATAAAAATGTTGCTTTTGTAACACTGCTTCGGTTAAGCAGCTTGCTACGGGTTGGGTGCTGTTTTTTTTCCTTCCCTTTTCTCAAAGCCAAGGAGATGAATTCAGTTCTTGTGGATTGGGTTGCACTGTTGTGATGTAACTGAAGGTGAATCCGTACTTTTCCCCCAAACGCTCTCCTTTTCTCCTATCAACCAGGTTAATTTGGAAAGAGAGAAGAGACAAGAGGTTTTTAAGAACGGTCCTCTCCCTGCATTTCTCTCTCTCCTGGTTGTTTCTGCCTTCCAAGCACCAGCTGAATCACTTTGTCTCAATATCGTGTCTCTCGCCGTGCCTCCAAGGTTCACTCCTGGTGGTGTTTGATCAACTGTCTCTTTATTTTCATTTCTTTTCTGTTCCAACTGAGCTTGTTGTGTTCCACAAAATATTTCCCTCCCTAAGGTTTCGCTGTTAGATGAGTCAGTGTGAAAGCAGCATTCGACGAAACATCAGAGGAACGATGCTGATGAGGTTTCAAGTTTGCTCTTGTCGTGGGTCCGATTCCTCCTTCGTAGACTGCATGTGCCAACGTCCTTTTTAAATCAAAAAAAAGAAAGGGAGAAAAAAAGAGGTTCCTTTGAATGAATGTGGTGTTTGTGAACTGATAAGGAGAACGCACTAGTCGAACAACATTTCTGTCATTTTCAAAGGCGTCCTTCCATGCCAAGGAAAGCAACCCCCACTTCTCCTTATCTGCTACCCCAGTGGGATGCTGGTCTGCAGCTCTGTTTTAAAAAGAAGTACATGTTGACACCAGATTTGTTTGATTTTTTTTTAAAAGATGTATATTTTTAATGATTTTTTTTTAAATACAAAGACACATCATACTCTACCGGGTGATCTTTTTTTGGTGTCCATATAGGTGCCTTTCCATGGCTGTTCAAGCTACATATGTGACAGAAGCAGGCAAAAAAAAAATCTCTGTTTCTGAAAACACAGAATTTCAGATTACCTTCCTGATTCCTATCCATTAGTTTAGAGCTTTGTCCCTAGGAAAGGCTGTTTTGTTCTTCTCTCTATTGTATGCTGCCTTGTCTTCTTTTTGCCAAGGCCTATTATGTTTAACATTGGGTTGTATATTGGAAAAGAGGATGCTGGTTCCCATTCTAAGCATCAGGCTTAACAGGAGCCATGTGACAGCCATCTTGAAACAGAAAAGACTATTGTCAATAAGTTGGGTCTCTAGAATTGCTGCTGCCCTTGGACTCTTCAGAACAAGTGCTCTGCTGATCCCTGAAGTTTGCCTGTGAACCTGAGTTGACTCAGGTTGAACATGAGTCAACAGCGCGATGCAGCAGCTAAAAAGACCAATGCGATTTTAGCCTGCATCAATAGAAGTATAGTTTCTAGATCAAGGGAGGTAATAGTGCCGCTCTATTCTGCTTTGGTCAGGCTTCACCTGTGTCCAGTTCTGGGCACCACAATTCTAAAGGGATGTTGAGAAAATGGAGCATGTCCAAAGGAGGGCAACTAAAATGGTGAAGGGTCTTGAAACCATGCCCTATGAGGAACGGCTTAAGGAGCTGGGGATGTTTAGCCTGGAGAAGAGAAGGTTAAGAGGTTATATGATAGCCCTGTTTAAATATTTGAAGGGGTGTCATATTGAGGAGGGAGCAAGCTTGTTTTCTGCTGCTCCAGAGACTAGAACCTGGAGCAAAGGATGGAAGCTACAGGGAAAGAGATTCCACCTCAACATTAGGAGGAACTTCCTGACAGTAAAAGCTGTTCAGCAGTAGAACACACTTCCTTGGAGAATGGTGGAATTTGGAGGTCTTTAAACAGAGGCTGGATGGCCATCTGTCGGGGATGCTTTGATAGAGAGTTCCTGCATGGCAGAATGGGGTTGGACTGGATGGCCCTTGGGGTCTCTTCCAACTCTTGGATTCTATGATTCTATGAACATTATCTTTGGGCCTCCATCAGTACCCACAACAGGAGAGTAGAACAGTGGTGCTGTTGTATTGTTCTTGTTCCTTCCTTTGAAAGGTTCTTGGTCATTCCCATCTGGGTCCATTCTGGAGAGATGAGGAACAGCATCAGCAAGCCTTGTTAGCATGGCTTCTCCTTCTTTGGGCTGCTTCGCTGCTGTTCCTCCCCCTGCCCTGAGATTAATCTGTGGCAAGCAAAAACGTATGCTTGCTAAACATTTGAATGGATCAAGTGTTCTTTTCACTGGAGATACACAGATTGGAAAGTCAACACATTAATCTTCTGTTCAGTAGGGTATGAAGCATCCATTAGTATCTCCTGGAGAAAAGTCCGGGCGCAGTATCTCATACCGTAGGAACAAAGGAGCGCTTGCTTGACCTGCTTTCCACCAAAGCAAACGGGAAACTGCACAGAGTGGAAATTTCAATGGAAAAAAAAAAGGCAAACAGCCTCGATTTTTGTTATGCTCATATCGCTAGATGTCACAACATTTGAGTTTCACTGCATGAGGCCTGTGCACAAAACCTAAAATAGAAACTTGCGGGGATTCAGAAATGCCAAATTCAGAATTAATGTTCTCTTAAAGTGTTGCAAGTTCACCCTTCAGACTGCAGAGTTGGTTAAATAAGTCATTTGAAAATTAAATATCCAACATCCCCAGGTGTGATACCTCTGCCACTGAAGGTAAAGACTCCTGATCCTTTTCCGTGGTTTTAATGGTATCTTTGTGCACAGAGGCAGGTGCCACAGAAAGACATCAATCAAAGGGAGGGTTGTTGTTTTTGTCGTTGTTCTCCCCAGTTGCTGGTTCAATGCCTTCTAACCTGGGAGGCTCATCTTGCAGTCCTATCTCTTGTTTCGTTTTCCGTTGTCTCATCATACCGTTTTCAGGGTAAAAGGCTTCAAGAGCGGATTACCATTGCCTTCCTTTGCACACTACTAACTCCTTTAGAGTTAGCTACGGTGCCACTGCCATTTTCTCAGAGAGATTCTTCCGTTACAGTTGTCCCGCAAAAAACTTGGCTGATGTGGGAGTCCTACCAGGAGGAGTCCTACCAGCAACATGACAGAAGCACACAGTCCCACCACCATGGAAAAGTACTACCAAGTCGAGAAAAGAGAGGGGGGTCTTAGCTAAATAAAAGTGACCAGATGGACCTTGACGCAACATGTAAAAACAATGGGAGCATCTGTGGTCCTTGTCTGTGCATGAACCAGTCTCCAAAGTATGATGGATATTGCTTTTGACATTCACATGCGCTTTCACTCTGTATCTTGGGAAGGATGGAATTCTTTGTGGGGTTTTGGGGCTATGTGGCCGTGTTCTAGATGAGTTTATTCCTGATGTTTCACCAGCATCTGTGGCTGGTGAAGCATCAGGAATAAACTCACCTAGAACATGGCCACGTAGCCTGAAAAACCCACAAAAAATAAACATCTGGAAAACCACAAGATTCCAATATCTTCAACTGAATCTACATGAGGCCGCATCCCAACTCCACTGCATTAGTATCCCTGATTTGGTTTGTCCCCTTTGCTACCACACAGACTTGTTTTAATTGAAACTGAAATCAATTTGTAAAGTCACACAGGATCCGCCATTATAGAGCTACATCAGCGCAAGGAGGTGTTTCGACTGTGTGCAATAATGTTTGCCGTATTGGTTTATGTCCAGCCTCACAACCGGAACAGCTGTGTTGTTTTTTTTTCCTATCCCTGCCATGCGTGTGTGTATTCACTTAACCAAATAGCCTTTGTTTCCCTGTCGGTCCAATTGCCTACCTGTGTTTCTATAATGTGAAGCCAGTACAGCAGAGGAAGGTGAAATGACACCCTGAAAATGTGTGCAACAGTATGTACATGGAGTTTCGCATAGAAATTTGTGACACCCCTTTTTCTGGACAGTGATACGAGGGAGCTACTGTTCTATGGTGGCCAAAGTGACCACTGACCAACCTGATCCCAGCTTCTCCCACCACCATCCCCACACCCCAATTCCACCACAATCCCAATTCGGGGGTCAAATCACACATATTTTTAAAAAACTGGTTCTCCCCTAAAGCAGAAGAGTAAACCAAAAGCTTTTAAAAATTACCTTAAAACGCTCAGGCATCGAAAATAAATGTTTTCATGTCAGAATGAGAGAAAGTTTCCAACAGGACTGGGATCACGGTAAGGACGCATTGTTGAGCCTGCGTAGGTTCAGCCTGAAAAGGAATAATACAACACTTCAATATATTTGGCACTTTCTTCCTCTATTATTCAGCGTATATATATTTTAGAAGAAATTGTATACACTTGTTTATGCAATGCATTTCCCCTTGAAATCCTATTACAATTTAGAGATAGCAGTAATTGTATTGGTTGAGTAGTGTGAGTGGCTTGAAAGAGCCCAACTTCCTTTGGAGCCAGATGCAAAATAGTTGCAGGGTGAAGGTGGCGAGACATATTTAGTTTAGAAATGAGGGCTAGGCTGCTCAGGAATTTGTTCTCATTTGCCAGATTTGAGCCCAAAGTCCCCATATAAACAGATCCACTCCCAAAAGTAAATTCTACAGACTAATTTAGAGAAAAGGGGAAAACCTGCTAAATATCTGGCAGCAGCAGAATGCTTGTTCATCTGCCGCAAAGCATTAAATGATAAAAACGTAGATCATGATCTACCTTCTACATATTTTGTACTGAACACCAAACAACAGCTTGAAGGGTTTAGACTTGTATCAACATGTGCATACCCTCCAGAATTTCACAGGTGAAAACAGGGACACTTGTGGCCAAGCAACATCAGCGTGTGATCAAGATACATCTTTCTCTGAAGATGCCAAAGCCACAGATGCCGGCGAAACGTCAGGAATAAACTCTTCTAGAACATGGCCACATAGACCAAAAAACCCACCAAAAAAAATTATGGATGCTGGCTGTGAAAGCCTTCGACTTCACCTGAGCGAGTGGATTGACCTTTCATGCAGAATTGCCCATTCTCCATGTCACCAGCTAGGTAGTTCACCATTTTGTCTCTTAGCAATGGCTAGGCAATGTGCCACTTGAAGCTTAAAAGCACCCATCAAAATAATGGCCAGGTCCTGTCATTTGACTTTAGCGTCTGGCCTTGATGTATACTGCTCCTGAATACTGAGGTCCTATTGAGTCAGTAAAGACCAAACTATTGACAGAGCTGTCAGTCTCTGCATCTCCAGGTGCCAACAGTATAGTTATGTAGCCCAGACAGGACCATCTACGTGAAGGACAATTGCACCAAGAAACCTACTCTTCACCCTGAAATGTACAGACATTAATGTCTATAATAGCAGAGCTTTGGGAACAAGGGGACCTCCAGATCAGTGAGGCCTGACCATCATTGACCACAGGATGCTGATCATAAAAGAAGGAGAAAAGTGATTGACTTAAATATGATGGAGGAGGGTAGCGCTGGTGGACTAAAGCAATGATCAACAGTGCTCTTCATATTGCAACATATTGCGATGGTGAAGGTATACCTTCAAGTTGTTTCCAAATCTAAGACAAACTTGTCATGCAATTTTCTAAGCAGGATTTATTCAGCGCAAATATGCCTTTGCTGTCCCCCTGAGACCAAGACTTGTCCAAGGTGGGTTTGCATGGTTCAGTAGGGATTTCAAACCCTAGTCTCCAGAATCGTAGTCCAACGCTCATACCGCTATACCATGCTGGCTCTCAAAATGCTTCTCCCCGTTTTGGAGAAAGGGTTACGCCAATGTGGCTACTCAGCATAAAAGATGCTCCTGTCAGATGGCTTCTCCCTATGCTTCTTTAGATAAATAGCTCAGAAAGAATGATGCATAAAAGAAAATGGACATTTAACCACCGCCATCCCCCTAAGCCAGCACTTCGAATGGAAACAGCTGCTCCTCTTTCCGGAGAGAGTTTCCCAAAAGCAAGAGCTATTGGCTTTATAAGACGCTCCCGCCTTCCATTTGCCTTTCAAATGGAAGATATTGAGGGTGATTCTTTTAAGACTTGATGACACTAACCAAGTAATTTCTGCTCTCCCAATCCCCATCTATCTCTGTAATCGTGTTGTTATTGTCTGTGTTTAGTCAGTTACAAGTGAGTCCGGAGAGGTTCGGCAATTGAAACAGAGAAAGCAGAATATCCTCAAGACACAGGAACTGAACTATTCCTTCCTCCCCTCATTTTCATATATCAGAGACTTGACAAGGCTGGGCATATAACAATAGCATTAATCACAAAGGTTTTATTATTACTATTTATTATAGCTGGATCAGAGATTGCTGGTTCTGGCAAGAACAATTCCTCTGTAACTAAAAACCTTAAGAATCATAATTTTTGGTGACATCAAGGCCTGATAAAAGCCATGCACCCGCTGCAGTAGAATTCAAAGGTATAGCCATGTTAGTCTGTAAAATCAGTGCATGGAGGGAGCTTGTAGCACCTTTGAGACTAATTGAAAGAAAGAAATAAGCAGCATGAGCTTTCCTAGACTTCAGTCCACTTCCTCAGATCTGATCTGGGGATGGTAGAACAGAATGGCTTAGAATCATTGGATCATAGAGTTGGAAGAGACCCCAAGGGCCATCCAGTCCAACCCCCTGCCATGAGAGGAACTCCCCATCAAAGCATCCCCGATAGATGGCCATCCAGCCTCTGCTTAAAGACCTCTTAGGATGGAGACTCCACCACCCTCCGAGAGTGTGTTCCACTGTCGAACAGCCCTTACTGTCAAGAAGTTCCTCCTAATGTTGAGCTGGAATCTCTTTTCCTGTAGCTTGCATCCATTGTTCTGTCTCCTATTCTCGGGAGCAGCAGAAAACAAGCTTGCTCCCTCCTCAATATGACATCCCTTCAAGTATTTAAACAGGGCTCTCATATCGTCTCTTAACCTTCTCTTCTCCAGGCTAAACATCCCCAGCTCCCTAAGTCTTTCCTCTAAGGCATGGTTTCTAGACCCTTCACCATCTTAGTTGCTCTCCTTTGGACACGCTCCAGTTTCTCCACATCCTTTTTAAATTGTGGTGCCCAGAACTGGACACAGTATTCCAGGTGGGGCCTGACCAAAGCAGAATAGAGGGGCACTATTATTTCCCTTGATCTAGACACTAGACTTCTATTGAGGAAGCCTAAAATTGCATTGATTGAGCAGATGAGGCAGTTGTTAGAAGAAGTGGGGAGTTGGAAAGAGACGTGTTGCCATTTCAATACAACGAAGGTAAAGAATATTTCTAGTAGCAATTTTAGCAGCAGTATTTAAAATGGGAGTCGTCATAGCAGTCGGTGGTTTGAAGTAGCCAGTAAAGAGATCGGCTCTTATTTTTCAAAGGAGAGTAACCCTACAATATTCCATCTGCCCTCAAGGTTCTGCTTCCCAACAGGCCGCCTGTTTCTACCATGCGCCGCGCATTCATTCTCTCCACAGACGCCGGCACATTTTCCCCAGGCAATCTCTGTTAATTTGACACCTCTGCTGTGAGCATTGCAGCCAAACATCAAAAAAACCCCGGGCTCCTGATGCATCGCTGAGGAAGGAACGGCAGAGGGCATTGCTTTGCTTCCACCATTTCATAGACCGTGCCTTGCCAGACTCTTCTCTCCAGCCAATTGGAAACACTTTGCAGAATAAATGATGAAAAAGCTGGTTTGGGGAGGAAGGTGGTGATGGTCGATGCAAGGCACAGAGTGGTTTATACTAATAGAATCATAATCTGATCGGCAGGCTCAGCTCTCCGAAGGAAGAGATCGAAGGGCGAGTTTATAAATGCAATAGTTTTTGCTAGACTGCGCTACATTCGGAGGCGGGTGAAGGAATCGGAAACTTTGAATGGCGCACAAAGAAGATTATAAAATTAATAAAGTCTTACTATAACAGGGTTAAAACAGTACTATAAAAGTGTAGATTAATACAAATAATATGGTCATAAAATCAAGATGAACATTGGAAGGCTTCCCTGAATAGAATAGACTTTAATTTAACTTAAAATAGTCTGAAGAGGCGGTGGTCAAACGAGAAAGACTGGTCAAAAATGAGGCATGAAGCGGGCACTGGGAAAGGAAAAGGGATAATGTTATAACACTGATACCAAGAAAAACTGTCAGATAAAGCCTTCTTCCTTGCATCAAATATGAATTCTCTGGTAGCCAAAAGAAACAGAAGAAGGAGAAGAAACAGCAGGAAAAGCGTATTGTGCACCACTCAGTTTAATCTTCCAAACATGACTGCTGTCAGCTTAGAATACAGAACCAAAGCAGAATGTCACTTTGAAAAATTAATCTCGCTTTAACACTAGCACAGCATAGGAGTCCTTACTTTTAGCTCTTGGCTGGGAAAGTCCTGGAGAACTCAACCGGCTTCCATTATTTTTATATGGGAAATCCCACATATCCTCCTCCTCCCCTACGCACCATTCCCAAGGTTTGCTTCTAACAAAGAACACATTTTTTTCCTGGAATTTGTATGCCTCATTTGCTTTACACTTATTAATTTTATTTTTTAAAAATATCTTTATTATTTTCCATAAAGTAAAAATAATAATAATAAAATAATAATAAAATGGGGGGGGGGGAGACACAAACAAACATTCATCCACAAAAAACCTTATTGTCAACATACATAAAAACTTCGTACATACCTATACGATGACTAAAACTAAAATATAAAAAGTAAAAAATAGAAAGAGAAAATGCATAGAAAGAGAGAGAGAGAGAGAGAGAGAAAACTTCCAATCCTTATAATGATTAAAACTAAAATATAAAAAGCAAAAAATAGAAAGAGAAAACACACATATATATATGAAAAAACTTCCTATCCTTTACTATGACTATTCCATTTATATCCAGTAATATTAATGAAAAAAGAAAACGGCCTTCTATATAGATCTGTATAATTATCAAGATCACCATCACTCATATCTATCTCCTTACACATTTTCGTCTTCATCTACCATTCCAACAATCTGTGTGAGATGTTTAAAATAAATAAGTATATTCCTTAATATAATGATTTATTTTAAATGTCTCACACAGAACCTGGCCAAGTGCGCTCTTGATCAGCCAGCTTAGGACAGTCAAAAGGAAACGCAGGCAGAAATCCCAAGCTCTTCTTTCTGGACCATAAAGTCTTATCACTGCTTTCCTGTTCAAGTGATCCTGCCACGCTTTCAGAAGCAAATGTGTGATTCAGCTTTAAACTTGCTGTTATGACAACAACAACTATCCCTTTGGGTTTTTTCCCCCCTGATACTTGAAAAACGGATTAGTCCGTCCTTCTCTGTGTTGTGGGCTGAAGCATCATTCTTGGCATTTATATAGTGTCCAGATGAATAAAGGAAGAGTGTTGGTCTGTTGCAGCAAAACACTGTGTGATACCTTTAAGGCTAACAAATCAATTATTGCGGTATTGCCAATGTTTTCTCGTTCTGTAGCTTTCCCCAGCTTTGCCCCAGCTCTGTCTTTATCATTTGTATAAGCTCTCCTTTTAAGACATGGAACTTGTAGTCTCGACTTTTCTAAAGTGTATTCATTCATTCATTCATTCATTCTCTGGATAATAAGCCAGTGGGAGCAGGGAATGGCAAATAATGAGAAGGTATGGGGAAAGCAATTATGTTCGCCATTCAGTTTAAAAGGACCAAAAAAAAAAGTGGAGTCAGAGAATAATCAATAGTGTTAAAACTGTAGGGCAGTAGTTTAAGGAGAAACACTGCCACCGCGGTCTTGAAAACAAAAGAAAACGAGATGACTTGATTTCGGGTCTGGGCAGCTCATTTCAAGAAGGATATAGACAAGTCGGAGCAGGTTCAGAGAAGAGCAACAAGGATGATAAGAAGCGTGGAGAACAAAACCCATGAGAAGAGGTCAAAGGAAAATTGGACATGGAGAAGAAAAAGACATGATCTTTAAAGACATGATCTGAAATTCGAGGAAGATAGATTTTGGCTGAACATTAGAAGGATCTTCTTGGTGGTAAGAGGGGGTTCAGCAATGGAACCAAGGACCTTATCGCATGCATTTTGGTGCCCAATGTGGGCACGGGTCAGGGACTCTCAGGGACGCACATTGCCGAGGGAAAACGGATTTTATCGCACACTGACACTGTCCTCAAAATGGCCCCATTCCATCCCCGGTGCCAGGCCATTCCCATTCAGTGCTGAGGCACGAGATTGTGCTCCGCGCCTGGTGCTGGAGATGGAATGGGGCCATTTTGAGGACACTTTCGGTCTGTGGTAAAATCTGTTTTCCCCCAGCAACACACATCCCCAAACGTCCCTGGCCCATGCCCAGATCGGGCACCAAAATGCATGTGATAAGGTCCCAAATGTCTGGAGAGGTGGCAGGGTCTCCTTCCCTGGATGTCTTCAAAAAGAGGCTGGACAGCTCCCTGCTGGGGATGCTCTAGCTCAGCCATTCTCACACTTTGGTCTTCCAGGGCCTCATTCCCACTTCCAGATAAATCAGTGTGCAATCTGAATCAATGGTTTACACTACACTTGTCCCGATCACATTTTCTGTCACTTTTTCAATGCGGCAGCCTACATTCAAGGACTCTCCTTGGGTCTTTTGCTATATAGAAGGTAAAACAATGAAGGCCTGCACTACAGGATTTACCACTAAACCACTGTACAGCAATTGGCCATTTAGTATATCTTTTGGGTGAGTTGAGAGTATCTTTAAGTTCACCTTATCTAGAAAACCTGTTAATTTAGTATCTTATATTCAAGTTCCTTTATATAGCATAATAATTTAGCATAATAATTTTGAAAAAAAAAATATTTTAACTTGGTCTGTCCCCAACTTCGAATCCTCCTTAATTTCCATGATGTTGTTGCATTCTGTTAGTTTCCTGACTTTATATGCTAGCCAACCTCCTGGTTTGTTAGATTGATCAAAATACATAGAAAACTGGGACAGAATCAAATAAGCCACACTTCATTCTTAAACCATTCTGTACTATGAGACCACAGCTGCAATCCGACACAAAGCATAAATATCCCCGTGCAGAGGTATGTTACACCAGCACTGCGCAACCACCATGCAGAAGAGCCACACTGCACAACACAGGTCAATGCACAACCACAATACACAGTGTGCAACCACAATGCACCAACAATGCACTATGTGAGACCCAACCTGCACCACCGCCAGTAGAATACATCCATTGCACTATGGTGAATAATTTGGCCCCAAAACATAGGACAACTAACACATGCCAAATGCCAGCAAATATAAATAGCCAGCCTACTCCCATATTAGTATTTCTTTCATCCCAGTTCAGCAAAAGGATCGAAGAAGACTATAGCACATTCAGATGCAGTTGAGTATCATCCAGCAATGTTGCTGCAAAACTGGATTAAAAGGGGTGTGGGGAGACCATCCTCTTTCATCTCTAGCTCTGTTGACGAAAGGAAGGGTATGAAGCGAAAAAGACATATGGTAAAATGAAGTGTATAAATTTTAATCTATCTAGGCTGTAGCCTATAGAAGTGCCACTAGCTTGAATGTGACAAAGCCACCAGCTGTTCTTATTTAAAAATAAATAAAGGAAGGAAGATTCTGTTTTGCCATGGCTTTCAAGTAACATTTCCTCTACTTTCTCTCAGTCTACAAATACTAGGAACCACAATTCATACAGTAATCAGTGAAACTTCTTACATGTGACACATGTGACATGTGTTTCTTGCAAAACATTTGTATTATGGTGCAATAGGATTACTCACATGTCACGTCTATGATGTTGCATCATTAAGACGATTTTTGTCTGTTTATATAGCCAGTCAGGAGGTGCCTGACTTGACCAGAAATTGCAGCTTTTATGGCAAACACACACTTCCTTGAATGAGCATATACTGTATTACCAAAGATAAACTGAAGTTTATAGCTCTTTGCTCCCAGCTGCAACAGTTTGGACTGAATGCACTGCATCCCATAAGCATTTCAGGTAAACTGGGGAGAGACGCGTACAAAACAAGAGAGGGCTCCTGCATCTAAATTTCCAAAAGTGTAGCTTGTCATGCAATTCCATTTTCTACACAGCTGTTAAATCTACAGGTGTCCTGTCCTCTCTTAGTTCTGGTTTTGCTGTTATGTGCTCGCATTTACGGTTACCCTAAGGGAAATTTATCCTGGGGTTTTCTTGGAAAGGATGGATCAAAAGATGTTTCTCATTGCCTTCCTCGAGGCTGAGAGAGTAAAGTTGCCCATGATCACCCAGTGGGTTTCTATGGCTGAAACTCTGGTCTCCCAGAATCCTAGTCCGACACCGAAACCAATGCACCACATTTGCTCTGCTCTTGCAAGGACATTTCGCCCCCCGTCTGAGAATCCCCTGGCTCACATTTTGTGGTAGACAATCATTGTGTCATCTCCTGATAGGTCCAAAGTACTATAGAATGGATATATTTGCACCCGAATTATGCAGGATGGGGTGCACCCCTGTTGAAGGAAGAAGGGCCACTTCAAATCAGGTGGATCTCTCTCCAATTTGAGGCAATCCTCCCCCCAATATCCCAACCAACAAATGGACTGCACTCACAAAACTATTGTCCCCGGTAAGTCTTAAATCCATACTAATCTCCATACTGACCCTAGGTGGGCTATATCTTTCCCGGTTAAGTGGTAGGAAGCATACCCACCATCTGTCTGAATCTCACATTATTCCTCTGTCATCCCACTTTCAGATGCTTTAAAAAGTCCCAGTTTCTCTCTTCTCCTTCAACTTGCTCCTGTTTGTCCTGGCCTTATTTCAGCTGCTGCAAACTGAGTTCAAAGTACAAAAGCAGCTTGCACTCCATTAACCGAGGAGAGGGAGGAGAGAATTTATTTTTCCCTTCCCAGATAGTCAGACAAAAGCAAACTTCTGCACCCTTTTTAGTTTCCATGGTCTTCCTTATTAATAACCTTTGCTATCTTGAGCACACTCCGATGTTGGTTGGCCATACGTGGGCTGGTTTTAATTGGCAAAATGTAAAAAGATTACAATGTAAAAACTGTGTATGTCTGAGAAAATATCATGAGAATTGTCACCACTGCAGTCACATGTCACCGGAATTAATGTTATCTTGAAGCGTATCCAACCACCAGCTGTGTCATAAAAATTTTTTTAAAAACTCAAACTTTTCCCTCAATTTCGCACAGGATTTTGCTACGCTAAAAGTCTACAAACGCTGGTAGGTAACCCAGTCAATTGCAAGAAATTCAAACGCCGGGCAGCTCAATCAGAAGTGCAATTTCTTGCTTGCCACACAGAGGCCACTGTTGGCCTCTTGTAACTCTTGAATTCCAGGCAACATTTTGGCTACTCACCTTTTAAGGGAAGAAAGGAGGCAAAGTCTCTTATTACTGTGAGATTACATCATTTTTGGAGAGGTTTTTCTGTTGCAAGTCAGGAGGTGGCTGAGTTGACTGGAACGGATACGTCACGCCCAAATCTACTCTTTTGCATGACTGCAAAACAGCCACGGTGACCTGGGCATTACCCAAAGCCTTTCCCAGAGGTTCAACAGCTTGGTCCATGCGCATTGGGAAAGAATCAAGTGTAGCCACATCCAAAAGAAAATAAGGCTCCTATGCTTATTAGAGGAAAATTATGCAACTGTGGAATTAATTATACAAAACAATTAAGAATAATGAGAGAGAGAAAACCACATCCAAAACTCTAATTGCTTCTCTCCCTCCCAGCTTTTTCAGTGTGGTGAAATGAAACAGGTGCAGCTTTCAACGAGTCAGAAATCATGGTGAGCAAAGCTACACCTGGTTGCTTTCTCCATGCCTCTCTAAAGCAATGATTTGCAAACTTTGGTCCTCCAGGTGTTTGGGACTGCATCTCCCAGAAGTCTCAGACAGTTTGGCCAACGGTCAGGAATTCTGGAAGGTGAAGTCCAAAACATCTGGAGGACCAAAGGTTGGGGAACCACTGGGAGGAATCTGAAGGCCTTAAAGATCCCTGCTTAGACAATACTTCTCCATGGATGCAGCCAGGCAATACCATGCCAGCTAACTATGGCAAAGTAACATACCCACTGTGTGCATCCTTTCCCATAGATGGGCATGCATTTGGCACAGGTATGACGCACCCTGCAACCATCCTGATCTGGTAGGGAAATTCCCAGTTAATCCTCTGCCATTCCACTTTCTCAGCTGCTTTTAAATCATCCCAGTTTATCACCCTCCCCACCCTGCTTTCTGTCTTTGGTCTACCTTCCTTGTTGCCAACTGAATTGAAAGTGCAAAAGTAGTTTGCATCCAATTCAGTCAGGAAGAGGGAAAGGAAAGCAAGGGGAAGAGTCTTGCCCTTCCCAGTAGACTCAGGCAAAAGTAAACTGCCACAGCCTTTCTTTGCTTGTGTGTCCCTCCTCATTAATAGCTTTTGCCATCCTGACCGCACACTGATGTTGCTTGGCCACACGTCCCAGTTTTCATCTGCTAAATCTTGGCAGGTATGAGTATGAAGCAGGACTTTATGTTGTACAGTGTGCCCATGTATGATGTGCCATATGTGGTTTTCAGCATACGCTGAAAGCTGCGCATGGGGAGAGGCAATGGAGCACACGCCTGTGGCATGCACACTGTGGCACAGCCACAAGCCCCATTGTTTTCAATGGGGCTTCACCATATGCGGTAATTCCCTTACACAGGGGGGTCCGGAACGGATCTCCTGTGTAAGGGAAGAGCGCACTGTATATGTAGACACACATTGTGCTGTTCTGTTTGACTTGTTTGACATGCTAAGAACTCTTTTCCAGACAAGTCTATTGCTTTGGTTGGCAGGCAGCTCTGCCAAGCAGGGCTTTGCTTACAAGTTGCAAGAACAAAAGTTTTAAAAAAATCAGACTTCTGGAGGCGGAGAGAGACAGGAGGAGGGCAAAGGTGATGCCAGCTGGGCAGGGTTTCTGCTGTCAAATCAAGTCAACAAGGAAATCTCTCTGCCTCTTAGACTGGCACTTATAAGGGCATCAGCTGGCGGAGCCGAGCAGAAAATATCTTCTTCTCTTAGAAAGCTCCCAGAAGAGAAAGAAAAATAAGAAAGGAAGAAAGGTTTTTACTGTGTCCAGGGTTCAAAATGTATTTCCTTCCCGGCTTTTCCCTACAAACTTGGGCACTCCTTGTGGTCTTCTTGGCCCTCTTTCTCCTGTAAGTATAACCTTGTATGTGTGGCAGTCACTGAAATGGGGTGCTTTTGGAATAGATTTTGCCAGGGTTGTTGTTGTTGTGTGCCATCAAGCCGGTTCTGACTTATGGCAACCCTATCCTGGGGTTTTCTTGGCAAAATTTGTCCAGAGGAGGTTTGCCATTGCCTTCCTCTAAGGCTGAGAGTATGTGACTTATCCAAGGTCACCCAGCAGCTTTCATAGCTGAGCAGGGAATCGAACTCTGGCCTCCAGAGTCTTAGTCCAATGCTCAAACTACTACGCCAGTCCATCAGGTTTACAAGTCTGCAAATTAGAAGTCCATGAAGCGCAGGGCTGACAATCAGAAAGGAGCAATTAAAAAGTTTCTGTTTTATCCAAATGCCAAATTAAAGTATCGATTTCGGTTAACCTAGCCATGTGTTTCTTGTAAAAATGAACATATGGTCCACATTCACAAATTACATGGTGACACATTTCTGTCTTTAGGAAGGGCCAATATGCCAAATATGGGATATTTCTTGGCATCTTGTTCAGTCTATATAAAAGGAAAAGCTTTCTGGCCCTCAAACAAGGAACATGTCTTATAATAAAGGAAACCTGCCAACTCTATGCAGGACAGGCATTCTCCCCTCAAATAAGCTTTGTTGTTGTTGTTGTTGTGTGCCGTCAAATTGTTTCCAACTTATGGCAACCTTAAGGCAACCCTATCATATGGGTTTCATGGCAAGGTTTGGGGGATCGTCATTGCCTTCTTCTGAGGCTGAGAGAGTGTGACATGCCCACAGTCACCCAGTGGGTTTCCATGGCCAAGCCAGAATTTGAACTCTGGTCTCTAGAGTCCTAATCCGACAAGGCTCTCCTAGATCTTCATTTGGAGGACTATGGAGAGGCGATACGAGCAGCTAGGAATTCGTTCGTTGCTGCTCGTGTCGCGTCCGCGGAGTCGCGTCCAGCAGAGTTGTTCAGGGTAATGAGGGAGCTAACTCAGCTCCCTCCTGCCCCGAACCAGATCCTTGAACCTACTAAGGCCTGCTGTGACCAATTTAACAACTTCTTCGCGGATAAAATCTCTCGGATAAATGAAGGTCTGGATGCCAGGATTGAAACAGAAACCAGAATAGAGGCGTCCAGAGCTTCCGTGGACTCTGTTATACTGGATCAGTTTGAGTCTGTCGGTACCGAGGATGTGGACAAGATCCTTAGAAGCGTTCGGAAGACAACCTGCTCTCTCGACCCCTGCCCCTCATGGTTGGTGGCCCAGGGGGGATTGGCGGTAACTACGTTGTTACGCCAAATTATTAATACATCTCTGAGGGAGGGTCAATTTCCTAACCATCTTAAATTGGCCACTGTAAGACCATTGTTAAAAAAGCCCTCCCTCGACCCCCTGGTTCATAATAATTATCGGCCAGTCTCGCTGCTGCCATTTCTGGGGAAGGTGATCGAGAGGGCGGTTGCACTCCAACTTCAATCGATCTTGGATGAAACGGATTTTCTAGATCCATTTCAAACCGGTTTCCGGGCTGGCTATGGGGTTGAGACTGCCATGGTCGCCCTGGTCGATGATCTCCGTCTGGGCATCGACAGGGGTAGCGTGTCCCTGTTGGTGCTCTTGGACATCTCAGCGGCTTTCGATACCATCGACCATGGTATCCTTCTGGAACGCCTGGTAGAGGTGGGAATCGGGGGCACTGCGCTCCAGTGGTTCCGGTCCTACCTCTCTGGGAGGTTCCAGATGGTGCAGCTGGGGGACGTCTGCTCCGATAAGAGGGCCCTTAAATCTGGGGTCCCTCAAGGAGCTATTCTGTCCCCCATGCTCTTCAACATTTACATGAAACCGCTGGGAGAGATCATCCGGAGGCATGGGGCGCGGTGTTATCAGTACGCTGATGACACCCAAATAGTCTTCTCTATGTCTCCGACTGATGCAGTGACCAGGGATGGCGTCGCTCCTCTCGTGGCCTGTCTAGAGTCGGTAATGGACTGGATGAGGGAAAATAGACTCAGCCTGAATCCAGAGAAAACGGAAGTACTCGTGATAGGTTCCCCGGGTCCGGGTATGGAGGTGGTTCCACCTGTCCTGGACGGGGTCACGCTCCCCGTTAAGGACACTGTACGCAGTCTGGGGGTGCTCCTTGACTCGTCGCTCCATCTAAATTCTCAGGTGGATGCGACAGTCAGGAGCACCTGCTATCAGCTTCGGCTGATACGCCAGCTGCGCCCCTACCTGGGCCGGGGGGATCTTGAAACTGTAGTACATGCTCTGGTAACCTCTCGGTTGGATTTCTGTAACGCGCTCTACATGGGGCAGCCTTTGTATCACACTCGGAAGCTGCAGTTAATACAAAATATGGCAGCCCGGGTGGTCACTGGTGCTCCCAGGGCCGCCCATATAACACCTATTCTGAAAGACCTTCATTGGCTGCCGATCCGCTTCCGGGCTCAGTACAAAGTGCTGGTTATCACCTATAAAGCCCTATATGGCCTGGGCCCAGAGTACCTTAAGGACCGTCTCTCCCCATATAATCCGCCCCGCACACTTAGATCAACCGGACAATGTTTATTGAGAGTTCCAGAGGCAAGATTAGTGAATACAACAAGGAGGGCGTTCTCTATCTCTGCCCCTCGCCTCTGGAACTCACTACCTTCCGAGCTCCGCTTGTCCCCCACTCTCAGCCAATTCAAGAAAGATATTAAGACCTATTTATTCAGACTGGCATATCCCTGATCGGATTGTTTTATGTAAACTGCCTGCCAATTGCCCACTTCCCCACTGTCGCCGCCCTTTATGTAAGGGATTATCTTTTAATGTTTTAAGGTTTTATTGGATTATTGTAATTTGTTTTATTTTATCTGGTTGTAATATGTTGTTTTAATCTTGTACACCGCCCTGATCTCTGGAAGGGCGGTATAAAAATAAAATTTTATTATTATTATTATTAATCCAACATGGAAATCACTATACTGGCTCTTAAATAAACCACCTCCCATACAATAAGTGACAGCAAATTATTCTGGGCCAGCTGTGTCTCCAACAAACAATCTCTAGACACTGTCCATTCAACGTTGTAGTTTCAACGTCAAGTCGGTCTTACCCCACTCCTACATTTTGCCAGACAGAGAGATAAAAAATATCAACATTTTGCCCCCACTTGCAATTTCCTCACTGGTTCATCCATGTTTTTCTTGCCGTGCACCCCCATATACAATCTATGAAGGAAGAAAAGATAGGGCATTTGACTGCTAGTGCTAGGAACTGACCATCCCAAAGAACCGTATTTGGAATTTTCTCTTGACCTCAGGTTCTCACAACTACTGTGAGGTGGGTGGATGTTGCTGTCCACCCACCTTCTCCGAGCATCTGTTCTAGCCCTCCAAAACCATTTTCTTTCCCGGAAGTTCCTGGTTATTGAAGACTTATGAGAATATTTGTGGAGAGATCTTGTAGCACCTTTGAGACTAACTGAAAGAAAAGAAGTTGGCAGCATGAGCTTTCCTAGACTTAAGTCCACTTCCACAGATGCATTTGCAAGCTATATCTTTGAATTCTACCATTATGAGAATATTTGTTAAATCAAAGGTTAACACTGCTGGAGGATCTCAGTTCTAAAGCAGATTGCTTCTTCTCACCTTGTTCTTCTGATGTCTCTCACTCTACTTGTCTGTCTTGATCAAATATCTTGATTTTAACCCACATTGTGTCTTCTCCTCTTGCAAATGTTCTTCCAATCCTTCTTAATTTGAATGTCTTGACTGATCTCTCTTGCACTGGTTGTCTTTTCAGCTATGGGATCTGGCCCTTCAATTTCTTTAAGAAGCTGGGCATTCCTGGACCGAAGCCTTTGCCATTCATTGGCACTTTTCTCGAGTACCGGAAAGTGAGTATCCAGGGATGGCAATGGGAGGATCACCCTTAGGGAAAAGCCAAATGCAACTGAGCGGTGGAAGCAAAGCTGTATAGAGATGGAATGTAAGTCTCCCTTGCAGAGTATTCTTGGTTTTCTGATGTCTCTTTTCTCTTGGCAGGGGGTTCTTGATTTCGACCAGAAGTGTTATCAGAAGTATGGCAAAATCTGGGGGTGAGTCTGCTACAGAATGAAACCCTGCGGGAAGGACAGCGGATTGACAGGGAGAATTTGGTGTTGGCTGGCTGTTACTAATACACAATCCCGCAAAATCTATTTTTAATACAGACATGCAAAGGCATGTCAAGCCCAACCCAGCAATCCACATTCTGGCCTTTGTGCCTTATCTGGGTAAGGTTTGTGAGTAGCCTGGGAATTTATTGCTATCAGAGGGAGAGGCAAAACAAAGGCATGGAAGAGAAAGAGGAGGAGTGCAGGTTGGCACCGGATGCCCCCTCATCCCCATCCAGATAGTCTTGATTAAAGATGGCCCAAGACTTGCTGTTATTTGAAGCAAAAGCCAAGATAGAAGCCATCCTATTTGGCTTTCTCATAGCTGAATTTTGTACACCACAATTCAAGCAATAAGATAGTTTAGAGGCCCCATGGCACAAGTCATCGATCCAAAAGGGAGAGGTTATTATTATTATTTCTGTTTTGGATCTCCTGGAAGGGGTCAGGAGAGAGGAGCGTGTCATACATTGGGGTACTTAGGAAATCAAAGCTATACTATCCAATCTGTATAAATGACACTGACTGGGCAGATGTTCATGCTTTGCTTGATCTGGTTCCTCCTGTAGTGGTTTCTGTCTTTGTAACAAAAAAATAAAAAATTTGTATCCTCTTATCATGGGAAGTACACGAATATTAAAACAGGGATTCCAACTGCTGGAAAACTTATTCAACCCACTTTCTAGACTCTGAGCTTTTAACAGATACCGGAGACAGAGCTAAACTCAAGCGTTCTAGAAGATAGCACAGTATCATCCAAACTCTGCAAAACAGCGATACCTTTGGTGGGTCAACCGATATTCATGTTATATGCAAGCTTTTGAAGCTCCAATGGCTTCTTTATCTGACAAAGGTATTGAAAATGATACCGGTGAAAGAAAGGAAAAAAAAGACAATGTTAGTCATAGCTCTGTATTTGGTCTAGATGCTGTGGTTGTAGTCCTCAGTTCAGATGGTATGGAAAGGCATTCATGTAGGTAAGCCCCTCTTTCTTCTGGCCATGTGGGTACTGGGAGTTGGAGTCCTGGAAATAAACTTTACATTCCATTCACAAGACAAAAGGCTATGGCCTTTGAGATCCAGTTTATCTCAGACTCAAGTTAGTCATGCTCAAGTGTGTGGTTTGGTTTGTGCAGGTCTATACCATGTTTGACTAAGTGTGAAACAACCCATGTAGCTTCCAACCATAGCCATTTAGCCATAAGGAATAGAAACTTCTTAGGTAATTTCTCTATCCGTTCCAGAATTCCAACATAAACACACAGTCCCTCCCTTTACCTTTGAGTTGTCTATTAATTTGTACCTGATAGCAGACATCTGTGAATTTGATACTTGATTCCTCTTCACAAACTGATAACAGCATTCGAGCAACAATTTCTAAGATACTGATTTTTCTTCCTCTTCGGCGACTAGAATTTTTGATGGTCGTCAACCGGTGATGGCTATTCTGGACCCCACCATCATCAAAGCCATCCTGGTGAAAGAATGCTATACTCATTTCACCAACCGCCGGGTAGGTATCTATTGGCAAAGCTTCCTCTGATAACATGTACTGTATAGCTAAGCAGATAAGATAAAAATACTGGGCACAAGTCACACTCATTATTGTTTTCTTTCTACCTTGGGTGATTTAGGACTTTGGCCTGAATGGAGACCTAGAGTCATCGATAGTGATAGTTGCCGATGAACAGTGGAAGAGGATCCGCACAGTTCTCTCTCCCAACTTCACCAGTGGGAGACTGAAAGAAGTAAGGCAAGAAGGCGTCTTTGGGTATAATGCTGCCAAATGAATATTTCTGACTGCTCTTTTAAGCTTCTTGTAGATTACAACATCCATTCCTGTCTTCATTGAGCATTCATGAAAAGTGTTCTGTTTCTAAACTGAAAAACACAGTGGTACTTCAGGAAATTCAGGGGGAGAAATTCACATCAGCCTCTGTGCAAAAACAAAACCTCTTCCACTTACTATAAAGGATTCGGGGTCATATTCTGGGGTGCATGCAGGTACTAGCTAGGCGTATGGGTATTGCACATTACCCTCTGTATGTAAACTGAATGCAACCAAGAACACATAAACATGAAAATCAGGAATAATGGACCCGGTCTTCAGTAGTGCAGGAAAAGGCAGTAAAACTTAGAAAGTAGATTGCATAATTTAAAGAGACAGACATTTGAAGGTTCGGTTCTCAGCATCTCCAGATAGAGCTAGGAATGATTCCTGTCTGAGACCCTGGTGAGTGTCAGCAATACTAAGCCAGATGGACTAAAGCTATGATACCTCTGAATGCGATATCTAAGTGTCTAACACAATACGAATGTCCAATTGACTAACGCAATATGAATCACTGTGTCCCTATTACTGGTTGTTTCATAGAGAGCCCCCACAAAACTATAATAGGAACTCAAGGCTTTCCAGTAGAAGATAATTCGGAAACTACTGCTTTACTAAAGTCACCCCAGTTAAGATCTGGTGATATCCAAATAACCTCTTTCCTCCAGATAGGGTTTGATTTTGGCTCCCACCGCGCCCCAATTTCATTCCTTCTCCATACTGTAATGAGAAAGCAAAGCCAAAGTCATTTATTCCAGTTTAGGTAAAATGAGCATGGGTATTGTACTGAGAACTGCTATGAGATTCTTGAATTCACACATTTTCAACTGGTGAGTCAAGATCTACTCTTGGTTTAAAGCCAGACCTAACAGGTGTTGCAATAATAACACAACCAAGAAAATGAGCAAGTTTGGGTTCCCAATGAATCTAAGGCTGGACACTTCTAGGAGAAGGAGAAAATGACCTCCTTCAGAAAACTGAGCTATTCTGCTGATCTACATACAATTAATGATTGAACTACATACAATTAATGATTGAACTACATACAATTAATGATTAAACTGAACGGAGCAAATCCATCACATGCGGTTTAGCAGCAACCCCATAGAGGAAAAATAGGTCCAGCTTCTTATCAATTATGTATGAAGGGATGTAACACAGAGAGACCGCAAGTGTCTGTTCCAAACTGTTTGTGGATGTTGATTTCATTTAATGGGCCCCCAAAGGCCATCTCAGCGTCTCAGGTTTTGATCTGTGTTTCAGATGTTTCCCATCATCAACCATTATGGGACAATGTTGGTGAAGAATGTCCAAAAGAGAGTGGAAAAGGATGAAGCCATAGATATGAAAGAGTGAGTAACTCTTTGTGTGGCTAGTACTGCCGATTTTCGATTGAAGCAAGACACAGCAAGGTGTATTACCCATTTTGTGTTTCTCTGTTTGATATTTCCATTGACTGGCACATTTTGCAAAATCCGAAGGGGCATTTCATGCTGCATTTCATGAGCCAGTGATTTAATGCATGGGCTGCAGTCTTTTGGCCATTCAGATGTTTTAGGCTACATTTCTCACAATCTCTTACCATTGGCCATCCTTGGCTGGTGTGAGTTGTATTTTTCATATATATGATTTTAAATGAGTTCTTTTTATATATAAAAATTAATCACATGGTCATGCTGTTTTCTTTTCTATGAGAATGCACCACATTATGCCTGAAACGTCATTTACTTTATTTGATTCTCTAATTCTGAAATATGTGTTCTGGAATATGAACCACATGATTCTACGTATGTTTTTCACCAAACCATTGATTTCACTATTAAATGATATAAACCTATTGCATTGAAGACAATGGCACATTTTAAGATGGTTTCTCATAAACATATAGACTAGAACTAGTCTAACAAAATGCAACGGCGATTTTGTTTTCAGAGTCGAAACAGTTCGTTTTATGGTACTAGATTTAAATAAATGTATCATTCTGTGATGTAAAAAAAAAAGACAGAAAGGCTTCAGATCCATTTTACTGTCTATTTGGGCTAGTTCTTTTGCTGTCTATGGCCCCGTCACACAATTTTTCTAAAGATGTAGCTGTGTTCAAGCTTTTAGGGGGAACCAAGACATGTTTGTGTCTGTGGAGGGATGTCTACTAAAGACAACTTAGAACCACCCCATTACATTTGGTTATGGGGTTTTTTCCCCTCCTATATTCTCTTTATTTCAGCATCTTTGGAGCCTACAGTATGGATGTGATCACCAGCACTTCATTCAGCATCAACATAGACTCCATAAACAACCCCAACGACCCTTTTGTCATGAACATCAAGAAGATAATCAAGTTCAACTTTGTAAACCCACTCCTAGTTGCCCTTGGTATGTCTGTTTTGTATAAGCATTTGGACCCCTTAGATTTTAGTGGGTTTTTCAGGCTATATGGCCGTGTTCTAGAAGAGTTTATTCCCGACGTTTCGCCAGCATCGCTGGCGAAACGTCGGGAATAAACTCTTCTAGAACACGGCCATATAGCCCGAAAAACCCACTAAAATCTATCCGTGAAAGCCTTCAACTTCACATTTGGATCCCTTATTCTTTCACAGGGAGAAATGTGAGTTGGGTCTGATCCATGAAAAGAAAAGGAAAGAAGACCCATATTGCCTGTCTTGCTGCTGTTGCTGCCAATGCATGCAAAGTCATTGTTCGTTCTTGGAAACCTTCACTGCCCGTTTTATTTTCTCCTGTGTGCTGCTTAGCCTAGTTTTCACATTAAATAAGTGATGTAAATGGACGTGAGATGAAACTGTGGGGCTTCGTCGTATATGAGAATATGGCTTATTCTGTGGCCAGGCTGGTTTCCATCTCAAGACCACAAAACACCAAAAGTGTGTGTGTGTGTGTGTAATGGTTCTACAATTTCATTCTGTGAGATACCTTGTGGATATGTTTTGTGGCATTTCTGGATTGGAAACAGTTTAAACTGTCTTTCATTTGAAGGCTATAATACAAGCCGATCTGGTTGGTGGACCACTTTCTATGTGCTTTCCTAGTTTCATAAAGCATGATGGTGAAAAAGCTCTTCAGACAGCTAACTTTGCCAGTTTTGAGACTTGACCTAAAATTTTGACATTTTAACTCCTATCTTCAGAGTCAAAATAGTTAATATGCTTCACATTTTTGTATCAAAGGAGCTTCCCCAAGTGCTGTAAGAAATCTATTTGTCGTAGCATGTCATTGTTCTCACTTATGTATGTTGCGTTTAATGTGTTTTATCTTACCCAGGGACTGGTTCTTAAGAAAGAGCTAACTGGAATTTTGATGGAATTTTCTTACTGGTTCATAGATCTGCTTCCTTTACAAAAAGGCCTCTTCTCTTTTCCAGTCATCTTTCCATTTCTCACCCCACTGCTGGAGACACTAAAGTTCAGCCTAACACCCAGATCCATCACAGATTTCTTCACGGACACCTTCAAAAAAATCAAGAAGGACCGGCAAAAGAATGATCATAAGGTCAGGCTGAGCCATATGTGTGGCTTCTTTCACTTCTGGGAATCTGTGGGTATGGAGTTTATCATACGACGGAATTTGGGGGTATAATGCAATGCCAATGCCAATCCCAACGCAATCATGGGGTTTCATGTTATTGCGAATGAGTGTATCTCACGCAATTTCGGGCAATGGGGGGGTCATTTTCGGGAAATGGGAAGTCATTCTGAATGCATTCCAAACGCAATCAGATTTCACGTAAATTCACTAAACTAGTGAATTCACATAATTGCGAATTGGCTCCATTCGCAATTGAGAGAAATTCCTCCCGTGTGATAAACTCCTCTGTTCTTCTGTAGGACCGGGTTGATTTTCTGCAGCTGATGGTGGACTCCCAAATTTCAGGGGACACCTCCGAAGAGGCAAAGTCATATAAAGGTAAAGAGATTTAATTGGATATTTTGATATCCAATGCCAGCAGAACTGGAACCATCTTCTCCTTCCTCCCTTGCTATGGTTTTCTGTGATGCCAAAGTGCTCCTCCAAAGGGGTTTCCAAGTCCTCTTGAAGAGGTTTTTAGGGTATGTATGTGAATGGAGTAAAAGGTTGATGATCCCTGGAGATATTGCAAAGGTGGATGAATCTGAGATGAACATCATTGAACTATATATATAGAGAGAGAGAGAGAGAGACTTACTAATAATTAAATTAAGAGGTAAAAGAAATGCAGAAGAATGGACATGCCTCCATCAATTTGGAAAGAAAAAAGGTTGGAACCTACTATAGAAGGCTGTCAAGGAAGGTACATTGGAAATATATCAGGCTACAGAATCTGCATATAAAGACATTTTGTATAGAGTTCAGTAAAATAAGGAAATGTTAAAATCGGTGTGATTGATAGTATTTTTTTGTAAATAACGGGATTATAACCAAATGAAAGGATGATAAAGATCTGTAAGGAAGTTTAGACTAACAGAAATACAGCTAAAAGTTAAGACGTAAAATAAAACATTTTGATTGGAAAAAAATGTTGAATATAACCAATAGAGTCTATTTATGTCTTATGTTATCTTATGTTTTGCTTATTGTGTGTATGTTTGTTATACTGTATTGTACTTTTAATAATTATATATATATATAATATATATAGGGTTCCTTTTGGCAGCCTTTCCAAATTCTTGCTTCATTAATGCATTTGCCCATTGCACAGAACTTGGACGCTGTGCATAGATGTAAATATTCTGAGGAGTATGCGTTCTCATGTGTTCCACACTCATTATTTTAGCATTTTAATTACTATTTTTTAGTAATTATGATGGCACAGCGCAAGAGTTAACCCCACCCTGATTATTCCTGCCTGCTTCTGTACAAAAACCGATTTACAGTCGTGCTTTCCTTCCTCATTTATTTCTAGCTCTAAATGATAAAGAGATTTTGACCCAGGCCATCATCTTTGTTTTTGCTGGCTACGAAACCACCAGCAGCACCCTCAGCTACATGGCTTACTGCTTGGCCACCCACCCAGACGTCCAGCAAAGGCTTCAGGAGGAGATTGATGAGGCCCTTCCCAACCAGGTAAAGATCTCTATTATGGTCACCATGGCTCACGTTTCTCAGGAACAGATCTACCAGAATTTGCAGGAGGATTAAAAAAGGTATTTGGTCCATGTGGTTTCATGACTGCTTTCCATATCAGATGTGATATGATGCTTTTAGAGGATTTAAGACCACAGAATTCCCGCACAATGGTTCTTCTAGATTCCTTTTAGTGTGCAGCAATTTCTTTTCCTTTCCTTTCCTTTCCTTTTCTTCCTTTTGCAGGCTACTCCTGTCTATGACACACTCCTTAAGATGGAATATCTTGACATGGTGGTCAGTGAGACTCTCAGGCTGTACCCTATAGGAGGACGGATTGAAAGGGTCGCCAAAAACACAGTGGAGATCAATGGGGTGACAATCCCAAAAGGAACTGTGACTATGATCCCTGCCTTTGTCCTCCATCGGGACCCAGAACATTGGCCAGAACCAGAAGAATTCAGACCAGAGAGGTAGGAGAAAGTCCCTTTGTAGTTTGTGCAATTGTTCCAGCATCTCCAAAGAAGGAAGGAAGGAAGGAAGGAAGGCATGTGTTTGATAATTTTTTCTTTGCAATGCTATGCTTGCCTCTGTGTCCATAATGTATTAATGGAATTTAATTCAGATGATGAAAAGTCAAATAGAGTCAGTGGTGATGTGTAAATGGACCGGTTCCATTCATTTTGTGAAATTGTAGGATTAAGAATCCTTGGCTACCTTTCTCCAACTGGACAATGATGGCCGTGGCAAAAACATGTGTATCTGTGTGTGTATGTGCCCCCAAGTCACCTGTTGACTTATGACAATTCCATGAATTTCAGAGAGATTTCTCAGGCAAGAAATATTCAAAGGATTTTTGCCAGTTCCTTCCTCTGAAATATAGGATACAGCCACATACATTTATTTCCCCTAAAGAACTTGCCCTTTGAGTCTGCCCTTAGATCAGTCATTTAACTAAAAGGAATTCCTTCCACAACTAATGGTTTTAGGCCTCATTCCCACTACCTTTTAAACCAAATCACAGATTGGTTTGAACTGGTTTAAATGACCATGGTTTGCACTTGAACCGAATCAGGGGCCCATGCGCTAGACCCATTTAACCCACATCTTTTTGACGCTCTTTTTTTTCCGATTTGGATAAATCGATTCTGTGTAAGTGTGAAGCAGATGCAGATCAGAATCAATTAAAATTTGCCCTTCGGCCAGCTGGAGCAGGTCCATTTTCAATCGATTCATTCGTCAATGTGAACCACTAGTGGGTTATTTTATTTTATTTTGCATCAAGAAAATGCAGTCGGGGCAAATGCAGTGTGAACCATGCGCCGCTGCTGAAATGATCCATCGATTCGGATTGCAAAGCTATTTTATTTGTAAGTGCTGCCCGTGAATACCAGTCTGGTTTTCAGGTCTCCTCACGGAGCAAAGGATCAATGTGTGTGTTGCTTCCTGTCTCCTGGCACTTCTCTTTTGGAATAGAAGCTTCACTCACCATTTTCCTCTCTTTCACTTTGCAAACAGGTTCAGTAAAGAGAACAGGAAAACCCTGGATCCCTACATCTACCTGCCTTTTGGAGCAGGTCCCAGGAACTGCATTGGGATGCGCTTTGCTCTGCTGTCCTTGAAAGTGGCCACCGTGGTCCTGCTGCAAAGATTTTCCTTTCGAACTTGCAAAGAGACACCGGTAAGCAGAGAGATTTGCTCTTACAAAGATGCAGCTGTTCCCGCTGCAGGAGAACAGTTTGCATATATTCAGTCACCCAAAGCAAATGGCCAGTTCGGATCATATATGTGCACCCCGTCATCCCATGCTTTATCTCTTGTTCAATAACCTCCATTTTTTAAAGAAGTTCAAGCAGACATCACCCCCTAGGATTCATCACCGTTGGATAGCTGTGCTGACACTTCAAAGTGTGAGCTGACTGGCTCAGTGGTCATAGAGAAGTGCAAACACACTCTTTGACACTTCTTTGTACTCTTATTAAATGCATCAGCAGGTGTGTGGAAAGAGCTTGAGGTGAATTTAAAACAATAGAAACGTGGGACACCAGAGCTCTGTGGACTTTATAGTTATTTCCAATTTGGAATCTTCCCTCCATCCTATTGACTAACCATTTCTTCTTCTTTTTTCCCCCCTTCTTTCCTGCTCTTAATGGCAAAGATCCCCTTGGAACTGGACAGCAAGGGTTTCATGCAACCCAAAAAGCCCATCAAGCTAAAGCTGGTTCCCAGAGTTGTGGCTGGATCTAAAGAATGATATAACCAGAGACTGTAGACTCCTCTCTTCTGCATCATATTGAATTAATAACTTGAAGGAAGTGGACTGAAGATTTCATGTGACATGTATGAATGGTTTCCGTCACGTCACACAGGATTGGTGACTTGAATGAAGAGAACCAAGAGGAAAAAGTTGCAGGTCTTTTTTTCCCCCCAAGAGCTTCAGTGAAAGAGTACTTCTACAATTCAATCCTAAACCAATCTATTTCGAGCTACATTGGGTTCAATAACCCCTATTTCCAGTTGATCGATGTATAGGACAGCAGCTTGAATTTCTTTAAAATCAGCATTAAAGTAAAACAAAACAAAACAATAAGCACATGCCTATCTTTTGAATAAAATTGTTTCCAGAAGAGAGAACATTATATTTTTATGCTGCTTCGGGGGAAATGATTTTCTCCTCACTACAGTTTCAAGAAAATTAATATATAAAATAAATACTATGCAATTACAATTATAGGAAACAAATCCTACTGTGTGCAGTATGTCAGAACGTATGGGATGATTTCATGTTCAGGTGAGCAATACAGGACATAATGATTCACCAGGATCTAACAGCAAATGTGTAGACCTCACATGTGGGATTATGTGTCTTCAGACTGCCTGTCGACTTATGGCAATCCCATAAATTTCACCAGGTTTTCTTGGGTAAGGAATACTCACAAATGGTTTTCTCAGTTCCTTCCTCTGAAATACAGCCTCTGGAACCTGGTATTCATTGGCGGTCTCCCATCCAAATATGAATCAGGGCTGACCTTGCCCAGCTTCCAAGAGCAGACAGAATCTGGTGCCTTTAGGGTACTTTGGTGTTTACATACCCCCTTCCAAATGGGGCCATCTCTTTATCCATTTATCCGGATCTCACCGACTTAATATCCTAGTCTACATTCTCACCACCTATATGTGAAAACAACATCTACCTCTATAATATTCTGTTCCTGATAGTCATAAATTGCCAAGATCTTCAGTAGAGATCCTTCTTTTTCCTTCTGTTATTACATCTTTAGGGAAGGAAGGTGTTTGGGTGCCAAATCTGGAGCAGGGCTTTCTTGATGGTGGGATCTCAGGCACAGAACTAATCCCTCCTTTCTCTCCATCATGCATCTTCACTTATATGCCCTAGCCAAACCTTTTTTAAATATATATATTTAATTGGAATTTTTCAGCAGCAGCAGAAGAAAAAGGGAATGCAAGCCAAAACATCTTCAAGCCATATAACTCTGCTGATTTCTAGGTGGATTCCATAATGTATTTCTCTTATCTTCCTATGCCGATTTCTGTTTGGCAGTTCATCTTGAATGTGGACTTTTGTGAGATTGTAATATATATGTGTTGCATCATAATTTTTTATTCTGTATTGGGCACCTTGGTATTCAAAAGATAAAAACAATCTAAATAAATCAGTAAATGGATTGAAGTTCCACTGAATGTTTGCATCACTGAAGCATCGACATTCTGTACCTGCAGCAGATTTGCATTGGATTTATTGTTTGCAGATGACTCCCATGATCAGGGATGGCTGTTGTATGTCCATGGGTCAACGTTTTTTGTCCATAGGGCCCTTCACGGGGGCACAAGGATATCCAAAAAAGAAGAAAAACAGCATAAGAGCGTCTGGAGGTCTGCTTCTGGTTTTGATGAATGGTATTTTGTGATTGTTGTTAAGCAGTGCAGGGGTACTGTGGAACAAACTGAAAAAGTAAATTGCTGTTCACTTTCACCCTTGTTTGGCCAGACAAAGGGTAGTCTCCACATCACCATCACTATCATTATATTTATTTAGATCCCACCCTTCTTCCAAGGCTGGGACTCAGGGCAGCTTACAACATTAAAAAACACCATTCGGTTAAAAACATACAAAAATAGAATATTAAAATAGAATTACATTGCTACAATAATCAAAACAAATTCAATGCTAAAATTAAGTTTAAAAAGATTTAAATGTTTAAAATACGTTAAAACAATATAGCAACACCCCATCCATGCCATACAAACTTTCTGTTTTAAAAGCTTGTCTAAACAAGAAAGTCTTAGCCTGCCATCAGAAGGATAACAAGAAAGGGGCCACATTAAGTCCCATGGGGCCACATTTGGCCCAGAGCTTTGCACGCATGCTGCGGAAGTACAGGATCATAGGATCTTATAGTAGCAAGGGAAAACAAGGGCTATCCAGTCCAATTCCTGCCATGCTGGAATACACAACTAAACTACTCCGGAAATATGCCCATCCAACTTGTGCAAAAACCTCAAAGGATGGAGAGTCTACCACCCTCCGAGGTACTTGCTTGAACAGCTTTTACAGTCAAGAAGTTCTTCCTAATGTTTAAGTGGAACCTCATTTCTTATACAGGTATATTTCGGTTAACAAAGCCTCTGATAATGTCCTTTTTTGCAAGGTCTCCTTAATCCTGGACAGCACCCCCTGCCTCGCCTCCCGCATGTGTTTGCTTCCAAGCTGAGTACAAAACCAAAGAGCCACCGACTGTACTTGTAGGCTTAGTACTGCTGGTGCTTGCCAATTCTTGCACACAAAAAAGACGGAAACACAGCTCTCCTTCCTGTTCCATGTGACGGCTCAAATTGCTAAACAAAACAAAAAAGCAGAGAAAGACGGTGGAAAGAGAAGGAACTTGTTTTGACTGAGTCCAGCACAAAATGGAATTCTTTCCCAACTATTCCCCAGAAATTTGGATGCTCATTGGCGTCTTCTTGGCCCTATTTATGCTGTAAGTATAACTGAAGCGGTTGTTGTTGGGGCAGGCAGTGCATTTCTAGAAACAAAATCTAGAAACAAAGGAGCTGAAAGATACTCTTTTGTTTGTATAGTTTGTACTTTTAGGAAGGGCCAATGTCAGATGCAAAGAATTTAAAAACATGTGAAGTTGAAGGCTTTCATGGCCCGCATCCATAGTTTTTTGTGGGTTATTTTGAACCATGTGGCCATGTTCTAGAAGAGTTTATTACTAACTTTTCACCTGCATCTGTGGCTGGCATCTTCAGAGAATGCGCATTTTCTGAAGATGCCAGCCACAGATTCTGGTGAAACATCAGGAATAAACTCTTCTAGAACATGGACACATAGTCTGAAAAACCGACAAAAAACTAAGTTAAAAACATCATGTTTATAAATGCTGATGCCTCTTAGTTTGAGTGCCTCGCTGATCTCTCTTGTATTGGTTGTCTTTCTAGCTATGGGATCTGGCCCTACAATTTCTTTAAGAAGCTGGGCATTCCTGGACCAAGGCCTTTGCCTTTCATTGGCACTTTTCTCGCATACCGGAACGTGAGTATTTGGGAATATTAATGGGAGGGTCACCTTTAGGGGAAAAGCCATATGCAACTGAGTGGTGGATGCAAAGCTGTTTAGGGATGGAAAGTAAGTCTCCCTTTCAGAATATTCTCTCTCCTTGCTTTTCTCTTTTTGTTTTGGCAGGGCATTAACCACGTTGACATGAGCTGCCATGAGAAGTATGGCAAAATCTGGGGGTGAGTCTCCCACAAAATGGAAATCGTGCAAGGAATTGGATTTAGTGCTCCATGCTAACATTGTGGAAGCATACCTCTCCCATTGCAACTTGTTTCCAGAACAAATGGGCCAAGGCATCTGTATGCTACTCCAGTTTGGTTTTCAGATAGCCTGTGAAGGTATCATCATCTCAGAGCAAGACAGAACAAAATAAATTAAGGCCTAAAATTCTTATCCCTTTTCTCTGGAAAGAACAGAATGTGCTCCAATGTTAGAGTGCTCAAGAAATACGGGCTATAAAACCAAGTCCATAGAAATGAGACATTTTGAACAGATGTAGATGGTTTGCCTTGTCTGATTTCTTCTGCAATGTTTAGTCTTTGTGAAGTCAATTCTGATTGGTTTTGTAGGGTTTTCAGGCTATGTGTCCATGTTCTAGAAGACTTTATTCCAGATGTTTCGCCAGCATCTGACGCTAGCATCTTCTGAGAATGCAGCATATATATACACAGTATATATATATATATATATATATATATACACCCCACATACGTCCATACCAGCATTCTCTGAAGATGCCAGCCACAGATGCTGGCGAAACGTCGGGAATAAACTCTTCTGGAACATGGCCACATAGTCCAAAAACCCCACAAAAAACCTGTGGATGCCAGCCATGAAAGCATGGCTGTTTTCTTTCTTCTACTGTTTTCTTCTTTCTTTTGGTAACTAGATTATTTGATGGCCGCCAGCCAGTGATGGCTATTTTGGATCCTACCGTCATTAAAACAATCCTAATAAAAGAATTCTACACCAGTTTCACCAACCGTCGGGTATGTATCTCCCAATAATTTGATAACAAAAATATGATCACTTTAAGAATATACAAACTAGGCAAAAGTGGAGCTCTGGGCCTGCGTTTAAAAAGAAGACATGAATTAGAGATTAGAACTCATACTCATTTTTGTTTTGTTTTATGTCTTGGTTTATGCAGGACTTTGGATTGAACGGAGAGCTGGACGCATCAATCATTGTAGCCAAAGATGAACAATGGAAGAGGATCCGCACAGTCCTGTCTCCAAACTTCACCAGCGGGAGACTGAAGGATGTAAGTCATGAAGGCTGTCCGTTTTGGAAATCGTTGTTATTGTTCTTTGCCATCAGGTTGGCTTTGACTTATGGAAGCCCTATGAATGAAAGGCTTCCATGAGCTCAGATCCTGCAAGCTCAGGGCAGCCATGGCTTCCTCCACATATAATGCGATCTTCCATTTTTCCTACTGTCTTCCATGTCCAAAAGTACAACAGCCTTCGTTTAATCATTTTGGTATCTGGGGAACGTTCAGGCTTGATTTGCTCTCTGATCCATTTATCCGTTTCTTTGGAAATCTATGGAATCCATAGCACTGTCCTCCAGCAACACACTTTGAGTGAATCGATTCTCTTGCTGTCAGCTTTCGTTGCTGTCCAGCCTTGGACTTATTGCTTACTAGTTAATATTTTATCTGCCTCTTTTGACCCTATTCTTACTAATGCTGAACTAACCGAACTCCTAACACACAATAAAAATATGCACCTGTCTCAAGACAAAATTGTTCCCTTGGAAGAAATCCATTCCAGTTTCTTGGAACTGATACGTCCAGGTACGTAACAATGTGTGCAGGTCACCCGGCAACGAGAGGCAGGTTGCAAATGGTTGTTACAAAATGCTTGTTGGTATCATTTAATGGACACCCAGAATCCAGTCTTAACATCTCAGGCTTTGGTCTGTGTTTCAGATGTTGCCCATCATCAACCATTATGGGAAAATGTTGGTGGAAAATGTTCAGAAGAAAGTGGAAAATGATGAATCCATAGACATGAAAGTGTGAGTAATTCCCAGGCAGAGTGTTGAACTATGGCTCTGGGAAACCAGAGTTCGAATCCTTGTCCGGCCATGGAAACGCACCTGTTTCAGCAAGCCATACTCTTTCAGAATAAGAGGAGGCCAATTTAAGGTCAGAAATAACTTGAAGGTAAACAGCAGCCACCAAATTCTCAGGTGACTACTACTGTCTTATTTTAAAATAAGTTATTTAATAAGTTATGGGGGGGGGGGAATAATTAATGATCTCAAGGCAATACTTGCTGCCATTTGGTGACCCTGTGCTTGATGCCTAAAAGAATAAATAAAAGCAATTGCATGTGTGTCCACTTTGTATTCCTCGGAGGATATTACAGTACAAACAAGATATTAGTGTTTGCTTTGCTTAATTTTGTACTTGTGTTTTCAGATATAAAACCCATGGTTTCTAGGTACGAAACCATATCCATTATTAAATGATAGATGCATATTGATTTTAAAGGTAATAGTGATGTGTAATATAGATACAGACTAGATACAGGGTAACCAAGTTTAATGATGTATGATTATATATATATATATATATATTTTTACCATTAGTTGTAATGGGTTCTTAAAATGTCATTGTTTAAATAAATTTACTGTTCTCTAATGAGATGTCATACAGGCTGCAGACATATCAGATAAATGTGGAAGATTAATTTGAATCTTTTTATTGCCGGTTTGAGTTTTCCTACAGTGTTGAAAATCCCCATCACAAGACTGTGTTGAAGATGTAAAATAGGTTTTGTGGGGTGCTTCTGGAAGACTTGCTATAGAGCAAGTCACATCTGATGGGTTTGTCTTTTTTTTTCGACAGAGAAGCGGGGTATAAATAAAGCTATTATTATTATTATTATTATTATTATTATTTTCTTCATCTCTTTCCCTCCTTCTAGCCTCTTTGGAGCCTACAGTATGGATGTGGTCGCCAGCACTTCATTCAGCATCAATGTGGACTCCATCAACAACCCCAATGATCCTTTTGTCCTGCATATCAAGAATTTTTTGAAGCTCAGCGTTTTCAATCCAGTGATCATCCTGCTTGGTACGAAGCCTCTGCGGGCTACGGCATGTTGACAATTTCCTCTTTTAAGGTTTGATTTAAAAGTGGCGAATCTTCTTTGACAGATTGGTAGTGTACCAGGGCAGACAGTAGACCCACTCCATCATAGTTTTTACTAACCCTTCCAAGCTGCAAATCGCATTCAAAGTGCAAGAGTAGACAGTGTTCAACTCAACAAGAAGAAAGGAAAAAGAAAGAATCTTGCCCTTCCCTGGAGGCTAAGACAAAAGCAAACTGCTGCAGCCTCTTCTAGATTGTGTTTGTGTGTGTGTGTGTTTTTTCCTCCTCAATAACTTTTGACATCTCAGTCACACTCTGGTGTCGTTTTGTTGTCATTTTCATTTGTAAAATGTTGGAGGCTATGGTACTATTTATCAAACAAACACAAGAAATGAGTGTCATGCCTAAATTGGGAGCATTGCAATTGGCTTTCAGGTATGCACATGTCTTCCTAACATTATAAAATTATATGCATCAGGCTGACATTGTCAAGGCTGAAATTGCTCTTCCAACAGATAAATTTGCTATACGGTTGCCAGGTCTTTGACTCGGACCTAAAATTTCAGTTTTGTCTTCTGTGTGTCTATACGAAAGCATTCTATCTCAGGATGAGATAGATTTAGGGCAAGCTTTTTTCTGTAGCATTCTTATCCTTCCCCAACCTTCTCTAAACCTGTTGATGAAGCATGCTACCAACAACCCAATGCCGTAGCTTCGGCTGAGAGCAAAGTAGCCCAAATTCATCCAGAGAATGTCCTATCTACAAGGATTGGCACTCTGCCTCTCCAGTTTTAGTCCCATCCACTAAACCACACTGCCTCGCCATTTTTTAGATTAACTTTCCTGACTGAGCAACAAAGCATGGTCCTGCTGTATGTATACACCATTTTGTCCAATGTGCACTTGCCCTGAGATTCCTCCTCCTTGCCCTGAGAAATGGAGGCAAGGGGCAAAGCCCTGAGAACTGGGATTTCATGACTTAACCAGGTGGCAGTTTTATGGCATCTTCACAAAAGACCTTTTTCATCTCCTTTCCCAGTGATCTTCCCATGCCTCAGACCCCTTTTGGAGGGTCTGAAATTCAGCCTGACGCCGGCATCGCTTACCAATTTCTTCATGGATGTGCTCCAAAAAATCAAGAAGGACCGGCAAAAGAATAACCATAAGGTCAGTTTGACTCATTTGTGGGGGTCGCTTCTGCTTTTATTCTGTGGGCAAGGCTACATGTGTATAGGGCTGACAGGAGAGGGCTATCCCAGGACTTAGGGACAACCCATGATGTTACAAAGGGTAGCCCCTGGCAATGCCACTAAGCATAATAAATTAAGCAACAGCTACAATTACCTAATATATACCACTCAAAGCAAAAACACTATGTCTAACAAATCATGCAAAATGCATATACACGCATATTCCTAGATAGCGTTGTCACACTGAGAGCACCCTTCTTGCTCTGAGGTTTGGAGAAGCTGAGCCTGGGAACCCTATTTGTGTATGTCCACAGATTTAAGAATTCATCAGTATTCTCTTCTTAACATCAGGTATATTATACCAATGCATTTCAGGCTATCTAATACGGGGAAATGTCCGTGATTTTTTTTTCTCCCCATAATGTGCCAGAGATGCAATTGTTTTTTTTTCATTCCTGTAAACTCTCCGGGACAGGCAGACAGAATTTTAGTATTTGTTTCTTAGAGTATTTATGTCCCACACTTCACCCAAAGCAACCTACAAATTGCAAATTTGACAGGTCTCTGCCCTTATCCCTACAGTCTGGATAGTTCTGGGATTGACACCAATCCACAGGTCCTCGCTTTGAGTAGCACAGACCTAGACCCCATGTAGCAGCCTCTTGATTCTGGGATACTGCATTGGGCTGAATGGAAAACTGGATCTACTTTTGGCTTATTATTATTATTATTATTATTATTGTGATTCTACTCCTCTGAAGGACCGAGTTGACTTTCTGAAGCTAATGATGGACTCCCAGACTTCAGGGAACACTTCTGAAGAGGCAAAGTCATATAAAGGTAAACTTTTCTTACTGAAACAACCCAGAATCCTTTAGCCAGTGGGTGACCATGCTAGCTAGTTGATTCTGGGAGTTACAGCCCCCAAAAATGTAACATTTCCATGGTCTGGTATAGTGCAGCCACAGTCTCAACTAACCTGGAAAACAGATCCATTGCCTGCCTGGGCCTAGTTTTTGACGTTTCATCTTTCCCTTCAGCTGGACATTTGGCCACTGCTTTTTGTCATATAGTAAAACCTTTTAAAGGAGTTGGCATCACAGAGATTAATCTCAGCACGACAGAGGCCAAAAGTGATTTGGGGATTTATGCTCTAGTATACATAGTGCAACAGTTAATCCCACCCTGATTATTACGGGCTGCTTCTCCAAAGAACTGATTTACAGTTGTTTCCCTTCCTCATCTATTTTCAGCTCTAACTGACAAAGAGATTTTGACACAGGCCATAATCTTTATTTTTGCTGGCTATGAGACCACCAGCAGTGCCCTCAGCTTTCTGTCTTACTCCCTGGCCATCCACCCAGATGTCCAGCAGAAGCTCCAGAGAGAGATTGATGAAGCACTTCCCAACCAGGTAAGAGTCTGTTATGGTTACCATGGGTCACATTAAATGGGAACGAGTCAAATGATCCGTGATAGACAGAAGAAGATGTTCAAGTCGACTTTAAGAAATGTATCTAGCCTTTATGGCTAGTGAGATCGTTTTGAAAGCCTGGTGGTGATGGTGGTGGTGGTGGTGTGTTGAAGAAAACCCTATGAAATTCATGGGGTCACCATAAGTTGACACTCCCAAAGTCCGAGACCAGCTGTCAAACTACCATACCATACTGGTTCTCGTCTGTGAAAAAAATAAATCTCGCAAATTGTGGGAAAGGAAATAGTTTTGGGGTGGTTTCTCTGAAGATGCCAGCCACAGATGCTGGCGAAACGTCAGAAATAAACTCTTCTAGAACGTGGCCACATAGCCTGAAAAACCCACAAAAATCTATGGATGCCGGCCATAAAAGCTTTTGACTTCATCTTGGTTTGCTTTATTTTGGGCAAAATGTAGTTTTCTTTTTGTTGTTGTTGAGACTTGGAAAGCTGAAGGATGGAATTTGTAGTATTGGCCGGGAAATGCCTTCCGTCCAACCCTTTTATCATGCTACCCAGATGAAAGGATCGTTCTTTCAGGAATCTCATGATCTTGAGGTTCCATGATAGTGTTTCTAGATTGCGGTTCCTTTTTCTCATTCGCAGGCTACTCCCACCTATGATGCGGTCCTTCAGATGGACTATCTTGACATGGTGGTCAATGAAACTCTCAGGCTCTATCCTCCAGCAGGACGGATTGAAAGAGCTTGCAAAAACACTGTGGAAATCAATGGCGTGACCATCCCGAAAGGAACCGTGATTATAATCCCTGCCTTTGTCCTCCATCGGGACCCAGAACATTGGCCAGAACCAGAAGAATTCAGACCAGAGAGGTAGGAGAAAGTCCCTTTGTACTTTGTGCAATTGTTCCAGCATCTCCAAAAAAGAAAGAAAGAAAGAGCAAGAAAGGAAGGAAAGAAGGCATGTATTTGATAAACTTTTCTTTGCAAGGATATCTTAAAGGTATAACAGGGAAAAATGAGTAACCGGAGCCCTAGAATTGGAACTGCAGAGCCAGCCTGGAAAGGGGATCCATCATACGATCACATACTTATAGTTAAATTCTCTGCCAGGAAAAAGCAACCTGGCTCTTGTATTTTGCTGCTCCAAGGACTTTGTTGAGCTTTGTTGGTGAAGGAATGCTGATTCCTTTGTGCCAAAGGGATAAGCCAAATGACTCTGGCTGTGTCAGAATTCATGTTAGTCTGGATCAGAATGGGTATAGTAGCATCTCTGAGATTAAGAGAAATAAGTGGGTACCATAGTTTTCGTAGACTTATATCTACTTCATCAGATGCATGGAGTGAGGTTCAGACCTTTATATAGAAACTTGTGAGTACGGTGATGATGTGACAAGTTCAGTTTTAACAATGATCGTTGGGGGACAAAGGCAAGAGGAAAGATGTTGCTGAAAGCCAAGGTGAGTGGATAGCCATCTGAATAGTGGAAGCGATTACTGGGATGTGGTATGATGTTGACTGGGAACCAGGAAAGAGATAAACTGGCCAAGAGAGTCCTCATGTGTTAGAAAGACACACATAGCTTTGTTATTGTTGATTTGGAAGAATAGATATCTTGATGGTCAGTAGTCCATGAACTGATCATGGAGGGTCTCACCCCAAACGGATTGGGGTTTGGGATGAGACCCCACCACTATGGTCACACTTGCCCCTGCTATTCACTTCCCAGTGATGGGATCATATCAAATGCTAGAAACCAATAGTTCTCTAGCCATCATATTATGTCATGCAATTCTTGTGAACTTCCATTGCTGAAGTATCTAGTTGTTCACTATTAGAGAAAGAACGATGCTTGGCTTGAACATTTCTCAGGTTCAACCAGACAGTTTTCCTTTCCCAATACTTCCAGTATCCCAGTTATAGTAACACATGGAATCTGAGGGTCCATTAATATGGAACTCAGTGGCAAATATCTTTGATTTATCCTGATATTCCCAAAGGAGAAGAGCTATGTTGGGTAATAAACCTACCTTGATCTGTGCTTGTGGTTTCCTACTCCATTTATTTCTGTAAAGAACATGCCCTTAGATCAGTCATTTGACCAAAACGAATTCCTTCCACAACTAATGACTCTTGAGTCCCTGCTTGGCTCATGTCAATCCCTACAGCAAAAGATCAAAATATGTATTGCGTAGGGACCACAAACACCAGCTTGCTTTTCCGCAACAAAGGATCAAAGTTGTGTGTTGCTTCCTGGCTCTGGGCACTTCCATTTTGGGTTAGGAGCTTCACTCATGCATTTCTCCCTTCTGTTTGCAAATAGGTTCAGTAAAGAGAACAAGGAAAACCTAGATCCATATGTCTACTTGCCTTTTGGAGCGGGTCCCAGGAACTGCATTGGAATGCGTTTTGCTCTGCTGGTCTTGAAAGTGGCCGTTGTGGTCCTGCTGCAAAAGTTTTCCTTCCGAACCTGCAGAGAGACACCGGTAAGTAGAATATTTTTAAGAAAAAGGTAAGGTAGACTGTTCTTCCTACTAGTACAGAATTCCTTGCATATATTCAGCTAAACTAAACTTACAATAAACTAGTATGTAGAAAGATCTTGCAGCACCCTTGAAACTAACTAAAGAAAGAAGTTGGCAGCATGAGCCTTCGTAGACTAAAGTCTGCTTCCTCAGATGCATTCGGAAGTAGACTTAAGTCTGCGAGGCTCCTTCTGCCAACTTCTTTCTTTAGTTAGTCTCAAAGGTACTACAAGATCTCTCTATATACTGATTCTACAGACTAACATCTTTGAATTAATTCTAATATCTTTGAATTATAATAGACTAAACTAAGTAAAAGCAAATCACCGATATGCACAAAAGTCTGACATGGATAGCGTCTTCTGGGTGGCAACCGTAAGACTTCGGCTTTATATGTAATTCTCAAGGCTGGTAATACAAGTATCAGAACTTATTAACTAACATCAAAATATGGGATTTTGAGCATATATCTTATTATTATTATTATTATTATTATTATTACCCCGCCCCTTTGACATCAATCGAGGCGGCTATTTCCGAACCGCATCTCTGGGTGGCTGGTCTCTCACTTCAATTCAGACTCAACTTAGGCAGAATTGCAGACCCAATCTTAAGCACTTTTTAAAAGTTACTTATACAGTACATCAGAGAATGTGGGGAAAGATTTAGTAGTGAATTAAAAATGACAGAAGGGGGTACATAAGGTTTCCAATTGTCTATAATACTGTACTGTTAACTGCTGAACCTTCCCTTCAGCCCATTCACTACTTTTTTATTTCTTTTTTTAATGGGAAAGATCCCTTTGGAAGTGGGCGGCACTGTCTTCCTCGAACCAAAAAAGCCCATCAAGCTGAAGTTGGTGCCCAGGGCTGTTTCTGGACCTGAGGAATAGAGAAACTGGAAACGGCGCCTTCTGCACCAGAGAACTGATCAATACTGTGATTCAGAAATTTCACAAACTGGACTGAAAACTGTATATGGGAAACCAGATTTATGAATTCACCCTACAGAACCAGTGACTTGGAGTCAACAGACAAAAACGGAGCAAATTGTCATTTTTTTTATTTCAGGAGCTTTACTGAAATAATACCGATATAGTACAATCCTATACGCGTCTACTCAGAGTAAGCCCAGTCGCATTCATATACTCTCTGCAAAATATGTATAGAATTGCAGCCTTAAATTACTTAATTGAAGATTATATGGTAAGCAAAAGTAGAACAATAGTTCTTTAGCTTTCTTAAATTGATGTCTATGTATTAGAGAGAATATATTGTTTGCATATGCTGCTTTTTTTTGCTTAAAAAACAGTGTACATGAGAAACGATGTAAGAATAAAAGGAGATGCATTTGAGGAAGTAGACTTAAGTCTACGAAAGTTGATGCTACCTCTTTCTTTCTCGCCATTACTCTCAAAGGAGCTGCAAAATCCCTTTGCAATAAAAGAGGATGTTTGCCCGCCTGTCTGTTAAAGCCATAAAACACCAGACTTCATTTTTTCTGGATGCTAGAGCGCAAGTTCAGTGGTTAGAGATTAAGGAGCAAAGACACCAATGGCTCAGAGAAGCAAACTAAAAAGGCGTTATTATAGGGACTCCATTTGAGGCAGGAAAGTTAGGATCTAGTTTTCATTCTAAGGAAAAGAGAATTGGCGTGAAGAATAGAGGAGGAAAAATAAGCCCAGGGGTCTCCATTTATATCACAGAGGGGTCGAGAAAGGAGGACACTTTGCATCATTCAAACTATCTAACCCTGGCAGCATCCTCAATGCAGAATTAATGCAGCTTGATACCGCTTTAGATGCCATGGCTCCATCTGCGGACTATCTCTTCTCTATCTAGCTTTAAATCTGGATTAAAGACTTTCTTGTTCTCAAAAGCATTCAGTTCTCTAGTTTAATATTGTTTTATTAATTAAGATTTTACTGTAGCTGTTTTTACAGTTTTGTACTTTAATTGCATAACTTTGTTTAATTTGGTATAGTTTATATTTTATGACTTTTTTACTTTAAAGTTTAAAGTTTCATATTTTAATTGCATAACTTGTTTAACTGGGTATAGTTTTTATGACTTTTAGATTGTGCACCACTGGCAGGATGTCTGCTGGGCTGATGATGCCCATAACGTGCCATGCAAACTGATGGCACTATAGAAATAAACATTAACAACAACAGCAACAACAACCCTGGGATTTATAGTTTGTTGTGGCACCAGAGCTCTCTGACAGAGAAGGCATCACTAATCTAGAACCAGGAGAATATTCTCTGCCCCACTGGCATGAAAAACATTACCACCGGGTCCCCGCCAACTTTAGTCAACGTGAAAGTGGAGATATCAAAAATCGGATTAAATATAAGATTTCTTTCTTTAGCTTTTAATAGCTGTGTAAAGTTGGGATGCACATCTCTTGAGAGGCACAGAATCCCCTTTGTTGTTGTTGTGTGCCTTCGAGTCATTTCCAATTCATGGCAACCCTATAGCAACCCTATTGTGGGGTTTTCTGGGGCTGAGAGTGTGTGACTCATCCAAGGTCACTCCAGGGGTTCATATTCATTTGAATTTAGCAAACACAGTGCCTTATCAAGAGGACGCCTTCTGCATGACCTGGGCAGAAATCCAACAGGCTCAGCTCCATATTCCAGAAAAAAACAGTCCATTGGGTTTCTGATTGACTCGCAGCAATTAAAAAGTGCAACGATTTGGCTCTAATGGTCTCCGCTCCAGGATGGGACTATTTATTCCACATCCAATTGCAAACCGATCAATCTGGTTTGCTGCTAATAACAGGCGCTTTAAATAGGTGTCAAGAGTTCTTCCTGAGCCGAGGAATCTTATTGTACAGCCGCCCTCCTCATCTGCAGAATTTTACAGTTAAAGTAGAAAGCAGTAGGAAAACAGGGAGGCCACACTAAACGTGGATCGATTCCTCCAAGGAACCCATGGCCATGAGTTTGCAAGACCTGAGCACAGCAGTTAATGAGTGGGTTTCTTGGAGGTCTCTCATTCAAATAATAATAATAATAATAATAATAATAATAATAAATATCCCACCTCCCCAACAGGATCGAGGCGGCTTACAACAGTGATAAAATACATACAATATAAAACTAAATCCCATTATCCCCTCCCTCCTAAAACAGCATTACAATAATTCTTACATAACAACCGAGATCCACTTGATGGCAAATAATAAATATTTTTTTTCTAATAGCCTCCACCGCACCTGGAAATATTTTCCCTCTTCTCAGGACATGGACACATAAGGTGCTTTTTTAGTAATCTGTGAAACTTAACAAAAGCAACATATTCCACGATTTCCATGCAATGGAATGGCATACAGTTTGTGGCCCAGATCTAAATACGCATTGCTTCCCATGTGCAGTGACTTCCCAACTTTGCTGTGTCTCTTTTGACAGATTTAGCAGGGTGACCATTGACCATCCAAGAGGATGGATTGGAAGAGTATGTTAAAGTGCCATGGAAATCAAGGGAATGACCATCTGGGAACATGACTTGTATCCTACAGTGTGACCCAGAATATTGACCAGAGGTATAAAATTCCATGCCCAAGAGAAATATTGGAGAGAGAATAGCTCTTCTTGCCTTGAAACTAATAAATACATTTCACAAATATGGGAGAAGGAGCAAGTATGATGGCGATAATGCCTAAATAATGCATTCTCATTGTCCTGCATCCTCTGTCTGCAACACCATGTGGAATCTTTTTCTTATTATGTACATCCATAAACAAAGCATGGAATTTAATTAACTACGTGTGAGAAAATGACACCTAAAATGGGTTTAGCAGCCGAAACGTTGGCCTGCTTTTATGTCCGGCTAGTAAAAAAGGAAAGCCATAGGGCAACTGGCACCAAGCCACGTAAATACACAGCAGGAGGGTATAAAGAGGCTTGCAGGAAATTAAATTTAATCTTCCAGGAATTCAATTTGAGAAGAACCCCCCTTTTACAAAACTTGGACCAAAATATGAGAACACAGGATAAAGGTGATGATATTTCCTTTGCAGAAAACAGTTTTGTGCGCAGGAAATACATTTTAGCTGGTATCCTGTTAGGAACAGGTGCACAATTTTCCCTTATCCTTGAGTAGGTCCTTTTCTGCTACCCTTATGAGGATGCCTTCTCTATCTGCATCACTCATTGCCTTCCCCCAAATTATTGTACGGCCTCTGAAGGACTCTCCCCACGTAGCCATGCCTTGTAGGGCAGGACTAGACCAGAAAGCTGTGCCAAAGCTAACAAAATGAAATTCAACACAGAGAAATGTAAGGTACTGCACATAGGACGGAAAAATGTAATGCACAGATATAGGATGGGGGACGCCTGGCTGAATGAGACTAAATGTGAAAGGGATCTAGGAGTCCTAGTGGATCACAAGTTGAACATGAGTCAACAGTGTGACGCAGAAGCTAAAAAGGCCAATGCGATTTGCTTTTGCCAGAGCCAACTGGGAAGGGAGTGAGTCCTGTCCTCTCTTCTCCCTTCGGTTGAGTTAATTGGTTGCAAAATAATTTTGCATTTTGAATTCATTTTGCAGCAGGTGAAGTAAGCTGAGGATGCGGGGGGAAGGGAGAGAAAGAAACAGGGACATTTTAAAAGGGACAGGAGAATAGTAATAGGGACTGATCCTGCCAAATGGGGAACGTTGGAAGGCATGTGCCAGCTAGTGTTCGGAGAGTCTTCCCCTTCAGAGGGTGAACAGGACTAATGCTTTCTCACATATGTTCAGCCCAGTGTGTTGAAATGCCTTATCTTCAAAATGCCCCAAGCAAACCCTTAACAGGAGCCCTAATGGCCAATTCCGCCGGAGACGTAGCACAAAGAGCACCAGCTTTGCTGCAACGGGAGCAGGGTGGGGAAGATAAAAAGGTCTGGTGCAGATAAACTCTTGAAGGTCACCCCTGGCTAGAAGCATTTATTTAGCCAATGCATCACGCAAATTGCACTCCAACTGCCTCCTGAGCTCTTATGGAGGACTGCCAACAGTGCAATTGTTTCTCGGCTCAGCTTCATTGACAATGCTGCACAGACCTTTAACTGGACCAGCTGAATCAGCAGCCGGGTTTATGGAGAGAGTATTCTCATTTGGTTTGGCAAGGAAAGGGAGACTGTTTTCCATGGTATTTAAAACTCCATCAGACCACAGTAGATCTCTTTCTGGCCTCAGGGCAGATCTATATACCTTTACAGAAGGTGCAAAGGGGCTGCTCTTCACAACCTGTCTGCGTGGAAGTGTTTCTTCTCCTCTAAAACAGGGCTTGGAAGTGTCATGTTTTTAGACAATACCACCCAGAATGCCTAAGAATCCAGGAGGAAAGATTCGAGCGCTAATGTGGCATAATGGTTTGAGTGTTGGACTACAACTCTGGAGACCAGGGTTTGATTCCCAGCTTGGCCACAAAACCCACTGGGCTTCAATGTTCGCATGTCACACTCTCTCAGCCTCCGAGGAAGGCAAAGGCAAACCCACTCTGAACAAACCTTGCCAAGAAAAACCCATGATAGCTTCACCTCCAGGTCACCATGAGTCAAAAACAACGTGAAAGCACACAACAACAACCTTCAAAAAAGTAACTTGCTGTGTCCCGGTGTGTGTATGGTGTTGTTTGCCTTCAAGTTGTTTCCAGCTTATGGCAAGCCTATCACAAGGTTTTCTTGGTAAGTTTCTCAGCCATTGCCATCCTCTGAGGCTGAGAAACTGTGACTCGCCCAAGGTCACCCAATAGATTTCCATGGCCAAGCAAGGATTTGAACCCTGGACTCCCAATGTCCTAGTCCAATGCCCAAAGCACTACACCTCCCTGTGCTCTAAAACATGCTATTACTGTAATGGTTGTTGCGTGCCTTCAAGTCATTTTCGACTTACGGTGACCCTAAGGCAACTCTATCATGGGGTTTTCTTGGCAGGATTTGTTCAGAAGGAGATTTGGCTTTGCGAACTGCAAGATTAAAACACAGCACACCATTTTTAAACCTTATTCTGCCATACAATTAAAAGTCCATAACTTCTTCTGGAAGGCTGTCTGTCCATGTTGATGGCTGGATGGTACAGTGCGCTTTTCTGAGGATCCTGATTCCTCCTGAAATCAACTGTTTTTTAATCCTAGAATCAGCACACCTGAATATTTGAACGTGGATTCTTCTGGGTTGTCTTGACGTTGAGCTGTGGAACTCCCACCGGTTCCAATTGCATACAAATTGGCACAAAGAGAAAACCGTCTGTCAAGCTCTCCTGAATCCAGATCAAAGTCTGCCTTCATTGTAAGCAGAAACCGCTCTGTTTCAACACCGCAAACTGCCAGCTCAGGTTATTGCTGCTGAACCTTATCTTGCCGTGGCACGGCTTTTATCAGATAAATCCATTTGGGGGGAACCTTCTCTTTATTACAATGTAATCTTTTATATGAATGCAATAGGGGTAACAGGTGTCGGATAAAATAGTGTTTGGTAATAAAGCTGTCTTTTAAATGAACATAGCAGGCCCTTTTGCAGAATGTAGAAATCTGTCACGGAGAGATCCTTCTTTGGCTTAAAGGAACAAGATCTTCCTGGCCAATACAGCAACACAAGAAATTCAAAGGTATGTCATGACGCAATGTTTTGGAGCACACCTCCTCAGTAGTAACTCTCTCGGGCCAACATGTGGTGTAGCGGTTTAAGTATTGGACCAGGACTCCAAGAGACCAAGGTTCGAATCCTTGCTTGGCCATAGAAACCCATTGTGTGACCTAGTGCAAATCACACCAACCAAAGGCAATGTCAAACCTCCTTTGAATGAACCTTTTTTCCAAGAAAACCCCATGATAGAGTTGTTCTACATCAGGAACAAGTTGAAAGAACACAGGAGCAACCTCACCATGGGCTTTGTACCAGAAGAAAGGCAAGATATGATAACGGCTGGCATCCTGCTGGAAAGATATGTCACCATAAAATCAACCTATGATTGCATAAAGGTAAATTGCGCCATTGTGCAACATTTGTATTATCAGGAGGAGAGCGGAGCTGTTGCTATAGCATCAGGACCATTGGTCAAACCCAGCCAATAGCATGGTATTATGCAACATGGCCTGATGGGATGTCCCTATTTACTGAAAGGAGATGCCCAATGCCACATAAACAAATATATCATGTGCTTCATCTTATTTTGGAGTGAAAATAAGGCCCAAAGAAGGCAAGAAACAAGGTGGGCAGAGGGCAGGACAAGAGGCAGAGGAACAAGACCAGTCTCTCTGTTTACTTTGTTAAACAAACAGTTGGATTGGATTGTTTTATTTTATTTTTCTGTGCTCCTACAAATGTTTTCTCACTAGAAGTGCCCTAAAACAAATAGGCAGAAGTGCTTTCACCTTTAGTGCAAGCCCCCCCGGCCAGTTTATGACCGTGGCAGCAAATGCTTCAGGGCCATTTTAATTGAAATCTGGTACATTTCCCTTTCTTTCTCAATCTTGCTTTTGGTCAGGATACAAATGTTAAGTAAATAACCATACAAACTGATTCTGCTTTATAGAGCTGCCAGATCTCAGAGTCTGGAACTTTTTCTCCAGGCAGGTTAGAGAGAGGATCCTCGGGGCAAAAGCACTGCCTTGAAAAGTGTGTGCATTTTTATATACAGTATTCCTCATTTGTTAGACCTGATATGTTTCCTTGGAATGACATACACTATGCCACTGGGCTTGATGCTCTAGATATCTTGTTTAATGGCATCATATAGGGTCTGTTCATTGTGCTATCAACCATGTAATATCTCCAAAGCCCACTTCTCTGTGGCATCACAAGGGTCTCAGGGGATAGTCCTGGCCTGGAAACCTGACTTCTATAAATCTATTAAAACTACAGGCAATCTCCTAAACACACCAGATACCATCTGATCTTGGAAGCTAGGCCGGATCAGGCCTGGTTAGTACTTGGATGGGAGATGGTTAATGGACAGCGGGTGCTGAAAGCTGTATCTCAGAGGAAGAGTAAGGAATATTCCTTACTTAAATATTCCTTCCCTAAGAAAACCCTCTGAAAACCATGAGGACACCGTAAGTCAACAGGCAATTTGAAGGCACACAATCTCCAGCTTGACTTACATGAGCATAGTCATATATCTCTGTAATTCAGACTTTGGTGAATGACTTTTAAAATGTAAATAGTTACTGTTGAGAGCTGATTTATTCAAGGCCAGTGGAGATGGGACTTTCTTACACTATTGCTGTAGCCTTCCTTACAGTCAAATAGCTGCTCCAGGGAGTATCTTGGAGCTCCAGAAAAGGGCTCCATCCACACTACACAATTATAGGACTATGATTCCCCCTTAGCTGCTATGTCTGCAACCTACAGAATCCAGAGGTTTGTACAGACTCATAGAATTGGAAAAAAACAACAAGGGCCGTGCAGTCCAAACCCATTCTGCCATTTTAAAACACAAAATCAAAGCACCCCCCTGTTTAAAGACCTTTGAAACGCAGAGAGGAATCGGTCAGCTCCATTAGATTTCTGCACCCTTCAGCTGTCCTGAATTGATAGGGACAGTCCCAGTTAATCCTCTTGTTTTCCCACCTTTTTCACCTGCTTTTAAAATGTCTCTTCCTCCCACTTTTTCCCTTTGCGAGCTCAAAATGCAAAAGTGGAGATGGAAACTAGGGGCAGAATCTCGCCCTTCCCAGTAGGATCAGGCAACAGCAAATGGCTGCAACCTCTCCTAGCTCATCTTTTGTTCCTTGCGAGTAACGTTTGCCATCTTGGCTACATTGCGGTGTTGCTTGGCCACACGTGTCCCCGTTTGCACCTGTGAAATGTTGGAAGGTATGGGTTCCATAGTGTGAATGGATGGTATGTGATATGGGACCTCTCTTTCACCACCAAAGTGAGTAATGCACAACGGGTGGGATGTTTTTCTCTTTAACTGCATAATTGTCATAAGAGGCTTAGCGGACCTGCCTGGTTTGGTAAAATGCGGAGAAAGAGTTAAAAGAACCGCTGGCTCTTCCTTACTGCTTTTCAAAGCCCTTTTTAGTTCCTGAAATTGTGTAAACATTTACTGGCTTGCCCATTTCCATCCCATGTAGGGCCTTTGCTCCACCTCCTCTGGCATGTAATAAATATTCCGACAAATCTGGCTTCGTCATTGACCTAAATGAGTTGAAGCAGAGGTGATTTTCAGCAGCAAGGACAATATCTTTCCTCCTGACATTGTCTCTCACTGTTGCCTTCTAGAGCGCTAACAAATTTCTTTTTTAACAAAACGGAGACACAAGTTGAGAGAAGTCCAGAGACAGAGAACTGCCTAGGATGGACTTCCTTCCTTTCTTCTCCATTGAGACTTGGGCTCTTCTAATCCTATCCATAGTTCTCTTGGTACTGTAAGTAACATTCCATGTATCATTCAAGCTCTTTTGCAGTCTTTTTAAAAATAAAGTATTTTGTCTATTTAATGTACACATCAAGACAGGAGGGGAAAAAACAAAGAACATGTGGAGGACAGGAAAGACACGACAATCACAAAAAACCAAAGTGCAAGGCATAGTCAAAACAGTGCTGTACTCTGTATCAAGGGGGAGAGGCATCCCTATCACATTGAAAAGTTACAAATCATAGCCTCTGGTGCAGCTTCTAGGTTGGTACTTATAATTTTTAAAAACGAAAGAGAAGTGCATTAAGTGCAAAGATGAACTTAGAAATGTACTTTTCTGGGCTGAGATCATATGCGTGATCTCCAAACCATGTGCCCTGTGGGTGCGTGTTCTTAGAGTAAGCCAAAGAAGATTTCCTTCACTGATGCACAATCTGTACCTAAATCATGTTGGCAGTGGCAACATTAAGGGGTTTGAAATCGAAGGCTTTCACAGCTAGCATCCATAGTTTTTTTTGGGGGGGGGGGTTCGGGCTATGTGGCCATGCTCTAGAAGAGTTTATTCCTGATGTTTCGGCAGCATCTGTGGCTGGCATCTATACTGGCAAAACATCAGGAATAAACTCTTCTAGAACATGGCCACAAAGCCTGAAAACCCCACAAAAAACTGTTAAGGGGTTTGTCTGGGTGCATCCTGAACCAGATGACACCCAGTCAGACCCTCCTCCCACTGCATTCAGACACACCATAGCATAGGTTTAGGTTGCACAGGGGGTAATATTTACCTATTCTGCAGAGAAGACCATGGAAAGTGGTATGTGGCTCTGATGGCGTGTGAGAGCAACACAGTGAGTAGAAGAGTCGCTCTGTGAACACACAAGGCTAGAGCTGAGGCTGATAGTTATACCTGAGATCATAGACTGAAGTCCTAAGTGCTATCTTGCAGTGTAGCAAAGACCTGGTGGTCTTCCCGGGAATCCACAATGGGATTCAAGAACAACGGGTGGCTTTAACTTTGGAGTAACCAAAACATTGATTGGATTTCAGACAATTCCAAAATCGATGAATAGGGACGTTGGCTGGGAACACAGCAGCGGGTAGGTAGGAAGTGTTGGCTTACTCATCTATGCCTTTGTTTTTGGTGCAAGACGGTATGCAGAGAGCCTTGCAGAAGGACAGAGTGATCAACAACCCATTTAGCTTAGTATTATCTGGGTCCCTCACGTGTTTTGGAATCTATGTGTCCTCCCCATGAGGTCATCATCACCTCTTCAGAACATGTTTGCCTTCATATATAAAAATCTGAAAATATAGAAGCCTCAAATATAATGCAGGGTATGTTGGGTATGCTAACAGTAATTTCCAGGTATAGAGATTTTGTAGGATCTTTGAGACTAAGGAGCTTACCACACACACTTTTGCCCCCGATCTGGACATGGGCAGGGGACGTGTATGGCCAAGTGAAAACCCATTTTATTGCATCCCATACTTTCCTCAAAGTGTACCCATGCCAGTGTCCAGACCAAAGCTATCCCTGATCAGGGCTCAGCTGATTTTGCCCAGCCAGAAAGTTTCCATCTTTCAAAATTCATGCACCTGAGTCCTTACTGAGAATGGCTTTGGGCCAGGCGATAGCATGGGGATGCCTTGAGGAAAGTATGGCACATGATAAAATACATTTTCACTCAGCCACGTGTGTCCCCTGCCTGTGCCCAGATCAGGGGGCAAAAGTGTGTGCAATAAGCTCCTAGTAGGAGAGAAAAAAGAAGTTTGGAGCATGAGCTTTCGTAGACTTTAGTCTACTTCTTCAGATGCTTATGGTGGAATGGCAGCCATGAGCTCTACATGATACATAGTTTGCAAAGGGCTCCCCACATGTAGGCCCTACTCATGCTAACTGGGTCTGCAGAAGCCAACATTCCTTGTCAGTTTTCTTCAGTGAAACTCCTGCACTCCTGTCTGTACCTGGCTTCCACTCCACCATAAACATCTGGTGAAGTAGACTAAAGTCTACGAAAGCTCATGCTACAAACCTTTTCCCCCCAGTTAGTCTCAAAGGTGCTACCAAATCTCTATGCATATTAATTCTACAGACTGACACGGCTATATCTTTAAGTGATTTCCGGGGCTTGTGTCTTTACCAGATAGCTTCCCAGCTCATTCCTGAGCTGGGATTGTGATGAGGTTGCTCTGGCCGTATTGGGTGCAGTTGTTTGTTGACTATGTAGTTACTGAGAAGACTGAAGAGTGGGTACCAGGAAAAAAATATGGCAGTATGTGTGATGTCCTTGGATCTCCTTGCTCTTTACTGGGACCCATTTCGGCCTCAATAGAGCAATGACCTCTAAGGAGGGAGGTGTGACAAGGTTGTCCGAAGAGCTGGCTATTTTGGGTGGAGTTGCAGCCTGATAGCGAGTTGCTTAGTGAAAAGATCAGCAAACAAAGAAGGAAGCCCAACCCAGTGGTGGTGTGATGGGAGAGGCAGAAGGAGCAAAACAGAAATAAAGTGTTGGCAGTGAGCCTTCAGTGAGATTCCATTCTGAGTGTGACCGAGATCTAGCATGAGAAAGAAAGCTCAGATCCAGATCCCTGAGAAGGAGACGCAGAGATGTTATGTTAAAGGAAGCAAGCCGAACGAAGACTTAACAATCGTTTGTCAAGTGATAAGTTTTTATGTAAAAGTTCTGAACTTGAAGTGAACCTATATAAGCTGTCCTTATGATGGTTGTTTCTCCAATAAAAGTTACGGTTTACTTATAGAAACTGACTCTGCCTGAATTGCTTTTTTTATCGCTAGACAAAAGAAAGGACAAGCTACCAAAGTTACATAAATTGGAGGAACATAGAATTATAGAATCATAGAACTTGTGAGCTATACTCGTATACACATAAAAATAGTGGTAAAGGGATGGAAACGGGAGCCAACATGGCATAATGGTTTGAGTGCTGGACTTTGGCCTAAGGAAGCTAGGGTTCGATTCCCAACTCTGTCACGAACTCACTGGGCGAGACCTTGGGCAAATCATATGCTCTCAGCCTCAGAGAAAAGTAATGGCAAATCTCCTCTGAACAAATATTGAAAAGAAATCCCCGTAATAAGTTTGCCTAAGGGTCGCCATTAGTCGGAAACAACATGAAGGCACACAACAACTAAAAAAGGGTGGAAATAGGGTAATGGCAATAGGATACAAGTATTAGTGACAAGGTCCATTCTGAGCTAGGAAGAATGGAATCAAACTAGAAATAGATGGCCCTAGAAGATCTTTGTTCCTCAGGGTACCATTCACACAGAGGTGTCTGCCAATGTATCACGTGGCGCTCATGGAATGGAAGAAGCATCTCAGAACCAATGTGGGAAACCTAAGCAGTGGTTGCTCTTTCACGCATGCAGTTTGTCATTTGATGCCACAGTTTCCAAATGATGTACAGACAGGGATGGAGCCACCTAATTCTGTAGGACTTGTTTGCCTTAGGACAGATCCACGGGTTGTGCCAAAGCCTGACCATGTAATAGTCTTTACATGCAGCATGACTGTTATAATCTACTATTCAGATATTCCCAAAGTTTTATAAAAGGAATTATTTTGCTTTACAGGTATGGGATCTGGCCTTATGGTGTCTTCAAAAAGTTGGGTATTCCAGGACCTACACCATACCCTTTCCTTGGGACTACCCGGGCCTATCGCAACGTAAGCTCACAAAACCCTTCATTTTTATTCATTCAGGAGTATGGATGACTTCTAGAGATGCCAGAACCTCAGTTCATGGGCCTCCCCGCTCTTTAGCTTCACTTTCATATATGATGCACAAAGATGATGAATGAACTTTTTGTTGGAAACTAAACACAGTTACATGCGATGTTTGAATGCAAGCTACTATGGCTTGTTAAAAACTAGTCTCACTTCCAACAAAAGTTAGTGGCTCTGATGTCAATATGGCAGTGACTCTGCTCTGGGTTGTAGTCCAAACTTTAAAGAAAGGGCCCAAGATACTGGTCTTCTTTTAAGAATAGGATTCACCACCTTGGTCACATCCTCTGAAGTTTGGACTTCAAAACCAAAAGCTGTTGGGAGAGGATGGTGCCTTTACTGAATGACCCTGTCTCTTGCCTGCAATTTTTTATTATTTAGTCTGCTTTTTGTTGAATTTTGTAGCAACTTGTTGTAATAGTTTGCTGTGCTGCATTTTTGATTCACTATCAAAACATTTCATTACAGGGAATAATTGAATTTGACAGAGCCTGTTTTAAAAAATACGGAAAAATCTGGGGGTGAGCATATATTTCTCTTTTTCTTTACCTCCTTCCTTTATTTATTGACTTATTTCCATGCTGACTTTCTCCCAGAAAGGAACCCCAGGTGGCACACCAAGAAAACCTTTTAAAAACTGTACAATAAAAATTTAACAGACAATTAAAATCTAGCTAAACACAGTATAAAATTACATCAACACAGAAAACCTAAAAACATGCTTTACTTGTATGTTGAACTGAATTGATTGTTAGATGAATTGACCCAAAACGTATGTGATTCATTGGGAAGGGCGAAAATTAAGCCAATGGGTTGCAATGAGGTTGAATTTGATAAAAACCTGAAAGTACTTAGTTATTAGTTAGTTGTTATTGTTTGGCATTACATCAATAGTACTGAGGACTGCATAAACCTTATTTATTTAAAATATACTTTACGGATTTATAATATAATATTAGAAACGCTCTCTTTTGTTATAATATTGTCCAAATGAATAATCTCTCCTTTTATGCCCCCCACATTTTAAAGCCATTTCAAACACAACTACCAGAATAAAATGTTTCTCCTAGGTTTTATGATGGCCGAACAGCTCTAATAGCTGTCACAGATCCAGATATCATTAAAGCGGTATTAGTGAAGGAGTGCTACTCAGTTTTTACCAACCGGAGGGTAAGTTCCCATCTCTGAATGTATCTCTTTCTAAAAATGTTAGAAAAAATCATTCTGTTTTTCTCTCTGGAGACTCATGATCTAAGCCAATCCTCTATCTCTTAGAGGAGGGTAACTCTTGGCATAACGTGCCAGTCTTTCTGGAATTAAAGAGAGGGAAAGCAATTATTATTATTATTATTTAGGCAGAAAATTCTGGAAGTACTCCAAAGGCACCCCTCCTTGATGCATGCATTGAGGATCATGATGATAGCGATGATCCACAAATACATTCCCATGAAATCATATTTCATGTTTCAGCCCTGCATTCCCAGGATAAAACTACTGTAATAAAAGGCAGTGCAAAAAGATTTTGGTACACTACAAAAGTAATTAAACTATTGTCCATTAAATTACATTTCCAGTTAGATGAAAGAGACTAATTTCAAGTAACTCACTAATTTTAACTAGTTATTTCCAGGCCCTGCATCTCCTTCAGTGCAAAAAGAGTACTATAGTAGGGACTCAGGAGTTTCTTGGAAGATGAGTCTGTATACAGAAAGAAATTTAAAACTTGGATGATAAACACAGGCCCGGACTCGAGACAAGAGGTAGCAATACATCATTGATACAGGCAACACTAATTTTTGAATGCTGCAACTCTATTCTTGTCCTTTCTAGGTAAATTTATTCTCATAAATTTGTTGCCATAATTTGTTGCCATCAAATTGTTTCTTTTTCCCCCCCAAAAAATATCCCACTCAGAGCTTTGGCCCAGCTGGCAAGATGGAAAGTGGCGTTTTCTTTGCTAAAGGCGAGCAGTGGAAAAGGATTCGCACTGTGCTAACTCCAGCCTTTACCAGCGGAAAACTAAAGGAGGTAAGAAATGGCTTGCAATAAGACACCATGAAGACACCAGTAGATTTGGGCCAGGTGTCTGGGTGAGATTGGTTTAACCATTAACAGAACAATCCTGTACACATTTTGTTAACTGCAATCTATGGAGACACTTCAGATGCTATGAACAAGAGCCCTCCAAGTCACCCTGTTACCAAAAGCTTTGCTCACCTCTTACAGACTCTGGGCCATGGCTTCCTTGAGTTTGTCCGTCTGCAAGGCAGCCTTCTTCCTTTCCTTCTTCTTCTTACTTTAGCAAATACGGTCGACTTTTCTAATGAGTCTTCTCACCTCCAACATACAATAGCCTCCGTTTGGTGATTCCAGCTTTTTGTAAGACTTCAAATAGCATTTGCTCCAGGACTGAATAATTAATGGATTATTTTGGCAGTTCAGGATATCCATAAAACTCTTCCCCGGCACCATATTTCAAATGAGTTGGTTTTCTTCCTGTCACCTTCCTTCACTGTCCAGTTTTCATGCCCATACAAAGGAATGGATAAATAGGATGGCAGTGTAAGAGTCCTAGAGTGAAAATGGGAGAGAGCTCTTGCAAGTTTAAAGGTGGTGCAGAAAAGGCATTTTCAGCAGGTGTTGCCTGTAACCTGGTGATGAGACAAGCCACAGCTGCTGAAATCTCTCATCTAAACCACCATTAAAGGGTTAGGAGTCTTATCCAGCCATCATTCTGGCAGCCCAAGATGGCATGGACAATCCTGACCTTGGTATTCAACAATATAACTTTACTATATTGTACAGATGCACTATGTTGTACTATATTGTATTGTACGATATTAGACAGCGGGTAGTTTTTGCTTGAGCCTATTGGAAAGGGCAAAACTGCACCCCTCCGCTCTTCTCCTCTCCCCCTGCTGAGATAATGGATGATGATGATGATGATGATGATGATGATGATACCTTTGTCCCAAAATTGGGACTTAAGGCAGCTTACAATTTAAAAAAGAACAATGCATCTAAAGAAAACATTACCATGAACATTACCATGAACTTAAACCCTTCATGCCATTAAACTACTTTTACACTTTGACTTCAGTTTGCAACAGCTGAAGTGAGCTGAACACAAAGGAGGGAAATGGGAGGAAAGGGAGAGAAACGGGGCCATTTTAAATGCAACTGGAAAAGTGGGACAGCAGAGGATTATTCAATACTTTTCCTGCCATAATAACAGTTGGAGGACCTGCGTCTTTATCTTGGCAAACATGGGTAAAGGCAGTAAAGTGGTGGTACACTATGGTTAATCTTTCACTAAATGAGAAAATAGTCAGGGTTCAGCTTTTTCGCAGTGATTCCATGGCAGACACGGCATTTGATCTAATGGTAAATCTCTTTCCATTGGACTTTGAGGCTCATTTAAGATTATGATCCTATTGACGATTGCCTCCGAAGGAAGAAGGAGAGAAAGGTACACAGGGAGGGAGGGAAGAAGAGCAAGAAAATGCAGCTAGAAGTGTTTCACATGTTGACAAATGTAAATAAGGATTGGGAGATAGCAGGGGAAGCCCCTGGAAAAGTGATGTTCTGGAGGTGGATTTTAATACAGGGACAAGGAAGAGGCACTGTTTATATATGCCCATATATATTCTGAAAAGCAAAAAAAGAAGATGCATTTACCAATGTCTTCAAGCCACCTGTCGCGATGACAACTCTCACTTTAGATACCTCTGCTATATATAAACTGCAATAATTACGGCTAGAAATGCTCCAGTCTTCATGGAAATGACAACAATTGTCATTATTGAGCGATATTTAACAATACCAATAGTCAACCGGGTTACCTCGGCAATATGCCAACACAACCTGGGATTAGAGGCCCATCCTCCGCACCTGCTCATCCACTACTTTGGCATTTCAGGTTCCCACAACGACCTTGCAAGGTAGGGCAGCATCAGGGGAAAGTGGCAAGAGTAACAAACAGAAGAGCTGTGGCTGGTGGAAAGGACATTGGAGGGACATTGGTGGAAAGCTCATTGGAGGAAGGCATACTCAAGGGTATTGCAGAGGAAAGGGAAGATACTTGTAAATACTTTTTACCATGGAGTTGCTCCTTCCTCACCAGCGTTGCTGCCATTGCTATTTCCTTTCCCCCTCCTGCCTTTTCAGGAGCTCCATCGGCACAGAGGTTAAATCCACAAGTTGTTGTTGTTGATGTTGTTACGTTTATTTGTATCCTGCCTTCCTCCCAGTACAGGGACTCAAGGCGGCTTACAAATCTAAAAAGTCCAATCTTGGCCATCTCTAGTGATAGGACGTTCTCTAAAGGATGTTTTGTTTTGACCCATAGATTCACAATATTTAGGCTTACAAAGGCTGCCTACTTCCCAATTTTGGAGGTGGAGGGAGAACATTGTAAGAAAGCCCAGACATTTTAAAAAGCCACAGAAAGTTTAACTCTGAAAAAGAGGACTTGTCCAGGGAGAGGAGGACGTATAGTAACCAAGGCTGATTGATAGACCATGGCCTCATTCCCACTACCTTTTAAACCGGATTGCAAATCAGTTCCCACTTTGAACCAAATCGCTGAAGCAATTCGGAAAGATAGGCCATGCACTAGACCCATTTAACCCATGTCTTTTGGACGCTGATGTTTTCCGCATCTTTTTGGATAAATCAATTCCACGCAAGTGTGAACCAGATGCGGATTAGAATAGATTTAAATTTACCCTTTGACCGTCTGGAACGGGTTCATTTTGAACCGATTTGATTCATGAATGTGAATGGCAAGTGGGTTATTTTACAGGGAAAAAATGCAATCGGGGCAAATGTAGTGGGAACCATGCTCCATGTCGAATCGATCCATCGATTTGGATCACAAACCGATTTATTTGTAAGTGGGTTTTGGAGCATATGTTTTTAATATGGTTAGTAGTTTATGTCGGTTTTCTCCTTCACTTTTTATATGCTTTTAACTGTCATCTTTTTAATGTGTGAGCCACCTTGCATCCCAGTCTTCTGGGGGCAAGGCAGGATATGAATAAAATTAATGATAACAATGATAATAATAGCAACCCTAATTTTGTAAGGTACAGGATGTTGCTGTATTTCATACACCATGTTTTTTTATGCGGCTTCATGTTTTCATTGTCGGTTTTTGTGCATTATAAGGCACCGTCAGAAATGACTTGAAAGCAGACAACAACAACGACCAAGGCATTGTGTTGCTTTGTTCTTTCGTTTTGCTTTGTTCTTTTGAGCGAAAGATGAGGCAGGATTCAAATGAATACCATCATCCTGTCTTTGTTTTGCCTTTTTACACACACTCTCTCTCTTACCTTCTGCCTCCCTCGCAGATGCTTCCCATCGTCCAGCACTATGCAAAGAACCTCACCAAATTTCTTCTGGAAAAAGCAGAAAAAGGAGAGCCGGTGGAGATTAAAGAGTGAGTAACAGCCTCAGAGAACCAGCTATTTGACTCGTGCCACATTACAGGAATAGGGACTGTTTTCTGGGAAAATCACTATCTGACATGATGAATAGGTGTACAGGGAAGACTGTGAGCAAAAAGTAAAATTTAGGATGATGGTGTCTGAAGGCTCTGAGCAACACCTAAAAATTGATAAAACTCCACTAGTTTGTTTCCTTTCTTGAAGAAAAGTTAAAACAATCAAGGCTTCATTTCCACTTACAAATAAATCAGTTTGCAATCCGTATCGTTGGATCAATTCGACAGCGGAGCGTGGTTCACACTAACTTTGCCCCGATCACATTTTTTCCCTATAAAATAACCCACTTGTGGTTCACATTCACAAATGGATTAATTCAAAATGGATCCGCTCCAGCCAACCGAAAGGCAAATTTAAATAGATTCCAATCTGCATCTGGTTCACACTTGTGCAGAATCGATTTATCCAAAAAGACACAGAAAAAAATCACCCTCAAAAAGATACGGGTTAAATGAATCGTTTCAGCGATTTGGTTCAAGTGCGAACCATGGTCATTTAAACCTATTCAAATTGATTTGTGATCCGGTTTGAAAGGTAATGGGAATGAGGCCCAAGATAGCCTACAAATTGGGCTTTACGATGTCATTTATTCTTAAAGGCTTTGACCAGTTCAACACATTTTTCTGCCTGGGCCCCCCTGTGTCCAGACCGTGTCCAAAAGCTAAATGACTAGCAATTGCATACCCTCCAACTTTCCCAATTTGACAGGGAAAACAGCAGGTGCATTTTGCAGCAAATGAAGCAACGGGAGTTGCGTTGCGTCCCAGGCCACAAAAGCACACTCCTCCTTCAGATATCTGCAGGGTTTGGCAAAATTACCTCACTCATTTTAGACCCTTTTCCTGAAGGTTTCCCTATTTTCTGCCTCTGTTTAGAGTCATTGGACCCTACAGCCTGGATGTTGCCACCAGCAGCTCCTTTGGGGTGAACACGGATTCCATGAACAACCCCCAGGATCCCTTTGTCAAGGAGGCCAAGAAACTTGTGACAATTGACTTCAATTCTCCACTAAATGTTATAATAAGTAAGTTGGCACTGGTACGTTAGAACCAGTACTCTGCAATTCCGTACTTCTTAGTTTCCAGTCTTCCGTAATTATAAGGACCGGGGATTTGGTAAGCTATCCAGACAGTTATGCCTACTGAGTGGCATAGAAGTGCCCTTTCACAAACAAGTGATCTCCAGTTTTGTGATGGAGGGTTTCAATGCCAAAACTGGAGGTGGAAGGTGGGGCAGCCCTTTTGACCCATGCAGACAAGGTTGACATTCAAAGGACAGAGAAGCCAATGCTGTAGGTTTCTCTGTCTTTTGCAACCGCTTCCCTCTGTAGACATAGTTAGGAGGATGTGGACCCAGTTGCTGTGATAGTGCTCCAGACATCTAATGCGTTTTTTTCTTTTCTTTTGCTAGCTATCTTTCCAGGGCTAATTCCTGTTCTGAACAAGATGAATTTTAGCATATTTGACACCGGTGCTGTAGAATATCTTTCAAAAGCAATATTGAAAATAAAGGCGCAGAGGGAACAAGGACATGAAAAGGTAAGATGATGAAGATGATGATGATGATGATGATGGGAGCTTTGATGTATATTTCAAGTTAACCAATAAAAAAATATTTTTAGCACAGGCCAGAAACTTTAAAAACAAGGCCGCTATGTTGGACAAAGAGCAAAAGTAGAGAACTCTTAAAATCCAAAGGGCAGTAATGCCTTTGTTAGAATCAAGCCTTCTGCAGATTGGGGCCCATGTAAGTCATCCCATCCCATATTAGTCAATGACAGCGCATGCATGCAGATGCGCTGTTGCAGATGTGTGCACATCGCCACCCATTGACTAATAAAGGCTTGAGCTCCCATATTTTTAACCCATCTCCAGGGATCAAAGGCCCATGGATGGGAAGGGTTTGCTGTAATTTCAAGTAGAGAAGCATAGGACACTGCGGTGATATTTTCAAATAAATACTATTTCAAGGTTCCTGTTTCCCAGAGCTTAGGAGAGTTACATTTTGGACTACAGCTCCCAGAATCCCCCAGCCATAATGGCCAATGTTCATGTTTCTTTGAAGATTCTGGGCATTTTAATCCCGAAGTATCTTTCCCAGTTCTGCTCTTTTTCCAAGCATTAGGAAATCCTCAGGTCTCCAATTGCTTCTTAACATCCCTAGGGCCGGGTGGATTTCTTGGGAGTGATGATCGAATCCCAGAAAACACAGGCAAAACCCAAAAGCAATGGCATGGATCACACTTACAAAGGTAATAGCTTGGAATTGTTCCCAGTTATCTGGATATAATCTGAGCTGGGGCTTAGGCTATAACCAAGACTGTTATTTGGGACAAGGTGAAATAATAAGAGGGAGATGAGTATGGAGATGGATGGCACAATTTGGTGTCTGAAAAGGTTGTGTGTGTGAGACAGACCCTTCCTCCTTACATGATGGACTGAACTTTCAGACATATGGACTGAACTTTCTGCACATTCTTGAAGCCTTTTTAAAAAATTAAAGAATTCAATTTAAAACAAGCCATTGTCCCTAATGTTTAGGTGGAATCTCCATTCTTGTGATTTGAATCCATTGGTTTGTGGGCTAGGCTCTGGAGCAGCAAAAATCCATATGACATCTCTTGACATATTTTCAAGACGGCTATCATGTCACCTCTAGGTCTTCTCTTGTCCAAGCTAAGCATCTCCAATTCCCAAAGACACTCCTCTGATAACAACAAAATGTGGTAGAACCTTATATTTTGAACATGGCTTTCATCTCGGCTTGACTTTCCTTGTGTAGCTTTGAGCGATGAAGAGATTCTCGCACAAGCGATTGCCTTCATCTTTGGGGGATATGAGTCCATCAGCAACGTCCTCTGCTACCTGCTTTATGAGCTAGCCACGCACCCCGATGTTCAGCAGAAACTGCAGGATGAAATTGATGCCGTTCTGCCAAACAAGGTATCTTGTAGCTCTTCAACAGAGATAGGGAATATGTGGCCCTCCAGATGCTGGTGAACTGTGACCTCATTCCCACTTACAAAAAAAGAGGTTTGCGATCTGAATCGATGGATCGATTCGACAGCGGAGTGTGGTTCCCACTATATTTCTTCCGAATCGGTTCAAAATGGACCCGCTCCAGTCGGCCAAAGGAAAATTTAAATCAATTCTGATCCGCAACTGGTTCACACTTGCAAAGAATCGATTTATTTAAAAACAAGCAGAAAACATCAGCATCAACAAGACATGGGTTAAATGGGTCTGGTGCATTCCCCCCCCCACACACACACACACTGAATCGCTTCAGCAAATTGATTTAAGTGGGAACCAGGGTCGTTTGAACCAGTTCAAACCAAATTGTGATCCGGTTTAAAAAAATAGTGGGAATGAGGCCTATAACTTCCATTAACCTTAGCCAGCCAGGCCAGTGGCAGGGCTGCTAGTGTTTGCAAGTCTATCAGTGTCTTAGATTTGCAGTCCATTCTCCATCTCTGCAATAGAACCATTTGGTGGTAAAATCCTTTTAACCTTATTATAACCATAGTTTTGCTGTGTGGCCTTGGTTAACCACATATCCCATCCAGTGAATCAGAAATCCTATTCAAGATGCTATCTCTCTCTTGAAGGCTCCCCTTGTTTATGATGCCCTTGTGCAAATTGAATACCTCGATATGGCAGTCAGCGAAATCCTCCGGATGTATCCAATTGGTGGACGCATTGAAAGGCTTTGCACAAAGGATGTAGAGATAAATGGAGTCACCATTCCGAAAGGGGTTTCGGTTATGATCCCTCCACACGTCTTGCATTTTGACCCAGAAGTATGGGACGAACCTGAAGAATTTAGACCTGAAAGGTACTGAATGGGATTGTTTCCTCTTTCTTTATTGATATCCATTTTCCTCTGGGAGGGTATAGTTTGCGGTCCTTTCTGGTGGGGTAGCAATGAGAATGACATCCACGTACCATGGACCCTAGATGAAAAACTTTTGCTCAGATGTGAAGCTAATCTTGGTTAATCTGGAGTTTTAAAAAATGACTTTTGGGGACTGTTGTCATGCTGGCCTGGAGACTATCGTCCAAAAAAGGTAATGTTTCTGAGCTCCAGGTCAGTCCTTCAGCTTAATTTACCTTGCAAGGTTGTTGTATGGGTTAAACTGTGTAAGACAAAGAGTCTGATACACTACTCTACATTTCTTTGAAGAAGAAACAGATGATAATGATGATGGTGATGACTATAATAAGTTGTACAGTGCTCACATCTTCCTATTTTTCCCCCATAGAGACCATATAGATATTCAGTTGTAGTTGTGTGGATAATATTGGAGAAACCCATTTAAAATAAATTTTACAACCATTCTTCTCCTGGCACTTTGGACTATTACTCCCATCAGCCCGAGCCAGCGGGCCCCATGGCCAAAGATAATGGGGAGGGAATAGTGGGATTTATTTTATTGTATTGTATGGTTTTTACAGATGTAAGCCGCCTCGATCTTGTTGAAGAGGCGGGATAGAAATTATTATTATTATTATTATTATTATTATTATTATTATACACCTAGGAGCTTGACTATAACTCCCATCAGCCTAAGACAACAAGGCCAAGGGCCAAGGATAATGGGGTTGTTATCTATGAAGACCTAGCAGCTTGAGAGAGGTTTTTCTTATGACACAATGAGCCTCCCAAGACCTGGGTTGCTCCACTCCACCATGTCTTTAAAAGCGATCATAATCCCACCTGATTTAGCTCTCTAACAACTCTGGGGAAATTATGAATGAGCCAGCCCCACACATTTCCATGCTAAACCATACAGTACCCTCAGGCTTTAAAAACTGGTCATCTCTGCTTCTAAGAAATCACACGCACACACCTACCTTTTCCCAGGTTGTTTTCCTCCTGTCAACTTTTGCAAGATAACAGCCGGGGAGGCGTGATGCCAGCCTCCGACAGTGCCAGAGGGTTTTCTTCCACGCAGCCAGAAGGCAGCTTGCATTAATGAGTGCGCTCCTGTCACAGCAAAGACAACGTAAACTGTTCATACAAGGTTCTTCTGCTGCTCTCCCACCCAATATGTTGCAATGAGTTTGGGCTCTGTTTTTACACTTGCTGCTGGAAATACGTTTGAAAATACTGGCGATGGGACAGTATTTTACATTGCATCTTCTGTGATATCTTGCTTTCCTCTGATATTTTGCTGCCAACTCCAGCATCTTTTGCTTGAGACTATAGTCTTGCTCAGCTTAAGAACAAGGGCTGGTTCTGATTAGACCAAGTAGTTCTTTGGGTTGGTTCTTATTAAGTCACATCCAGTTGGTTTCAACGTATGGTGACCCTATAAAGATGAGTGTGTAGAAAGATCTTGTTGCACCTTTGATTCTACATGGCTATATCTTTGAATCCTATAAAGGAGAGACCTGCAAGATTCCCTTCTATTAATAACCCTCCACAGGTCTTGCAAGCTCAGGGATGGGGCTTCCTGGGATGAGTCAATCTGTAATACAGTTATTTGTATTGTATGAATTTTATTGCAGTTGTGAGCCACCTCGATCCTGTAGGAAAGGCAGGATGATGATGATGATGATGATGATGATATCATCCTCTTTTCTAATGTGCCTCCATTTTGTGCATTATTGTCTTTTCTAATGTGTCATGCTGACTCCCAATATGGCCAAAATATGATAACCTCAATTTAATCCTTGTGTTTTCTAATGAGAGTTCAGGATTGATTTGCTTTCGGACCTATTTATTTTTCTTTGGGCAGTCTATGGCAGCTCAGAACACTCCTCCAGAACCGTATTTCAAATGGGTTCCTTCTCTTCCTGTCAATTTTCTTCCCTGTCCAGCTTTCATAATTGTACATATGAACGAAACCCTATGGCATGGACAATCCTGACTTTGGCATTCAATGATCTGGTACTGAGCTGGTCCAATTGTGCAGACAGTTGCCATTAACATGTCATCTTTTCCATCCTTTTCCACCAACAGGTTCAGTAAAGAGAACAAAGAAAGCATAAATCCCTACACTTACCTGCCATTCGGAGCTGGTCCAAGGAACTGCATTGGGATGAGATTTGCTCTCCTTATCCTGAAGGCTGGTGTGGCCAGCCTCTTGCAGAATTTCACCTTCAGGCCCTGCAAGGAAACACAGGTGATTGATCCCTGCTTGTACATATGAGGAATGTTATGTTTATTATGTAACTTTACATATACTTAGCTATATAGCAGAGACACTAGGAAATTCTGTTAATGAATTGCGGAGATGCATAACAAGACACCAGCAAGAGGTTCCCAATATCATTGCCATGCCCTAAGTCAGTGAACCACTGATCTAGAGGGAGGCAGATTTGGAAAGGAAACCTACATGATGTGTTTGTCTTTTCTACTGCATTACCCATTTAATGCTTGTGGACAACAGCTGTCTTTTTCACCCTTGTGCCTGAAGGAGAGAGGGAGAAAGTTCTCCTTTTTTTGGACCACAGGCTATGATGTTTTGGGAGTTGTAGTTCTAAAAATTAACTTTTCCACACTCTAGTTTGCAAAGGCTTACATCTTTACAGGGCTGTTGGGACTGGCTATGATGACAACTGCATCTCCTCAAAGCAGGGACACACACCCTTCTGTGTTCTAGATTGTCACATACCTGTGATAGTGCCACGAGCATCTGATACAGGTCCATAGAGCATATCTGAACATTTATTATTTCAAAAGTGACCTCTGTACTTTTGGGGAGGAGCTTTCTACATCTGATTTCATGACATTTAAGCACAAATGAATGATAATCTCTTTCATCCCTCTTGTATTTCAGATCCCAATGGAGTTGTCGTCAACAGGACTGATGGTACCCAAAAAGCCCATCATCCTGAAAGTGATCCCAAGAGCCAGCTCCACAGAATAGTTGAGGCTTTTGGGTGAGGTTTCTGAGTTCTTTGCAGAACGTTACTTCATCTATGCTGGGAGATTTGCTGCCGCCATATGCTTTTGTATATAATTGTTGAGGCGATATATGCACAAAGCCCCATATCTCCTGCCACGTAATAGCATGAACATCTCCGGGATGTTGTTTGTTTCAGAAGAAGAAAAAGAAGGAAGAAGAAAGAGAATAAAATTGTGAAGGGTTGCCTGTATTCCCCCATTTTCCCATGGTAAATATGTAAACCCAAAATACAGGGATTTATAACATTTATATTTGTTTTGTATATGTTTGTTGTTGGTTTGGGCATCTTGCTCTGCCTGAATAAAAGAAAAGCTTTCCAGCCCTCAAATAGAGGACGACCCAAATAGTAAGTGGCATAAACTAGTCCAGTAAGAAACAAGATTTCTGGCCCTGAAAGAAGAGACATCCCTTGCAATAAGTTCTAGTCCAACACTCAAACCACTGCACCAAGCTGGCTCTAACTATAATGTGTTAAAAGTCAGATCCTTGTTGTTGTTGTTCTGTCCCTTCCAGTTAACCTCTACTTATAGCAATCCTATGCAGTGGTTTTCTTGACAAGATTTCTGCAGAGGAGGTTTGCCATTGCCTCCTTCTCAATCTGCAAAAGAGTGCGAGGTTCCCAAAGTCACTCAGTGGGTTTCTGTAGCTGAGTGGGGATTTGGACCCTGGCCTCGCAGAGTCCTAGTCCAACATTCAAACCACTAGACCAAAAATCTCTCTTCCCTGCTGCTAGGCCTTGAGCCTATGGCTTTTGCAAAAGTATGGTTCAGGCCGTGTTTGACATTGTAGACCTTGGTTACCTTGAGTCAAGGAAAGTTCTCCCTGCGGCTTGATGGTACAGGGAGATGGAGGAATCACATCCCAAAGCCGAGAAAGAAGACGTCCCATCTCATTTCAGCATCTTGTAACTTATAAACAACTCAGCAATTGTCATGGGAATGATGTCCCCCTTTACAGTACTTGGTCCAGACCCCTTTACCATGAATGATGTGATGTTTTTCTATAAGCTTTTGCAGAAGGAGAAAAGTTATAGAAGATGCTGTCAAACAAAAGGCTTTTGCTTCGCAGCCCTGCGTAGCCAATGAATGTATGAATGTATGTTTTGTTTTCCTTTTTACATGTTAATTTGTTTAAAGCCAGAGTATGTATGTATGCCTTGTCTTTCTTTTAGTTTACTTGCTTAAATAAAACAACCTTTCTCAAGAGCAGGACTTGTGTGGTCATTTTGCCTGCCTCATACTCCAAACCAGCAGTGCACCCAAGCCACGGTCTTGTGCTGCGAATACTACAAATGCATGTTCTGTCTATTTATCCCATACCTATCCCAGTGCCCTTGTTTCCCTACTGAGCAATTCCACATTCCATTGCAAAGCCATGGAGACTATAGTAACCAGAATGAAGAACAAAACCAAAATTTTAAGGAACATTCTTAGGGCAGCAATCCTATCGCCATCTATTTGAATGAGACTTACCTCTCAGCAAGAAGTGCCCAGACTCTCTCGGGGGTTTCTCGGAGCTGTAATACAAAGATGTAACATTTCCAAGCTGCACTTTGATGTTGTTGTTGTGTGCCTTCAAGATTACAGTGACCCTAAGGCAAACCTATCCCAGGGTTTTCTTGACAAGCTTTGTTCATTTGCCATTTCTTTCTCTGAGGCTGAGAGTGTGGGACTTGCCCAAGGTCACCCAGCGGGTTTCCTTGGACAGTCGGGATTTGAACCCTGGTCTCCCAGAGTCCTAGTCCAACACTCAAACCACAACACTGTGCTGGCTCCTCTACACCAGCTGCAGTATATGCATGTAGGCATGCATCATTTCTCCACAATTTTCTAAAATGTCATCTAGTTCCATACGTTGGAACTAGTTGAGGATGATGGTAGCTACAGTTCACCAAAGGGGGGAGAAATATCCCAGTTTCTGGAAGGCTGATCTAGTCTAGAGTTCTACTTCCAACTGAGTCTCGCCATTTTCTAGGGCCTCATTCCCACTACCTTTTAAACCGGATTGCAAATCAGTTTGAACTGGTTCCCACTTTGAACCAAATCGCTGAAGCAATTTGGAAAGACAGGCCATGCACTAGACCCATTTAACCCATGTCTTTTGGACGCTGATGTTTTTCGCATCTTTCTGGATAAATCGATTCCGCGCAAGTGTGAACCAGATGCGGATCGAAATCGATTTAAACTCTTTTGTCAGCTGGAGCAGGTCCATTTTGAATCGATTCATTCGTCAGTGTGAACCACAAGTGTGTTATTCTATTTTATTTTGCAGCAAGAAAATGCGATCGGGGCAAATGTAGTGTGAACCACTCTCCACTGCTGAACTGACCCATCAATTTGGATTGCAAAGCAATATATTTGGAAGTGGGAATGCGGCCTAGGAAACCCATACAAAGAGGCAAGGAAAGCAACAGATATCCCCTGTTTCCCCATATTAGGTATACAGATGTATACTTCCATGGAGGCTCTATTAATGACATTATAAGATCTTTAAATAAACCAAGCACCCCTGCGCATACCCTTCCTTTTCAGTGCTACCATTTCACACGTCTCTGCTATGAATCCAGCTGAACCCATCTTAGAGAAAGAATCTGTTGCCAGGGTACATTTTGGGGCCAAAATAAAAGAAGGTGGAATGAAGGTGAGAATTCAAGAAAGGCGTCAGGAATGCGCAAAAGGCATTTCCATTGTGTAGTGCCGTGCCATTGTGGATATCATTTTCAAATTAGATGTTATGCTGCCAAACCATTATTGATCTAATTTTCTCTGCAGAATACTTATTAATGTTATCTTGTTACCCCTTGATGCATATGGCCTTGTGTAGCGGAAATGGCAGGCTGTAATTGTCCCTTGGCAGGGAATTATTCATATTTCCCTATCTTGAAAAGAATGAGCACCATATGCAGTTACACTAATGACTTCATTTCTGAAGACTTCGTGTGCCGCGTATGGGGCGTTCTTAACGTATTATGGCTAGATTAACAATCATTCATTTTAAATATCCCATTTAGAAGTGCATGTTTTGCTTACTGAATGCCAAAAAGTCTCTCCCTCTCTTTCTTTCTTTCTTTCTCTCTCTCTCTCTCTACCCCATCCTTTTGAGGATGGAAAAAAATGTGTTTTTTCCCCTGTTCTATTGCAAATATTTTTGCATTTAGTAGGTGCTTCTTATTTCTTTCTGTTTTACAGTCTCTGCGGTAGGTTTGGCGTTCAAACCTGTACAGGGTAAAAGAAGGAAAGATGCCAAAGATGGTGCCATCTTATTCATTATGGCATGCTTTTAAAAAAAAAAAAAAGAAAAAGAAAAAGAAAGAAAGATTGTAAACTGACTATTCAGAATTAATTGGTTTATACTTGAACAATTAATTAGCTTGAATCAAAATGCAAGACATGAAATAGACAAGTTTTTAATTGAGGACTGAGAGAAGCATCACTCATTAAGTTTCTCACAAATATTGGCCCATCTTCCACCTCTCCTGCTTAGTTACATATGCATTACTAAGGCTGCATCTGCATTGCAGAAATAATGCAGGATGACACCACTTTAAGTGCCATGGCTCAATTAGCACGACTGGGTTAGGCTTTTAATCCTGTGCGGTGCAGTTTTTAAGGTTTGCATATCATCTTTTAATGACTTCTAATGCTGCAATGTGTTTAACTGTATAAACTGTTGAACTGTTTCTTAAAACAACTTTAACTTTTATACTTCTGATGTTTTTGTATAGTTATCAATCTGTTTTGTTTTTTAAAAATATATATAGTTAGTTGCCTTGAGTTTTATTGTTGGGAGAAAGGCAGGTCGAAGAGGAAAAACTTCAGGGCCAAGAACATTGCCTTGAAAGGGGTGCAGAGCATTTATTCATGCGTTTCTCATTTGATAGCTTTGCATGTTGCTGTTGTTTTAATTTAAATAGCAGGCTCTTTGTAAATGTAGTTATCCTGCTGAATGATTTCACAATGACCCGACAATCATCCTGAACTAACATCTCTGTTGTTCTGGCCAGTGAAAGCAAAGACACCAAGGCAACTGACAAATATGAGACAGGCATCTTTTTCAAAAAGACTTCACAATGACATTTTATTAATATTTTGTACAGTCAAAGCACTTTATACAGGTGACACTGCTACTGTCAGGTCCGTGCTCATCAATGATTATGCCCAAATACACACCTTCTTTCATTCCTAAGCCTTCTTCCCCACCCCCAAATGTTTGGCAAAGGGTCTGCATTGAAGCTTGGATGTCAGGAGAAATTACTTGGAAAGAGGAATGTTTGGTACTTTTCATGCTAGGGTTTGGGATCATTCTGCTGGAAAACGGGTTCTCCTGCACTCAGAAATGTCGACAAAGGAGAATGCACTCTTTTGCACCATCGCCATAGTTGAGGTCCAACAACATCATCCGCCCGGGTCCATTAGAAGCATTGGAAAATGATGTAATCATTCTGCATCTGGCACCATGATTCCCAAACTCTGGCCTTCCAGTTGTTTTGGACTTCAGCTCCCAGAATCCCAGACCATTGGCAAAGATGGTTGAGGCTTCTTATAAGTGAAGTCCAAAATATCTGGAGGATCAGGGTTTGGAAAGCACTGGACTAGAGGAACATAGACTCTTCTCCAGTTCTTCCACTTCCCACCACCAAGCATTGAATGACCATGGAGGGATAATGCAATGGTAAGTCCTTTGAGGAGCTATGGTTCTTCTTGTGGGAGGAAGAGAATTCCAGCTTATGTAATGACCCAAAACAGACATACCTAACCCTAGGAAGAACTCATCCTAGTGTGCATCACTAAAAGAATGCCATCCTTGGTGTACCTGTTTGACAATGCCAACACACTATTGCCTATGCAGCTGCTGTTTCCTTGTCACATTTTGTTATTGCCATTGTTCTTGTCTAAGGTCTCTTTCCTCATAGAATCACCCCAACTAGTTGAACGGCTCATGTTACCAACAGGATTTCAGTATGTGCTGATGGTCACCAAAACAAATCATGCTGACTTAGTGTGAACAATGCTTTCTACACTAGTCACATGGTTAACTCCCAACGGCCAGATTGCCTAGACCAGTGGTTTTCAACCTCTGGTCCTCCAGATGTTTTTGACTTCATCTCCCAGATTCCCTCATCATTGGCCATGCTGGCAAAGGCTTCTGGGTGCTGAAGTCCAAAACAGCTGGAGGATCAATGGTTGAGAACCTCTGGCCTAGACTGACCACTACAAGGAGTGATTCCAACTGATCAAAGACGTGATGATCAACAGAGGTGATTCATGAGAGTCATCCCTTAATGTGTGCCGTTTTTATAACATGGGCTTTCAACCATGGCATCTGCAAGTATGTTTAAATATTGATCATGGAAAAATGGGGGAACACAGGCACACATTCACAATTTCCTTCTTCTTTTGGGAAAAAAAAAGAACAACAACCTGGAGATGTTCATGCCACCACATGGCAGGGGATTTGGGACTTTGTGCAACTATAGCCACAACAATTATATACAAAAGAACAGTTCACGGTGCCAGCAGATCTCCCAGCACAGATGAAATAACGTTCCCTAAAGAACTCAAATACCTTACTCAAAAATCTCCACTACTATGCAGAGCTGTTTCTGGGGACTGCTTTCAAGACAATGGGCTTTTTGGGTACCATTAATCCTGTTGTAGACAACTCCAATGGGATCTGCAACACAAGAGGGGTGAAAGGGATTATAACAAAGAGCTGCCATCTCACTGAAACCAGAACTACAAGCCTTCCCGATTGTTAGCTCTAAGCACTAGACATGTTGCAAACTACAGGTTATCAGAGTGTAGAGAATTTATGCCAGACAAGCTTTCTTTATATCGCTGTCTCTCCTGTCTAGGAATGGCCTGTCTTCATTCCAAACTGGTTGTTCTCTTATATTTCTCAGAGATCATTCCTGATTCCTCACCTGTGTTTCCTTGCAAGGCCTGAAGGTAAAATTCTGCAAGAGGCTCACAATGCCAGCCTTCAGGGTAAGGAGAGCAAATCTCATCCCAATGCAGTTCCTCGGACCAGCTCCAAATGGCAGATAAACATAGGGGTTTATGCTTTCTTTGTTCTCTTTACTGAACCTGTTGGTAGAAAAGGATGGGAAAGATGGTTTGTTAATGGCAACTCTCTGTACAATTGGAATAACTGAGTACCAAATCATTGAATGCCAAACTCAGGATTTTCCATGCCACAGGGATTCCAGTTCATATGTACAATTATGAAAGCCGGACAGGGAAGAAAGCTGACAAGAAGAGGATGAACCCATTTGAAATAAGGTTCTAGAGGAGAGTCCTGGGGCTACCATAGGCTGCCCAAAGAAAAATAGATGGATCCAAAAGCAAACAAATCCTGAATTCTCACTAGAAAGCAAAAGGATTAAACTGACATTATCCCCCCTCTCCACCAACCAAGGAATGATCATCGGCAGGCTGCACCAGCTGAACCAAGAGGAGCGTTGGACACTAAGGAAGCTGGAAGAGAATACCAACTTCTGCAATAACCAATAAGAAAAAAGATATATGCAGACGTAGATTGGGATTATGGTTGCATATGCCACTAACAGGATGCCAGCCAGGGACTGCAACTGCTTCAGTGGAAGAATTGCTGCTCTTTCACCGATTTGGCAACTCACCAGGGAGAAAAGGCTCCAGGCTGGGCCCCTACAGGTGGCCCTCCTTATCCACGGATTTTTTTATCCATGGATTTGAACATTGAAAATTTTCCCAAAAAGTATAAATTCCAAATACTGTAGCAAACCTTGATTTTCTATTTTATATATGGGACACCATTTTGTTGTGCCATTATATTTAATGGGACTTGAGCATCCATGGATTTTGTTATCCATGGAGGATCCTGGAACCAAACCCCAGCGGCTAACAAGGGCCCACTGTATTTGACTTTGGAGCAGACAACTTCATTGGATGGATGCTTTTGTTATGTATTCTTGCATGACAAAAGGTTGGATTAGTTGGCCCTTGGGATTCCTTCCAATTGTATGAGGATGCTCACTTTCTCTTTTCAGCAGCAAGTATAAAAACACAGACCAAGCTCATTGCAACACATTTAGTGGGAAGGCAGCAGAAGCAAATTTGTTTGAATGGTCTAAACTGTCTTTGCTGTGACAGGAGTGCACTCATTAATGCAAGCTGCCTTCTGGCGGTGTGGAAGAAAACCCTCTGGCACTGTCTGAGGCTGGCATCACGCCTCCCCGGCTGTTATCTTGCAAATGTTGACATGAGGAAAGCAACCTGGGAAGAAGTGTTCGTGTGTGATTTATCAGAGGCAGGCATGACCAGTTTTTAAGGCCTGGGGGTACTGTATGTTTTAGCATGGAAATGTGTGGGACTGGCTTGTTCATAATTTCTTCAGAATTGTTGGATAGCTAAATCAAGTGGGACTATGATCCCTTTTAAGGACATGACGAAGGGGAGCAAGCCAAGCCTCGGGAGGCTCATTGTGTCATATGAAAAACCTCTCTCAAGCTGCTAGGTCTTCATAGATAACAACCCCATTATCCTTGGCCATCGGCCTTGCTGTTTTAGGCTGATGGGAATTAGTCCAAGAATGGTGTAAGATTTATTCTATGTGGGTTTACCCAATATTCTCCACTCAGCTCCAATTCAAAACTCACATGCAAAACTCAAAACTCTCTGTGGAAAACAAAAAAAAATAACTAGTGATGAGATTGCCTAGTTTATCATTATCATCACTATCGCCATTGTCATCTCTTTCTTCTTCCAAGAAATGTAGGGTAGTGTAGAGGACTCTCTTACCACAAATGAGTAAGGGGAATTGGACTGAATGACTGACCTGGGACTTGGAAACATTACCTTTTTTGGAAAACCAACATGACAGCTGTCCCAAAAAGTCATTTTTTAAAAACTCCAGATTACCCAAGATTAGCTTCACATCTGAGCAAAGATTTTTGACCTAGAGTCCCTGGTATGTGGATGTCATTCTCACTGCTACCCCACCAGAAAGGACCGCAAACTATACCCTCCCAGAGGAAAATGGATATCAATAAAGAAAGAGGAAACAATCCCATTCAGTACCTTTCAGGTCTAAATTCTTCAGGTTTGTCCCATACTTCTGGGTCAAAATGCAAGACATGTGCAGGAATCATAACTGTGACCCCTTTTGGAATGATGATTCCATTTATCTCTACATCCTTCTTGCTGACCCTTTCAATGCGTCCACCAATTGGATACATCCGGAGGATTTCGCTGACTGCCATATCAAGGTATTCCATTTGCATGACGGTGTCATAAGCAAGGGGAGCCTTCAGGAGAGAGGGAGTTGTGAAATGTTTGGCTTCATTAGAGATAAGTAGACATGATTTCTCTGAATGGAAGCTTTAGGAATATCCAGCCAGGGAGCCTAGTATCTAGACTTGAGCCTCAGTTTGTTCAATCGCCTTGAGCCCAGTGGAGGAAAGGTGGCATATAAATTGTAGCACCCATATGTAAATGAGAAATATGAATGTGTTTATAAGTAAATTAGAAAGGCGATTAGCAAAGCTCAAGCAGCAAAACCATAATAAGGGTAAAGAAAATTTAGTGCAAATTGGTTCTGTTTCAGGGATGAGGGATGTTCTAACTCCAATATATTGGTGGATTGCAAATGCTAGCATCCCCTGCCACAGGCTTGGCTGGCTAAGGTTGATGGGAGTTGCAGTCTAGCAACATTGGGGGGAGCACATATTCCCTATCCTTGCTGGATTGCTCTGACGTACCTTATTTGGCAGAGCAGCATCAATTTCATCCTGCAGTTTCTTTTGGACATCAGGGTGCGTGGCTAACTCATAAAGTATGTAGCAGAAGGCATTGCTGGTGGCCTCATATCCAGCAAAGATAAAGATAACAGCCTGGGCCAGAATCTCTTCGTCGCTCAAAACTATACAAAGAAAGACAAGACAAGCTGAAAGCCACATTCCAAATGCAAGGTTCTACAAGAATTCCAGACTAGAGGAGACTGTTGCTATCAGCTCCTTAAAAAGATCACAACAACAGGGAAGGAACTGTTGGAACAAGTCGGTGTTAGCCCCAGATTTTTTTAATCTGACATAATGGACAAGACGACACCATTATGATCACGGCATGTACAGAAACAGACTCACTTGGCAGGTGAGATTGTGTCTACACTGAAGATTAGATAGTGGTCTCTATCAACGCTGCACAATAAATGTTACAATACAGAAATTATATTGGCAAGTTTGAACATGTCCAGAGAAGGACAACTGAGATGATCAGATATATGGAAACCAAGACTTATGCAGAATGGCACAATCTATCTTAAAAGTAGAATTTACAAGTAGTAGCCATGCTAGACTGTTCCACCAAGAATAGCGTTATAATCCTACAAGCCTTCGCCTTCTCTTTTACACCATTCCCTCCAAGTGTTCCAGTCTGGTAGAGACAATCCCCATTAACCCCCTGTCATCCAACTTTTTATGCTCCTTTTAAAATGTTCTGGTTTCTCTCCACCTCCCAGTTTCTTCCTTTGTCCTTGGTTTATTTCCATTGCTGCAAATTGAGTTCAAAGTGCAAAGGAGGAAAAGAGGAGCGACAGAATCTTGCCCTTCCCTGTAGAGTCAGGCCAAAGGAAACCGCTGCAGCCTCTCCTGGTTTGTGTGTTCTTCCTCTTTAATAACTTCTGCCATATTTAACTTTTAGCATTTTTGCCTGATGAAGAAGCCAGTGGAGCTTCCAAAGCTTGCATCATGTATTTTGTGCATTTTGGTTGGCTCAACAAAGGTATCCCTGTTTTATAGATTTTGGATGCTATTGTACTTTACCTTTGTAAGTATGATCCACACCGTTAGTTTTGGGCTTTGCCTCTGATTTTTGGGAATCCATCATCAGTCCTAAGAAATCCACCCGGCTCTAGGGACATAAAGAAGCTATTAAGAGAACTGGATTTCCTACTGCTTGGCAAAATAACAAGAGCTAGGGAAAGATACTTTGGGATGAAAATCCCCAGAATCCCCAAAGCAACATGAACGCTGGCCATTATGACTGGAAAGTTCTAGAGGTCCAAAAAGTAATTTTTTTAAGCTCTGGCAAAGAAGAACTTCTAAATAACATTTACTGGAAAATACCATGGCAATGTCTTATGCTTGACTACCTGTAAGTAACTCCAGTTTTGTTCAGGACATTGAATAACTCCAGCTGATTCAGTGATGCTTATATCCAGCTAAGTGGGTAAAAGATTGCTGTTTGCTGATCATGGAATTTAGTTCTAAGAAAGAGTGCTGAAACCACAGGAAAAATGAAAGTCTATTTTTTTAAAAAAAATATTAAATCTAGCAAGAACTGTAGTATTTCCTATCGGTAGAACGATGCTGAGTCTCTGCAGCCACTAAAATTCAGTGATGATTTTCCAGTCTGGCAATTACTGTCAACCTTGTGAGTTTCACTGAAGTAAAGTCATTACACTCCATCATCCAGGAAGTCCTTCTGCATTTGCAGGTTGGCCTAGACCAGGGTTTCCCAAACTTTCCTTCCCCAGATATTTTGGACTTTGATTCCCAGAAGCCTTAGACAATTTGACTAACAATTGGGAATTCTAAGGGATGGAAAACCATAGTTTGGGAACCACTGGCCTAGACATTCATAAACTTCTGGAACATGCAAGATCCTGAGCTCTGCCAGATGATAAAAAAGAGAGAATCTGCAATATGTCTTTATGCCTCGTTTGATCAAAATTCAACATTCCTAGCTGCTTCTTCTGGAATAGTGGGGTTGGAGAGGTATTCAAAATGCTCCATTAGAGATAGACAAGGAAAAATAAAGCTGCTTTGGGTCACTTTGGAGGTATGCTGTTTAAATGACACATGCATCTTAAGAGGCCAGAAGATGCACCAAAGCTGCACTCCAGTCCTTAGGACTGGAGCATGGCTTTGGTGCAGTTTCCGGCTTCTTAGGATGCATGCATCATTTAAAAAGCAGACCTCCAAAATGACCTAAAGCAGCTTTATTTTGGCCTGTCTATTCAGGCCCTAAGTCTCCAGGTTCTGGAGAGAGAGAAGGATGCAAATTTGACAGAATTTGGTCTGATCCAAATAAAGGTATCATTCAACTTTGGATTTTATGAGTTCTCTTCTTTCACTCATGGTCCACCATAGCCACCTTGTTTTGTAGATCTCTGAACTTTATTAAAAATCAACTTTCACATGGAATAACTTTAAATAATATGTCATCTTACCTTGCCATTCTCTTGTTGCCGCTCCTGCTTTATTTTTGATACTGCTTTTGTAAAAAACTCGACAGCATCAGAGGCGAATAAGCTTACATTCATCTTGTTCAAAGCAGGGGTTAGCCATGGACAGATATCTAGTGGAAGAAGAAAGCAGCATGCTTTGTTCTGGTGCCACAACACACTACAGTGCCCAAAATTCCATAGCATTGAGCCATGGCAGTTAAAGCGGTGTCAAACCGGATTATTTCTGCAGTGTGGGTGCAGCCCCCATCCATATAGCCAAATCCCAGGATAAAGCGGGGATAAAACTATGCCAGCCACATGATTTTGATCATTTTCTAAAATGTGGTTTTGCTGGTCACAGCTCATCAGATACACTCCTGACACAACACTTGTTTTTTTAAGTCTATTTCTATAACACTCAGTAGCCATAACTGTCTGGGTGGTTCACCAAATCCCCAGTCTCTATGCCTATGGAAGACTGAAAACTAAGTAGCAGGAAATTTCAAAATGCTGGTTCTAAAATACCAGTGCCAACTTACAGAGTAAAATAAATAATGGCGAGAAAAGGTTAAACTTCACAAGTTTCTTGGCTTCCTTGACAAAGGGATCCTGAGGGTTGTTAATGGAATCTATGTTCACCCCAAAGGAGCTGCTGGTGACCACATCCATGCTGTAGGGTCCAATGACTCTAAAGAGAGGCAGAAAGTGGGGGAAGAATCAGAAAAGGGGCTGGATTTTTTTGGATTTGGGAACACCTGTATTTGCATATGCATACATAATGAGATATTATGGAGATGAGATCCAGATCTAAATGCAAAATTAATTTATGTTTCATATACACTTTATGGGTGTGTTGTGCTCCTTCAAGCCATTTCCAACTTAAAGCAACCCTAAGTCAAAGCTATCATGGGGTTTTCTTCGCAAGATTTGTTCAGACGAGGTTTGCCATTGCCTTCCCCTGAGGCTGAGAGCATGTGACTTACCCAAGTTCACCCAATGAGTTTAATGGCCGAGCAGGAATCGAATCCTGGTCTCCAGAGTTGCAGTCCAATGCTCAAAACGCTACATAACATTGGCTCATCTTATACACAAAGATAATTTTATACAATTTTGTGCATGCAACAAAGCCCCTGACCATGGATAAACCTCCAGATAAGGGAGACCCAACCTGTATCATAACATGTTTGTATGTTCAAACATGGAAATGGACTGAAGTACCGACCTCAGAAGAAGGATGGTTGAGGTTTCTGAATCAGCCCACATTCCCAAACTAATGTGGCTTTTGAAAGGCAAACCAACTGTGGATTATTATTATTTTTTGAAAGACTCAAAACTATTTATTGACTTTTTGAGCAATAAAAACTCTAATGATGTAATAATTTGCAAGTGTGTTTATTAGAACCTCAGTAAGTTTATTTACTTGGATCTGTAATGGCGAGACAATATTTTTTCTTTCTTTGATTTTTTATCTTTCATTACAGTTTGGAATGGGGAATTAGAGTCCTTTTGTGTTTTAGTTTGATTCAGTTAGTTAGTCAACTTGCATTTCTTGTTTTATATTGTGTTTTAGTACTGTGTAGCATTTAGAATGGCATTTTTAATTCAAGTTTCATTTAACTTTATCTCCCCATACATATTCATTTGTATACGTACATATATCTTTAATTTTTTTTTCTCTATTTCTTTTTTTTTCTCCAAAAGTTCTCTCTGTCGATAGTGAACTAGATGGTTTGTATTAAAACCATTTTTAAAAATAAAAATAAAGTGAGTACAGTTGTTCTTCCACATCTGCAGATTTTACTTTTGCGGATTTGATTATTTGTGGTTGTGATTAATATGTTCTCTCTAGGAATCTCTAACTCCTGCTGAAAGTTGAAAAATTGGTTTTAATACAAACCATCTAGTTCACTATTGACACAGAGAACTTTCAGAGAAAAGAAAAGAAAATAAATAAATAGAGAAAAAAATAAAGATATATGTATGTATACAATTTCTGCTGAAAGTTGACCATAGAGTTGTACTAGAAAACCTTGAAGGTCCTAGAGAAAACGTTTCTCTGGGCATTTGTGGGTCCTCCAGCATGATTCTATGATCAACTTCTCTCAGATGTTGACCACAGAGCTGCACTGGAAGACCTGGAAATTCCTAGAGATGTGTTCTCTTAGGTAAAAAGAATAGTATTTTTTATTTGCAATTTTTCCACATTCATAAGGGTCCTTTACCTGATTCCCAGCAAATGTAGAGAGACCACTATATTCCCATAAAACAGTCCCTCTTCCCCGTGATGAAGCACAAGTCTAAAATCTGGTTGCAAGAGGCAGTTACTCACGATTTAATGTCCACTGTCTCTCCTTTTTCTGCTTTTTCCGAAAAATATTTCACGAGGTTCCTCGTATAGTGCTGGATGATGGGCATCATCTGTGTGGGAGGCAGCCGGATAAGGCACGTGTGTGTGTTAAAAGGGAAAACAAATATAGGATATATTTGTTATAGGATGACGGTATTTATTAGAGTCCTTCCTCATCTTTCACTCAAAATGAAGCAGAAAAATGAAGCAACATGATGGCTTAAATAATGGAAAGATCAGAGTTAAAAGCATACAGAAAGCCCTCACGAAAACCAAATTAAACTATTAAGGATATTAAAAGAATAACTGTTTAAAAATTGTAAAATGTTAATAGGTTTTTAAAGCAAAGGAAAGGATTCAATTCTAAAAGCCTGTCTGCATTAAAAAGTCTTCGACTGCTAACAGAAGGACAGCAAGGAGGGGGCTTTTCTAGTTGCAAAGTCTAGGGCCAGCCACCAAGAAGTTGGGAAAACTGGATTCAAAGTGTAAAGGCAGTTTAAGATTGTGGCTAGTTTAATTCCTTGATAATGTTCACTGTTTATTATGTTCTTAGCTGCATTGTTCTTTTTCAAATCCTAAGTTGCCTTGAGTCCCAATGGTGTGGCAATATTATTATTTTTATTATTTAACTCAACAGGGGGAGAGGAGAGGAGACAGTGGGGTCTTGCCAATGATTCTGCACTGATGTGTAGAGATACGTTTGTACATATGTACAGACCCAGTAAAGCTATATTGTTGAATACCAAAGTCAAGATTGTCCATGCCATCTTGGGCCGCCAGAATGACGGCTGGATAAGACTCCTAACCCTTTCATGGCCGTTTCGATGAGAGATTTCAGCAGCTGTGGCTTGTCACACAACCAGGTAACAGGCAACACCTTCTGAAATTCTCTTTTCTGCATAACCTTTAAAGGTGCAAGAGCCCTCTCCTGTTTTCCCCTAAGACCCTTAAATTGCCATCCTCTTTCCCATTCCTACGAGGGGGTATGGAAGCTGGATAATGAAGGAAGGCGACAGGAAGAAAATCAACGTATTTGAAATGTGGTGCTAGGGAAGAGTGCTACAGAAACCCTGAGCTACCAAATAATCCATTAGTCAGTCCTGGAACAAATGCACATTGAAATCTCCCAACAAGCTAAGTCCTTGTTATCTGCTGGGGTTTGGTTCCAGGAACTCCCATGGAAAACAAAATATGTGGATGCTCAAGCTCCATTAAATATAATGGCACAGTAGAACAGTGCCCCATATATGAAATAGACAATTAAAGTTTGCTATTTGGATTTTATACTGATTAAAAATGTTTTACTAGACAGCAATTAACAAGATTTGAACTAGATTGTTCTGTTAGAGAACTAAACCCGTCTCACCCAGACAGCTGGCTTAATCTACTGGCTCATGGTGTCCTTTTGCAAGCTATCTCCTACTTCTTACCTCCTTCAGCTTTCCACTGGTGAAGGTCGGCGAGAGCACAGTGCGAATCCTCTTCCACTGCTCATCTTCAGCTATGGAAACAGAAGTTTCCAACTTGCCAGTTGGGCCAAATTTCTGCGTGGGCATATTAAGTCAAGAGTTACTAACCTCAAAGAGATATAGGATTGGCTTAGATCCTGAGACTCCAGAGAGAAAAACAGAGTGAGTTTTCTAACCCTTTAAGAAGAGATATAATCAGAAATGGGAACTTACGCGCCGATTGGTAAAGACTGAGTAGCATTCCTTCACTAATATCACTTTAATGATATCCGGATCTGTGACACCCATTACAGCTGTTCGGCCATCATAAAACCTAGGAGAAAATTTTTATTGTGGTAGCTGTGCTTTAGATGCATTTAAACTGTTTAAAACTAGTGGAGGGGGGGAGGTTAATAAGAGAATTTATTCAGTCGGATCTTTTAATAAGAGAGAGAGATTTTACGACAGTAATCATCCTTCAGTTTTAGCTCTACTTTGTTTTAATCTATGTTGTCAAGCTCTTTGGCTCTGACACTGGTTAATATAGGATCAGGATAATTAATACATATTAATGAATAAGTAAATAAGGTTTACTTTAAATAAATAGGAGTCATGTGTCCCACATTATTCCTCAGCCTACATGATGACCAGTGGTTATGTGAGGTGAGAAACTCTAGGAGTCATAATGCGAACCAATCTCCATTTTCAAATTTCTCTAGCAACTATACTAATACATTTTGTAAGTTATTGATAAATAGATAGAAAGCTCTTTACTATTTTCTTTCCTAATACATTAGCAAAATACATTTTAATCAAATACAACCTCACTTTGCACCATCATGGTTTAATTTTTCCCCTTCCCAGTTAGTCAAGTTTTGGGTGGATTACTCTAACCATCACTTCAATGAAAAATTTATAAGTAAAATAAGCAAAAAGAAGGAAGGAAGGAAGGAAGGAAGGAAGGAGAAAGATATACTCACCCCCAGGTTTTTCCATATTTTTTAAAACAGGCTTTGTCAAATTCAAATATTCCCTGTAATGAAATGTTTTAATACTGAATCAAAAATGCAACACAGCAATCTGTTACAATCAGTTGCTACAAAATTCAACAAAAAAGCAGACTCGGTAATAAAAATTGCAGGCAAGGAGACAGGGTCATGGGGTGAAGGCTCCATCCTCCCCCAGCAGCTTTTGGTTTTAGTCCGAACTTCAAAGGATCTGTCCAAAGTGGCAAATCCTATTCTCAAAACAAGACCACTATCTTGGATGCCTTCCTTAAAGTTTGGACTACAACCCAGAGCAGAGTCACTGTCCCATTTATGTCAGAGCATCAGCCTTCATTAGGAGTGTATTCCATAAGAGAAGGGCTGAGTCCCTATCTTGGGAGAAAGGCAGGATATAAGATATAAGAAAAGAAAATAATAAAATAATAATAATAAAGACAAATGGCCAGACCATGAATTTAAAAATCCAGCTTCTTTATGTGGTAGGAGACACAAGAAAGCTGCTGCTGAAGTTTGTGAACATGTGTGTATAGAAGGATAATGTCTTTCAGATAACCTGACCGTAAACTATTAAGGCAGCTAGGTAGCTCACAGTATAATAAGTAAAACACAAAACTACACACCTCCACAACATCTGAATGCAGTGAAGGAGTTGTGGTTGGTTTACACTACGGGCTGAGAACAACGCAAGCTTTGGAACCAAAATTTGATCCTAGATTGTAGACTAGTTTTTAGCAAACCAGAGTTGCCTGAGTTCAGGCATCACAAGGAACCGTGGTTAGCTTCCAACAGGAAATTTGTTCATCTTTGTGCATCACATATGAAAGTGAAGCAAAAGAGAGGGAAGGCTCATGACTTGAGGTTCTGGCAGCCCTAGAAGTCATCCATATTCCTAATATGGCTAATAAAAATGAATGGTTTTGTGAGCTTACATTGCGATAGGCCAGGGCAGTCCCAATGAAAGGGTATGGTGTAGGTCCTGGAATGCCCAGCTTTTTGAAGACACCATAAGGCCACATTCCATATCTGTAAAGCAAAACAATACCTTTAAAAAACTTCAGGAATATCTGACTGGTAAATTATAACAGTGGTCATGTTGCACATAGAAACAAAGGGCATTATAACATCAGGCTTTGGCACAACCTGTGGATCCATCTTGAGGCAGATAAGTACCACTGATTTTGATGGGTCCATGCATACCTTTGAAAACTGTGGCAGCAAGTGACAAACTGCATGTGTGAAGGATTTACCACAAGTGAGACACCACTTAGGTTGCCCACATTGGTTCTGCCAGAGCTACATCTTCCATTCTGCGATGTTGATTTATCAAAGGTTAGGTAATACAGTTTTGTGTGAATGGGACCCTGAGGAACAAAGATCTTCTAGGACCAACTTGGTGATGATCTAGAAACTCCAATCCCTGGATAAGTGGAGTTAAAAACTTGGTCCCACGATTTGGCAGAGTGACATAATTTCTCAGGTGACAAAGGCAGGGAGGGTAGCAAATCCTCAAACCATTAACGTTGAGATCCTGTAGCACCTTTGAGACTAACTGAAAGAAAGAAATTGGCAGCATGAGCTTTCCTAGACTTCAGTCTACTTCCTCTGAAGCATTAGACTGACATCTACGAAAGCTCATGCTGCCAATTTCTTTCTTTCATTTAGTCTCAAAGGTGCTACAAGATCTCTCTACGTACTGATTCTACAGATTAACACGGCTATAGCTTTGAATTCTGCCATTATTTTTGAGCCATTCCTTCTCTAAATCAACCCTATGAAATTCATCAGGTTGCCATAAGTCGACAGACAGTCTGAAGGAACATATACACACACACACTGAGTGTCAAACTAAGATTCAACTGATCAGTCGTTTGGCTTGTGAATGTGGAATGAAATAGGTTGGATCTATCTTTCTTGGAAAGGCAGTTGGTAAAAAGGAAGGCCATATTACAGGTGGATCTTCTCAGTCAAGGAAGGCACAGCCCTGAGTTTGCAAGACCTGAACAGGACTTTTGATAACAAGGTGACTTGGAGGTCTTTCATTGATAGGGATGTTGTACGTCATTGGTGACTTAACAACCTTTAACAACAAAGGCCCATCTCCCCCTTGGCCCTTGGTATCAAAATGCGGTTCCCATCCCAGTGTCTTAGTAACTTTATTCCAGGTTTTGGCCAGGTTTAAAGGAGCTTTCCAAATTGCTGCACCTATTTAGGTATAGGGTTCAACACATCGGATAGCTCCTCTAAGGCCTGGAGTAGATTCACTGCCACTGAGATGAGAACCAGCGTGGTGTGGTAGTTTGAGCATTGGACTATGACTCTGGAGATCAGGGTTCAAATCCCTGCTTGGCCATGAAATCCACACACTCCCAGCCTCAGAGGATAGCAATGGCAAAAATGAAGAAACTTGCAAGAAATCCCCATGATAGGCTCGCCTTCAAGTTGCCATAAGGAGGCTCCCCAAAGGGCTGAACCAACTGGAGAGGTATTTTAAAAAATCACAACTTTGGGTAGCGAGTTGAAAGTTGAGTCGGTTCACTGCCCCTTTGACATCAGTAGGTCACTACCACTGGCAAAGGCTCTCAGCCTGCCCTGCTGGGGCAAGTAAATGGAGGAGAAATCTTTTATGAATTTGGAAGGAGGGATTAAAATTTAGCATTGAAGGATTGCCATTGTGACCTTTTGCCGTGTCACATCGCTATGATGACGAATGAGAGGACAGGGCTGGAGAGGGGGAAAAAGTAAATATGATGGCCTCAGTACTGAAAACAGGTAATTATATTATAGAGGCAGGAGACCAAAGCAGACTTCTGGATACTGCTGATAATAGAGGCGCGAGAGAGGAGGAAGAAGGAAAGTGATGTTCCATTTAAATGAAATTAGCTTAGCTGGGAGAAGAAGAAAAAAAAACACCGACACTCCATCACTTAATAAATAGAACACAACGTTGGGATGAAAGATCTTCAAAACCCTTTCCCAGAGGCGGTCGAGTTGTTAATGTTAACTCGGGAAGCAAGCATATACTCTGGGCCAAAGAAAGAAAGAAAGAAAGAAAGAAAATGTGCCGACGACACCTCCTTCATCCTTTTCCCTCCCACTTCTGCAATAACTACGTTGTGCAAAGGTATTAAATAAGCACCACTGTTGATAAAGCGCAGGGAGGGCTTGCTTGCTCCTGCAGAAATCTTCAGAGGAAGATAACCCTGGGGTAAAAGCAATCATTTCATAAAGGAAGAGGTGCCCTCCTGGAAACAGGGCCTTCAAGGCTTTCGCAGGGAGAAAGAGGAAGAGAGAGAGAGACTCCCCTCTAGGCTCTTGGCCAAGGCAAGGCAAAGAGATAGAAAGGCAGAAGAGAGAAAAATAAAAAAAAAATGCTGCTTGCCCATATTTATTGCTGAGAAATCAAAGCAGAGTTGAAGCTATGGCCTGAATTGAAGAGTCGAAGAAACTCCCCCCCCCCTCCACTCTCTTCTTGATTTAAGGTTGTTCCAAAAGAGTTTTAAAATTTATTTTGAGGACCTCTCTCTGAATGTCCCTTATAGGACTATAGATTTTGGGGGGCACTACAGGCCACTTGTTCTTTAGAAGGAAATATTGGTTTAGGAATAAAAGTCACTAAGGGACACTGTTTGTCCTCGCTAGGCCTATTGCATCACTTCGATTTACTCTGGGAGACAGCATGGTATAGTGGTTTGAGTAGTGCATTAATCTCCAAAACATACTGCAGAAATAATCCATTTTGAGACCGCTTTAACTGCCCTGGCTCAATGCTAGGGAATTCTGGCACTGTAGTTTAGCCTTCTGTGACAGAGAGCTCTGATGCAATAATATCTTATAATTCCCAGAAATCCTGAGCACTGAGCCAGGGCAATTAAAGAGGTCTCAAACTGGATTGTTTCTGCAGTGTGTTTTGGACCTAAGACTCAAGAGAGCAGGTTTCGAATTCCTGCTTGGCTGGAAACCCCAGGTGATCTTGGGCAAGTCACATTCTCTTTGCTTCAGAAGAAGGCAAAGGCTCTGAGCAAATTTTGTCAAGAAAACCCTGTGATAGGTTGGCCTTAAAGTTGCCACAAGTTGGAAATGACTTGAAGGCACACAACAGCAAAGCCAAAAATGTCCAGAGTTCATGTATCACACCAGTTTTCCGACAATAGAATTTATTAATAAAATTAGCAGCTACAGCCTTATCCTCAAGCTGTTGCACAAGTTCCATAGTCTTTTGGTGCCCATTACACAATGGGAACCAGAGCACTCCAACACTACGTAGCCTCAATTGTGACACTATTGTCACAACTGTAACCCTACTCCTAGGGAAAAAAACTAATTTTACTGGGCATCAGCTGCAAGAGGAACTCTGCTAGTGATCGTTTTAAAGAATAGCAATAGCAAGTACATTTCTATACCATTTATCAGTGCACTTAAGCCCTCCCTAAGCAGTTTGCAATGTGTAATCCATTTGCTCCCAACAAGCTGGGTACTCATTTTAGTGACCTACGGAAGAATGCCAGGCTGAATTGACCCTGAGCCCTTGGCTGGGATTGAACTCGCAACCTTATGGTTTGTGAGTGAGTGGCTGTAGTAAATGCTTTTAACCACTGCACCACCAGGGTTCATAGAAGACTGCAAAAGAGCTTGAATGATATGTGAAATGTTACTTACAACACCAAGAGACCTGTGGATATGATCAGAAGAGCCCAAGTCTCAATGGAGAAGTAAGAAAGAAGGTCCATCCTGGGTAGTTCAGTCTCTCCGGATGTCTCTCAGCTTCCGTGTCCCTCTTTTTAAAACAAAAGTTTGGGTAGCACTCTGGAAGGCAACAGTGAGAGACAAGGTCACGATGCAAGATACTGTCCTTGCTGCTGCAAGTCTTATCTGCCTGACCTCAGGTAGATCAGTGCCTGAGCAAGATTTGACTGAGTATTTATTACCTGCCAAAGGAGGTGGAGCAAAGGCTCCACATGGGTTGGAAACTGGCTGACCCGTAAAGGTTTGCATAATTTCATGAACTTGAATGGCATTGAAAAACAGTAAGGAAAAGCCAACAAACCAGGCAGGTCCAACCTTATGTAAGCCTCTTATGACAATTTTGCAGTTAAAAGAGAAAAACATTCCACTCATTGTGCACTACCCACTTGGCTATCACATACCATCCATTCACACTATGGAGTCCATACCTTCCAACATTTCACAGGTGCAAACTGGGACTCGTGTGGCCAAGCAACACCACAATGTAGCCAAGATGGCAAACATTACTCGCAAGGAACCAAAGACAACGTAGGAGAGGTTGCAGCCATTTGCTGTTGCCTCATCCTACTGGGAAGGGCGAGATTCTGCCCCTAGTTTCCATCTCCCCCTTTCTGAGCTGAGCACAAACTACTTTTGCATTTTGAACGCACTTTGCAGCAACTGAGGCATGCTGAGGACAAGGGGAGAAAATGGGAGGAAGAGACATTTTAATAGCAGGTCAAAAAGGTGGGACAACAGAAGATTAACTGGGACTGTCCCTGCCAATTCAGGACAGTTGAGGGGTGCAGAAATCTAGTGGAGCTGACTGATCCCCCTCCACACTGCAAACCATATTTTGATTTCTTCCAAGTATGTTGTTAGTTTGGTTTGTCCCTTTTCACAAGGTTGGTCTGAGACATTCTGTTGAACATTGAGGTTGATGCTCCGATAAGTTTCACAGAACCCCCGACTGTCAAACTTGATTAAACTGTGGCTGTCAACTTGGATGATAAAGGAAACCAAATAAATGCTATGAGGTCAAGAACATCAATGGCTACTCATCCAAATGGTCTTATACCACTCCCAGCATGAAAGGCAGTTGCTAGGGAACTGTGATGGAGGTTGCAGTTGTATTATTGTGCTGCCGACAGGCTTCCCAGACCATCTGACTGGCCCTGTGTGGACAGAATCTGGACTTAGACATGCCTTTGGTTTGATCCAGCACTGTTGGATCATTTGATATCTACATCAAGCAGAGTGCAGCATAGCTGGTGCAATATGATCTTGTAGTACAAAACAGGAGAAAATACTCAGGATATATTTATTGTTTCAGGAAATCCATCTTGAAATAGCAAAGGAGACAAATTAAAAAAAATAGGTAGATTTCAGAAGAAGAACTCAGAAAGCTGGCTTTCACATGTGAATATAAGCCATCCTGAGGCAGAAGTCTCATGGATGCTCCCTTCCCAGACAAAAGGAGACAAAGGGCTGACTAACTTTTTGAAAGAAGAGGAAAGTGACCTTTGCAGGCAGAAGGAATCAAAAAGACCCGAGTCCATAAAATAGTACCGTAGTTCTCTTCTGCCTTCCGTGACCCTCAAAGCAATGAACAAGAGTATATATAAACATGCAACGAAACCCTATTTAGAAGCAATGTGTCCCTTTGTGTTAACAGTTCAGAATTTATTTGCAAACATCGCACCATTTCAGTGTTGCAAAAAAATGGAGGTGTTCAATAAATATGTCCAATGAACTTTCCAAGGGGCACACTGAACAGCTGGCTGTGTGTGTCATTGAAGTTGGTGTGATGCAGCTCAGAATGAACTTGGACACAGCTCTTGAACTATGAAGAAACTATTTTGCAACACCAAATGCCAACCAACTTTAGGTTATTAGTCCTATGGGCACAGACCATAGGAAAACTGGTTTATGCCAAGTTAGAAAAACATTGATCCATCCAGCATGACTAGAGTGACTGTACTCAAGCTCCTAAACCTTTGGAGTCTAGTCGGCACATTAGTAATTATGATAACAGTGCTGTGGGCACTCTCGCAATATGACTTTATGGGCATGAGGGTCATGGCCAGTCACAAAATGCCCATTTCCAAGAAAAACAAGTCAAAATGAAAATCCCAGACAAAACTCATGAATACACACAGAGTCTAGTGACTTTCTTGGGGGGAAAATCGACTAAAGCACTGTTTCTTGGGTTACCTGGAACTGCTAGGAGTTGAATGCCAGAAGTTGAATGAACATATCGCGGCATGTCTTCCTGCAAGGCAAAAGGGGTTGGCTTTGATGGCCCTTGTGGCTCCTTCCAGCTCTACGGTTCTATGATTTTATGAGAATGAATCTTTTAAAAAAAAATCTAGAGGCGAATGGCATCTGGTGAGCAACCAGAGAGTTGCCCTGCAATCATCTGGCAACCCTACACTACATGAGCTTCATGGTTCAGCAGAAACATGACTCCAGAATATTTCCCCAGTCGAACCCTCTATCCATTATACCATTCTCTGCATTCTCCACACATCTTTCATGCCATTGTTAAAGCTTGCAATTTTTCTACCAATGGGTGCTATTTCATAGTTCCTACCATGAGAGCCTAATGCATTTTCTTGGGCCTCGAATGCTTCTGGAGTGTTTCTTTTCCAGTGTCTGACAAGTAGAATCTTTAACTAGAATGGAAAGCAATTCAGGACCCTCCTGGTCAAAGCCTTTGCCCTTTGGAGAAATCACTCACAGGTTCTTATCTAGTTAGAACTTTCCCTCTGTCAACATACCCATACAGCTTGTTCATATCATCAGGTCAGAATCTCTATTTCATACAAAGAGAGGGAGAAAGAAAGAGAGATTGAACAGGAATATCTGAAAGACCTTGCCTGGCTTCAATTTTGTCCCTTTTCCAATTACTTCTTCAACATTTTCCTCATTCTTTCAAGATCAGTTCATCAAGGTCTAGTGTCACAGTCATCCCACAATAAAGGGTCATCCTACTGTCTGCATGGAAGATGCTTGTGTGTGCTTTGGACATCCACAAAGAATGGTGTGCACACAAGAAATCTAAGCTGATGAGTCTCAGCGGAGGACAATAGGGCAGGGCAAGGAGAAGAATATGTCTGTGGGTGATCAATACTATACCTTCCAACACTTCAAAACTGGGACACATGTGGCCAGGCAGCATCAGAGTGCCATCAAGATGGCAAAAGTTATCAGTGAGGAAAAACAGGCAAGCTTGGAGAGGCTGCGGAAGTTTGCTTTGACCTGGGCCTACTTCTGCCCCCTTTTCTCTTCTCCCCCCTCCACTGAGATAACTGAATGCAAACTACTTTTGTATTTTGAACTCAGTTTGCAGCAATTGGAGTAAGCTCAGGTTATGGAGAAAGTGCAAGCAGGAAGGAGGGAGAAACTGCGATATTTTAAATGCAGTTGGAAAAATGGAATGACCGAGGATTAAATGGGGCTGTCCCTCACAAGCTGGGGCAGTTTTAGGGGATTCAACTTAGGATCAAGCCAAATACTAAATGTATTCTGAATTCTTCAGAATTTAGCATTGGACTAGGTGGAATAACAACAAAAACACTCAAGGGATGGGAGAAGAGGGAAATAGCCAAATGTAGCAGTTGGTAAGGGCTGCAAAAACTGAGAGGGCAGACAGAAGGGATCAGTCATCGGTGTGCTGAAACCAGCAATTCATACTGGCACAAAAGGGTGAAAAGAAGGTCTCCATGTCAGAGAACACAAGCTGCCAGATTTCAGGGCTTGAGCCCTCTTCTCCAGGGGAGAGGAATCTGGTGGCGGAATCTCAGGGTGAAACTGCTGCCTTTAAAAGTGTTGGGTTGTGTGTCTGTTTCCAGTCTGTTAGACCTGTTAGGCCTGACCCTGCTTAGATTTCAAGATCAGATGGGTATCCAGTATGTTTAGGAGATTGCCTATAGTTTTATTAGATTTATAGAAGTCAAGACTAGCCCAGGAGACCCCGGGTAACCCCTTGTGATGCCGCATAGGAGTGGGCTTTTGAGATTTAACATGAGTGATAGAACATGATGCCATTAAACAAGATATCTAGAGCATCAACCCCAGTGGCACAATGTATGTCATTCAAAGAAAACATATCAGGTCTAACATGAGGAATATATAAAAATGCACACACTTGTACATTTTTGCAAGGCAGTGCTTTGGCCCTGAGAATCCTCTCTCTAACCTGGAGAAGAAGTTTCAGACTCTGAGATCTGGCGACTCTATAAGGCAGAATCAGTTTGTATGGTTAGTTATTTAACTAAAAGCAGAATTGAGAAAGAAAGGGAAAATGTACTAGATTTCAATTAAAATGGCCCTGAAGCATTTGCTGCCATTATCATGAACTGGCCAGAGGACCCGTAATAAAGGTGAAAAGAGGTCATACCCATTTGTTCCAGGGCATTTCCACTCAGAAAACATTTGTAGGAGCTCAAAGAACCAACTGTTTGGTTTACAGAGTAAAGAGAAAGAACTGACCAATAACTGATCCATGAACTCATCTCACCTGGTCATGAGCCAAAAATCTCTGGCTTCATAGATGGAAACTAATGGTCTTCTACAGCCAAACCTTGTTCTTCAGAAACTATACAGAAATTTCTTCAGAGTTGGCCTAGGCTTTTTAATTCAGGTTTGGGGAGGTGGGACAGGTACTTTTCATCGACTGATTTGATCGTGTCACTGAATCTCGGGGCAAATTTGTGGAAAGAACAGAAATGTATCCACCAATGTTTCACAGATGAAAACCAGGACACATAGGAAAGTGAGAAAGAGCATTTTCCTGCTCACCCAGTATCTGCACCAGATCCTAAATGGACCCAGAGGCTGCCCCCCTCAGTTGCAGTAGCTCCTTGGGACCCCAGAAGGGCTGCTTTCAAGGTCCAGCATGTCTGCGGACCCTGAATGGCCACTCCAGAGGCTGCAGCACACTGCCCTCAACAGTGGTCTGGCTGGAAAGGGGGCCGGGGGGCAAGGGTAAGGCAGTTGTCTCCCCACTACACCGGGCAACACTAACTTCAGTGATGCCACTGCCACCAAGACAACCAAACCCATCACCATCTGGCAGCCAGGCTTGAACCAGGTTGAAACAGCCCAAAATAAAATGGAGCAAAACCAGGTTGAGATGGATGAAGGTGGATCAACCTGGATCAAAACCAGGCTGAAATGGATCAAACCTTGTCTCAACCCGGATCTTCTGAGGCCACAAGGCCACAATAGGCTCCAGTACTTTGCCCACCTCTCTGTTCTTGAGTTCAAGAGCAAAATTAAGAGATATCTAACACCAGATGTCCATTCCAGAGAGTTCTTCCTTCCTCTGAAGATGCTGGTGAAGCGTCAGGAATAAACTCTTCTAGAACATGGTCCCATAGCCCGAAAAACCCACAAAAAAACTATGGATGCCGGCCATGAATGCCTTCGACTTCACATCTTCCATTAAGTGTGTCAGACTGTATTGGAGCTGAGAACTTCACAAACTTATGTTGACTCTGGTGATATGTTTGTTTTTTCCTCTTCAGGTACAAAAAGCGATGAGGCCGGTTGTACAGTTCATGCACTGCAGTAATCAAATGTCAACAGAGGCAAAGCGTTCCTCAAAGGAAACACATCCCGTCACGAGAGGATGACTGCACCCTCGTATCACCTTGAGGGTTCAAAAAAGGGTGAAAGGATGGTATTCTTTATCGGAGCAAGAGATAGGAACAAACCAGTTCAAATGGATTCAATCAGCAATTAGGCTGGATGCTTTCCAGGAAAAGGGGGCCACTTAGTTAAAATTGGCTTATCTAAAGTGATTAACTTCAGCTGGAATCACAGCAATAACATAATCCCAGAATTAAGTCATTGATGATTCAATAAATAAATAAATGAGAGGCAGCACTACAGAGCTAACAGAATTTATGATAGCTTCCCGAATTCCAAGATTAAAAGGTTTTTAAACACAACAGTAGTAAAGACAGTTTGGAAGGGACTGGGTTTTGGGTGGTCGTCCAGCGTTTTGCATCAGACACCACATGGAGGTTAGAATCATAGAATCATAGAATCATAGAATCGTAGAGTTGGAAGAGACCACTAGGGCCATCCAGTCCAACCCCCTGCCATGCAGGAAATCCAAATCAAAGCATCCCTGACAGATGGCCATCCAGCCTCTGCTTAAAGACCTCCAAGGAAGGAGACTCTATCACCTTCCGAGGAAGTGCGTTCCACTGTCGAACAGCCCTTACTGTCAGGAAGTTCTTCCTAATGTTCAGGTGGAATCTCTTTTCCTGTATCTTGCATCCATTGTTCCGGGTCCTGTTCTCTGGAGCAGCAGAAAACAAGCTTGCTCCCTCCTCAATATGACATCCTTTCAAATATTTAAACAGGGCTATCATGTCACCTCTTAACCTTCTTTTCTCCAGGCTAAACATCCCCAGCTCCCTAAGTCGTTCCTCATAGGGCATGGTTTCCAGACCCTTCACCATTTTTGTCGCCCTCCTTTGGACACGCTCCAGTTTCTCAATGTCCTTTCTGAATTGTGGCGCCCAGAACTGGACACAATATTCTAGGTGGGGCCTGACCAAAGCAGAATACAGTGGCACTATTACTTCTCTTGATCTAGACACTATACTTCTATTAATGCAGCCCAAAATAGCATTGGCCTTTTTAGCTGCCGCATCACACTGTTCACTCATGTTCAACTTGTGGTCTACTTGGACTCCTAGATCCCTTTCACATGTAGTTTCATTCAGCCAGGTGTCACCCATCCTATATCTGTGCATTTTATTTTTCCGCCCTAAGTGCAATACCTTACATTTCTCTGTGTTGAATTTCATTTTGTTAGCTTTGGCCCAGCTTTCTAGTCTATTCAGGTCACTTTGAATCTTGATCCTGTCCTCTGGGGTATTAGCTATTCCCCCTAATTTGGTGTCAGGTTCCTCTATGGAAACCTGAAATTTGTAGTTTGGTGTGGCACCAGAGCTCTTTGACAGAAAAGGCTAAATATCTCCAAAACTACAAATCTCAGAATTCATAGAATCATAGAATTGATCCAGTCCTTAGCATTGAGCCAGGGCAGTCAAAGCCGTGACAAACTTGACAGCGTATCAAAATGACAAAAAATCATTTTTCAGTTTGGCTGTGGTTAGGATTTTGGTACGGGCGTTCAACTTGAATTTAAGTGGCAATTTTGCATACAGTTAATAGTTAATTTCCCCCTCTTTTAATGTAAACCCAATTGAATTAGTTTTTTTTTTTAAAGCTTATCGATGATTAACTGAATGCCTTAAGGTTTTCCTACTAACTTTCCTTGCTCTGGTTGAAAAGCCATGATGGATGAGCCCAGAGGCCTATGCAACTCAGCATTCTGCTCCCATTGGGATCAACCAAGCAACTGTGGAAGAAAGTAGGAAAAGACATGTCTACATGCAGGACACAGTGAGAAGTAAGATATGAGGACAATGGCAATCTCCCCTTCATATTCCCCAGCGACTGATCCCTACTCTGAAGTATAGATATGTGAGGAGGAAGCATTGCTCCCAATAAAGATTCTCTCTCTTCCAAACACGAAATCTTCCTTTAGTTCTCGACTTTCTAGCATTCCAAAGAGTGAGACATTGAACATCTTCCATACCTAAAAGCTCTTCTGTTTGCTGAGTTGGCTTTCACTCGGTCACTTCGTTTGGCCCTTTTCTTGGCCTAAACTGTATTTCGAAATGCTCAGCTGAAGTTTTAAGTGACTGCAATGCTAAAGGAAAAAAAAAATTAAAAACATGGTGACTGAAAGCAAATTTTATTTAGGTTTAGTGGCAGAAGTTTACTGACAAATAAGGGAAATGGTTTTGTTGAAATTATGAATCAGTAAAGGGCTGGACTCTCCTGTTACGTAACATAACTTAACACATATTGAACTCCATATCGGAGGGGCTATAAAACCCTGTTACTGAGTTGTGAAGATATATAACAGGACACTGACAAGAGTGTCCAATGTGCATTGGTAGAGCTTGATATGCATCAGGACCCTTTGCCAGGGTCCTATCATTCATTGGTGGACTGCAGCACATAAGGGGACCGTAACAGATCAGAAAGCATACTGCCTTGGCCCTGAATTGCATTGCCAACTCTCTTATGTAGTCACATGCTCTACTGGATTCAGACGATTCAGTTCTAATTCTCATAGATGTAAGGCCACGTTGGTGGTGGTGATGTTGTTGTGTGCCTTTTGACAGTGAGAGCGGTTCGACATTGGGACAAACTTCCTCGGAATGCAATTGGAGGTTTTTAAACAGAGGCTGGATAGTCATCTGTCGGGGGTACTTTGATTGGGATTTCCTGCATGGCAGAATGGCATTGGATTGGATGGCCCTTGGGCTTTATGATTCTATGATTCAAGCCATCTTCCACTTCTAGCAACCCTAAACTGAACCTATCACAGGGTTTACTAGGGCTGAGAGTGTGTGGCTCACCCAAGGTCACCCAGTGAGTTTGCATGACTGAGCTGGGACTCGAACCCTGGTCTCCAGAGTTGTAGTCCAACGCTCAAACCATCACACTGGCTCTCTCCGTAAGTCCCTTTATGGAGATATGTGGATTCTGGCTATTATTTACAATGTGTATCAGTATACTTATCATGGGTAATAAATGTAGCACCAATACATCATATTTTATGTATCATATGACTATCGTATCTTCCCTTTGCCGCTCCTTTAATTTCGTTGCGTACAAAAAACCAAGTGCAAAGTCCCTTTCAGGTCTGCTGACTCCCCTTTTGCGATTGCAACTTCTCGTGTCAACATGTTTGTGGAATCGCGGAGGTCAACAAATTTTAGTCCCAGAGAGACAACTTCTGTTCTCTCTTATGCAAACGGGCAGGCCGTCCAAAGGAAGCTATAAATGTTCCCATTGCCAAATGTAAAGCCTAGATAAGGCTGTAGCCAGAGAAAACTGCATCTGCACTGCAGAAATAATAATCCAGGTTGACACCACTTTAACTGCCATGGGCCAGTGCTATGGAATTCTGGGAACTGTAGTTTGTTGTGGCACCAGAGCTCTTTGAGGGAGAAGACTAGCTATCTCATAACACTGAAAAACCCAGAATTCTGGATTATTTCTGCAGCGTGGATGCAGCCTAACAGGATTTCCGAGTGCCTCTGCTGCATAGCTAAGAATACACAAATTTACACAATGTGGACTGTGATAGTAGGTATAATGTAGATTGTGATTCCTGCCAGAATGCCTTAAAGCAGCAGAGCACACACAGCACAACATGCAATGGAGCTATTAAAACCCTTCACTGTTTCCCAGTAGTTAAAATAGTTCAATACAACAGCTTAAACAAAGCTAACAGATCAATGCAAGAGCCTAAAAATCTTGCATGTTCCTTTCTTAGAAGGAATAGAGGGGAAAGGTATCTACAAAGGAGGAGGAGATGAGCCTCCCTGTGCATGAATTAAAGGGATTTGATGCATCGTCGAAGAAATGGATTGGGTCACTCTGGCAATCTGAGAAGGAGGTTCAGTTTTGTACTTTTCTTTTTGGACGTGGGATTTATCCCGGTTGAGTTCTCTAGTAATTTTCTACAAAAGAGGAGGGTGTGGGGAAATTATCCAGGTCTAGCCGGAGGTACAAATAAAACAGGTGTGCAAAAGGGTTTTATTTTTTAAATAAAGATCTTGTCTAAGGAGAACAAGAGTAATCCAAGGAGCTCAGGTTCCCAAAGCAGAGGAATGAAGCACACTTTTAAAGATGGGAGGGAGACCTCTGCACGTTTAATATAGTTTTTCTAATCTTTCCACAACCAACTGCCTAATGCTTCGGGGTGTAGCGTCGTTTCATTGATTCTCTGCTTTGTGGAATTTATTTGCTGAACGCAAGGCAAGGCATCATTTGAGCATCTCTGTCGAGAACCAGCGTGGTGTAGTGGCTTGAATATTGGACTGCTACTCTGGAGACCAGAGTTCAATTCCCACTTGGCCATAAAACCCATTGGGTGACCTTGAGCAAGTCACATTCTCTCAGCCTTAGAGGAAAGCAAAGGCAAACCCCCTCTGAACAAATCTTGCCAAGAAAACCCAGTGATAGGGGTTGCCATAAGTCGAAAACAATTTGAAGGCACAAAACAACAATAGTGACTATATATATTTATTTTAGTATTTAATATTTGTTTTATATTTCACCTTTCTTCTGACATGGAACACCCAGCAGCTTGCAGATGAAAACAAAGCATATGATTTAAATAATAATAATAATAATTAAACAATCTGTCCCATTAAAACACTACAATTTGAAAGAGTATGAAGGAATTTTAAAAGGCTAGCATTCACAATCACAGTTAGAAATATATAACCTAGGGTTACATGTTTCTAACTGATTTGGGATCTGGAGGTTGGGCCGGAAGATGCTACATAGGGACAAACAAAGATGGTCAAAATAAGCAGGTTTCCAGCCAGCTTTGAGGTGGGGCATTTAGATATTATCACTTTTCTAGGTTGATAAGACTGAATCTGCATTTAATGAGGGATATATAGTCTACCAAACTACAGGCGAGCTTGTTTTTTCTCCCAAGAACCAATGTGTTATTTACATTGAGTTTTGCAAGGGTTGGGCTCCACCCATCTCCCTGGGAAATTATTTTTTTTTAAATACATCTTTGCTTTGAAAGAATGAGCCAGAGATACATTCGCACTAATGCCTTCATTTTTATTTTATTTTTTGGATACTTCAGCTCGCCGTGCAAGGACAATTTTTAATGCATTATCGTTGCTTGAGTAACAATTGCTCATTCCGAGTAAAAAAGAATATCTTGAAGGTAGGGAGCCTTGAGAATATGTTGATAGCTTTGCTTCTCTTTCGAAGTCATTAATTAAGCTGCTTCCACATCTCTTGGAACTAGATTGCTAGGTTTAATTAAGATTGTGTCTAATCTGACTCAGTTGCCGGTGAAGGAGGAGGAGGGAAGGAAATGTTCCCAGCTCAGTCTTCCTTTCTGGTGGTCCATTGTGTCACACTTTTAGCAACGCTGCCTTGTACAGTATATAAAATCCAGACTGACTTATGCAACAATTCCAACACATAAAGAGACAAGAGATGGTCAAGGGACCACCAGTGGGACGTCCGAGACACATAAATGTGATAAAAGCGGCACACTTTTAAAGGAGAGAATGAGTCAAATTAACATTTAATCATTTGCAGTTCTTATATTAATGTATGTAATCTATGTATGTTGTCAGGCTCTTTCACTGTTTTGAAACTGATTTGATTTAATCTATCATAGAGATTTCATATACCTAATATACTGATTTAACGTATCAAATATAGGATTTGATATATAGGAAATTGTATATTTGATATATAGGAAACTCAAAATAAGGAAAGACCCGCTCAGGTAATTAAGGGAATCAGTATGATTTAAGGCTTACAAAAACTGTTTGCAACCACCTGGCCACATCTGCAGATATCTACCTGCTGTCCTCAAAATGAATGGTTCTCTTGAGAGAATCTGCTCAGAAGCATAAAACCAGCTCGGAGAAGTTCCTTTTGGGACTACAACTCCCAAAATTCCCAGACTCCATGGCTAGGTTGGCTGAGAATTCTGAAAGCTATAGTGCAAAAAAGCAGCTTTTCTGAAAGAACTGCATCCACTACAAAGATGCACAACTGGGCCTCCTTCCATCCTTCACTGATGATTATCTCGTCGCACTAACTTCAAAACGATGGGCTTTTCTGGCACTAGAAATGCTTGAGCGCTTAGCTCCAGAGGAATCTGCAGCAAAGGGAACAAAGAAAAGGAAAGAAAGGGGGAGGATTTAGGAACTTGTTAGCCCAACATAGCACCAGCTCTTCCAATTTAAATAAAAGCCCTGTCTGCCAAAAGGCCAATACCCTCACCCTCACCCCATTCTGGCATCGTCTTGTTCCCACAATGAATGGGCCAAACCCCAGTTCTAGTGCAAACAGTCCAGATGCTGTTGAGTATGTTCCTCATCAGAACTGGGGTATAACACCCTTAAAATAGTTTTAAAATATATACATTTTACTGTGAATCCCTCCATTCATACACCATCACAGTTGTTTTGCATGGGCATCCTGCTGAACTGTACAATGGATCTGCCGCCACTGTGAGTTGTTGGACCTCAGGTCAGAATGAGGGACCCAGCCATGTGATGGAGGCTAGCATTTCAGAAGAAAGTGACCCACGGTGGTGGCCAATGTGGCAGGCAGCTCAGTGGGATGCCTGATCAGACAGCCACCACAGTGTAGGAATGGAGGGCCAGGTAACAGAGGTAGACTGGGTCAACTGTAGGGTCAGGATACTCTGGGCTTCCCCTGGAGTACCCTAGCCAATGCAGACATGGCCTAGGTCCTAGATTCTGGTGAAATCGGTTAAATGGAAAGAGCTAGTGCCAAACCAGTTTCCAGACCTTGGTGAGGAGCCCCAGCAGAGGGCAGTGGTTTAAGAGTTGAACTCAGACTCTGGGAGACCAGGGTTCAAATGAGCCACAGAATCCCACCAGGCAACCCTTTGGAAAAGTTATGCTCTCCCATCCCTGTCAATGGCAAACCTCCAAATCTTGCCAAGAAAATCCTAGGACAGGGTCACCATAAGCCAGACTCAACTCAAAGGCACACAACAACAGTAACAAAGGTCTTGGTGAACTGCCAAGTCTTTTACTTTCCTCATCTAAATCCAGACCACTCAGTGTAATCCAATGTATGTTTACAAGCTCAACATCACAGAGATTAGGACCTGACCTTCTAAAAGTCCTTTGGTCTATAATTTATTATAAAGACCAACGAAGTTCCCGTCCCTGTTGCCCATTCCCACCTTACATCACAAATGAAGGGCAAAGAGCAACCCATGGAGTGCAGCACCCAAAGCCCCCAGGCCCAAATCTTCCAAAATAAGTCAAAAAATAAATGCATTGTACTCACTGGAGTTTCTTTACAGACTCTAAATGAGAAATGCTGTAAAAGGATTGTAATAGCCACTTTCATAGTGACGAGAGCAAATCTCATTCCAATGCAGTTCCGGGGACCAGCTCCAAAGGGCAGGTATGTGTAAGGATCCACATTTTCTCTGTTCTCTTTGCTGAACCTGGTACATTCAGAATGACAAGAGAAAGTAACAGACCCCATGAAACTGATATCTCCGAGTGAAAGACAATAGCTTCAATCCAACATCCCTTTACTGTCACATAAATATCCACGTGTGGAGACACGTTGCGCCAGTACTATGGAATTCCCATGCAAAATGGCAACATTGTCATATGTCAGTACCTGAGCACTGCTGTGCAGTGCACAAAGACCAATGTACAGTGTGCAACTGCAATGTGTAAAGAGCAGCACACAATGTGCAACTGCAATGTGCAACTGCACAATGTAAAACTGCAGCATGCAACATTTCTGTCTGCATTACTCTGCTTCCATTACTGCCAGCAATATATGTCTTCTGCACTATGGCAAATAATTCACCCCATATATCTGTATCTGCTGATAGATGGTGGAAGCTGTTGGTGGAATCCTGAAAGCTATAGAGATACCTCCTGTATTTGAACTGAAAGTGTGTCACACTGGGCCAAGTCTCACCACTGTTTCTCAGTGGTAACTCAGTTGCTGAGTATCAGTACGTATATGTAATTTTACATCCCACATTCATTCACCAGGATCTCCAGGTAGGGCTGAGAAAGACCACTGGCAGTAGCTAGTTACTGCCTATTGAACTAAAATTTAACAGATGTTGGACTGATCTCAAGGTGTTTCCTATGACTCAAAAGAGCCAGTGACAGGGCTCCACCTGTTTTTAGAAGCATATGCAAATTGGAGCAACCTTTTGTTCCATGACACTGACATTTTGATATTTCAGACATGCATTTCCCTATCTACCAAGCTACAGCATCAAGAAGTGGCTTGCATGTGTGAATGAGCCACCATGGGTCTCAGTACAACTTTCATGTGACCCCATTCCAATTCAAACATGGCTTTTCAGCAAGTGTCAAGTAAAGAAAACAATGAGGAATTGCCTGAACAATTGATCAGCCTTTTCATGATCAAGCTGTTGATGTATTTCCTATTGTTCACCAACACCAGAGAGCAGATAGACAGACAAACAGACATTACCTCTCAGGTCTAAACTCTTCAGGTTCTGGCCAGTATTCTGGATCCCGGTGGAGAATGTAGGGTGGTATCATCACCCCAGCACCTTTTGGAATAATCACCCCATTTATTTCAACATCTTTCTTGCACATCCTTTCAATCCGCCCACCAAGAGGATACAGCCTTTGCGTCTCATTCAGCACCATGTCAAGATATTCCAGTTGCATGATGGCGTCATAAGTGAGAGGAGCCTTTGGGACAATGAAAGGCAGAAGATTACCATACCCAACTATAACTTCAAAAAAATCCAACTTGCCACCTCTGGTATAAGCAGGCATAAGTCCTCCTTACTTCCTTACATGGCATATGTCTTTTTAACAACCATCCCTGACTTACAATTGAACTACTGCAGGCACCCTCATGGACGATGGCAGGTAATCTGACATTTATATCAAGACCCCCAGAAGCCGAACATCCCCCTATGCAACTGACATACTCTTACTTTGTTGGGTAGAACAGAATCTATCTCATCTTGAAGCTTCTGTTGAACATCTGGGTGGGTGGCTAAAAGGTAGGCCACATAACCGAGGGAGTTGCTGGTGGGTTCATACCCAGCAAAAACAAAGATAAAGGCTTGGGCCAAGATTTCATCATCAGTTAAGCCTGTAAACAAAGGTAAGAAAGTTGAAACCCAACTTGTGTGACACGCACAGTAGGAACATTACCTGCGTATGGTATGCAAGGATTGTTCATACAATAAACAAATGATCTGGAAGCCACTCCCTTCTTAATGGCTTTATGTACCTAGAAGCACTGCCAAGAAACTGCCAAATTCTGTTTTAGATAATGCCATAGCACCAATTGTTGATGCAATCTTTATAAAAAGCAAAAATTAAAAGAAAGAAATATTTTTTTTAAAAAAATGCATATTTCTCGTTTTTCTTGTTCGGTTTTTAAATAGAACTTCCTGCTGGAGCTTCTTTGTGCTGATTGGAAAGTGTTTGCAGGCCACACCAAAGAAAACTTTGCATTGTGTCACGTTGGTTTGAGTAGCTTTATGCTTTCTGTCAACATGGATCAGAACTTCTACTTTTTAAAAAAAATACTAACTCATGGAAAAGATCCTGATTTGAACCTGATGGATCATCAAGTTCCACCAGGAACAAAAGGTAAAGGGAGGCTAGAGAAAAGGGAGGATGAAGACAGCCAACTAGGTGGCATTGAGAGGGAACCTAGAAGGTACATGGCTGCATCCAGGCACCACCTGGTATCCATTACATAGTCTGACAAAAGCACTACATAAAGAGATACTAATAATCTTCTTAGATAATATCAGAAGAAGCAGTTACCTTGGTGAGATTCCCACTTACACCAGCAAAAATCATGAAGAGGATTCTAGTCATTGTCTGCTCTGGGCATGTGGACACATAACTGCCACCATTGGCTCTAGGATTTGGGGACAGCAATAGAAGCAGCACTGAGCAGAGTACCCTTAATGAGTCCTCTTAGTGGCCAAGGCTAGATCTCACTATTTCCACCTAGTTGGCCTCTGTGGAATAAGCAAGCCACCAAAGCTGCAGAGTGGAGCATTTCCCTGGACAGTTTCCCAAGACCAAGGTTGACCATTAACTTGCCTCAACTGGGAGGGCCATAAATGGTTGTAAAATATGTTTTTGAGTCTCGAGAACCTCTGACAGGAAGAATCCTGTCTGATGCAAATTTGGGAGTTATTCTGCACAAAATTTGCATTTATCTCACAGAGGAAACAACCATTGGTGCACAGGAAATATGCTGCTTCTAATGCAGAAAACGCTGTTTTCTGTGCAAAACAACCAAATGTGCATTTTGGGCAGAATAAGTCCCCAATGGTAATCAGCTTCCAAAACTGCAAGAGTTCCAAAGATTTTCTTAAAGCAAGAAGGAGAATACTAAAATTACTCTGTGGTTTCTTTGAGAAGGGACTTACATTCCTACTTAAGAAAGCATGGGCAATTTCTTCTGAACCTACTGGGAAATGCTATTTTACAGGCTTCCTTTCTCTTTACAGACAATTTCAAAACTGCACAACATTACCTTTATATGTGTGATCAATCCCATTACTTTGGTGATTGCCATTGGAAGTCTGGGAGTCAATCATCAGCTGCAAGAAGTCTACTCGGCTCTGGGAATCAAAAAGAATGGATTAGTGGAAGGAGAGAAAAACTGGAAGGAAAATCCATTCGGGCACAACCAGGTTAAGAATGGTTGATATGCAATGATATTTCCTTTATTTGTTTGTTTTTAAAGACTAGATGCAATTACTATGGGTCCAAATTAAAGGATTAGCACTGAGCAACTCAGGCATTAACTACCCCCCTCTATTCTTTTTCCCAATCTAAATCAATCTCCGTAGATTCTATTTGCCCCACAAGACATAACAAACAGGTTACCATTTCTGTGCTATACTATACGTTGTGGTTTTTAGCTGTCTAGCAGTTGGAAGTGGGGTAGTTTGGTTTTGGAAAATGATATGAAACAAAAAGTTAATTTCCCTATCTTTGTCTCCCTCACTCAACTGTGGGAGTTCCATTGGCAGTATCTGACATTTTTAAAAACTAATACAGAGATACAGGGGATAGGATCAGAAATTTCCAGCCATTCCATCTGGTTTGCTGTTTAAAGAGTTCTGAAACAACAGGGTCTATTAAAGGATGTATCAAAATCCACAAGGGATGCTTGTTCAGGCCTTAGTGCGAGGGAAAGACATAGGGTTCAGAGTATACCTCCATCATACATGTAGTTTTCATATTCAAGGGAAATATTCAATCTGTTTCTTTCAATAGAACTCACTGCTGGCTCAGTCAGAGCCTAGAAAGGTTAGCTTTGGAGGCTTCAGCTCCCAGAATCCCGCAGCCAAGATGGCCATGGGCATGGAAGAACTTTATTATTAACCTTTATTTATATAGTGCTGTAAATTTACACAGTGCTGTAAATTTACAAAATTATGAAATATTAGCTGCACTAACATCAGTTGGCACAAACAGTAGATCAGCAGAAAAGAAAGGTAAGGTTTTAGAAGGATATTTTGGTGCAGAGAACTGTCCTTGTAGAAGAAGACCCTTTTCCTGTCAATGTTGGGCACCCCAAATATTAAACAAAATCCCAATGCTTACCACTTGGCTGTCTTTCAGTCGAGCTGCCTTCATTTTTGCAAATGACCTTGTGAAAAAGTCCACAGCTTCTGCAGAGAAGATTTGCACATTCAATGCATTAAAGAGGAATCTCACGAATGGGAAGGCAACTGCAAGGAAGAGAAATTCCCAATGAAAAGGAAGCAATATCATTGGAGCAAAAAAACCACTTTGCTTCTTTCTTCCTCAGGAATCGATAATTAATATTTGCCCTGAATTCATGTTTTGCCCTGAAGATCAGATGTACAACATTCAATGATCATTTTGTCTGGGTCAACTCACTCACCAATTGAGAATCTCGGGGTGATCGATCCCTACACAGAGATGCAATCAGTCTGTATCAAAGACTGTGTACTTTTTATTACATAGTATCATAAGTTTCCCAACCCACATCCATGGGTAGCAAATGGGAATATGTGATGTTCACAGAGCTAATTTTATACGCCAGGGTTCTACAACTCCTGAGATACAGTCCTTAATTTTAATTGCAAGTGATTGGTTTAATGACTTAATCTTCTGGGAATGGAGAGAAAGAAAGAATGTGGCAAACAGAAAGAAGAAGAAGAGAGAAGAGTGACTGAGCTTAGCTGAAAGTGTCTTAATAGTGGAGAAGTAAAGGGCGGTTGGTTTCACCCAGGAACACTATATTGTTGTGTGCTATTCCCTTTGTACTACAAAGTGTTTGTGAGATGACTTGCTCTTGAATGGGAAATTAAGATCCATTAGCTGTGCAGAAGACCCACTGCTGATGGAGATGAAAACTACTAAAACTACTTGACTGAGCTGGATCAACCCAGCTGCCTCACCTTCAGGACAACGGGCATCATACCCAAGACTGAGTTCTTTTGGCACCAGTGTTTCCCACAATAAGATCACAACAAAATAAATTAAACAAGCTCACAATTTGCTCCTCGTCCATGACGTCCTCCAATAGTCATCCCACTTGACTTCACTAGGATTGTTTCGATAATAACTGGCTGTAAAAATTCACTGGGATAGCAGAAAGCCAGAAGCAGCAGACTTACACAACAGAACGATACGTAGATCAAAAGAGCTAAACTTGGTGAGTTTCTTGATCTCTTTGACGAAAGGGTCTTTTGGATTGTTCATGGAGTTGAGGTTCACCCCAAAAGAGGTACTGGTGACAACATCCATGGCGTAGGCACCGAAGACGCTAAGGGGGTTGAGGGTGGGAGAAAGCAGCCAAACTCAGAACTCAAATGCATTCAGTGATAATTATTAAACATGATGCAATCCCTGCTCAAGAGTTAACAAGGCACAAGGAGCAACTGTAGGAAAGTATGGCTTATGGGGGAAATGGGGGGCACCCCATGCTTTATTTTGCATCTTTTGACCCCTCTAGTTTCCCTGGGCTGCCTTTTTTCCATACAGAAAGGGCGAATAATCAGTAAATGGAGATAATCATAATTTTCTAACATCCCTCCCAGTCTCCAGTATCAGACAGGGAACAGTCCTTCCCAAAGATGCAATGATGACCTGGACTCAGAACTGTTTTTTGGCTTTCTGTGAAAGCTGACTAGGGATGGAAAAATATTTGAAAATATTTGAAAAATGGCCCAAAAACATGTTTCTCAAGTATCAGGATGTATGCTGTGAAAAATTTACATATTCTGACCAAAGTATGCATTGTGCCACCATGCTACTGTCCTGTTCTAACCTTCCAAGAGACATCTTGTTTAGCAGGTCAAAAGTTACATGCGGCCCCTATTATTTTAACTTTCTGGCCATATTTCTTAGTAATCCTACCAGAATTTTGAATTAATTCTTAAGACTTTTTCTCATCCTGGACAGTTAGAAAAAGCACCTTTGGATCGACTGCTGGTCTCTTCCCCAGCCCAAATGACTTACTCTTTCACAACCAGAGGCTCATCATTTTCCACTTTCTTCTGAACATTTTGCATCAAAACTTCCCCGTAGTTTTTTATAATGGGAAACATCTGAAATACAAATCAACAGGTGCACCTTTCAGCATCTACAGATGGCTTCCCTTCTTATCCGCAAATGAGTTACAAAACCCCCGTGGGAGACTAATAAATAATGACAAACACAACTGTGGGGTGTTTTTGTGTCTGAGGCCTGTTTGGTTTTCCTTCAGCATTTTCTGCTAAAATTCTCTCCATGGGGAAATTTCTGGACTGAAATCAACTGGTTTACTTAAACTGGTCCAAAATAATTATATTCCCCATTCCTATAATGTTATATGCCAGACTTTCACCCCATTGTTGTTGTTTTTTAAGTGCAGTCCTGATTACTCAAAAATTAGCTTTATGGGTTTAGAGGCAGAAATGAATGTGATGGCATTATAGGTTATACAGTGGGCCCTTCTTATACGTGGGAGATTCATTGTTCCAAATCCATGCATAAAGGAAAAAACACATATACTCAAGCCCTATTTAATACTGTTCATCTTTATCATTGACATTCTATATTCTATATATGTAATATAAAATATATATCACTGATATTTTAGTGCTTTCTTTGTAAACTTCTGTAATTCTCTCTCTGCCTCTGGCTTCTTAGAGCAATGGAGATCTAAGGAGATCTGTTCTCTTATTGATTAGGATGCAGTAGACTGACATTTCAGCCCCTGCCCTGACCACAATCTCCAATACAATAATCGGAAGCAGGATACCTGTTGCTATTTCTCCTTTTATCAGAGATCACTTACAAAAGGGGTGTGGAAATGGAAGTCTGCTCCTTTCCAATTTACAGAAGAACAGACCTCCATCACTCACAACAGCTGATAACGGAGGATTGGGCTATTTCTATATCCCTACACATTCCCTACACTATTGCCCTGATTGTGAATACGTGGAGATTGTTAATAGGACTCTAGGTTATGCATTTGTAACTGCGATCATGAATTCCAGCCGATAATAATAATAATAATAATAATAATAATAATTTCTTACCCGCCCCTCTGTAAAACAATCGAGGCGGGGTACAACAAGGTTAAAAAACAGATTACAGATTAAAATAATTCAAGAATTCCATCCCAACCTCCCCCCCTTAAAATCATATTAATAGCAGTAACAACATCATCTCCATATTTGTGTATTTTTTCTTGCCTCCTTTAGCTTCCCGCTGGTGAAGGTCGGTGAAAGTATCGTCCGCATCCTCTTCCAGTGTTCATCCTCTGCCAAGGAGAGGGCTGACTTCAACACTCCAGTTGCACCAAAATTCTAGACGTGACAAAGGAAGCTGTGTCAATAGACTGTGTTAACAGACTTCAGATTTTGGGGTTATTTGACAAATGACTATTACTGGGTAGAGGGATGGTTGTGTGAATAAATTCACACTTCACGTTTGGGGATGAAGTTGTCCACTGCTTCCACTACCCAGTTCCACCCCAATTTAACAATGAAACTGGGTGATACACAAAAGGACTTCCAAGTGCCCTGCATGTTAATCTAGTGTAAGAAATGGATGCTCACCCGCCGGTTGGTAAAAGTGGTGTAGCACTCTTTCACTAATATGGTTTTAATAACAGCAGGATCCAGAACAGCTATTATGGGTTGCCTTCCATCGTAAATCCTACATTAAGATGAATGAAAGACGTGAACGTTCAGTTGATTCTGTGTTTTTATGTATATTGCCAGGAGCTTGTAGCAGTAGCGATTGTGCCCTTTATAGGGAAGATTGATTGTGGGCCTACTATAACAGGAGGAGAGCTTAGAATTAGCATATGACAAGGAATCATGTCATATGTAACACAGTACTTCTCACAGCAGCAGAGTTGTACTTTAAAAGTAGCATAATCCCTGGTAATATCTTCACCTTTTAAATGTACAGTGAGCCCTTGTTATCAGCTGGGGTTTGGGTGCAGAACCATCACCAAATCATGTGGATACCAAAATTCATGGATCTTCAATTCCCATTATATATATCATAGTAAAATGGTGTCCCTTAGATAAAATGGCAAAATCAAGGTAATGTTTACATACTAATCAAATTACTGATTAAGGTTCTTTTTAGGGACAGGGAGAATGAATCCTTTTGGGGGTTTGTTTACAACCACAGTAGGATGTGGGCTGCTCCAAGAAATATACGCTTATAATAAAACATCACTCACCCCCAAATTCTCCCATATTTCTGGAAGCACTTGCTATCAAACTTCAAAAAACCCTGGAAGGAAACATTTAAGAGTGTTAATCGCCTTGCCAGATCAGACGAAGACAGATGCTTTGGGAAAGTTCACAAACAGCATGTACTTCAGAGACTCACTTTGCGGTATTCCAAGACAGTTCCCAGGAAAGGCATTGGCGTCGGGCCGGGAATGCCCAGTTTGCTGAAGACACCGAATGGCCATATTCCATATCTGGTTTTTTTGAGAGAGAGAAAGAGAGGTTTAGGGAGAGAGGGAGGAAGAAAAAAGGAGTGAAATGCAAATCTGTATTCCCTTGTACAATCCAGCTCGAGCTTTAAGATCTGCAGAAGAAGGCTTTCTTAGTCCCACCATCCCCACAACTATAATAGAGAGAGCCTTCAATGACTGTTTGCAAGCTGTGGAACTCCCTTCCAAAGGAGGTCACATTGGTGCCCTCTCTGCTCTCCCCGTCAACCTTTGAAAAGCTAACATAAACAGACCATCAGTTCGACTTTGCCTCTTTTATCACTCCAGTGTCCTCCTCTTGTAGATTGGATAGAGTGAGACAACCCCACAGGTGCTATATGGCACTTCTGGCATTCCGCTGTCTATTTCTGAAGCTGTTTTGGAGGCCCTGCCTGCAACACTACCAAAGGCAGCCCACTGCCTTCAGATTTGCTAGCATCATAGCTCTCAGCCTTTGCTCCTCTGGATATTTTGAGTTTCAGCTCCCAGGGGATCTTATTCTAGGGCTTTCTTGGAAAGATTTGTTCAAAAAGGGGTTTACCATTGCTTTCCTCTGAAGCTGAGAGAATGTGACTTGCTCAAAGTCACTCTTGAGTTTTCATGGCTGAATAGGGATTTAAACTCTGGTCTTCCAAAGTCCTAGTCCAGCATTCAAACCACTCCACCATGCTAGCTCAGGGTTAGTAACATATAGGTATGTAACTCAAGATTAAGCATAGACAGTACATGAATATTTTTGGGGGGATAGGGCACAAGGAGCCCCCTGTGGTCCATCCAAAACCTCTCTTTACCCCAGCAGCTGCCAAGCCCTGGTAGGGAAGAAGAGAGAAATCTGGAACTAATCTACACCTGCAATGCAGGATCTGTCAGTAATAATAAGGCAGCAAAGAGAAATCATCATTAATCCCTTGTTTTCAGGCATTGTACAAACACACACCTCCAGGAACCACAAAAGAACATTTTTGAAATGGCATTGAGAAAGGTACTGGTAGAGGTTAATTCTGGGAAGGGCATGTTAAGTAAACTCAGGTGGCTTGTCTACCTTATCGTACAAGCTAAAGTACGCACGTTCAAGATGACTCCCAGAAATTCATAGGATGTTCTTAGGCAAGGGAGACTCAGAGGAGGTTTTGCCAGGTCTTTCCTCTAAAATATAGCCTACAGCACCTGGTATTCATTGGCAGTCTCCCATCCAAGGACTTACCTGGCCCTGCTTAGCTTCCAATATGAATTGGGGTTTGGGGCCTTCAGCATATTAAGGCAACTATATACAAGCTATGAAGAGGGTTGCCATTGCCTTCCTCTGAGGCTGAGAGAGTGTGACTTGCCTTACGTTACTCAGTGAATTTCTGTGGCTAAGCAGGGATTCAAAACCTGGTCCCAGGACTCCATAGCATTGAGCCATGGCAGTTAAACTGGTGCCAAACTGGTTTTTTTTTCTGTAGCACAGTCATAATCCCAGTCCTGTCAAGGTTAGTTAGTAAAGATATACTCTACTCTCCCAATACTACAGATCCTGGGACTGTGGTTGAGAATGAGTGGCTTGCCTAAAACCCGATTCTGAGTTCAAAGCAAAGAGGAAATCTGAGTTGAGAATTTCCTCATTTGCAGCTTGTATCATCTACCAAAAGCAGAACTTGGAAGTAACAAATTACACAATCAAAACAGCTGGTAAGAAATTACAAATCATATCAAATTGCTTGTTTTGGTAACAAGGGTTAACCCAAACCACAATCCACAGAAACATAAGTTTTCCTTTAAATTTACTTTTGGCATATTTTCATAGGCCTTTTGACTTGCCTAAGCTGGTTTCTTTAGCAAATCCACTTTGGGTTAAACTCTAAACTCTAAAAGTAAATAACCAAGGTGCTGTGCTCTATCCTTAAAATAGGTTTGGCAAACCAGGCATCTTCTTTAAAGTTTTGACCAAAGCCTGGAGTGGAGAATTTACATTTCTGCCATTCCCTTTTCAATCTAAAGGCTATTTAAAAAAAAAAAAAAAAGCAACACAAAGAAATAATAAAATACTGTAGCATATATTTAAGGAGGTACTTATGGCTCAGGTCCAGGAAATAGTTTAGGTGTATTGTTTTTAAACTGCAAGCCACCTTGAGTCCCAATATTGGGAGAAAAGCAAGGTAGAAATTCAATAATAATAATAATAATAATAATAGAAACTCACTGGGTGACCTTAGGCAAGTCACACTCTCTCAGCCTCAGAGGCAAAGGCAAGCCCCCTCTGAAAAAATCCATCCAAGAAAACCAGCAATAGGGTTGCCTTTGGGTTGGCGTAAGTTGGATATGACTTGAAGGCACACAAGAACAAATAAAACTACGCGCAACAGCAACAAATTATTTTTTTCAGACATGATAATGAGACATGAAAACAAATATTGTAATTAGATGACAGCAGCTTTCCAGGCTCCTGCCTAAAACACTCGAGGGTGGCAAAAGTTGGCTCGGTACAACAAAATAACATAAAGATTACACACAATTACTAGTTTGCTGATTAAACAGAGTTCTCTCTCTTTCATATATCACAAAGGGTTCTTATCTCACCGTCTGTAATCTGATCACAGTCAAGTTACTTTAAAAAATCTTCTGAAATGATTTTCAGAAGGAACCATTTGATCAAGGAAGACTGTGTTGTTCTCAATTTGCCATCTTCTGCTTCCAGACATATAAGTGACAGACCTGAAATATTTCTACTTTCCTTTCCAGGTGAGAAAATAGTTTCCCTCCAGGAAAAAAATTAAGAGAAGCATACATACAGCAACAGAAGTCCCAGAAAGACAATCAGAAGTGACCAAGTCTGTATGGAGAAGCTTGGAAGAAGATCCATCTTGACTTCTCCTGTGCAGAGTTCCTCTTTTAATCTGAGTTGTGAAGTTGCTGGGTTTTTATTCTCTTCTGTCTCGCTTCCAGATGGAGCAAAGGGTAAATATTTCATAATTGCTTTTGCAATCGCTCGGTTGTGACTGGAAGGCTGGATTTCTAAGGGTTGCATGGTTTTGTTTTGATCTGTACAATGAGAGAAAGGCGTAGTCAAAATTCTACCTTGAAAACCAAAGTTAGTCTGAGGGTACACCCACACTGTAGCAATAAAGCAGTTTGACGCCACTTTCACTGCCATGGCTCCATCCTTCAGTTTCCTGGGATTTCTAGTTTGGTGAGGCACCAACACCCTTTAAGCAGAGAAGGCTAAACGCCTTGCAAAATTACAAACCCCAAGAATCCATAGGATGGAGCTACAGCACTAAAAGTAGTGTCAAACTGGATTATTTCTACAGTGGAGATGCATCCTGAGAAGGTTGTGTTACGCTGTGTGCTTCCTTGCAAGAAAGATGTACACGCAGTCAGCCCTCTGTATCCATGGATTCTTTATCCACGGATTCAAGCATCCACGGCTTGAAAATATATATTTTTTAAATTATAAAGTAACCTTGATTTTGACATTTTATATAAGGGACATCAATTTACTATCCATTGTATTTAATGGGACTTGAACATCCACATATTTTGGTACCCATGGGGTGGGAGTGAACCAAAACCCAGCAGATACCAAGGGTCCACTGTCGTTTTGAAATTCCACTGACAAACCAAAGTCAATCCGAGGAGTTTATATTAACACTCTATCCCTACTTGTAAACGACATGCAACACAACATAACCTTTTTGTGAAGAAGCGTCCAATACAAACTTTTTTTGTTGTTGCTTTTGTAAGATACTCTTAGAGACTGGGAAACTATGGTGCCTTGGGGAAACTGGTAGTTGTAGTTCAGACTTCTTCAAGGTGTGATTATGTATGTGTGCCTATCCCCCTCTTAGTTATATATACAAACAACTATAGGAAATGTGTTCCATTTCTCCAAGTGTTCAGGGTTTGCAGGGGCAGTCCCAATTCATCTTCTGTCATCCCAGTTTTTCAGATATTTTAAAAATGTCCCAGTTTCTCTGGCTTCTTTCCATTTTCTTCTTCTTCTCTAGTTTGCTTCAGCTGGTGCAAACAGAGTTAAAAGTGCAAAAGTAGTTTGCACTCGGTTAGCTCAGTAAGGGAGAGAGGACAGGAGGAGGCATTAATTTGCTCTTCCCTGTAGGCTCCAGCAAAAGCAAACTCCTGCAGCCTCTCTTAGCTTGCATTCTTCTTCACTTTTACTGTCTCAGCCACACTCAGATTTTGCTTAGCCACATGTATGCTGGTTTTCATCTGTGAAATGTTGGAGGGTATGGTGTTTTGCAAACATCCCACCTCCAGGAACCTGTTCATGCATGAGTTTGTCAGTTGGGAACTACTCCATTATGTACTAGGAAGCATTTTACAAGGCACATGCTGCCCCATCAGGGTGCTGGACAGTTATGTTGGGCTTTATTGCCAATACACATGAACAGTTGCCCCCAAGACAATGGCTTCTCAAAAACCTGAAGGCCAAATTTGAAATGTGGTGCCCTCCAGTTTCCAATATCAGGTTGTTCTTGAGAGGCAGAGGTAATGAAATACACTGCCCTGGATAATTATGAGTTTGCATCTAATGAAAACCTTATGATGAGATAATCCCAAATAAATAAACCACAGGAGAGCTATTTCATCTCTTTGAAATAGGAGAAATTCACATAAAAGCTAGGACACTAACCAATGGTGATTCATGGAGAAATGGTGGTTTCTAAGGAAATGCCATGGACTGGATTGAGACCCTAAGTGGGGCAGGTTTCGCCTCAAGACATGGAGTTCCTGATCCTCGTCTAACATTATCAAAGTGGAATCTTATTCCTTAAGATCTAAATCTGGGGAACACAATACTTGACATTGATGGATTTTGGGATAGGGAGGCCACAGTTGATTGATTGCCTACCAGACCTTGGAAAGAGTTGTGATTTATAGCAGGTGACCTTATCCCAGCAGGCGCTCCAGGGTTCCTCACCTTCTCCCGGCCTTTGCTATGACCTTCAGGTACAAATCAATCAGAAGATTAGTGTGGAATAACAATTATCTTCCCCAGGAGGACACTGTCACACAATTTTTTCCTTCTGAGCAAAGGTTAGGCTGTCTTTTGCATCTGCCGAAGGCAGTGGAAAACTCACAAGGAAAATGGAGCTCTATTGAGAAAGGGCCATAGGGTGGTGACACCATACCTGCCTTATCTGCAGAAGCTCCCAAGTTCTCAAGCACCTCCGATGAAAAGGTTTGCGTAGCAGAGGATGCAAAAGACTCTGCCTAAAAAAGGATTTGGAGAGGTTCCGAAAATCAGAGATGAAAACAAAGTTCCGGATAGATTCTTGGTCTGAATCAGTATAAAGTGACTTCTTATGATCTGTGAAAGCAAGTGTCATAGCTCTGTGAAAAAGCAAAGGCTTTGAATGCCAAAGAATACAGGTTGGATTCCCTGACAACTCCAGGCAGGGTTGTGAATTGTGGATCTTCCCATCCTGTCTGGATATCTTGCCCTTCCCATTAGGAAAAGGCAAAAGCTAACTGTTGCAGCCTCTCCTAGCTTGTGTGTTCTTCCTCATTAATAATGTTTCCACCTTCACCACACTCTAATATTATTTGGCCTCGTTGTCTCAGTTTATATCTGTGAAATGTTGGGGGATATGAGAATATTAGCTATAGATTTCCTTCCCAAATGAGACTTGCAGTGTTTGGTGTTTTTAATAATCCTCACTGAAAGCAATTAATTCTGCTGAATTCTACCACCCCAGTGCTAAGCTTTTGTAGAACACACACATACGTTATGACCCTGAAACACACAACCTTCTTTCATCTTGTTCAAAACTATCGAAATTCATTTTCCCTCCTCTCCCTCTCCACTTTTTTGCTCTAAAGCTACAGCATCTCCAGCTCATTTCATACCCGAAAGTGGCACATTTTGCTGATTGATCTAGAAAATGGACTAATCAAAGTCCTTTGGTTTAACCCTGAAAGTTTTACAAGTGGAAGATGTGTGTCCTTACAGATGTTCTTCCCATACTTTTGTGACTCTTAAGTTGCAATCAAAGAAGGGAGGAAGCAGTCTAATATTGCATGTCCAGCTTGAAATCTGATGCAATCAAGAGTCTGGGAATCTCCCACCAGTCAGGAAGTATTCAAAACTACCGGGAAGAATTCATCATATGCACATGTAGATTGCAAGCCTAGAGTGCAAGTCAGGACGAGTTAGAACTGATCTGGAAGGGTGCTGTTAAGCTTGTGCAAAACTAAGGCAACCAACTGCAATAAAACTCGGTGGCATGAAGATTCCTATGCAACCCATCGACTTTTTCCAGGATACTCTGGGTAGCATCTTGTTAGTGATATGTGCATGACTCATGTGGCCTCATGACTCTTTTTGGATGGGGGAGAGGGAACTATTCTTTAGCCTGTTGTGCTTCTTTCAAAACCTTCTCCCCTGGCAGGTGGCAAGAGCTGGGACACTACTGCTGCTATTCACCACTGAAAGGGAGACAATTAAAATGGTGCAGATTTGGCTGCTCTGGGCTGGAGCCACGGCCGTTAAAGCGGTGGTTAATGTGGTATCAAATTGCATAATTTCTACCGGGTAGATGCAGGAGCTAAGGGATTGCAGGAGCTATACAAAAATTAATCTTTGGTCCCGCAGCGTTTCCCAAACTTTGGACCACCAGGAGTTTTGGACTTCATCTCGCAGAAGCACTAGCCAGTTTGGTCAACACTCAAAAAATTCTGGGAGCTGAAGTCCAAAACCTCTGGAAGATCAAAGTTTTGGAACCACTGAGGATGGTCTAGACCCACTACTAGAGGGAGGAGGCCTCCCCATTTCTAAAGAAGTTGTTCTCAATTTACATCATCTTATCTTTGTGGGTATGAATGTTTGGCCTTCTTCTCTTTGGGTTAAGGCCATAGCCGTGAGTTAATGCTGCCACCTCCTGGGTGGAAAGAGGCATCTTGAACTCTTGTCCAACCAAGTTTGCCAAGGCAAAGCAAAATAAGCCCTAAATGTGTTTAAATCGACAAGAAAGAAGTGTCTTACAGCAAAGCAATAAAGGTCTATGGTGTGTGTTCTGGAGCTGATAGCTGCTGAATGTCTCCTTTTCCACTGTGCTGTGCAATTTGCCCAGTAGCGATGAATCTGTTACATGGAATTCCTCAATTATTGGCACGATTTTAAAAATTCATATGCTGCAGAGAAGATAGACAATTATTATGCAAATCAAGACTTAAAAAATGCTGCATCTTTGCTACGGGAAATGCATCCCTCAATCCATCTTGAGCGGGAAGCAGGCTCCAGAGTTAAGAAAAGAATTTGGAGGCAGGGAGGAGGCTTTTGTAGGAAGGAACATTTTGGACAAACCTTGTTAGATGGAGGAATGAGAACAACAAGATCCAACATGGCAAAAGGGGAACTGAGGGAAATGTTTGTGACATGGCTATTAGTACTGAAACAGAATGAGCAAACAGGGACAAATAGAGAGGTCAAACATTTGGCAACAGATGTCTCCAAAATAATATGCTCTCATTTGATACATGGCTCATACTTGACCACACACTGGCATGCAACAGCATTTCAAATGTTGACAAGAGCTGTTATCTGACCTGCAATGGTTTTTAGCCTTTGAGAATTGGTATGGAATGGTTGGAAATTGGCCAAAGGCATCATTCCTAATCATGAGGGCCATCTGTATCTCTGACAGGATGAGTGCAGGGGCACTTCCAACCCCAACCAACACAACTGTAACCCTTAGTCTATCTATTCTATAAATCATTAATATCCTCACTCCCTCACCTTTGCAGTGTACCAGATATTATTAACTGGAATTTTGGACCATCCGTGATTCAGAGTCCACCCACAAATTTAGGAAGGAGTGAAATATTGCCGGAGAATGTGACACATTCCAAGTACCATCACTTTCTGCAAATGCGCTTTTGTGATCTCACCCAGAAGTCTTGTCACTTGGTTTGTAATTGATCCCAGAGCACTTCTCACCACTATCACCCATCAGTAACTTGGTGTGACCATCTACCAGGTGGTGTCAAAGTGTATTATTTCTGCAGTATAGATGCACCCTAGATATACTTTACTAATTAGCATCTCCTGAATATGCCACTGCCAATAAACGGACAACAGGAGAAGAACTACTCTATCCTCACTAGGGTACGGCTCCAGCTCCAAATTCTAGAAGAAGTCACAAAAAAAGGCCTTCTCTTGTGTTCCCACCAGAAAGGTCTATGAAGATGCTTTACCATTATCTATGTTGGGTAGAGTTACAATTTAACTGCAGTTGGAGGTGCACATCTTCCCCACCTCTGTGTCAGAAGATGATGGAGGGGTTTTGTTGTTGTATGTCTTCAAGTAGTTTCTGACTTTTGGCAACCCTAAGGCAAACCTATCATGGAGTTTTCTTGGCAAGATTTCTTCAGAGGGGGTTTGCCTTTGCCTTCCTCTGAGGCTGAGAATGTGTGACTTGTCCAAGGATACCCAGTGGGTTTCCATGGCTGAACAGGGTTGTTTCAAACACCAGTGAGTTGAAGCCTTCTTGCTTCTTGAAATAATCTTCTGCTTCCTTTTGCATTTGCATCTTCCTTTGCTGGCAGGAATGATTTATGGATGAGCTTGCAAATTCAGGGTGGTTTGTATCCATCTATAGGAAGCCTGTTTGGGCTAGAAGGCAAGTTGAGAGTGTGTTGCTGTCAGTAATGGAGGAGGTTAGTGTGTCTGACTACATTGTGTTGGAGGAAGGCAAACACGAAAATCTGGCCTGCTCTCTCTTTGATAAGTACCTTTTCTGCTGTGAGGTTGGCTCCAGTTTCAGATTTCTTCATCTAATGTTTAACTGGTTATTCACTGGAGCAGAGAATGAGGCTTCCAAAATAATACAAAACTGGCAGGTGAGGGTAAAAATTGCATCTACTTTGCAGAGCAGAAACGCCAGAACAGATGGAAATATTGCAGATGGGTTTCTCCGAGAAGCATTATGAGGATTCAGAAATCATGTGTCTCTGAAATTATGGCATTGTTATAAGCCGTGAATCTCAAAATGGAACAATATAGCACAGAATTAAATTTCAAACATTGCAGATTCTGATGGGCTGCAGGGTTTTTCCTTCCAATTCTCAAAATGCATCCTTTTCTCTCTTTTTAAACACTATGCCATCCTTGATCTTGCAGAGAAATACATGCGGATGCCAGGCTTGAAGCAAAGCTGTGGATGACACATCTTTCTGTTTCAAATTTTGGTCCAGAAAAGAATCAAGAACAACAAGGACCCTTGCTTTCCCTCCCTCATCCCCTCTTCCTCCATGCTAAACCTGACTTAAGGGGAATTATTTATACCAGTGAGGAGAAGGCTGAAAACATAGTGATTGAAAAAGGTAACTGTTCTATGCTATCTGTATGATCCTATGCCAGTTTCCATGAGCTCCCCAGAGGCAACTTTTGGACTGCATGACACTCAGTGGCATCTGCTCACTATTTGCCAGTGGGCCACTGAATACGCTCTGGCTTTCGGCCTGAACTTTAAAGGAGATTTCCAAGGTATTGGGACTAGGTTTCTGCATCTTGGATGTCTCCTTTAAAGTTTGGGCTAATATCCAGTGGGGATAGACCATCCCACTGCTCAGCTGCCAAAACCCACTTGGTGACTTTGAGCAAGTCACAGTCTCTCAGCCTCAGACAAAGGCAACAGCAACCCTTCCCTAATTAGACCTTGCCATGATAAACCTAGAATAATGTCACTAGTAGTCAGGACTGACTTGAAAACACAAAACAGCAAAGGCAGCAAGGCCCTTGATTGTGTTTCTTGCATCCTCGCGTCCCTCCCTGTTCCTGAGGAAGGCTGATCGATATCGTGAAGTTTACCTCGAATAAATCCATTCTCACACAAAGCTGTGGTGGCATTGCCCTCTGTGCTGATTTATCACTCTGATGTGCTCCCTCCATTTCTACCAATTCTATTTGGCTTCAATCTCCACTGCATTTGATATTGGCATCTCCCCAGAGGCAAGTCTTTGGGTCAAAGTGATTGACAAGTCGCCAAAGACTTGCCGGTAATCAGGACAGCTGCTTCTGCTAATGGACAGGCTGCTCAAAATGGAGGCCCAGTTCAGGGCTGGCAAATATGAATATATATATATATATATATATATGCACCTGTCTATATTCTTTTTAAAAAGCGGTGCAATTAAAATATGAGCCGTCACTTCCCACATCCCGGTGCAAACGCTTCATGCCTGGCCTTGTCATGCCATCAGACGTTCAGACAATAAATAAATTAAATAAATACCAGATTCAGTTGCTACCACTGTATTAAAAACAAACCTAAGCAGAGCAGTGGAAAATAGCGAGTCTAGGAGATGCCACATTCACAGGATCGCCATGAGTCGGGATCAACTCAAGGGCAGTTAATAACAACTGAAGTCCCATAACATCCGTACCAAGTAGAGGGCTGATGTTATCTAACTACCCAGGGATGCTACCAAAGTTACTGATCCAAATTGGGACCAACATGGCTCAGAAATGATGAGATATGGCCTCCTGTGTACTACAGTCCCTTGATATATGATGGGACACTGGTGAGCATTTTCCAACGTACATCATATTCTTCTGATGCACATTGGGCACTTGCTGACCTCCAGATGACTAGACAGACCTTTTTGCCCTGGATGCAGGTAGGTAAAACCATACTCACCGATACTGCGAACAACAGCAGGGGGATCTGTAGTCAGTTAGTACGATATATTGTAAATATATCCTCTTTTTTGCTTTTCAAAATATGGTAACTTTGCACCTTTCTTGTGACTGGCAATAAAAACCTCTACCTAGATCTACTGATACCCTTTGTGTCCAATGGGGTGTACCCCACCCGCCTGGACTTCTTTGAAAATTATTCAATCTCTCAGGAAGAGAGTGATTAGTTCTGGTTCAAAGTTCCTTGATGAATGGATAAACGGATTTATCAGTAAGGGTTCTGAAGAAACAAAGGTTCGCCGATACCCTACAATTATGAACCTGCAGCTTCTGTACTCTGTGGTTGGTGGATGATCAGTGGCCACAAAGAATCACAGATAGCCTGCTGCTTTTAAATTAAATTAAATCCAAAAATTACATCAGTTAAGTTGAAGTTAAAATTAATTAGGTGGCTATTGCCAGTAAGAAAAACGCTATGTTCGGGATGACAAAATAATACAATGAACATAGTTACTATATATTTGTAATGAATTACATTTTTAAAATATTGTCATGTTGCTGTTGTGGTTTTGCTTGCTTATTTATTTATTTATTGCCAGTTGCCAAAATGTGTCCAGCATTCTGGATAGCTCATTTAAGACTAAAGCCCAGAGCAGATTCACCACTCCAAAGACACAGAAGCCACCAATGACCCAGTGTCCAGCTGGGAACCTTAGTGGTGGTTTTGAACCTCCGACTGCCCCATCCAATCCAGTCCCAATCCTAAATTTTCACTGCCACCCTATGCTTGTCCTCTCCCCAGTACTCTTTTTCTTCTGTGCTTGGACTCTCTCCTAGAGAACAACACACAGACAAATCAGATGCCAAAGTCCTGCATGGCGGATGCCTGGATGCGTAATTAATTCAAGTAATTTGTCTAGTAATTGAATTTCTACCAGTACATTAATAACATTCTTGTGTCTTTTCTCGCCTCCCTATCCTCTCCCTGCAAAGTCACATTCCTGGATGTTGCGGCAGGCCTTGGGTCTCATGGGATGCAATGTGAGCTGTACACACACAACCTGACTTCTTGCAGAGCAATGCTCCATTTTGCAGCAAAACTTAAAGATGACACATGAGCGGTCACTATTTTGTTTTTCCTAAAGGCTCTTTGGATGTCGTTTTCCCCACTCCCAGGAATGAATTAGGGACAGATGAGTGGTATGTATATTAAAAGCTTCCAGTGAAGATGTCTTTCTACCCCTTACCTCTCAGCATCAGAGGATGGCAATGGCAAACCTCCTCTGAACAAATCTTGCGAAGAAAACCCTGTGATAGGTTCACCGTACATCGGAAACGACTTGAAGGCAAACAGCACACACAGGGTCACCATAAGTCAGAGTTGACTCGTAGGCACAAAACAACTAAAGGATCAAGACAAGCTAAAGGGGTGGGTATATGATTTCATTGTCCTTGGTGATCAAAAAATCCTAATGGTTTCTCCTTGTGATCCCTGGCCCCAACACCAAGGGCTGTGGTTGCCTCCTCTTGTAAGGCTTTCAGAAATCCACCTGATGCAGCTTTTCATAACACAGAGATGAAATAATAAGAGGTTCCACAGCTTGAATTTCTACCTGTCCTGAAGGCATTTGATGCACAAGAGACCTGCCAGAGGTACAGACAGTAAGAAAGAGTTACTTTTGGGCCAATTAGAAGTTTAATGCTGCACTGATTTCATCAGTATTCCTTCCGAATCCTTATAATTTTGTTCTTCCCAAGCAAGCGTGTGACCCGTAGGCCTGGTTCTTTTGATCTGATATGCTCTGGGATAGCTCTGGCTGGGCTTTTAAAAAAAGTTTTGAAAGAGACAAACTCTCCCCACGGCATCCGGCATTTCAAACTCTGCCGCTGAAAGCGATTAGCAATCGGTTAAACTTTGCATTGTGAGCCGCACACTTTCACAAGGGACGCAATTCGCATTAGTAGCAGGATCAGCCAGGTCAAAGGTTCCTTATCTAACTTAAAACTGTTCCCTCTGGTCCTGAAACATCACTGTTCTCTCGGAAACAATGCACAGTACCTTGCTTTATCAGGACAACTGTGTTTATCTGCCAGCAGAGCCCATTTTTTAAAATGTTCGCCGGACAGTGCTGAATGGATGCATGGACTAAGTAACCTACAGTTTCAAGCCGAGGTTTATGGGGAGCATATTAATTAAGAATAAAGGAGGAGGATTTTGCACTGCAACTGAGGGGGCCTCCAGCGTGGAAATCAAGTCTCTGGAGGTATTCAGGGTTTCTGATTTATCGTTTTAAAAAAATTGTACCTGCAAGCTTAAGCTTTCCAAAGGTGCATCTACACTGTAGAAATAATGATGTTTGGCACGTCTTTAACTGCCAAGTCTCCATCCTCCAGAATCTTGGGATTTGTAGTTTTGTGAAGCACCAGCACTTTTTGGCAGAGAAGGCCAAAGACCTTGTAAAGCTGCAAATCTCATGGGACAGAGCTGCAGCATTTAAAGTGGTGATAAACTGTATAATTTCTACAGTGCAGAGGCATTCTAAATTCTCAAGTGAAGTTTGAAGTCACTGTAAAAACTTGGCTATAAAATGTTTATTTTGAAGGGGCAAAATTCTTATTTGGGCAATACCTTCATTCTCTGTACCTCATAGTTACCTCCCTGGCTAGGGCATAGTTACAGACAGTAAATGCTTTAAACTGAAGTACGGTCTAACCTAAGACAGCCAGCAGGACGTAGTGGTTTGGGCACTGGACTATGACTCTGGAGAGCAGGGTTCGATTCCCATCTCAGCCATAAAACCCGCCAGGTAACCTTGGACAGGTCACACATTCTCAGCCTCTGAGAAGGCAATGCCAAACCTCCTCTGAACAAATCTTGCTAAGAAAACCCCACTGTAGGGTTGCCATAAGTCGGAAACGACTTGAAGGCACACAACAACAAAAACAAGTTTGACACCCTTTTAACTGGCATGGTTCAATGCTATGGAAATTTTGGACTTGTAGTTTAGTGACATATTTAGCCCTCTCTGACAGAGAGCTCGAGTGCCACAATAAACTACAAATCCCAGGATTTTATAATAGTGAGTTATGGCAGTTAAAGCCGTGTCAAACTGCATTATTTCTGCAGTGCAGGTTAAACCTATAGGGATTATGGGTTTATCCATTTGGCCTTTGGCTCCGCTCAGTTGCAGAATGCAGTATAACTTTCCTGACATCGAATATGGCCTACATGTTGAAGGAAATTCCTCACTGTGGGCTTATGGTGGCCTGTGGAGCTCAACCCAACCTGTCTACCTAAAGTAAATTAGGCACATAAACACAAAACTGCCTACACTGCATGCAGAATAAATATCACCCCTTCCACAAGGTAGTTCCAAAGGCTCTGATGCCACCTCAGAGGTTGAGAGCTGCCGTCCATGGCTCACGACTTAGCCTCTCTCTTTTTTATTATTTGCGTTTATTTCCCACCTTTTTATAAAACACTGCAGAAGGGGGGGAACTCTCTTCTTTCAGATCTGGGAGTACTCTTGACAGCAGGACAGAGTGATGGATGTGCCAGGCCATCAATTTATCAGAACATCAAGGCACATGGTTGGCCCCTGCCACTCATTCTTGTCGTGCGCATCCGCTTGATGTGTAAGATTGCATTAAAATCCTGTAGCCGAGGAGCTAAGCCCGTCTCCTTGTCAGAGTCGGCTTTGCTGGCTCATCCATCCAGCTCAGGAATCCAGGATGGAGGTGGAGACGAGGCTGTTAATCGGGGCTGTTTGCTCATGGAGAAGCCAGAAATATGGAAGAGTGGGGAGAGTATGCACTTATGCAAAACTATGGGCATAGTATTAATCATACAGAGAACCATCTCTCTCTTATGTTCATCACCTTTGCTATGCAGGGCCATATCCCTGCATGACAAATTTCATCATCGATCATCATCATCTTCATTATCTTTATTTATACCCAACCTTTTACCCTTATGAACAAGGCAGCTCACATATGAAAAAGTGATACACAGTGGGCCCTTGGTATCCTTTGGCGTTTGGTTCCAGGACAGACACACACAACAGCCGTGGACACCCAAATCCATGGATGCTCAAGTCCCATGATATACAAAGGGGTTGTAAAATGGTGTCCCTTATATAAAATGGCAAAATCAAGGGTTGCTTTTTGGAATTTGTGTCTTTTTGGGAATATTTTCAAGTGGATAGTTGAACCCGTAGATAAAGAATCTGTGGATATGGAGGCTTGACTGTACTTAAGAATGTACAAAAGATCAACATTACAATGAAATGAAGCTAGCAACGTTTTTGAAAATTGCTGAAAGCATAGGGTTAAAAATGTGATGAAAAGCCATTTTTTAAAAAGCTTAGGTACAGCACCATTTTTCAAAGTCCTTTCTATAAAAAGATTAAGTTCTCAAAAAGCCTGTTGGAATAAGCAAGTTGTTTGGCAATAGAAGGATAGCAAGAAGGGGACCATTCTAGCTTTCTGGGGGAGTTTCCGAGCCTTGGGGCAGCCACCAAGAAGGACCTGTCTCATGTCCCCAAGAGCTGTACTCATGAAGACGGTGGAACTGAGGCTGCATCTGCACTGCAGAAATAATGCAGTTTGACACAACTTTAACTGCCATGGCTCAATGCTATGAAAATCTTGGATTTGTAGTTTTGGGAGCTATTTAGACTTCTCTGTCAGAGAATTTTGGTACCACAACAAACTATAAACCCCACTATTCCATAGCATTGAACTATGGCAGCTAAAGTGGTATCAAACTGCATTATTACTGCAGTGCAGATGCAGCCTGAGAAAAGGGTTTCTCTTGAGGATCTCAAGGCCCAGGTAGCCTCATAAAAGCACCAATGTGGCATAGTAGTTTGAGTGCTGGACTATGACTCTGGGGACCAGGGTTTGATTCCCAGCTCGGCCATGAAACCTACTGGGTGACCATGGGCAAGTCACATGCTCTCAGTCCCAGGGGAAGGCAATGGCAAACCTCCTCTAAACAAATCTTGCTAAGAAAACCTCATGATAGGTTCACCTTAAGGTCACATAAGTCAGAAACAACTTGAAGGCATGCAGCAGCAAGCCTCATAAGAGGAGGTACGGTCTGTCAGATAGCCTGGATCTAAGTCATGAATTGGATCACATTGTCAAAGACATCCTGCAGTGTGTGATGCATGTGTATTCAATTTATATCCTGCCATCCTCCCAGCATGAGACCCAAGAAGGCTCATAGCACAAAGTACAGTGGAAAAGCCAATGCTGACAAAGCTTTGAAACAATTCAATAAAACTTCTGAGTCGCACTCCCACTAATCTAAAACAAGATAAAAGCATCTAAAAACATAAGTGTAAAAAGGTAGCACATGCACATAGTCCATTAGAAGAACTACTGTATTTGCACAATTGCTTAATCACTAAAAATAAAATAATGTTCAAATAAAAAGGTCTTTACCTGGAGAGCAGAAAAGGGATCCAGCAAATGAAATTCAACAGCCTGGGAGCAGCCACCAGGAAAGCCTTCCCTTGCATCCTCGCTACATATACATGGGAAAATGGCAGGACCAGGCAGAGTCTTGGACTTGTGGTTGTAAAGCCTTCAGGACTGGTCTTTTGAGTTTGTGTGATTTCACAGAACGTCCATAAACATCCCAGCAGTTCAACTGTTTGCAGCTCTGATAAAGGAAAGGGAAGTTAGTAGTTTATCTGGACTAAAATCTTATACAGACTGGACAAGGAAAGGAAAACAAAAAGGCCGAAAAGAAATGCTATTTTTAGGACAACTCCTCTTAGAATCTTCCAGACAGCACAACCAGTAGCCATATGGGTTGTAATAAAAAGTAACTTCTCAAAGCTCTGAAAGGAGAGTATACTGGTGAGGCAGCTGTGATTTTGGAAGACTTTGTATCAGAAGACTTTCTGCTGCCCTAAATCGATGAGGGCTAATTTGTTTGACTGAGGTTTGTGTTTTACATACTAAATGTTGTTGTTGTGTGCTCACTAAATGTGCTTGTTGGTTTCTTTCTGATTTACTGTGACCTAACGGCAAATCTATCGCAGGGTTTTCTGGAGCTGAGACGCATTTTAGGAGCAGCACTCAAGTGGTCTCTAGAAAGCTGAAAATGCTTTTGTTTTCTTCTGCAAGGCTTACCTGACCTGGTTGTTTAATGTGCATATTGTTAGTTCTATATAAAGTGTGTGTTGTGTGTGTGCTAAATATATTTTATACATACCTACATACATACATATACATTTTTGTATATGTTTTTGTAGTGTCAGAACCTATCTCCACTCTTTCTCTGTTATTTCTGCATCTGGTGCAAAATTTTCTATTAAAGAAGTGCTGCCCAGGAACACATATACTTCATTAACTGAGGCATACCTGTGCTGCACAGATAAGTGAAAAGTTTTTTCAACAGGTGTAAATAGTTGAGCTGAAATATTTTGGGGCCAGAGGGAATTCAAAATTTCATAGCGCTTATACGCTACAATCCTTGCATGCTTAACTGAGAGTAAGTTTCATTGAGCACAGTGTGACTTATCTTTTAAGTAGAAATCCACAGGACTACTACTTTCTTGGTGTGGTTTAAATGGCAAATTCAAAGCAATTCAAAACTTTACTTGAGCATGATTTCTGTTAACATATTTACACATATATAGAGCCAGCATGGCATAGTGGTTTGAGTGTTGGGCCAGGAGAACTGGATGACCTTGGGCAAGTTACACACTCTCAGCCTCAGAAGAAGGCAAGGGCAAACTCCCTTTGAACAAATCCTGCCAAGAAACCCCCATGATAGGTTTGCCTCAGGGTCACCATAAGTCAGAAATGACTTGAAGGCACACAGCAACAACAACAAACTTTCCTTGATTAATATAAATATTCTGAAAACTGAAGCATTGAAAAAGATTTTTACCTTTACAAAAACAGAAGCAGATGTGCTGCTCCATGAGGAAAAGACAGTCCACAGTTCTTTATTTGGACCTGTGGAGCTGCCGTAAAAAAACTGCATTCAAACATGCCAGTTGTTAGCACACCGATAGACTTGTAGGCATAAATCTCTGTGCTTTCACCTGAAAGAAAGTTAATTACAACTTTGGTTTTAGATCTAACTGGTATTGCATCCATTCCCGTTGCCCAATTTGACTTGCATTGTGTTTGCGCATTATGTTCCCTAATTCGTTTTATGAAATGATGCGTTTATAATAGTAGGAGGGAAAATTGGTGTGGAACAATACAGAATAGTAGAGAATTTTCTACACCACCTCACTGCATTCCAGGTATTGATTGGAATGAAGCCAACAGTGACAGGCGGGAGAGGAATGATAACGCTAATAATTCTATGTGCGTAAGACTTCTCCAGCTTGCAACAAATCTAAGTTGCTGCTCAAGAAACAGTCTAAAATCTCAACAGCATGGAGGTAATTCTAGACAGACAGCTCCTAGTTCTACCAGTCAAAACGCGTTGTACAGCCACTCCATCTGCCCTCTGTAACAAGATATGTTTCAGTACCAAAGAAGGGGAGGAACGTCAGAGGAAGAGTTGTGGAAAAAGCAGCAGGGTTATAAATAAAAGAGTTCTAAGTCCCTATTAAAAAATCTACAAAAGCTTTCTTGACTGAATCAGTCCACCTCTCCCTATTTTTCTACTGCCTTCCACTTTTCCCAGCATGATTGTCTTTTGCAATGAGTCACATTGTCTCAATATGTCCAAAGTACAACGGCCTCAGTATAGGCATCTTTACTTCTAGTGAGACTTAAGGCTTGATTTGCTCTAAGACTCTTTCATTTATCTTTTGCAGTGAGTCACGTCATCTCATAATATGTCTAAAATACAACGGACTCAGTTTAGGCATCTTTACTTCTAAGGAGAGGTCAGGCTTGATTTGCTCTAAGACCCTTTCATTTGTCTTTCCAGCAGTCTATGGTATCTAAAGAAATCTAATGGCAAATGTCATTAATGAGAAAGAACAGATGCTGCAGCTGTTTGCTTTTTCCCGGGTCTACAGGGACGGACATAAGTCTGCTCTCTCCTCTCTTCAATCGTCTCCTGAATTAACTGAGTGCAAACTACTTTTGCAATTTGAACTCAGTTTGCATCAATGGAAGTAAGCTGAGGACGAAGAGGGAAAAGTGGAAGGAGGAGAGAGAAGCTGGGATACTTTAAAACAGTGGTTCCCAAACTTTGATCCTGCATATGTTTTGGATGTCAACTCCGAGAATTCTTGACTATTGGGAAAGTTGGCTGGGTGTTTCTGAGAGCTGAAGTCCAAAAACCTGAAGGTCCATAGTTTGGGAATCTCTGCTTTAAAAGCAACTGAAAAGGTGGGATGACAGAGGACTAACCAGGAGTGTCCCTGCCATATTGGAACAATTGAGGGTATGCAGCTTTCTTCACTGTCTAGTTTTCACACTCATGCATAACAATCAGAAATACTATGGCCTGGATTGCTCTGAAACGGATCATGATATCCAGAGCAAAATTCTTGCAAAATAAAGAAAACATTTCAGGCACAGTGGATTGCAACAACCTGCATTTTTCAGCCTGTTCCCCCCCTTGCCTTCTTCTTCTTCTCTTGCCTCAAGGGTGTGATTCTGCCAAACAGATTTGCAATTTGGATCCTACACTGCCACCTAGGGCTCCCTGCTTTGTGTAGCAGGAGGATTCAAAGCTATCAAATGCAGTTTACTGGAAAAGAAAGAGGAGGTTTCAGCTGAGGCTGGGATTCTGGAAGGTGTCCTCTGAGCTTTCACAAATTAATTCTGGGCCAGAGAGAGAAGCAGGAGAACAACACAATGCTTGAGATTAAAAGCTTTGAGCTTGGAAAGTCTGCATGCAGAGACAGAGCCATCATTTCTTTTACATATTTATCATGGTGCTTAAATTTCCACATTTATAATTTACCTGGAAAACAATGACAATCTATGCAGGTAGTCCCAAAATACGGATAGTTGATGGCTTCCCAATCTAATGGGTCACTCTGGGTATTTAATCTGGGGGTTGACAGGAATGGTTTAAAAGTTCTGTGAGACATTTAGCCTTCCCTGTCAAAGAGTTCTAGTGCCACAACTACAAATCCCACAAGTCCATAGGATGGAGCCATGGCAGTCAAAATGGTGTCAAATTCTTGCATTCTTTCTGCAGTGCAGATTCTGTGACTCATGCCCAAGCTTCTTCAACCTGACATTCTCCTAAAGTGCTGGGTTGTATCTACTATCACCCCAGCATTTCTAGCTGGGGATGATGACCACTGCAGCCCAAAACATTTTGAGGGCCCCTGGGTGGGAAAGTCTGGTACAGTCATCAATGAATTAGAAAGAATTATCATAGAATCATAGAATCACAGAGTTGGAAGAGACCACAAGCACCATCCAGTCCAACCCCCTGCCATGCAGGAACTCCCAATCAAAGCATCCCCGACAGATGGCCATCCAGCCTCTGCTTAAAGACCTCTAAGGAAAGTCACACATTGTATCTGTGTGTCTGCCTTCATATTTCCTATTCGATCCTATTGGATCCCCATGGATTTCATAGGGCTTTCTTAGGCAAGGAATATTCCAGAGTTGTCTTTGCCAATTCCTTCCTCCAAAATATAGCCTGCATGCAGCTGGTATTCCTTGGCATTCCCTATCCAATTACTAACCACACTTGAACCCGCTTATCTTCCAAGATGAGATGAGATCTGGTGCCTTTATGGTATTTAGATCAACCTATCCTACCTTCTTCTCAGTCTTGGATCCCTGGCAGCTAACAAACATTAAACAGATACGGTACATGTAAAACATTCACATCATATGAAAATTAAAAATATTATTTGGTCCTTTTCCATCCAAGCAATCAGCCATTGAAAGGTCTTCTGAAAGTCTTGACTTGCCTATGAAAGGATAGCAGAGAGGGAAACAATCTAACCTCTGTTGAAAGGGAGTTCCAGAACCTGGGAGCAGCCACCGAGAAGGTCCTCTCCTGTGTTTGCACCAGATGTATCTGTGACGGGGGTGAGAAAATGAAAAGGACCATCCTCAGAAGATCTCAAAACATGGGCTGACTTATATGGCAGAATACAGTCCTTCAAACAACCTTGATCCATGACATGTGAGGCTTTTTCGCTTATAACCAACACTTTGAATTGTACCCAGAAACAGACTGGCAGCCAGTGGAGCTGTTGCAACAAGAGAGTTGTGTGTTATGGCCTGGTAAATGCCTGATGTTCCTACACTGCCACATTTTCCCATCCCCTCCCAAACCCTCCCAATAAACTGCACAGCGCATTCACTCTTCCAGAGCCACTCAGACCCTCATAAACTTTGGTCCCTTGATGGTCGATGTTTCCATCGGTAACCGAACACGCCAGAATGCACTTGGGCACAATTGTAAGCATCTAATTTTGTTACTCCGCAATCAAAGTTCGTCCCGGATGAATCGATGAAAGCATCGCCTTCCGTTCTCCAGGCGAAGATGTGTACATGCCAAATTAGATGCATTAAATCACATCCATTTCCCCCCCCCTCTCTCTTTCTGACTCTGATGAACAAAAAGAATGGAGGGGAGGGGGAAAGCGAGGAGCTTCCCCCTCTAAACCAGATGTTATTTTCATGCTCCGATAACTCAGAAATAGCTGAATGGATTTTCTTCAAACTTCTTGCACGTTAAAAAAAAAATCACCTTTGGGCTGAGAACAAGCATGAAAAATTGCACTACAAAGGAAAGAGCGTAGCGGAGGGTATGTGAGCAAGAAGTTGGGGGTAAAAAAAAAAAATCCTCTAGTTTTACCGAGTTCAGGTCCTTGCAAGAAGAAAGATCTGGGTGCAAATCTTCAGCTAAGTTAGGAAAGCAGCAGCTTGCTCCCATTTGCAAGGCTTAACAGATTTGCAGAGCGGGGCAATCTACGGATTTACTGAAGCTGCATCCGCACGGCAGAAATAATGCAGCTTAACACCACTCTGTCATAGCTCAATGCTATGAAATTCTGGGATTTGTAGTTTTGTGAGATATTCAGCCTTCTGTGTCAGAAAGCTCTGGTGGCACAACAAACTACAAAGCCCAGGATTCTAAAGGCTGGAGCTATAGCTGTTAAAAGTGGTGTCACCTTCATCTGGGAGCAGCTCTGTTAGTTAAGATTTTGCCTTTAATTTTCAAACAGGGTAATATGTTTTCTCTCTCTCTCCCTTCTTCCCTGTGTATGTGCTTGAATGACAAGCCTTGAGCAACTGTGGTTGGTACTTACTGTCAATTAATGACATTACATAGACTGCATCTGCAGTGCAGAAATAATCTAGTTTGACATCACTTTAACTGCTATGGCTGAGTGCTATGGAATTCTGAGGATAATAGTTGGTTGTGCCTCCGCTCTGGTGCCACAACCAACTACAGTCCCCAGAATTCCATACCATTGAGCCATAGGAGTCAAAAGTAGTGTCAAACCAGATTATTTCTGCACTGCGTAGACAGCCCTGAGTTTCTAGGCCTCATATTTTGACTGGGAATGTTCAGGGTGTGGGAAAATCCAGAACTGGCCACTCTACTTACAAGTGTTAGAACAAACGTAGTTAAAGATTTACTTCATTCCCAAATTAAAAAATGTAACTATGGCTGAATCTGCACTGCAGAAATAATCTAGTTTGACACCACTTTAGCTGCCATGGCTCCATGCTATGGAATACTAGGAACTGTTGTTTGTTTTTGGCACCAAAACTCTCTGGCTAAATGTCTCACAAACTATTCCTAGAATTTATAGCACTGAACCATGTCAGTTAAGGTGGTGTCAAAATGGATTATTTCTGCAGTGTGGATGCAGACGCTGAATGTCACATGTGTAATGAATATTTGTTAATGCAAATAATAATCAGAAAGGATTCCCTATGGCAATTTGCAAGAGGCATGGGGGCTGTATATCTGGATAGGCAGTGTTTTGTTGTGGTTAATGATATACTTTATGGATACACTTACTATGCTGCAGTTAATTATATACTTTATGGATACTAGAGTGATATACAAATATAGTAAATTTGTGTATCATCCTAGTAGACATAAGCATGCAGAGTGGTTCAAAATGATTCAGTAAACGGATAGCAATAATGTTTTTCTAAAACATTTCTCTCCTTGGCTTTCTCTACAGTTTGACATGCTCCCTCTGACCTGTTTCTCCATTCCTCTTGAGTTGCCTAGCAATCTCTACAGCCTTGGATGAGATTTTATTCCACCCGCCTGTACATAATTCCACCTGGAAGCTGCAGCGTCGGTAGCCCAGCGAAGGCCTTAAACAAGACAATGTCAATTCACTCCAGTCCTTAGAAGAGCAAGAAAGAAAAATATGAAATAATTATGATGGACATGCAACAACAGAGCCTCGAAATTGGATTTCTGGCTACGAACCGCAATGTGAGCAGCTCCAGGCCCCGTTTCTCTCCCCAGAAATCAAAAAAGCTGCCCCGGCAAATATTTGCAAATGCTTTGAGGCTCAAAAAATAAATTCCAAACAAAAGCAGGCAGATTTGATTGAAATGACCGAGCGAATACTTGGTATTCAGCATTTGGCATTTGCCCTGCAAGTTTTGAATGAAATAGATTTAAGCAAACCCCTTGCTAAGAAAGAGAGAAAGAGATGACAGGCTTAATGATGACTTTGGAAGGAATTAATAATTCAAGGCAGAAGGACTGAGGCCATCCTGTACAATAATGGCCTTACCAATCAGTATCATATTTACATGAAGCGCTGGTGGAAAACAACCCTTGAAGGAAGAACTTGTCTGTTGCAGTGGATTAGACAGAAAAACAAGAGCCCCACAGCTCAAGTTTTGGCTGGTTGTTTTAAAATCAATATGTGAACTTCTGTCTTCCTTGCCGCAGAGAGGTTCCTGGCCTTGCATGCTGTACTTTCGAAGCCCTTGCCGCCTGCGATCCTTTACACCAGTGGTTCCCAACCTTTTCTAAGCTCCACAACCCTAGAAAATGTTTGATTAATGTCCTCACCCCCTTCAAAAGTAATGTCACATCTGAAGAAGAAGAAGTCTAATTTCTAATTTTTGAACCGCAACATGAACCGCAGACAATACTGCAGATGCAAATTAACTTTAAAATACTGCAAACTGACTTTTTTTTTAAAAAAATAAGCTTTTAATTCATTGCATAAAACACAAATCTAAATTGAGCAATTAGATTCTAATGTATTCAGAAATAGTAACTGCAGCAGTTTGTGTTTGCTGGAGCTTCCGGGGAATGGCAAGAGTTTTGGGAATGGAAAGATGCCGTCTTAAGCCTCATCTCCTCTCTCTGCTGCTGTTAGTTGGATTCAAACTATCTACTTTTTGCACTCTGAACTTGGTTTTTAGTAACTAAAGTAAGCTGAGGACAAAGGGGGAAAGTAGTAGGAGAGGGAAACTGGCCCCACGTAATCTATTTTTTTGGGAAAAGGCAGGATGTAAATAAAATGATTTATTGATTGACTCTGTATCTCTAATCCTTTCCTGTTCTGGCAATAAAAAATGAAATGCCTCTTCTGGAATTTAAGAACAGCACTGCCCCATTGCACTGCTTAGTATATCAATAGTCAGGTTGCCTTATCCACAGATTTTTTTTTTTTATCCATGGATTCAAACATCCATGGCTTGAAAATATTCCCCCAAAGCATAAATCCCAAATTTGATTTCCCATTTTATATAAGGGACCCCATTTTGTCATTGTATTTAATGGGACTTGAGCGGATTTTGTTATCCACGGAGTCCTGGAACCATTTTTCAGAACAAAAAATGTCCTCCCAACAACTTCCCCTCCTTTGTTTGATGTCTTTTTTTCAGGGCTGTGGAATCAGAGTCACAGAGTTGGAAGCAATTTTGGGTGGAGTCGGAGTCAGTCAAAACATAACCGACTCCACCTTCAAAATCAAAGTGTGCAATATGAAATGCCCCACTTGTTGCGTATTTACTTCCATAGGAATTTAGGAAAGTTTTCTTGTTGAGTAATTTTAATCAAATAAATGCATTTTATGTTCTATCAGTCTAAGTAACTTGATGAGTCACATGGCGGTGATGAAATCTCTCGTGCTGCATTTTTACGATGGTAAAATTATTACTAATTAATATACAGTTGCAATTTATGAGGGAGCTGGAGTCGAAATGTTTGGCATACTGACTCCACAACCCTGTTTTGGGCTATTCATATGGCCCCCTGAAGTGTCCCAGGAGCACAACATGCTCTCTCCAGCAAACTTTCTAGCTGACTCCTTGGGCTGGTGCTTCATCTGCATTTGAACCTCCCCAAGAGTGGTGTTGGAGCCACACCTTTGCTGCTCAGACAAGAGGAAAATCAAGTCAGAAGAGGGAAGGGCAAGTTGGATGTCAAAACAACAACATGCTTTTGCTTGTACAAGTTTGGAGAAGCATTTTTAAAAAGTAACTAAATCTGCATTATTTTTCGCAGCTGGCACCATGCTGTTAGTATGATGCATTGTCCAAGTGCAGACTGTGGTTTGCATGTGGCTCCCTCCAGGGATGTGTTTGTGCTCCACAAGGGTCAAATATATATGCCCCCAAATATGCTCTAAGGGATGTGGAGGGTATTTCCACCACATTTGGCTATAAGGCTACATGTGCAGTACATACACTTACAGTCAGCCCTCTTGTGGTTTTTACTTTTGCAGATGTGATTTACTCATGGTTTTGAGTAATATGTCCTCTCTAGATCCTTCAGCGCAACTCTGCCAGAGGTTGACCATCGATTTGTGCTGGAGAACCTAGAGGTTCCTAGAGAAAACACTTTTCTAGGTATTTGTCAGTCCTCCATCATGAATCTGCGATTAATTTCTGGCAGATGTTGGCCATAGACTTGCACTGGAGGACCTGGAAATTCCTAGAGAGGTGTTCTCTCACTTAAAAAGAATAGTGTTTTGTTTTTTTATTTGCAGTTTTTCCACATTCACAGGGGTCCTTCATCCCTTAACCCCTGCGAATGTGGAGGGACCACTGTATATTCTCATATGCACACACTTTTGTTTATGGTCACACTGTATCATGGCCTATGGATATTTCACTTACAATTGTACCGCCACACGGATATAAGAAAGACTGCGGGTCTGAATCAGATGAAGGCTAAAAGTTCACAAGAGCTTTTAATGCAGATTCAGTTCCTTTTAACACATTCTAATATGCTTTCCTTCCCCCAATTAAATCAAGAGCGGTAAAAGAAACTGTTCCCTTCCTGTGACCTTTCTTTCTCCTCATTCAGAGTCACCCTCCAAGCCCAGCCTCCATTACAAGGATCACCCCAATACCCAAGCCAATACAAAATGTATTTGCATAAAGAAGACAAACAAGAAACTGTTGAAAAGAAATCTTGGCAAGAAAAGCATGTCTCTACAGCATTCCAAGTTCTGAATGCTCTGGATTCTGTCCAATTCCCTCCCCCCAAATAGCTTACTATTCTCAATACATAACATTTTTAAAAGTATCAGCAATAGAAGGGACAAAGCTTTAAAAAACTATGATAAATACATTTAGCAGTATCTGTTTGCAAATAAAGTCACAAAATCAGAATGATTATGCACATAAATGATTATGCATTTTTTTAAAAAAATAGGATTATTCTTTTAAAGCTCCATGTGCAGTACATATGCTTATATTCTCATATTCTTTTGTTTATGTTAACACTGCATTGTGGCCTCTGGAGATTTCACTTACAATTGTACTGCAATATGGATTTTGTAGCCTTAAAGAAGGAGCAGGCAGAATGTTGACTGGGATCTTCTGGTCCACCGTTAGTTGGTTTGCAGTAGTCAGAAATGCTTGCCAAACGCCCAACAACAACCACAAACATGGTTTCTACCCCATCATCCCCTCATTATAACTGGACTTGTTGTTCCCATTGTACCCTGGCTGATATTATAATTTTAAACTGTTATTGATTAATTGAATGTTTTAATTTTTGTATGTTTTTAACTGTTTACTTGTACACCGCCCTGATCCTTGGAAGGGCGGTATAAAAATAAAATTTATTATTATTATTATTATTATTATTATTATTATTATTATTCTACCTACAGAAGTCATCAGGTGTGGACTTTTCCGTGGAAGTCTGTGAGTTCAGGTGAGTTCTGCTACTGAAAACAACATTTCTAGGCTAAAAATGTTCTCAGAGCCTCTGTCTTCTTTCACTCCAAGTGTGTATCTTTTACGACTGGTTCTGGTTGGTAGATCTGGCTGGTAGACTGAAAAACAAAGTAGATAGTCACACCATCCATCATTTCACAGATGAAATCACAGACAAGCAACATGAGAGCGTGGTCAAGATGGGAAAAAATATTAACGAAAACAGATGAAGCAGGAAAGGTCACAGCGATTTGTTTTTTCCTGAACCTACTGGGAAGAGCAATATTCTTCTCCCCCCTTCCCATTTCCTCCTGTTGAGTTGAATAGAAACTACGTACTTTTGCACTTTGAGTTCAACATGCAGCAAGCGAACTAAGCTGAGGACAAAGGAGGAAAGAAGGAGAGAGAAACCAGGACAGTTTAAAAGCAGCTGAAAATGCAGGACAGCAGAGGATTAGTCAGGGCTGTCTCGCAAAACCAGGATCGTTGGAGGGTATGGATACAACAAACCTGAAGTCTGCCCAATGTCTACCCCATCTGACAACTGAAGAAATACTCTTATTTACATCTGACTCTATACTGAAGCTAGTCTATACACCTATTCAATATACATCTCACCTTTTCTCCAGTATAAGACCTAATACATCTTATAACATTAGTTAGAATACAGTTAGAACAAGCCATAATACAAAGCTGGAGCAGGTTCAGAGAAGGGGAACAAGCATGATAAGAGGTATGGAGAAGAAAACATATGAGGAGAGGTTGAAGGAAGAATTGGGCATGTTCAGCTTGGTGAAGAGAAGACTGAGGGGTGACATGATTGCACTTTTCAAATATCTCGAGGGTTGTCCCAAAGAGGAAGGTACAGGTTTGTTCTCTGTTGCCCCAGAAGGTCAGACAAGAGCTAATGGTTTTAAGTTACAGGAAAGTAGATTTTGATTGAACATTAGAAGACATTTCTTGACAAGTGAGAGCAGTTTGGTAATAGAGGCAATTCCCTACAGAGATGATGGGGTCTCCTTCTCTGGTCATTTTCAGGAAAAGACTGGACAGCTCCCTGCTGAGGGTGCTTTCGCCTTCCTGTGAATATCACAAACTTTTATAGGGAAGGGATACCATAGCATTGGGGGAAATTCCATGGCCTTGATTAAAATATTGCAAAAACACACCTATGAAAAGAATTCACAATGCTTCTTGCTGTAACCATTACATCTCGGTTGTTCAGCTTAGGGTCTCCAAGACAGTATCTTTCCCAACAGGGCAGATTTTGAACTGGTTGTCAGGTGTTTCAGGACGCCTTTGTGATTTGCCAGAACCAGCAAAATTCAGCACAGTTTTTTAAAAAAGGTTCTCAGCAGTACATTCAATTGGCTCTCCAACATTGCCCAGCTTGGCTAATCAGGAGAAGAGGCTATATTTGTGACAAGAAGAGCATCACAAATGTCCGTGGAAGGTGGGGGCATCCTTTTACATTACAGAGAAATAGTTCTGTTATTGGCATTCACTGGGTCAGCCTGTGCTCCTTAGGATATTGTTCCTTGATATTTCCTTGTCAACAGTATTGCCTAACTGTTCAGGAAGTACAGCTTGCTCTTGGAAGTAAGAAGGTTTCTCACGCTGCAGTAAAGTCAGTGGATGTTCATCCCACCTTTTTAAGGCACCTCATAAATAAGTGGGGTAGTTTCAGGGGTAATAAGCGGCAAAAAGTCCATACCTCCTCTACTTGTATTGAGATAGGCCCCAAACATTTAGCTGTAAGAAATAGTAAGGTTTCCCTGCATGCGATGTCTATAAGCTGGCATCATGTTTAGCCTCAGGGTTGCTGTTGTTTTTGGTAGTGGGATTTGGAAGTAAAAATAACCCATCTTTAGCCACATTCAGGAGAATAAGCATTAAAAGAGAGCCAACACTCCCAACAATAGAAGAGGGGATGTTGAAACTGTTGGACATGATGGATAAGTTGATCCACCTACTAAGAGATGGAAATGTGAAAAACTTTGAGAGAGACTGGGATATAGTTATTGAATTTGTAAGTGAGATGAGGGGTGACTTAGATGTATTAGTTTTTCAGATCAAAGCTGATAATTTAAGAGAAGTATTAAAATATATGCGGAGGAGATCAGCTTTATGTAGAGCTGAATCTCACTGAATATCTGTAATGATATGAGATACGACATGACCAATTTCTATGATTAACAAGGAAGAAGGTAGAGCAATTGGATGTATTTCTGTTATTGATAGTATAAGTAGAAATGGGAGGATGTATGGAAGACAATGAATAATATATACAGTATTTGTGTTGCGTTTTAAAAGAACACAAAGATAAAATTTAATAAAAACTATTAAAATGAAGAAGAGAGTTAACAGATCTAACCCAGCTTGGGCCATTTATCAGGAATATGCTTGACTTTGGCACACATCCTATGGAAGTACGGAAGCAAAATGTGTCTTTCTATCACTTCTTCCGCACTTCTGTTTGCACAGCGCTGTGATACAGAGGCATGAAACAGTAAATCAACACGGTGCAATCTGGCAAGTCTTTTGTCTCTCACAATGCCCAGCCCAAAGCGATGCTTCAATCATGCATGCTATCACCTGGGATCCTAAAACTGTCTTCCTGACTAGAGGCCCCATTCAATCTTAAGGTGATTATTCCACCAGTGTCTTCTGCCAGTGCATAGTCTCATATTTCTATGCAAGGGGTTAAATTTGTACTCTTACCTTGCTGTTGTCCCATGATAGGTGGCTCTCGTGTCAGTGAGGCTGAGAACCCACTCCAGGTTTTAATTCATGCGCTGTCCCCTTGTTCCCAAATAGGCCCAACACTTTGGAAAGCTCCTTTTTAGAGAGCCGAAACCCTGGCATAGATTCACCAACCCACTGACATGGGAACGACAATTGTGTACATCAGGCAGGGGGCAAGGTATCAGATTTCGTACTGACAGCTACAGAAATGAGAAATACTATGGCATGGATAGTCCTGACCTTGGTATACGGCATCTTCGCACTTGAGAATCCTGTCCGGTTCTTTATAGCTGGCCTTCCAAATCCTAGTCTCCTGGTTTCTTGATCACAGTCTCTATTTCTATTTAAGACCAAGCCAAAGTACAGAAAGTCAATGTGAACAGCCAGGTATAATGATCACGATGCAGAATCATGGAACTGTAGAGTTGGAAGAGACTTCAAGGGAGATCAAGTTCACCCTCTTGCTATGCAGGAAAGACCCTGGTTTTGTCCCTTATTTCCAGTGGGTGAAGTCTGTGTTCATCTCTTTAAGGTGTCCCAAGACACAGTTGCTTCTCTTGAAGTATGAAAGACCTTGTCTGTTGATTCTGCGGAAGTTAAAAATAAACAAACACTGGCCTCAATGAGATTTACTCCCAGCTGAAACAACAAGAGCCCTGTGGCTCTGGAAAGACTAGCCAATTTATTATAGCATACAAGGGCGATAATAAATTCAGGGAATCAGCTTTAATGAGCACGCTATAATAAAGTTAATCTTTAAATTGCCATAAGATGCCTTATTGTTCTCTTGCTTGTTAGTTTCATCAATAAAATAGCACGGCTACCTTCTTCGGAAATTGACGCAGCTTAAATACACTGGTTTTAATGAAGCGTTCCGTTGTTTTGTTGTTGTTGTTGTTTTTAGTGTCTTCATCACCTTTTAAAATAGATTTATAAATCACTTTGGGATTATTATTTTTTGAATGAAAAGCAGTCATTCGATTAATCACTCAGTCAATTAAAACGCACACAGAGGAAATGCCTCTGAGCATCTCATACATTGCCGCCGATCAGGCCACATACTTTTCTATTACTGCTATTGACTGCTATTTTATTAGGATTTTATAATTTTTAAGTATTGTTTAGTTGCATTTTAATATGTTTTTACTTCTCTTTTGGTAACTGTTTTAAATTGGTGTTTTGTTTCAACTTTTGCACATCGCATCGGGTTCTAATTTTAGGGGAAAGGGCAAGATATTTATTATTATCATTTCAAACGATTGCGCCAAAATATAAGCGGACGAACATCCCTGTAGAATTCAAAGATAATGTTAAAAAAATTAGATTTTTACTATTAAGCCTAATTGACTGGGAGCCAGTCAATTAATCAGACCACCTTTCTGCAGTCAAGAAATTAGAAGAAGAAGACTAGGACTTGGAAGGGAAGCTATGAAGGAACTAGACAAGATCCTGAGGTGCAAATTATATGCCGCTGGATACTAATATTAGGACTGTCCATGCCATTGTATTTCCCGTTTCTATGTATGACTGCGAAAGCAGGACAGTGAAGGAAGCAGATAGGAAGAAAATCAATTCATTTGAGAGATGCGGTGCTGGAAAAGAGTCCCGAGGACACCACGGCCAAGAAGACAAACAATTGTGGAGCGTGTCCGGAGGAGGGTGACCAAAACGGTGAAGGGTCTGGAAACCATGCCTTATGAGGAGAGACTTACGGAGCTGGGGATGTTTAGCCTGGAGAAGAGAAGGTGAAGAGGTGATATGAGAGCCCTGTTTAAGTACTTGGAGGGATGTCATATTGAGGAGGGAGCAAACTTGTTTTCTGCTGCTCCAGAGAACAGGACCCGGAACAATGGATTCAAGGTATATGAAAAGAGATTCCACCTCAAAATTAGGAGGAACTTCCTGACAGTAAAAGCTGTTTGACAGTGGAACAAACTTCCTCGGAAAGTGGTGGAGTCTCTTTCTTTGGAGGTCTTTAAACAGAGACTGGATGGCCATCTGTCGGGTATGCTTTGATTGGGAATTCCTGCATGGCAGAATAGGGTTGGACTGGATGGCCTTTGAGATCTCTTTCAGCAGAGAGGTGGCTATCTTAGATTGTGTATTGCTGCATGGCAGAATGGGGTTGGATTGGGCGGCCTTTGAGATCTCTTCCAACAGAGAGGTGACTGTCTGTTGGGGGTGCTTAGATTCATGAGAGTGAAGTTAAGTGTTGCACACAACACACAAGAGAGAAGTCTGTCACACAAAACAAGACACACAAGAGAAGTCTCACACACACACACACATACACAATGGTGAAGTTAAGTGTTACACAAAACACATAACAGTGAGAAGTCTGTCACACAACACAAAACACACAAGAGAAGTCTCCCTCACACACACACGAGAGTTAAGTGTTACACACAACACACACAACAGAGATAAGTCTCCCTCACACACACACACACACACACACCCAACACGAGAGTGGAGTTAAGTGTTACACACAACAACACACAACAGAGAGAAGTCTCCCTCACACACACAAAACACGAGAGTGGAGTTAAGTGTTACACACAACAACACACAACAGAGAGAAGTCTCACACACAAGGGAAGTCTCCCTCTCTCTCTCCCTCACACACACACACATACACGAGAGTGGAGTTAAGTGTTGCACACAACAACACACAAGAGAAGTCTCCCTCACACACACATACACGAGAGTGGATTTAAGTGTTACACACAACAACACACAACAGAGAGAGGTGTCACACACAAGTCTCCCTCACACACACCCACACACGAGAGTGGAGTTAAATGTTACACACAACAACACACAAGAGAAGTTTCCCTCACACACGCACACACACACAAGACGAAAGTGGAGTTAAGTGTTACACACAACAGAGAGAAGTCTCTCACACAAGAGAAGTCCCCCTCACACACACACACACGAGAGTGAAGTGTTGCACACAACAACACACAAGAGAGAGGTCTCACACACAAGAGAAGTCTCCCTCACACACACACACATACACACGAGAGTGGAGTTATGTGTTACACACAACACACACAACAGAGAGAAGTCTCCCTCACACACACCCAACACGAGAGTGAAGTGTTGCACACAAAACACACAACAGAGAGAAGTCTTTTACACAAGAGAAGTCTCCCTCACGCACGCACACACACAAAACACGAGAGTGGAGTTATGTGTTACACACAACAACACACAAGAGAAGTCTCCCTCACACACACAACACGAGAGTGGATTTAAGTGTTACACACAACAGCACACAAGACCCAAGTATTACACACAACAACACACAACAGAGAGAGGTCTCTCACACAAGAGAAGTCTCCCTCACCCACACGCGAGAGTGAAGTGTTACACACAACAACACACAAAGACCCACAAAGGAAGCCCCTGTCTCTCTCTTTCACACACCCACAAAGACACCCATTTTTATTATTATTGCCCCACACGTGAGGGGGTTGTTGTGTTGCGTTGCGTGTCCCTTTCATCATGGCCTCTCTTATCCTTTCCCTCAGGAGGACGAGGCCTAGTCGTCAGCCTCAGTCAGCGGCCTCGAGTAAAGTAGTAGGCCTCAGAGAGTCCCTCCTCTTTTTCCTTCTCGCTCCGCCCCGGAGGCCGTCCTCCTCCTGCGGCTGCTGGGCCTGGGTCGGACTCGGTCGGGCGGCGGCCTCCTCGACGGTGCTGCAAATAATAATAATGGCCGAAGTCTTGGAGCCGGCGACGGCGGGGCCTAGTCCCGTCCCGGAGCCGGGGCCTCGCGTAGCCGCCGCGTCCCCCTCAGGAGGCCCCATCCCCGGCGAGGCCCGCCACTCGAGCCCGCCGCCTCTGGCCCGCCTGCTAGGCCGCGACTTCGAGTTCCTGGTGCGGCGTCCCGAGGTGACGATCGGGCGGAACTCCTCTCAGGGCTCGGTGGACGTGAGCATGGGCCGCTCCAGCTTCATCTCCCGGCGGCACCTGGAGCTGGCCTTCCGGGCCCCGCATTTCTACCTGAGCTGCCTCGGGAAGAACGGCGTCTTCGTCGACGGGGCCTTCCAGAGGAGGAACGCGCCCGCCATGCAGCTCCCCACACAGTGAGATGTTTATTATTATCAGTATCATCAGTATTATTATTGTGTTGTTGTGTTGTGTTGTTGTGTGCCTTCCTTCCCGTGACGACAACACACATGCTCTACAACAATATTGTCGTTGTTATGTTGTTGTTGTTGTGTGTCTTCAAGGCCTTCCCACTATACACACTGCACAACATCATCGTCCTTATTATTATTGTTGTTATTATTATTATTGTGTTGTTGTTGTTGTTGTTGTTGTATGACTTCAAGGTCTTCCCACTGCACACGCTGCACAACATCATCCTCATCATCATTATGTACTTGTTGTTGTTGTTGTTGTTGTGTGCCTTCCTTCCCATGACAACAATACACATTCTGTACAACAACAGTGTTGTTCTTCTCGTTGTTGTTGTTGCCTTCCTGTCGTTTCCACTATACACATGTTCCTACTGTACAGAGTATACAACAATGTTGTTGTTGTTATGTGGTTGTTGAGTGCCTTCAAGTCGTTCCCACTATACTACCATACACTATACAACTATATAGTCTACACTGTACAACTATACACTATACAACTATATAGTTTACACTATACAATTATACACTATACAACTATGCACTACACAACTATATAGTTTACACTATACAACTACACTATACACTTTACAACTATACACTAAACAACTGTACACTATACAACTATATAGTTTACACTATACAACTATACACTATACAACTATATAGTTTACACTATACAATTATACACTATACAACTATACACTATACAACTATATAGTCTACACTATACAATTACACTATACACTTTACAACTGTACACTATACAACTGTATAGTTTACACTATACACTATACAACATTACCATCACTTAGAGAGCTGGGGATGTTTAGCCTGGAGAAGAGAAGGTTAAGAGGTGATATGATAGCCCTGTTCAAATATTTGAAGGGATGTCATATTGAGGAGGGAGCAAGCTTGTTTTCTGCTGCTGCAGAGACTAAAACGCGGAACAATGGATGCAAGTTGCAGGAAAAGAGATTCCACCTCAACATTAGGAGGAACTTCCTGACAGTAAGGGCTGTTCTTCGACAGTGGAACACACTCCCTCAATGGAGTGTAGTGGAGTCTCCGTCCTTGGAGGTCTTTAAGCAGAGGCTGGATGGCCATCTGTCGGGGATGCTTTGATGGAGAGTTCCTGCATGGCAGGGGGTTGGACTGGATGGCCCTTGTGGTCTCTTCCAACTCTATGATTCTATGATTCTATGATTCATCATTACTATTATTATTATTTAGTTGTGGTTGTCTGCCTTCAAGGCCTTCCCACTATGCACACTACACAACATCCTCATCTTCATTATGTATTTCTTGTTGCTGTTCTTGTTGTGTGCCTTCCTTTCCACTACATGCATCATGACAACAACACACATGCTCTACAACAATATTGTTCTTCATCTTGTTGTTGCCTTCAAGTCGTTTCCACTATATACACTGTACATCAACAACAACAACAACAACTATTATTATTATTATTATTATTATTTAATTGTGGTTGTGTGCCTTCAAGGCCTTCCCACTATGCACACTACACAACATAATCCTTATTATTATTATTATGTTGTTGTTGTTGTTGTTGTTGTTGTGTGCCTTCAAGGCCTGCCCACTTCACGCACCATGACAACAACATAGATGTTGTACAACAATACTGTTATTATGTTGTTGTTATTGCCTTCAAGGCCTTCCCACTATGCATACCCTAAAAACACTATACATGCTGTACAACAACATAGTGGAAACAACTTGAAGGCAACAACAATAGCAATGTTATTGTTGTTGTTATCATCTGGTTGTGTGCCTTCAAGTCATATCCCCCATACACACTATACAACAGCACTACAGACACTAGTTGTTGTTGTTGTTATGTAGTTGTTGTGTACCTTCAGGTTGCTTCTACTATACAACAATAATTATTGTTGTCATTGTTGTTTGCTTTCAAGTCATTTCCACTATACAAACTATACAATAGTATACATACTATACAACATTGTTGTTGTTGTTGTTATTATGTAGTTGTTGTGTGCCTTCAAGTCATTCCTACTATACATACTATACAACATCATCATCATCATCATCATCATCTAGTTGTTGTGCGCCTTCAACGATACACACTAGACAACAACTATCATTATTATGTTGTTGCTTTGTTGTGATTGTGGTTGTGTGCCTTCCAGTTATTACCCCTAAAGTGAGGTTTTCTTGGCAAGATTGGTTCAGAGGATAATAAAGATAATAATAATAGTTTCCTTTTAAAATATTTTTGTCGTAACTTTTTCAACATACAGAAAAACACACACATAACATACTAATATTTAAAAACTGCTTAAAAGTTTATTAAAATTTCAAGTAGCTTATATTAGTAATAGTTTTTAAGGGAGCTGAAGTCAGGCATTCAATAGGATGCGAAAATCCATGTTTGCTGCGAAAATCCATGTTTATTTTAAGGGGAAGGGAGCAGTACGGTTCTTCCTCCACATTTGCTGCTTGGACTTTTGCGGATTTGGTTATCGGCGGTTTTGATTCATACATCCTCCAAGTCCTCCGGTGCAATTCTGCCGAATATTGACCATAGAGTTGTCCTGGAAAACTTAGAAGTTCCTAAAGAAAGTACTTCCCTAGGCATTTGTAGGTCCTCCAGCGGGATTTTATGATCAACTTCTGGCAGATGTTGGCCAAAGAGTTGCCTTGGAGGATCTGGGGATTCCTAGAAATTTGTTCTCTTGTGTAATTAAGAATAGCGTTTTTATAGATTTTTGTGGGTTTTTTCGGGCTCTGTGGGCATGTTCTAGAAGAGTTTATTCCTCACGTTTCACCAGGAATGCCATCCACAGATGCTGGCGAAACGTCAGGAATAAACTCTTCTAGAACATGGCCACAGAGCCCGAGAAAACCCACAAAAAACTATGGATACCAGGGGTAGCATAGCTCACTTATGTTTCTGTTTATTTTCCTTTAAAAAGGACGTGGGGGGGGGGGGGAAGGTTATTTGAATGTTTATACCAAGAACATGAAACAATATGGACAATTCCAGTTAGCAACAAAAAGGATGCACTTCTTTTAAGTCATAAACATTTAGCTGAGTACCAGATGCTTCAAATGGCCCTGAAGGTGAATTTTGGGTCGAATGATAAACTCTCAATATGAGAGCTGTATGTGGAGGAAGGGAACATGGGAATGCCCAGCTCTGAAAGGAAGAAAATGTGTGCATGTGTGTGTATATATGTGTCTATGTGCATGCATATATATATATATATATATATACACACATGCATACACCCATCCCTCCTCATTTGTGACTTTGACTTTTGTGGCTTTCATTTTTGTGGATTTGATTAGTCACAGATTTTATTAATATGTTCTCTCTAGAAATATCTAGGTCCTCCAGCACAACTCTACGGTCAACTTTAACCAAAAGTCGCACTGGAGGACCTAGAGATTCCTAGAGAGGTGTTCTCTCAGGTAAAAACATTGTGTTTTTGTTATTTGTGGTATTTCCACAGGGGTCCTGTGTCCCTAACCTTAGCTAGAGTGTGTATATATATATATATATATATTCATGCATGAATTGGGAAAATAGTTAAGCAGTGATTGCCCCATATTTATGTGAAAATAGATCCTCAGGCTAGGTGAGAAGGACAAGGGATATTTTCACTCCAGGAATCAAAAAGGAAACAGAGTGCCATGGACCAAATAGGAGTTTTGTGGTGTGTGCGGCTGCTTTTCCCCCCCATGTTATGTGCCTCCAAGTGAGCTCTAATTTATGGGAATCCTATCATGGGGTTTTCTTGGCAAGATCTCTTCAGAGAAGATTTGCCGTCGCCTTCCTTTGAGGCTGAGAGAGGGTGACTTGCCTGATGTCTCAGAATGGGTTTCCATGGCTCAGTGGAGAAGGAAATCGAACTCAGGTCTCCCAGAGTCCTAGTCCAATGCACATACTTCCACACTGGCTCTAAAGATTTATTCAGAGGAGGTTTGCCATTGCCTTTTAGGTGCTGAGAGAGTGTGACTTGCCCAAAATCACCTAGTAGGTTTGCATGACTGAGTAGAAATTCAAACCCTGGTCTGCCAGAGTCCTAATTTACTGTATTATGCCAGGGCTCCTTGGTATGAAACTGGGATTTGCAGTTTCTTGCAGCACCAGAGCTCTCTGAGAAAAGGATAAATATCTCACAAAACTATCAGTCCCAGAATTGCATAATATGGAGTTAAAGCATTATTTCTGCAGTGCAGATTCAGCCCCAGTCCAGTGCTCATACCACTATACCTGTAGTTCCCAAACTTTAGTTCTTCAGAAGTTTTGGGCTTCAGCTCCCAGAATTCCTGACTGTTGACCAAGCTGTCTGGGGCTTCTGAGAGTTGAAGTCCAAGGCTTGGGAAGCACTGCATTATGCTGGGTTGGAGCTACTCATCTGAGGAAGAGACAAAAGGCCCTGCAGTAGATGTGCGGAAATTAGGTTTGGTCATTTGCACAACTTTGGACAGTTACCTTTCGGACTACAGTTCCCAGAACATCCCAGCCAGCATGCCAGTTGAAGGATTCTGGGAGTTATAGTGCAGTCCAAACTGCCACAGAGGAGGATCCAGTGGCAAAAATGGTTTCTGATGTTGATGGTGCCGATTGTGTTCAGTTCAAAATGTCGGTTTATTTTTAAACCCTATTATTACCCTCACCTTTCTGGAGTGACTTACAGAGAAATCAGAAACAAGACTCCCCAATCCCTGCAGAGTTGCAGTACTGAGAGAAACAGGGTGAAAAGCAAACTCAGGCAGTCATTATCCAGATCTTTCAAAGACCTGCTGGGATGGGAAAATGTTGGAGTGATGTGGCCCTGAAAAGAACTGGTCTCACAGCAGGGTGGCTGCATCCCTTTTTGCCTTGTGCTACAGCTTGATGAATAGAAGCAGTGTGGATGTGCGGGGTGAGATATTTTCTTTTAGTTGAAATAAGATCACTGGAGCAGATCTTGGAGGGGAAGGGGAATGATAATCTGGAGAATGTGGTGCAGATGTGTAAGGAGAGAGTTCATTTTCCGATCAGAGGAGAGCCCTGTCGTCTTAGGAGGAAGAAACGGGAATCCGTTTCTGAACAATGTCGGGGAAAACAGTTAGTTATTCATGATCCTAAAAAGCATAGTTGGTTGGCGCTAATTAAAAAAACTAGAGGATAGAGTCTCCCCGAGGCAAGTCTGGTAGTACTGGATATCTTTCCTCCTTAGGGAGTAGGTGGTTCATTGTGGGAAGAGAAAGAGAGATTCCTGAGGGATGCCAGATTGTGGAGGTGGAGAAAGTTTCCGCAGATGGAAAAGGAGCAACAGCTGTCTTTCTATCCCAGGGACACACTTTGTCTAGGAGAAATAGAAGGGGAAACACTGTGGCTCACCAAGAATGGATAGATTACACTAGGAAGCATGTACTTGTTTTGTCAAATCCTATGGAAACAGAAGAGAAAGTAAATATGCTATATAAGAACCTTCTGCCTTTTGTTTTTTCCAACAGGATTGAGTTGCCAGATCCTATGGGTCCTATGGAAACAGAAAAGAAAGTACATTTGCCATATAAAAACCTTCTGAATCTTGTTTTTTCAGTAGGATTGAGTTGCCCGATCCTATCGGTCCTACAGAAATAGAAAAGAAAGTAAATTTGCTGTATAAGAACATTCTGATTATTGTTTTTCCAGTAGGATTAATTGCCAGATCCTATGGAAATAGAGGAGCAGCACCCTCCAGGATACCAAAATCCATGGAAGCCCAAGTCCCATTAAATGCAATGGCATAGTAAAATGGTGCCCTTATATAAAATGGCAAAAATCAAGGTTTACTCTTTGGAAATTATAATTCATTTGAATATTTCCAAGCCATAGATGGTTCATTCCGTGGATAAAGAATCCATAGATATAGAGGACCGGCTGTATTTTCTAAGTCTAGGTGTTCCCGTATTTACTGTCCCCAAATCATTTCTAAAAGCTATGTGAGCAGAAGACTTTTATGGGCAATGCCAGATCATTGCATTCCCAGCTTGCTTTTTCTGGTTTTTAAAAATAGGAGTATGTTATGTCTGCATGGCCCTGTGGAGAAGTAGTGGAGACAAAATAATTTTCTCTGCTTTAGTAACATTGGTGGTGGTGTGTGTGTGTGTGTGTGTTTTGGCCTGATCCTCAAATTGGCACGACCTTATAGCTCCATTTGTAACAAAAAATAAACATTTGCAACTATATTTTAACTAAACGGTACTTTTAATACTGTACATTATTCACAATGATTTTATGTCAAAACAATTCATGTATAATGTGTTTTAAGTTACTACAATAACAAAGTGACTTACAATTGGTAAAGGAGGGCATTTTTTTAAATTTTACATCTCTGTAGGTGGATTCCACTTGTCTGTCAAAAATGTTGTGCGGCCTTTTCTTCTTTCGCCCTTCCCAGGGAGAATAATGAGGGCCCTGTTTCCTCAAGCTGTTTGGAGTTGACCGTGGACAGTTAGAGGGGAGAGCTGAAACAGGAGAAGCTGGACATATATGCAGGATATTCTTATTAAGCTTTATTTATATAGCTGTACATACAATCATTTTAATTAAATGATTCCCTGCCCTCAGGCTTACAATCTAAAAAGACATTACACAAAAGGAGAAGGGCATGGTGGAGGGGAAGGGGATCAGGTCCAGCAGTTCTGCTGTCCCTCTGAGACCTGGACCAAAGCAAATGGACTGGAGGGAGGGCTCTGCTTCTTAATCGAGGCTACATCTGATGAAGTTGGGCCTGCCTTTTCACTCCCTCCAGGCTGGAAGAGCATTGGGGTGCAAACAAGTTCTCTCTTGGCTTTGCCCCATGCAACCATTGTATGTCCTTTTGATAGTGTTCTAAGTTAGAGGTGCATCCTGGCCGTGATTTTTGAGGTATATTTTATGAACCTGGGAAGAGGCCAGAAGGAATGGCTTGAAAATGGTAAGATCATTAATGTTGGACAGGCTTCCCTCAATGTCAGTTCACTGACCCTAGGACCTCCAGATGTTCTGGACTTTGGTTTCCAAAATTTCTGACCATTGACATCCCTCCACCTTTCCAAGCATTATTGCCTTTTCTAAAGACTTGTGCCTTCTCATGGTGTGGCCAGAGTATGACAGCTTCAATTTAATCATCTTGGCCTCCAGGGAAAAGTCAAGCTGGATCTGTCTTTTTGGCTGTCCATGGTATCCTCAGTAACTCTTCTCCAGCACCAGGTAGAAACTTCTGGCATATGGATATGGCCTATCATCCTCCAGGGCATTGCATTTTAATGTCTTTCAACACGCACAGTGTTGCCTTGATGCGTCATATTATGAGCGTTTTCAACACTTGATACTTGGAGGTGGTGGAATAGGAGACAGCGTACAGGGCACTTTCCTTACCAGAACCTCAGGCTGCAATTCTTGTCACATTTTATAGATGACTTTTTAAATATATATATATATATATATATATATAATATGTTTCTCTGTAGGCTGTTTTCTTGTGTTTAGTAATTTGGTTATAAATCCCCAGCCACTTACTTTCTCGGAGGCATTGGGGCTTTGAAATGTTTCTTTTTAGAAGGCGATACCCTTGGACTATGTCAGTGTAATTAATTTCTCCTTGTAAAACAAGCCGACTTCCCCCTCTGCTTTTGTGAAGCCAGCGGCATTCTTGTGCTTCTCCCATAAGCTCTTGATTTACTTGTGTACATTTCTTCGGTGCCTTGTAACTTCCTTTCCTAGGAAGTAAATCTTGTGTCGAATTAAAAGAGGACAAAACAAGCTGTCTGTACTCTTTCTTTGAAATGGGGGGAAAGACCTTCCTTTTGAAGCTTATACAGGGGTGGGTTTCCTTCAGGGTTTTTTTCCCGATGCAACGGGGAGCCTTGTACCATAAAATGCCTTCTCGTCCACTGCTTATGATCAGGGTAAACAAAATAAACTACTCGCCTCCTTTTCTGAGTTGTAAAAGAGGTGATGTAACTCTTCCCTGCTTTCTTCTGGAATGGAATTTGCCCTCTGGCTTCTTGCAGGTAAACAGTTCCAGGTTTTCCTGCGTTCTTTGGGGCATATCAGGAGCGTAGGCCTCAAAAATAGTTTTTGCTGGGATTCAGTCAACCTCAGGTGGTCCATAAAATGAAGTCCATGGGTTGTGTGGGTCAGTGTTTTGTCCTACTGGAGAGGTGTAGTGCTTGTTGTTGTTGTGTGCCTTCAAGTCATTTCTGACTTACGGCGACCCTATCACGGAGGTTTTCTTGGCAAAATGTGTTCAAAGGAAGTTTGCCATTGCCTTCCCCTGAGGCTGAGAACATGCGGCTTAACCAAGGTCACCCAGTGGGTTTCATGGCCAAGCTAGGAATCAAACCCTGGTCTCTAGAGTCGTAGTCCAACATTCAAGGGGAAGTGCATGGAGTATGAATACAGCGTGCCCTTGGTACCTGCTGGGGTTTGGTACCCCTCGTGAGTACCAGAATCCATGCTCAAGTTCCATTATATTCAATGGTGTTGTTGTTGTTGTTGTTGTTAGTCATCTTTGGTATCCACTAGGGTTTAATTCCAGGACCTTCCATGGATACCAAAATCCATGGATGTTCAAGTCCCATTAAATACAATGGCATAATATAATGTTGTCTCTATATAAAATGGCAAAACCAAGGCTTGCTTTTTGGCATACACACACACATCTATATATATATATATACTTTTGTCGTTCCCCACCCTGATTGCTTGTTCAGAGGGGCCGGTTATAAATAATAATAATAATTATTATTATTATTATTACTATTTTCAAGCCGTGGATGATTGAATGCATGGATAAAAAATCTGTGGATATGGAGGGCTGACTGTATAACTGGAACTTTACAAAGGTAAATTTTGGATGATAACTTCCACAGTCCCGTAGCCTGTTTAAGAATGGAAAGGGGGTTCTGGGTATTGTGCTTTTTTAAAATGGTTCTGCATTCGAGCTCCTGGAGTCTTGGAACTCTTAGTTCTCCAGATCCCAAAGGTAATTTCTCCTGCTGGAGGACTTGACCCTGATCCTGTCATAGTTGTTCAGCCCTATATTTGACCGGTGTTTCTCAGGCCCATAGGGTACAATAGTTTCTTCCTTTCCTGGAAACTAGCCAGGAGCTACCAGCCACTGGCTCACTTGGGCGCGTTCACACTGGATAAATAAACCGGTTTAAGTGCCATGTCAATGCTGTGAAATTCTGGGAATTGTAGTTTGTTGTGGGGCTCAGAGCGGAGCTCTGCTCCGCTCTGGGCCCACAACAAACTACAATTCCCAGAATTTCACAGCATTGACCATGGCACTTAAACTGGTTTATTTTTCCAGTGTGAACGCAGTCTTGGATTAGCACTGCTGTAGACGACTGGAATGATATAAGAAGCATGTTAAGATCAGTTGTGCAAACCAGAGTGGAGGTGGTTTTGAATTCCTACCTCCTGTTGCCTTTTGTTATGGGTTTTGTGTGTGTGTGTGTGTGTATGTAAAAGCCCAATTGCTCAGATGTACAGTAGTCTTTTAAGTAGCACTGTTCTTAGTAGCACTGCACATCCTGACTTGTGCTTTCTTGTGTTTTGGTGACCTTACCAGCTGCTTGGACGCTCTATTCTTGTGGCTAAAATGATGTTATCAGGATTCATACATGTGTTTGTGCACTCAGAGAAAACAGTAAACTCTCTTCTCAGAGGAACTACTTTGACCTCATAACCACTGGTTCAAAACCAGAGATATTTCTAAAGTGATATGTACTTAACTATTTTCTAATGATTTTTTCCTCTGACGTTCCGTTTGCTGTTGCACAGTGTTCAGTGGAACAAACAATTCAATAATGTTCCTTTTACTCCTTTCAAGATCCTTTTCTATCTAGCACCATGTCTATGGAAACAACACTTTTGCGTGATTTCCCTGCTTTCTTTACCCTCTTGAAAACAATGGAACAAAAGGATGTACTCAAATCTTTCATTTTTTTTTAAATTGTGCTTCCCATTTTGGTATTGGTAGCCCAAGAAAACCTCATGATAGATTTGCCTTAGGATCTCCATAGGGATTTGTGCCTTGTGCTACCATAAATTTCTTATTACTAATTCATACACATTTGCCATTAATGAAGGAACCAGAGTTGAAGTTGGACAGTAGAAAAAGAGGGAAGCCAGACTCAAAGGTTTGGCATACAAGTTGAGTCTCTCTTATCTGGAATTCCAAAATTCTCCCAAATCCAAAATTGTCCACATAAGTGGCTGAGATAGTGGCATGTTTTCTTTCTGATGGTTCAGTGTACGCACATATTATTTCATGTGCATTATTAAAAACAATATGCATAAACTTATCTTCAGGCTACGTTTATAAGGTGTATACAAAACATAAATTATTTTCATGTTTTGTCATTATGGATATGCAAATATTCCCAAATCAAAAATAAATGAATGAATCCAAAATCCAAAACACTTCTGGCCCGAAGCATTTTGGATAAGGGAGATTCAACCTGTACCGACTTCATAGCCCTGCTTTTGAAAGCCAGGTAGATTAGCCTTAAGGGAAGGTGCCTTTGTGTCTTGCTTGTAAATTTCTGTGCAGTATCTGGCTGTTCTTTGCAGCCTGGAAAAAGAAATCTTAGTTGAATCTCCCATCCATTCTAGCAGGGCCTCTTGTTATGTTCTTCTGTTCATGGTTGTTGGAAGCTATAGGGAAGCCAAATTGGGAATATACTTTAGGGAGAGGAGGAATGAGTCCTTAGCTTGTGGTTGAATCATCGGTGGTGCAGATTGGGCATCCATTTCTAGCTGATTCTGTTTGTTTTGGAATGAGCCACTCCAGATGCCCAGCGCCACATCAAACCACCTGATGTTGTGTACTCATGTACCGCTGAGACTGTCTCTCCGACTCTGTTTCTCCAAGCCAGCAATGTCTGTGTGTTTTGTGTTTGCTGAGCCAAAGGGCGCTCTATCCTCCCTGAAATTCATAACACAGCCAGTCCCTGTTTGGCTTAGTGCTGCACAGATGTGGAGGGGCCAGTTTCCTGTCTCTAGTTCCGAGTGGAAATGTGGCATCTGTGGTTGAGAGACATGTCTTGTGTGTGCTTTGGAGCACCAGAGCGTTTTTTTCTTTGGCTCCTTCATGGTTTTGCATGGCAGAGAGGACTCCTTCCTTCATGGCTTTGCTGGACAGCTTCAGGCAACTCCTGTTGGTGAGGTCTCGTTCAGCGTGCACTGTTTGAAGATGGCCCATTTTCTCCTCTCCAGTTTCTAAGAATCTTTTTGAGAAAACCAACAGCTTCTTTCTTGAATGTTTCCTGCTGAAATTTTGCCATTTTTGCAGACAAGGAACTCTGGCCTGGGGTATATTAGGCCGCATACTTGAGATGGTTGAACAGAGATGCGTTCCCTACATGCCTTTGGTTGCAGTTTGCAAGATGCGTGGCTCAAGTGGATTCTCTCCCCCTTCCCAACCCACACCTCAAGATATGTCAAAGAGATGCAAAACTTGCAAACTAAAAAATTCTGAACCACGACTGTATTTTTAGGAAGAAGAAGAAGAAGGCTCATTGGCTGTGTAATGGCATAGAAGCAGTTGGCTCAGAGGATGGGGGAAATGGATTTTTCAAGGCTTACATCTGGCGCAGCACGTTTACATTCCTTCAGGCCAATTGATTAAAAAATAACTGTGAATACAATCTTGGTTTTCTCTGAGACAATAAAAAGTGCCTTTGAGCTGTCCATATCTATTTTGCTAGGACTAATCCTTCTGGTAGACCAAGGTGGGCATAATGCAGTCTGTGGGACAAGCAGCTCCCAGGCCCCATTTTTATTACCATTGAGGCTACCTCCCTGTCCCCAAATCATGCAGAAAGTTCCCCAAAGATATTAAAACATACAAAAATACCTTCAACCCACTTCCATAAGTACCCCAGAACTACTTCTGGTGCCACCATTCTCCTCTGTGACATCCTTTCTGCCACCATTTTAAGATGTATTTAAGGGACAAGAGATATTTAAGCTTGTTATGGGGGGGATGTAGCCCATGGGGAGATCCGATGGTGGAATTGGCCCAGTCCCCCACATAGTTGACCATCCCTGCTTTCAACAGACTGTCTAATGTCTTTGGAAAGAGTAGCACATCAATTGCTGTTTAATTTTCTATTCATTGTGTCGTAACTGCTAAAAGGAGGAAGTGGTACTTTTTAGACTTTCTATTTGGATACCAAAATAACTTTACTGGCCTTGACTACTGTATATCTGTACCTGGGGTGGGAGGAGAGCATTTGCCTTTTCAGCCTCAGGCAGCAAAATGTCTTGAGCCAGTCCCGATCTGTGCCTTCTGTAAATGTTAGTACAGTCTGGCTAATGAGGCAAAACGTGCCAACAACCTATTAGTTGTTTGTGGCCTAAAACGGATGAAGGGAAACTCAGTAACAGAAGCTGCTCTGGCTCCTTATTTAAAGAAGACCTAAGCCTATGGCTTTGTATAAGCCAGCTGTAGTATAAGAGGAGTTGCAGAAATGGAATAGAATGTGCAGATTCCATACTGTTCCCAGTCTTAAGGTGAAATGGTTTAAGCTTCACATGGCAGAGAGATAAATACATTGAATACTTGAGCGCCTTTGCTTTGACACTTAATGGTCTCAGCAAAAATGTGCTTTAAACTAGCACAGTTGGAAGGCTTCAGTATTTAGTTTGGTATCCATCTTGTTCAGTTCACATACTCACTGTGATTGCAGCAATTGTTGCGGTTGTTAGTTGCTGTGGTTCTGTGTTTTTGTTGTTTTATTGTTTGGGCTTTTTTAAAAACTGTATTGCAGTGGTTGCTGTGGCATTTGTTGTGGTTGTTTTTTACTGTCAATTTGAGTTTAACTTCTGGCAACCCTGTTGTGAGACATCCAAGATACTGATATTGACAGCCCTGCAAACTCAGGGCCATGGTTTCCTTGATTAAATCAGTCCACTTGCAGCGCGTTCTTCCTCTTCGACTACCTTCCATTTTATCAAACATATCAAAATAATCTTCTTTTAAAACGTTATCATCTTTTCCAGTTGGATCACCTTATGATATGTCCAGAGTGTGATAGCCTTAGCTTAGTTCATTTCTAGTGTTCACACAACATATAAAAAGAAAAGAGAAGAGAAAAGGGGAGCTAGCCAAGAATCCAGCAGACTGCTTTATTTTAGCATGGGCTTTCTCGTGCTATTTCAATCCACTTCTGCAGATGCACTGAAACATGAATGGTATGTTGATTGAAATAGGATACTTTTACATTCATTTGGGAGTTTTCAGTAAAATATATATATATATATATTACATTTATTTAAATTTGAATAGATGCATAAAATCCTTTATGTTATTTAAATTTTCAAATTGTGGCAGATAGATGGGTAAATTAATTACAGATGAGTTGATCATATATATAAAAAATCAAGTTTAAAAGCTTAGTAAAAAAAAGGGAAGGGGGTGCATGGAGGTGGTGAAAACTAGATTGAGGCATACATCAGAAAATTTGGGAACCACTGATTTAATTCATCACTGCAGGAAAATATTAGACATATTCTGATATACATTCAGATCACAAAAGGTGGTGGCACGTGGCCAGAAACCTGATTCACTACTCCATTGAAAGTAATGGGCCCTTCAGCATACCCCCAAATCCACTTGACACTCTCCAGAAATTGAATCGTGTTAGTTGTTGTTAACTGCTATTAAGTCGACCTCCTCTTACGGCAGCCTTATGTGTGATAGACCTCCAAGATCATCAACTGCCTGATCATCACCAGATCTTGCAAACTCGGGTCCTCCTTCATTGAGTCTATTGGCTTGTAATGCAGTTGTCCTCTTTCCCTATTGCCTTCTATCTTACCAATCATTATTGTCTTTTCTAGGGAGTCCAGTCTTCTTATGATATGGCCAAAGTAAGACAGCCTCATCATGGCTTCTAGAGAGAGTTCTGACGTGATTTGCTCATTGTCACATTTATTCATATTTTGGGTATTTGTACAGTATCTGTAGATCTCTCCTCCAGATCTTACATCCAGTTACAAATTCTCTGCTTTTTCTTCCAGAGGAGCACAGCGTCGTGGAGAAAATGCTACCCACATACTTGCATACATGCAAATCCACAACATAAAGGTTGACCTAATTTGTGTAATTTATGCTCCATTCAGAATTTGGCTTCCCTTGGTGTAGAATTGCACTGCGTGCCTATTTTTAATCTGCAAAATATATATCCAGCCTTGGCTCTGGTTTGTCCAGGTAGGTTGGATTAACTGACTTGTGAATTAGGCTGTTAGCAAACCTTTAAGTCTATTTAATGGTTAGTTAACTTCCTTTCATGCATAGAGAGAGTGGAATGAGTTTGTGAATTCGAGATTTCTCTATCTCTCATTTTACTTCAGGGTAATTCCACTGGTTTGTGGTTTTTTTAAACCTAAGATGTTTTGGGAGACCTCTGAGGGAGAGCAGCTGGTTCCTTCAAAGAAAACTTTGCAATGATGAATGGCCCATTAAGAGAAAGTTGATGGCATAGCAAGTGTAATTTACATAACAATTAAACCAGTCTAGTGTATCCAACAAAGATGCTAACACAGTGCCTCTCCCTTGGAGGCTTTGCTGTTAAGTTACTTTATGAAGTGGACTCTGTAAATGGTTTCATTTTGCTGCTTTGGAGTGTGAAAATGCTTGAGGGCCGTGGTAGTAGTGGAACTTTAAACTCTCCCCCATCATTAGAAGTACAATATCTGGCCAAGTATTTGTTGTTGTTAACTGCAGTCAAGTTGATTTTGACTTATGGCGACCCTCTGAATGAGAGACCTCCAAGTCTCTGTATCATTAACAGCCCTGCTGACTTGGTTGAGTCTACCCAACTGGATTGTGGTCTTCTTTTTTTTCCTGATGCTTTCTACCTTACCAAGTATTATTGTCTTTTCTAGTAAGTCCTGTCTTCTTATGATGTGGCCAAAGTACGACAGTCACAGTTTAGTCATCTTGGCTGCTAGGGAGACTTCAGGTTTAATTTGCACTAGGACACATTGATTTGTCTTTTTAGCAGTCCACAGTATCTTCGGAATTCTTCTCCAGCACCACATTTTAAATGAATTGGTTTTCTTGCTGTCAACTCCCCTCATCATCCAACTTTTACAACCGTACATAGAAATTGGAAATACAATGGCATTGACCATTCTCACTTCAGTATTCAATTATATATTTGACACTTCAGGATCTTCTCTAGTTCCTTCATAGCTACCCTTCCAAGTCCTATGGTGCATCAGCACAGTAGAAATGATGAAGTTTGACACCACTTTAACTGCCATGGCTCTGTCCTACAGATTCCTGAGCTTTGTGGTTTTGTGAAGCACCAGCACCGTTCAGCAGAATACCTAATATTCTTTTCTAAAACTACAAATCTCAGGATTCCATAGGCTGGAGCTATGTCACTAAAAGTAGTGTCAGACTGCATTACCTTTACGGTGTAGCTGCACCACTAGTCCTCTGGATGTTCTTTCCTCCAATTTTCACACAATCTAATCCTTTGTCTATGTTGTGTTCAGTGTACAGGTTAAACAGACAGGATGACAAATGCAGCCCTGCCTGTGGTACACTCATTGATTTATTGCATTGCCTTCTGCAGCCCCTGCTCTCCAACCTGGCACTGAAAACATGTGTTTCTCCAGTCCTCCTCCATCAGGTTCCCAGCAGTGATGCTGCTAAAAAATCTTCCAGCTAGATGAAGGATGAGGAAAAAGAGGGAGGTGGGTCAGAATTAAAAGACTAAAAAGAAACTTCATTGTAAGAAGGTTTGTTAGCTGAGGTATTCCTGTTTTATTAAAGATGTTTGAGGTAGATTGCAGGGAGTGTGTGCTGTGGAAAGAGCTCAAGATCCTGATAATGCTTCCAAGTAACATGAGCTTCTGTTTTGTGTTTGGCTGCACAAACCATTCTTTGTGTATCTTTGACACACAGTGTGCGCATTTCCTCCTTCTCATTGTCCCAGTGCTGGGTCTCAGGGTACATGATGCTGCCACCTTGCTGACGTTCACCTTGTCTGCGCAACGTCTGACAAAGAGACCCTCAGGGAACCACCTCACTTCCAAGAAAGGTGTGATACAAATATAGGGAATAAAACAATTGCAGTGTGGAAGAAGGGGGGAAAACTTTGCAGTCCTTCCTTTGAAACTCTCACATTGGTCGTCAGTGAAAGCCATCCCTCCTTTATTATTCTCAGGCTTGTTCAAATCTGTTTATTATTAAACGTTGTTCAAACAACCGTACCAAGATGTATTGACATAGAATGGTTGGCAGGCAGAGTACAGAAAATGATTGTCCAAGTTCTCTGCCATTACTTGTTTCTAGATATCCAGATATTTATTGGGTCACTTGAGACCTGTTTTAAAAATTTATATATTATAAGTACAATGAATCGCAAGATGCATAAAAGCAACACATTTGGAAACACACACAACACATTATTCTCCAGTATCAGCCGGATTAATTACAGTATTTAACAGTGTGTACTGTATGTACTCATGTATAAGACTAGAAATTTTAGTCAAAAAATTGACCCCAAACCCCCAAGTTGACTTATCCATGGATCAATGTTAAGTGCTATACTTTAACTCTTATTAAAAAATGAACAATCTCCTGGTGAAAGGCAAGAATGTAATCTGTCCTGGAAGCACTGACTTCTGTCTACTTTCTCATCCATCCAGCCTTTAGTGTGAACACAAATAATTATGCACTATTGCTTTTGCTTCATCCTTTAGATCCTTTGTTACATGCCCCTAGGTTTTACCTTCGACTTATCCATGGGCCATATCAAAATCTATAATTTTGGTCCCAAAACCTGCCCTCAAGTTATACATGATGTCTACTTATAGTCGACTATATATGGTAAATAAATATTTGGAGGTGCATGGTCCCAATTCTTTTCCCACATGCACTGGATGCTGTGAGGAATTGTATTGTAAACCCAGAGCATTCAATCAAATGTGACTCTGTGACCACAGATTTTTGATGGTAGCTGTTAATGTCAGAAGGGGTTAATGCTGACATAGCAATAGACATTTAGAAGATTTAGGAGTGTTAAGAGTATCAGGCCTTTCCCTTCCAGTCTTGTTCCTTTTTTTCACTATTCTTGTTTGGGTTGAAACCAGCTTTAATGTGCAAAGTAATAACGGATGGTCATGGGAATTGTCAGCAAGCATTTGGAGGCTTAAGGCTCTAAGAGTGAGCAGAAGAATGGATTTCTAGGTTGTAGAATGCTGCATGTTGCCCCATAGTAAGTGAATTTTTATAGATTTATACAAGGCTGGTAATCATTGCTCTTCTCCTAGGAAAGGTTTGAATCTGCAATTTTTTAATTATGACTTGTACTGAAAAATAGGCGCCATTTGCATCTTTGTAGAGAAGGTTCTGCCCAAATGCAAGGATCCCCACCTCACTGCCAAGTCACATTAAAGTTACTTTGAGAAGACACTCCCCACAGATCTGTAGAAGCATTCTTCCTTCTCAGGAAGAAGGAAAATCCTTTTATAGGTAGGTTGTCTAAAAACGAAGTATGCTTATTGCTTCAATACTATTTTTTAATTTGAAGAACATAAAGTCCAGTGCTGTAGAGAGTCTGTGATTGTAAAATGGACTATGGCAACTCAGGGAGTCTTCTACCTTCATAATATATAATGCCTAGAATAGAGAGTATGAATCTGGTGGGCCTTCATCTTGAACATATTTGTCCACAAATAGAATTAAAGGGAACCACATGTCCCCAAAAGTGTCTCTGTCTCAAGCGCCCTGCAAGGCTCTGAATACATTAGTCAGCTTCTCCATTAAAGCGGTATTCCTTGTTCTTTCCCACCAACTGTGTATATTTAAATTTTTAAAATCCTTTCATTTGCAGGCAATATCTGCACGGGATGCCACAAGAAGAATTAATTTCTTGTGCCGCAGGTCTTTGTTCTGCCCAAAGAAAAAGGAGAGTGATAAAAGCTTGCAACCAAAAAAATGTATACTTTGCCTTGTGATGATCAATACGTGTCTCTGCAGTTTCTCCTGCATAGAGGCGAGATAAAACAACTAATTCTATTCTATTCGGCTTAACAGATGCATAATGCCACCTGTATAAATTTTTAAAAGAGCATTCTCTAGTCGAGACATATAGATGTATAAATCTTGCTTCAGTACTACAAATCTTGCTTCAGTACTATTGTTGTTCTTATCATTTTAAAGCTTGCATACCTGACCGAAGATTTCTTTAGTAGAGACAGCTGTAATTACATTATGTTTTTTATTCTTCCTCCTCTTCCATATCTAAACCCAAAGTGCTCTCATAGGGATTGAAAGCAGCTGTTGGGGTGTAGCTAAGAGGGACTGCTTAAGCTTAGGAACTCCTCTTCTTGAGGGTCTGGAATTGATATAGTTTATCATCCTCCTGGGTATTCTTCAAGGCTCATTTGTTGTCCTTAAGTGGGAAGGGACTGGGAGGAGCCAGATGAAAAATGCTGGAAATATTTGGCAGCTATATAGATGTTGGGTCCCGAAAGGTGGCCACTGCATATGTACACTTGGGGTGGGAGGAAGAGAAGAGGGCATGTAATTTTACAATTGATCAATAGTCAGGAAAATCCAAGTTGTGGCTACCACATTATGCAGCATACAAGCACCGTTGTGCTTTTTGATTCTGCTATTTTCCATTTATTGTTCCCTCCTTTGCCATTCACTTATGTTCTTAACTTAATGGGTTCATGTGGTACCTTATCTCCATTTCCATTTAGGAATGCAAAAATGGCTTATCCAGTAGGAGAATGGAGAAACACAGCTTTTCAGTGTCAGGTTGCAGCAACATGTCTGGAATAAATAAGCAATGAAGATTTTAAGGTGGGGGGAAAGCAGGTTTCTGCTCTAGCAAATCCTACTGTAGTTGCGTGTTCCTGTCTACAATGGAGAAGGCAAACAGAATGTCCTCCAAAAATCCTTACTGAGCATGCATGAAATGGAAAAGGGAGAAACAGACAAGCCTGTCTTACTAGCTCCCCCAAGTATTTTAAAAGAGAGAGACACCGTGCACATAGATCTAAAAGTCTGCCACCAAAGTGGAAATCAAAAGAAAGGTGGAAGAAGATGGGAAAAGAAAAAATGTCCCTAGATACGTTTTGGAAGAGGTTTTTGCCGTGATCTCTGAAAGATTAAGAATATTTTTGTTCTACAAGCTTTTCTTGATCTAGTTGTTGCATTTCGCAAGTGCATTTTGTTTGTTGTAGATAAAAAGTTTGGATTGAACTGTTCTTCTTTGTTGTGGTGTTGGGAACCATCTCTATTCTTTCCAGGTTATATCTTCCTCTGGTACTAAAGGTTCTTTTATAGAAGTCACATCCAGGAACACATCTGCTTTGTTAACTGTAAATAAATAAATCAAATTAAAAGAAGTAAATTGCTGTGGTGGATCTTGGCAGGAGCTTATCTAGTCTAGTATTCTTTCTTCAACAGTAGCAAGCCAGCCAGTTGCCTCAGGAAGCTTACCAGCAGAGATGAATATAAAACTTCCTTGCTTGGAGACAGTCTGTTGTTGAAATATCATAAAGGCAATGAAGCTGTAGAATATGGCTATCAGCTGTGGATGACTTTTAATATTAGAAGTAGCAGAAGTAGTCCTTTGCAAACTACCCATAATGGACCCAGCACTGTACAAAGTTTAAAAATGCACACAAGGTAGTCTCGGTTTCAGTTTACAATCTAGTAAATGTGACAGTGGGGAAAAGCGGAACAGGGGCAAACTTGGGTACCGGTTCTTCAAGTGACATTCTTGTAATGACTGCCTCAAATAGAAAGAGTTTATGGAGGGAAGGGGACAAGTGACAGCTGGTTTCTCTGCCAACTGGATGGAGTGACGGCTCCTGTCCCACCTCTCTTTTTCTTTCTCTCTCTGCAGAAATAATCCAGTTTGAGACGTCTTTAAATGCCCTGGCTCAATGTTAGGGAATTCTGGGAACTGTCGTTTTGTGAAACATTTAGCCTTCTCTGTCAGAGAGCTCTGGTGCCACAGTAAAGTACAGTTCCCAGGATTTCCTAGCACTGAGCCACGGCAGTTAAAGTGGCTCATTTTAAACATCCACCAAAGCTAAATAATCCTTTCTTTATAAACATTCATGCTGTTCTGTTGGTGGGAAAGGGGAAGGAGCTGCAGTCAGAGGAGTGTAGCAGCATATCACAAGCATGTGCTGGCATGCACAGACAGACCACAAGCCCAGAGTTAAGGGCTGGGCCTGCCAAGCTCCAGCGAATGATAGCAGTTTGTGTCCACAGACCATTGGTTGTTGTTGGGTGCCTTCAAGTCATTTCCGACTTAGACAACCCTACGGCAAACCTATCATAGGGTTTTCTTGGCAAGTTTCTTCAGAGGGATTTTTCCATTCTCTGGGGCTGAGAGAATGTGACATGCCCCAGGTCACCCAGTGGGTTTCCATGACAGTGCCAGGATTTGAACCCTGCCCCCCTAGTGTCCTAATCCAATGGTTAAACCATTACTCCATAGCAAGATCCTCAAAACATATGCTGGCATGCAGTGGGGGCATGCTGGCATGCAGTTGGGATTAATAGGAGGATGTTGTGCATATATGTTTTGAGGATCCACAAATTATAGCTTATAGTTCCAAATGCAAAATAGTTACTTTGAACCATTATCAGAATTTTCATGTCTTCTGTTCCAAATCTGTTCAATGGACATGGGTCCAGTCTGTTCAAATACGTAGATGGATGGGAACTTTTCTTTCATTACTACTGCTTTTCTCTTCTTTTTTCCACCTTTTGCACCCCTTTCTTCCTTCCCCTCTGTTCTTCAGTAGCCACACCAGAACTGACATCCTATTAGTGGCATACACAGACATAAGTCCACGTTATGCCTCTGTATGTCTTTTGGCATGGGACATCGTAGAGGGTGGTATTTTCTATATTTCCTTCCACAACAACCAAAGCGCCCTCCCACTCACCATTGTATTATAATAGCATGTGGCTGGTATAGAGTGGAGGAGTATGTGTTTATGTTCCCATAGTGAGCCATAGACCAGAGACATCATTTGCTGGGCCTCAGCAGATCTTGGTGGAAGATGTCCTTGTTCTGCATCTTGCTATGGGGACATAACCAGATCTTCCACTGTCCATCTTTAATGGAGTTACCATGACTTGGGGTACAGAGGCTGCCAAGCACAACAGTAAGTCCTATGAGTAGTGAGAGGGGAGATGTAGTGGGGTCCCACATAGAAACCTCTTACGCTGGGACCAACCATGTTAGGCATGAGAGTAAACAGGAAAGACACTTGGTGCATGCTCTGCAACACTTGTGCATTGAGAGAATTCTGAACAAGTGTGCAATTTCATTCCGGTCTTCTCCAAAAAAAGCTGACTCATTTTTTGTTTTGTGGCATTTTCCTCTCTGTCACTTTTGAACAGGGAATTCTCACCCCAAAGCGTATTGTGCTTTGCCCTAGTCTCACAGTGATGACTGTTATCCACAAAAAACAGAGTTATGAATGAATGAAATGTTGTGAAATGGACTCTGGTATTTTGAAATCGGACACGGGCGCATGATGCAATTATGGAGCTTCCTCTTTTGTTCCCTTGCGCGGCCATTGATGGACAGGCACCAGAGAGCTGCCAAGTTGTGATGAAGCATGTCTTTCATAGGGTGGTTCTTTTAACGGTCTTCACTGAGTCACCAGACCACAGCACAATTGTTCCCTCTTAAAAACTGCTGAAAGTCAATGAATGTTCTCAACTCTGCTTCTTTTGAGGAACTGTTAATTCCCTCGCAGATTGGTTTGAGATGTCATCTTCATCACTGCCTAGAGTGAGCGTAGAGGAGTTCATCTTGCACCATCTTTTATTATTTTTATTAAGTAATGTTATATGTATCTTTCAACCACATTTTGGGGTGGGGCGCAGGGTTTAGAAAACAAATGCAGACTTCCTTTGGTGTGTGTTTCGTTCTTGTTGCAGACTCTTTTCTAGCATTTCCTCCATGACTTACCAAGATAAGCCAATCTGCCAGGGAATCTACACCTTCTTCACACACTTTTCTACAAGAAAGAGCCAGAGCTCAGTAGCTGTGAGCATGTGCTTTGGTCCTCCGGGTGTATCCAGAAAGACCCAGGCCCAATCCCTGGAATCTGTAGGTACCGTACTAAGCTATTCTTGGTGCACATAGGGAGGGCTGAGTTGGATAGGCCTATGGGTCTGACACTTTTGTTTTGAAGATGATCACTGCTTTAAAGAATGCTCTGTTGATGGTTTGCCTCTTAAACAACTAATCCAGTGGTACCCAAACTTTGGTCTTCCAAATATTTTGGACTTCAGCTCCTAAAATTCCTGTTAGCTAAGGTGGCTGGGGCTTCTGGGAGTTGAAGCCCAGAACACCCAGAGGACCAAAATTTGGGAACCCCCTGGATTAATGAAATGTGTCCTGTTATCAGAATCTCAATATAGGAGCCTCTTTTTCTCTCTTTTTGTTTCTGAGACAAATTCAATTCAATAAAGATGTTCTACTTAGTCGTGTAATGTTTTCCCTTGCATTCCCTGCTACTATTATACACCAGAACCAAAACTGCCACAATGGGAGAAACAAATGTGCCATTAGCTCAACTTACAGCTTCTAATTCATTTATTGATTAACCCCTTTGAAGCTCATGCCTTCTCTGTTCTGCTTGATCTTAAATTACTGCCTCTTTTCTCCTGTGGCTAATGTCTGAAGAAATTAGAGTTCACTTGTATGGGGAAAGAGGCCATTCTGGGTTTTGAGCAGATCATCAAAATAGGTAATGACATGTGTATGTGGGGTGGGTAAACAGAAGGAGAAGGGAAAAAAACCTGCAAGCAGAGCAGAATAAAAATTTGCAAAATAAACTGAAATGTCCCCATCATTTCCTAACCTAACCTGAGGACTCAGATAGGACTTGGACTTGGAATCTACAATAGGAGGTGGCCTTGTAATAGAAAACAGGCAGCTTCTCTTTGTACTCTTGCTGCCTAAACCCAATGTATAAATAAATGGCACCCTTCATATTGGAATTCAAATTGAAATAATCAAAGAGTTCCCATAACATGGATCAAATATTGATCACGATGGAGACAGCAGTCAAGATATCAGAAGAAGATTAGGATTGGATAGGTGAACTGTGAAAGATCTGGACAAGATCCTCAAGTGTAAAGATATAACTCTGAACATTAAAGTGAGGATTGTCCAAGCATTGTATTCTCCATCATCATGCACAGATGTGAGAGCTAGACAGTGAAGAAAGCTAATAGAAAGAAAATCAAGCCTTTTGAGATATGGTCCTGGAGAAGAGTGCTGAACAATTGGGTCCTAGAACAGATCAAGCCGAAAGTCTCTCTGGAAGTCAAGATGACTGAATTGAGGCTCTTTTACTTCGAGAAGGCATGAATCATTAGAAAAGACAATGATGCTGGCCAAAGTAGAGGATAGTAGAAAGAGAGGAAGACTTCACAGCAGATGGTTAGACCTGCAGGGCTTGAGCAGGGCAGTTGAGGACAGTGAGTCTTGGAGATGTCTCATCCACAGGGATGCCATGAGCTGAGTTCAACTTGAGGGTAGTTAACAAAAACATCCTTCATAGGGTGCCCTTGGTGGAGCACAGAAACTGGAATGGGCACATGGAAGCAGAAAGTCTTAACACTCCCTTTCTTTGGAGCTGGACCACATGCAGAGCCTGGAAATATGACTGACACGTTGCCTTGCTGGTTGGGGGATCTGAGACCTGCTACCCAGAAATGTAAGGTTTCCTAGCTCTGACTACATCTCCCCCAAAGGGTGAGGAGTCATAGTCCATCTGGAGAATCGGGCTGTGGTACTCTGTCCTTTTGCTTATTTGCCAAAACTTATTCTCCAGTACCAATGATGATTTTCCAAGCTACCCCTAAAGTTTGTCCTGAGCCACCATTTCATGTTGACTATATGCAGTAGTAGGCTAAGGCAGCAAATTTATTTGAAAACGCCTTGCACAAAGTGCAAAGCTTGCACAAAATGTTTGAGTGCTGGGATACTGCAAAATGTTTTTCAGCAAATATAAGTGGGAAATGGTTGTTGCCGCTAACGTAATTGGTATTAAGTAAAAAGAAATCACAGTATGTAATTAGATCTTTTGAAGATAATATTCTAAAGGCATGCTTGCTTTGTTTAAATGCCTGCACAGCCTTATGAAGACACCTAAGCAGCACACAATAACTTCGGTGTGTGTGTGTGCTATGTGATCTGTTGCGTTGTGTGTATGTAGTGAGAGAGTGTGATCTTCTGTTGCTTGTACACTTGCAGGTATGGATCCGTTGTGGTGAGAGGTAATGGTAAGATGCATTTGAATCAGAAGAAAGGTATGGTCCTGGTTTTATGCTTTCCTTCCACTCTTGTTGATACACAGATGTTGGGAGCTGAGAATGTCCTTGTAACCTATTAGAATCACCATCTTCCACTGAGATGTATGCTGTCACACTAACATTCCTTACAAACTCCTTTTGGCAGGTTGCAATGCCAGGATTACCAAGGAGACAGCGAAATTTGGAAATACCCGCTGAAATGCAGAACATACTTTTAAAGGCTTATTCTCCACTGTTTGCATTTGGAGGGGAGAATCAGGCAGCAGGGATGGAGGCATACATCCGTGGAATACAAGTTCACATTGGAAATGATGCTGATTCAGTTTGAACTGGCTTGTGGCCATTTAAAAAAAAACTATTCATAACCTTCAATATGTCAGCCCTTTGCTTGATTTAGGTCAGAGGTTCTCAACTTCATCTTACTTTGTGTCCCAGCTGGTGTACAAATCTTTGTAAACTGCCTCCAGAGGCTATTCAGATATTCTATAGCAACAAACCCAGTCTTGCTTTCGAAAGGGAGCAGTTCCAGTTATCTGACAAATATATCTGTAACATAAAGGTGGTGTGTGTTGTTCTTTTCTTCAGTACTCACTAAAACCTGCTTTTGTAAGTGTATACTTAAAATTAGGCACTTGAGTATAACATCTCAAGTATGTAGAGAGATCGTGTAGCACTTTTCAGCCTAACTAAAGAAAGAAGTTGGCAGCATGAGATTTCCTAGATTTAAGTCTACTTCCTCAAATGCATTAGGACCAAATGTATCTGAGGATGTAGACTTAAGTCTACAAAAGCTCATGCTGCCAACTTCTTTCTTTAGTTAGTCTCAGAGGTACTACAAGATCTCTCTACATGCCATGCTACAGATTGTCATGGCTGTATCTTTGAATTCTGTCTCAAAATAAGGGTATTGAAGTTTTGCAAGGCAAGCAGAAGCGTGGGAGGTCTGATCTGGGCAAGACGTGGGTAACGTGCTCCTTTCAGATGTTTTGCAAATGTTTATCTCTGAGACCCACAAGAAAGGTCCAAGGGGGCACATGCAGCCCACGAGCAACACTTTGTACACCCCTGATCTAAGTACTTTCTGGCCCTTCCCCTTCGTCGGAAAGCCTCTTAATTCAGAGTGCCTTTCTTCACACCATCCTACATTTCCAATATCTGGGAATGAGAGGGGTATGTGTGTATGTTTGGGGTTTGGGGAGGAGGCTGGAAGCTTTCCCACAGCCGAATATGAAATTGCAGTGCTTCCCAACCCCCTCTTCCCCGTCCAGTTTTCTTTCTTTACCTAATAGCAAAGGAATGCAGACAGCTATCAGGTACTGCAGGAACAGCTGCATCCCTAGACTAGCTGAAAAGGAGAGATTTTATGAGAAATGCTTGAGGTCATATTATGGGGACTTTTAATAATGGGGCAAGGAGTGTCACATCAAGGGAACGACATGCTTTCAACCAGCACAGAATGGTGCAGCTATTAAATTTGATTTAAAATATTTTTTAAAAATCTGATCCTGTTATTTTCCCCTAAAAGGGCCTGAAGGACTTTCTTAACCTCTTGGCTATGGGATGCCCTCCCAAAAGAGGCCTGCCTGGCAACATGTTTCAAATGCCAGGCAGATGCCTTTAAAACAAAAACCCCAAACTTCTATTGCTAGTTTGCATGCTCTTATGTCTACAGTGTTTATAGCTGAGCTATTCTTTCCTACCCTGCCACCAATATTTCTTAACTCCTTCTTTCAAAATGGTTGAAAGCTTCTTTCAAAACACTTTTTCCCTTTCTTTCACCAGCCTCCACTTTTCTTAGGATGTCCATGTTGGTGGCCAAACTTTCAAATCTGTTTTTTGTTTTGTTTTTCAGCATGCTGGGGATAGGGAGCTCCTGTGTTTTCCCCCTTTTCTCTCTGTTTTGCTGTCCAAACCAGTATTCAAACCCTGGTCTCCAGTGTCATATTCCCAACACACAAACCATTACGCCATACTGGATCTCATAGGGGAAAAAAAATAGATCCATACATTTAGAACTGATTTGAAGTGCTAAAGAGTTGTCAAGAAATTGCTTTAGGGTCCAAAAAGTAAAAATTTGAGCAAGATTTCAAAGGTAATGTAGTGGCATTGTGCGCTAGTGAGCTATGTATATTAGACCTTTTCTAAGAAGCAGTAGCGCTATTCAGTTAGATCCTTGGACTGTATTGCTTATAGTTGTTTGCTTCCTAACACTATTGTAATATCAGGCTGCAAAAAGCTTTCTTTAAAACAGAGAAAGGGCTTTTTTGCTATTTCAGGCTGTTTAGGGTTTGGCTGAAATAACCCATTCAACCAGAATGCTTTCCATGCTGAAATTCAGGCCAGGAGCAAACATATTTTTGCCATATTGGACAAAATGTTGTAACTGGAATGCAGGAAGCAAACAATTTTGCACTTCACTCTGTGTGTGTGTGTGTGTGTGTGTGTGTCTGTGTGTATATTTCTGTTTTGTTTTTGTTTCTTTTTTTCCTTCAGGCTCAGATGAGACAAACCCAGCCTTTGTGCTGTTGAATGTGTTTGGATGTTATCATGCGCCCTTACCAAGGCCACATGTTGTTTTGCTCCTTTTAAGGACCCTTTCACAACACACACTGTACAATTAAAGCAACGTGGTCCCTCTTTTATCTGTCATGTTTACATCCTGTGGGATCCTGGGATTTGTAGTTTTATGAGCTATTTCTATCTCCAACAGAAAGCTCTAGGCCTCTCCAAATTACAAACCCCAGGATTCCTCAAGAAACATTCTTGTCAGTTATTGTGCATCTGAGGAAGTAGACCAAGTCTACAGATGTTTATACTACGTCTCAAAGGTGCTACAAGATCCCTTTGCAGACAGTTTCCTTTGTACAGGGAAGAGTGTGTTCAAATGCTGCGGCACCGAATATGTTTACCCTTGTCTCTAACAGCAAAAAAGCATCCCCAAATACCTCCAAGGCCAGTTCCTTCAACTAAGAGACCTCAAACATTTAGCAGTGCAAAGCAGCTAGATCTTGTACACTTTCTTTTTTTACATCCACTGCATTTATCTGAAACAGGTTTATTTCTTTATTTCTAATGCAGGCATGGGCAACTACAATAGCTTTGGGTGTAAGTTGTTGTCCCTGAAATTCTGGGGTTTTCATGCATTTCAGCATCTGGGAAGCAGAAGAATATTTTCAGAATTTCAGGTAGTTCAAAGACAACTTTAAAAATCCTTGGAGCCTCATAGATCTCAAACTTGCCCTTTGCCCACCCCTATTCTGATAGATATCTATCTGATAGATAAAGCTCTTTGTCAGCTTCTCAAGTTAGTTGTTAACCACTATTTAGTTGTTAAGTTGTTTAACTTGTTGTTTAAGGAAGCAATTGGTGCTTTGCTTTTGTCACCTGCCATCACACCTACTGTAATGAAAATGCATTGGGTCAATTCATAATTTCTGAAACAGATGCTCTTGTTTTATTGCCTTGTATAATTTTTTATATTGTATTCCATATTCAGTTGTGGCCTGTGGTTAATATAGCAATAAAACTGATAGGAACAGATTTGCTGTAGATTTCTTTTATACCTTGTTTAGTCTGAAAGCCTTTGGTTAAGAGGTACAGGGGTTCCTCTACATTTGCAAGACCAAGCCAGTGTAATTTCAATTAATTACATGTATCTGTTAAAAGAAATCCTTCCAAGCTATATTTTTCCAGTTATTTTGGTAAAGCAAAAGAAACTTTGGGACACACTTGTGTATGTGCTTTGTACAGCCTGTGTAAGTATGGTAGATGTGAAGCAAACCTAGTGGAGACATTGCACGTTTGACTTGTTCCCTATCAATAAAATAAGAGTGATTGCAAAGTGGTCCATCTGGGTTGGTCCATGCAGTTATTTTGGCAAGAGGTTGAACGGACCTAGGGCCCTTACACATTATACAATCATGACACAATGATTCCACTATAACTGCCATGGCTGCATCCTGTGGGATCCTGGGGTTTGTAGTTTGGTAAGGTACTCGATCTCTCTGGTTGAGAACTCTAAATACTGCACCCTAAACTGCAAATCCCAGGATTCCATAGGATGTTACCGTAGCAGTTACAATGGAATCATAGTATTTCCATCGTAAGATGGAATCATAGTATTTTAATGGAGTAATGTGAAAGGGCCCCTGCTCCAGAGCAAGCAGGATTGCTCTGGAGTCACTGATGAACTAAAAATTGAGAGTCACTGATGAACTAAACTGGAATGCGTTTTCTAGCGCAATTGTAGTTTGGATCATTTTTGTGCTTAGACCAATCCAACAGATTCATTCATGATTTTTGTTGTGAAGAGTAGACTATACCTGCACCAGGTTGGTGAGTTAAATAAACCGGAATAGCCGAGTATAAATGTCCAGAAATGGTGACTAGGGAGGTGTCTTGGCAACATCTCACAACTTATTGTCTGATGGGGATAGCAAGCATTACTCTCTTTTGATAACATGGCTGAGACCGCCATCTCTGAAATAGACCTCTAGATCCTTGGGAGTGTAAACAAGCTCTTACACTGCAAATATTTTCACGGACTGAGTAACGCAAGATGTCTGTAGAATTTACAGTTCCACAGTGATTTATGGAAGCCTTCCTATTTATACAGGCATGTTTACAGTTCTTCGTGCCCAGCGAACTGTAAAAAGGCGCACATTTAAAAGGAAAAAAGGAAAGAGAGGCCAACAAGTCTTTTCCCATCCAGTTTTCTTTCAGCTTTTTACTTTTCTAGGGTGGTTAATTTAAAAAATAGTACTTTCTTCTATGACTTCTGATCCTTGGTTTTGAAATACTGCTGCTTCCTTCTTTACAGCTTTTCCCCCCTTTTTTGTATTTTGTATGCATTCCTAGCCACAGTTGTTGAATTCTGTATGCTTCATGAAGAGGATTTACAAAGAAAGCCATATTTCCAATTCTCTTTTGCTTCTGTTGTTTGGGATACAGTGTCTTCTTCCATTGAAAGAACTAAGAATAAATGACAGGGTTGGGGAAGCCTTTTAAAAATCCCTTAGTCTAACAATATCTTATGATACTGTTTTGAGGTTATTAATTTATGAAGGTTTAATTTTAGATTTTCCAGTTAAAACAATGCCATTTTTCCCCAGTGCTGTTCTGTAGTTGTTGTTGTGTGCCTTCAAGTCATTTCCAACTTATAGTGACCCTAAGGCGAAGCTATTATGGGGTTTTCTTGGCAAGATTTATTCAGAAGAGGTTTGCCATTGCCATCCTCTGAGGCTAAGAGAGAGTGGCTTGCCCCAGTGGGTTTCTATGGCCAAGCTAGGATTCAAACCCTTGTCTTCAGAGTCTTAGTCCAACACTCAAACTGCTACACCACGCTGGTTCCTCAATGCAGTCCTACCTTTCATTATTTTATATGTAAGACTGCAAAAGTGCCTTCCTATTGTGGAAATGAAAAGGAATGATGAGCATGCAAGCTGTCAGTACGCATTTCTGCATGGTAATATAGGTACCACCAGCACATGTGAAACCAAGATGGAATCAGAGGAGAGTTACTATATCTATACCAGGACATGTGCCTCCTGTTAACATGGGTCATCTCCAAGTGGAGGAGAAGAGTTCTCTAGTTTTGAGGGTTGCTGGGGGGCTAAGACTGTGTGCAAATCTGCTGCTCTGCTGCTCTGCTCTTGGCCTTTCTGTCTGGAAGAAATTACTCCCCTGTCATGTTTTCTCCCACAGGACTTTGCAGAATTGGAATTGCAGTCTCTGCATTCTTTTTAAAGAGCTTGCCATTGGGGAGATGTAGTGCGGTAACAGTAACCCTGCCAAGACTCTGCTGTCCTGGAGAGAGGAATGTGCCAGCAGAAAATTGACTTGTATGCTCTAACGTCCATCATAACTGTCCATACTTACAACATGTTTGATGTCTGCGCGTCCAGCTAGACCCAGACATAACTGCTGATGGGGAAAATGTCAAATGTAATGGAGCAGGCCTAGGCATTTCCTTGAGTAAAACAACAGGGAGGTTTTGTTTTGGTGGTAAAGGTACATTTTGTGGGACATCTGGATTTTATAGAGTAGTGATGTATAGCTCTTGTGGTACATAGTGCAGGTTAAAAACTCTTTGATTATTTTCTTCTGGCCCTCTTTCTGGGAAAATACCTTACAATGCTATAAAATTTATTTCTTCAGGTTCATCTTGAATGAAATGGCAGATCATTTTTGACTTTTGGCAACTCATAGCGTTTTCTTGGCAAGTTTTTTCAGACGGGTTTTGCCATGCAGACCACCAAATTCTTCTTTGTCTTTTCTTTCCTCAGATGTACTTTCCGATTCCCCAGCACAAATATCAAGATCCAGTTCACGTCGCTTTTCCATAAAGAGGAGGTGAAGGAGGAAGCCTCGTCACCTCCGCTTCGGCCACTCTACCCTCAGATCTCACCTCTTAAGATCCATATTCCGGAGCCGGATCTCCGGAACCTGGTCAGCCCCCTGCCATCTCCCACTGGCACTATCAGGTAAGGAAATTGCATGTTGCCATTACAGCTTATCAATAATTCTACTGAGGCTACTTCATTGTTCAGGCCTCTCTCCCACCTCCCAAACCTCACACAAATGCATAGCCGATTTCCATCAGTGGGTGCATTTGCGTGTTGGCAATAAGCCATGATTTGTGTTGACCATGGTTTGTTGCATAAGCCATTATGATCAAACAAACTTTTCTAAGGTCAGCCTTAGGCAGCGACACCACTTTAAATGCCATGGCTCAATGCTATGGTATGTTTTTGTGAGACATTTGGCTTTCTCTGTCAGAGAGCTGTGGTGCCACATCAAACTACTATTCCCAGAATTCGATAACCCCACACAAGGCAGTTAAAGTAGTGTCAAACTGGATTATTTCTGCAGTGTGGATGCAGCCAGAAGAGAACCCTTTTGCTGGCTGCTCTGAGACACTGGAATTTCCTCCCATGTGAGAGTAGGCTGGCTTTTCCATGGTCTTCTCTCACCAGCCAGCAAAGACCTTTTTATTTAAACAGACATGTAATTATTAACTGGTTGCAGGGAATCCTTTTTGTGGGGTATTTGATCCATATTTTAAACTTTATTGTTATTCTTTTAAATGATTTTACACTTTTTAAAACTAATTTTAATGCAATAACTTTATCACCAGGTTTTTAGCTTTTTGTCTTTTCTGTAAGCTGCCTTAGGTCCCAGACTGGAAGACACATATATATCAAATGATAAATGAATAAATGAGGTAGACAAATTGTCACACCTAGTGTACTGCATCTCTAGATGTTTTTCTGCTGCTGGTTGTGAGCTGTAGGAAGGCTGAACATGTTTAGTTAAAATAAAGAGAGAGAAAAAAGAGCTTGCTCTATATTCAGTCTCTTTTTAGCAGAAGCAATAGGGTTAGGTTTCCATAGTTGTTTTTGACGGCAGCAAGGTGGCAAAGCAATCCAACAAATGCCCTGCATTTTTGATGCTGCCCTGTGTCCCTCACTGAAACTAGATTCTTCCTGCCACCGCTACCAGCCCACACACACCTTTGAAAGCTGCTTTGTTGTGAAGAGAGAGATGGTAGTCCTGCCTTCTCCTGCCTGATTTTGCAGAAGAATGTTTTACAAGGCACTGCTCTGACGCTTTGACATCCGCCAAGGCTTAGCAACAGCAAAATCTAACCAAGTTTCTTGAAATACTTCTTTTGTGGTTTTCGTCTTTTACCCAGCCTTTGCATTCTCTGTTCCTTGTTTCAGGGGAGGGCACTCTGGGTTTATAAACATCCTTTTTTCTGGTTTGCCCCATGTGAGATAACTCTCAACCCTCCTTTCTATGTGCAGGAAGCCAAGCGGATGAGATCAGTTGATTGTGAAGTATTAGAACGATGTATTATTTATGTGGCTTTCTTTTCTTTTTTTTAAGTGAAGTACTCTAGAAGCTCCTTTGAGCAATGCAACGCATTGGAAGGCTTGCTCTTTCCCAGCCAGACTTTATTTACAGCAGTGCTGCTCAAAATGGCAACCTGTGGACCAGTGCCAGTCCATGAGCTCTTGGCTGCCTGTCCACTGTGATTTTCTAGGAAGAAAGGAAAGGAAAGCATATCAGTTTCCAGTGCCAGTCCTCCACATCAGAAAGCATAAGAAGCCTAGCCTTAAAGACCTCTGAAAGGATAAAGGAAGGAGAAGGACATCCTGAGATGATAGGAGTTCTAGAGGGCAAAAAACCTGGGTTTCTGGAGCCAATGTGTTGCTCTTATTTCTTTGATTACAGAACTTGATGACGTTCAGGTTTTGGACTACAACTCTCAGAATCTCCCAGCAAGCTTAAGGGTATTCAGATTTCTGGGAGATACGATTTTTTTTTTATAAAAATTAAAAGGAAATGTCCTAAGCTCTGTAATTAACTTGCAGAATAGACCGTGCACACTAGCTTTAAAGGGTGTGCATGAGACAACTTCATGAGGAATAATCGGTTCAATAGCTCCAAGCTTTGCTCACTGAACGAAGCCTTTCATCATGGGAGATGCTGGATTCGATCACATACCCGCCAACATGTTACAGATGAAAACCAGGACAGATGCCGTCAAAATGGCAGAGCTTATTAATGGGGAAGAACAGAAGGGTGTGCTTTTGCCTGAGTGTACAAGAAGAGCAAAATCCTGCCCTCTAGTTTCTTCTCCCTCCTTTTGAATTGATCGAGTGCAGACTTGTTTTGCACTCTGAATTCAGTTTTCAGAAATTGAAGTAAGTTGGGCACAAAGGAAGAAAGTTGGAGATGGATAGAGAAACTGGGGCATTATAAAAGCAGTCGAAAAAGTGGGATGGCAGAGGATTGATCAGAACTGTCCTCTACCAAATTGGGACGGTTGGAAGGTGTGCAACCAGGGCAAGAAGAGTTGCTGCCTTCATGTCCTACTTTTGACTGAGCACTGCTGGAAAGCAGATGGCACCTTTGGTCCAATCCATCAGGGCAATCCATCCTTGTCCAATGAAGAACACTGGCCTGCCTTGCTTCATGGGTAAACCCAGACTTCTCAGAGTATTGCTGTTGGGGAACATTTTATTGCTAGAGTAACTGGTTACTCCCCATCTTCTTCCCTTCTTGGAAGAATATCAACTTACTAGTCCACATAAGGAGGCGGAGTGGTGGGGAGCTTGTAACCCTTCTCTTCTAGTCCTGCCTTGGTGTATTGGGAAGCAGTTCTCATTAGTTCAGCCTTTCAATGTGTGTGTGTGTGTATGTCTGTATTTGTGTTATCCTTTTCCTCCCTTTGGTAGCATTCACTTGCCTAATTTGGTGTGCCTTTGCCTTGCTGTCCTTTCATTGGCTGCTGGAGAAACTGGCTGGAGCTTTTAGAGATCCCAAATTAGTTTTCCTTTCTGGAAATCTGATCCTGGCCCACCCCTTAGCTGGTACTTCCCAGCTTTTCTTGCATTGGGCCAGGCCAGATTTTGCTGCTGAAACAGGAACACACACAGGCTGCTCAAAACAAACACTCCCAGCCCTGTCGACTCCCCCTTATTTCTCCCAGCCTGCGTCTCTCTATTTACTTTCTCACTTGTTTTCTTGCCAGGTTCTCCCTCCACCCTGGAACCCATTTCTTTTTTCCTTTCTTATAATCTCTATTCCCTCCCCTCCCCCCCCCCCCCCCCACATACACTTCTGTCAATTTGCATTTATCTGAAAAGTTCACTACCTAGAAAAGAGTTGAGCTTTAACCAAACCAAAGGAAACCTGCCCACTTCAGCAGTTCCGCCATGTGAAATGTACAAAAACATGGTTGCTTTTAGGAATTATTAGCCTCCTTTTTCTTCCTCCTCCTTTCCTCCTCCTTTTTTTTTCCTCTCCCCATCTTTTGCTTAGCATAGCTTCTAAGAAACACTGTTTATTTTATTTTTTAAAAAAACCATCCTTTTGTTGCTCTTTTCAGCAGGATTTTAAGCAAAGGGTGGGGGAATACTCCACTTGTGTTAGACTTGATGAAAAGTTGGAATGTAAACACTTGGCTCTGTTGTGTCCTTCTGGATTTAGATTTTAAAATGCATCCTTTTTATAACACAGGGGGAAAAAAACTGGTTTGCCTTCTTATATAACGTAGAGAAAGATGGGTCTTGGCCATGGATACAGAGCCAGTAGAAACATCCTGTCTATGAGATCATGTTTTGTGAAAATGGCCAAGGTTTTTTTCTTTCCCCCAAGCCAGAGCAGGCTTGCAATTGCCTTTCCCTGAGTCTGAGAGAGTGTGACTTGCCCAAGGTCACCCAGTGGGTTTCATGGCCAAGCAAGGAATTGAACACTGGTCTCCAAAGTCCAGTACTCAAAAAAACTACACCGCGCTGGCTCTATGAGTTTCCTTTCTAAGAGTGAACCAAAAAAGCAGACGGAGATAAATTACCATGACATCTAAACGTATGGGTTATTACAGTCAAATGAGCTGGGATTCATAAGCCAACAGAAAACCCTGATTTAAAGTTGGCTTGCTTGGGCATAATAAGCCATAGTCTTGAGTTCAAATGTCACACTAAACTGTCTTATCCTAGTTTATTTGTTCTCACAAACAGAGGAGCAAAAGTCATGTGGCTTTTCCCCATTTGTGCACTTCACTCTGGTACCCAGGTTTCTTGTTCATGAGGAGCATGCTGTCTAATCACTTCTGAGTGCAATAGGAGGGGATAAACAACCCATAGCTCCAGATTACATGGTTTGTTTATCCGGACACACCGGGCTGATTTGGTCTACATCAAATTGATTTAAGTCATGATTGAAATTGCTTCTCTGAAGGACTCAGTTGTAATGATCAATCACAGTGTAAATCACTAGTGGGGAAGATCCTATTTAATCATCCTCTTTTAGTAGAAGTACATTATTTTTTAAATATAGGCTTAATACATATTCATAGATGTAGCTTTCATTAGAAGGTAGATACACACTAAGCCTTATTCTGAATGGTTTTCAGATTAATTTTCAATTCATCAAAAATAAGGTCCCTTGCATTTATATCCAAACTCTTCCTCCTCCTTGTTTGGGCATACTCCATCTCACAAAATTGTCTGTTGATTGTCTGTCTTTGTCTTTGGCATTCCACTTCTGCCACCTTGATACCAAATTTATGCAGACTGGATTTCTTTTGGTCACATAAAGTGCAGGTTTTCAAGAATGATCTTATGGAAATAGGGGCCAGTAAGATCGCTCACCAGGTTGGGGAACCTCTAAATGAGATGCTAGAAGACATGTTTCTTGGCTGTACAATTGGTTATGCAGCAGGGACACAAAACTGTAGATTAGGATGCAAGGCAGATCTTCGAATCTCCAGCCCAGAATCTAAATGGAAGAAGGAGTGGACAACCCCCACTGTTTAAATCTCTCTGTGTGCAAAACACCCTGAAAGTTAATGCACTGTTGGAAGAGGAAGACAGCATTGCAGATGGATAGACTCAAACAAGGAAGCCACAGCCATGAATCTGCAAGACCTGAGCAGGGCTAATAAGGAGAGGGTGACTTGGAGGTCTCTCATTTATAGGGTCACCGTAAGTCCATGTCATCTTGAAAGCAGTTAACAACAAGATATAAGATGGGGTCTGGGTGCTCTGACCACAAGTTCAAGAGTCAGCCTTAATGTAACTTGTCACGTGATTAAATCTTTCGCTATAGTTTGCAGATTGAACAAGATGCATGGAATACTCATTCCTGTTATACATGTTGTCCTACATGAATTTGTAGGAGTCAGTCTGCATGCTGGCATGCAAGCATAGAGTATCAGATGGTGGCTGCCCTCACACCAGGTGTGCGTGAAAGGCTGCAGAATGTCCTAATATGCCATAAACACATGTGCTTTTATCATAAAAATTAATTCAGTGATAACCTGTAAGCTTGGATTCCGCGTGTCTTTCAACATTTTACCTGCAGAAATTACCGACTCTGAAGTGCAGATAACAGCAATGATCATAGCCTGAAATCCACAAAGGGGGTTTGTCAGCATTGTAACAGCAGCTGTGCTGAACATCTGGAGGTTCCCTGTGTGGACCGTAGCAAACAACTGCTTTGCTGGCACGTGAGAAACAGGAAAACAAAACTCAGTAGAGCCCCACTGCAAAAGGAAGTGAGTGGCACAGATATAGAGCATGAAAGGAAGAAGGTGGATCTGAATACATTGAGCTTCGATCTCAGATCCAGCCAACAACACAAATAATGAATTATGTTCTCTGGGTTTCACTTGTCCACGAAATATGCTTCTGATATAATTGCATTGCGTTAACTTCAAAAGATGGGCATACTTTTTCAAATGGGTTGTGCGACTCTTGTTTGCAATCTTGATTAGATTTATTCTGTTTTTCATAATGCATGTCTAAATTCAATGCTGCCCTAATTGGAAACAGCATGTTTTTTGTGAAAAGAGCATGAGACTGGAATTGCTTGGATTATCTCTGCTGCTTTTTTAATTTATTTAGTATGGCGAACGGCTTCCATGAGACCCTGCAGTTCTGTGGCTGTTGTGTTGCATTTTGATCTCATGTATCCAGGCTTGCAACCCTGCTCGGCCTTCTGGGGTGGCTTTGGACAAGCCATTGGCCATACATCCGATGAAGAGTTATGTGCCTTTAAACCTGTTGGTTTCCATAGGCTTAAGAATGCTTGCATCCATAATGGATTGTGGCTCTTGACATTTTTGCATCAGTTTTATACCTGTAAAACAGGAATAATAATTGTGATGAGCAGGGACTATGAAACCATCCCTGCAAGCAGAGATCTAAAGTTTGGTTGTTAAAGTCATTTCTGGCTTATGATGAACCTTTCACAGGGTTTTTTTTTTGACAAGATTTGTTTGGAGGAGGCTTGCCATAGAGGTGGGATATTAACTAAACAAATGAATTGTTATGTGCTTTCAGGTTGACTCTTACTTATGGAAACCCTATCCTCAGATTATCTAACCAAGTATTCAGAGTGTGTTTGTCATTGCCTTCCTCTGAGGCTGTATGAGTCTGAGTTTCCTAGGGGTCACTGAGTGGGTTTCCATGGCTGAGTGGGGATTCGAATGATGGTCTCCCAGAGCCCTAGTCCAACACTCAAACCACTATACCACATTTGGATATTCCACCTGATTTTGCAGCCTTCTGAACAAATTCTGCCAAGAAAATCTCATGATAGGGTTGCCTAAGGCCCTAAGGAAACAACCTTAAGGCACTCAACATACACAAATGCAATTTTCTATTTCCCCAGTTTTATGTTTTTCAGCCAATATTCAGTGTTATTAAGAACTCTTAGTCCTCATTCAGATGGTTTTGTGTCCCTCACCACCACCATAAAGTCACCCCTTCCCATCAAAATATTTTATTGTAGCTATGCATACCTTCAAAGAATGAGTTTGATATAAGCATGTAGGGTTATTTATTAAGGATGCATGTTTTGTTCTCATTCCCCACTCTGCTTTTCAATCTATTGGTATTTCTCTCTGATATGGTTTAATTTGTATGGCAAGCCTGTTACCTGTAGGATTTATCAAGTAAATCATGAGAGGATTATGAGAAGATCCATTCTCGTTTCTTGGTATTATCCCAAAGCACATGGCTCTTGACTTGGTTGGATTTAACGTGTTTGTTTTTTCAAAAGAAAGGGAAAAATAATATGTGTATCAAAGTCAAAAAACAGGCATATGCGTGTGTTTGTGTGTGAATGTGTCTTTCTGTTCTAAACAAAGCATTATGCATGTACACGAACAATTCTTGGTCTAGGACAAACTGACAGACACAGGGATAATCTGATCACAGATGTCTAAGCTTGTAGTTAACTTCTGGTGGAACAGTTGACAGTATAGATTTCTAGGAAATTATGTCTTGACTTTGAACATTAAAATTTCCCAGCTATTCTCCTACTCAAGTGGCTGAACAACTGGGAATAGCCCCCAAACCAGTGCACAGCAAGAAGGAACTGGAAGGATTTGCGTAGTGAAACAAGGATTGGGTGGGTATATGATTTCGAGTGGGCCAAGATTTGTTTCGGGATGGGGGGGGGGAGTAATCGGGTTTGTTTTATTTTTTGTTTTAACTCTTTGAGCTGCTGTGTTAAAACAGAGGCTGAATGGCCATCTGTTGGGGATGCTTTGATTGAGAGTTCCTGCATGACCGAATGGGGTTGGACTAGATGTCCCTTGTGGACTCTTCCAAGTCTATGATTCTGTGATCTAAAAGAAAAAAAAAAGTATGTATAGATAGGAGCAGCCAAATCTAGAAAGTAAGAAAACAGATTTTCTGTTATAGTGGGGTCACTTTTTCATAGCAGTGCCAGCATTCTCTTTCGAAGACCTATCAGACAGTCCTGCAAATTTTCTTTTCTTTTCTCATACATCTACCCACATACAACTCCTTGAAGTGAAAGTGAAGGTCTGAGAAACCTCATTTTTCCTCTTTCCTGGACCTTAGCAGTTCATGTTTGTGTCTTGACTTTCACAGGTAGACATTTTCCCAGTTCTTAATTGCACACCTAATCCATTTCTCAGGTTCCGTTTGTGGTTATTCTTTGAAGGCATCAGCAGAAAGCAGTTATTCATTTTCAAACTATGCTTACAAATGGTCCTATCATACAGCACGGAGAATTGACTCACTTCAGGAGTGAGCATATGTGGGTGTTATAGATGAAGACAGAAACTGAATGATACAGTCTGTCTTTTAAAACCTTGGTCTTACTATTGGTGGTGGGATGTATCATTCAATTCCACTTTCTTCAGACATCAAAATGTCTTGGGCTGGCACTGGCCTTCTTTGTAAAATGGATTTAGTAACCCCTGAAAAAATTCCCTCCTTCCTTAGCCATTGTTCCAAAGGTATAAACTTTGTGGCAGAAGTCCCCACAAGATGTTGACGTTTACACAATGCATACTTAAACTGGCCATACCGACTCAGGGATTCTGGAATTCAGAATCCCCCGAAAACTAAAATAAAATAAAAAATAACGAAGGATAGCTCTGCTGTCATGCAGCTTTGCCCACACTGTTTTGTGTCATCCTCACAAGTGGACTTTGCTGCTCCACTTGTTCAATGTTCAGTTATCCCAATACTATCAGGCATATGGGTGGTGAGGGAGGCATTGTGTGGGCATGGATAGATTTCTTTTATTCACAGCGCTCAGCTTTCACTTGTTATACTCCTGGCATTGCGCACAAGTTCATTGGATAAACGTTGGTGCATTCCCTGTTGATGACATTTAAAGGGTGGCAATTGATTTCTCAAACGTGCTGTTGCATGAGTATAGGGACTTGGCATATGTGGTGTACACAACTGCAGTGGTCTTTTGATCAGAGTACTTTGCCTGTTGCTTCAGCTGTGATGCTCTTGGCAAACACATTGCAGGTGAAGGGCCAACAAAAACACTTGGTGCTTGTTGTACCTTCCCGTTTGGCTCCAGTGCCATTATGCTCCTCAAAATACGCTTCTTTCTCCAGGTTATAGCTGTTTGATTGTGGGTCTTGATTCACTTATTAATCCTCCCACGTTTTAATGACTCCTGTTTGGTCTGAAAGAGGCTGTGGCTTAAGCAAGCATTCATTATTTTTATGTTTTATTACTTGGCATGTGTTCCTTACAGTTTGTGCCATGAGTGCCATCTTGTGGCACTGCTCCGAGTTGTGATTTTCCACCATCGCCTGCCTTGCATAGCACCACTGAAACATGACTAGTACAAAGGACATTATTAGATCAATTTCATAAACTCCCACCGGTGTAAGCTTGTGTGCTTGGGGCAAGATTTTTCAAACTTTTGTTCAAGGAACTCTGTATCACCTAGCCTGCTGAACAATTTTTGAACACTGCAAAGGATTTTGAGCCAATTTCTCTGTACTCACGTCTGCGTTGTTCTTGCCAAAAAAACCTGTCTGTTAAGTCCCCTGATTTCACTGTTGTCCAGTCATTATTTTTAAAACAGTATGTCCTAAAGATATTAGATGTAAGAGTAATGTGTGAAGTAACTTTCCATTTTTAATATTTATATGTGTGTGTTGCTAACACAGAACTGAGAAACCTCCCTCTCTTTCTCTTCCATTGCTCCTTCTCCTGCAGTGTTCCCAACTCGTGCCCAGCCAGTCCACGTGGTGCTGGCTCCTCAGGATATCGCTTTACTCACAATATTACCTCGGATCTGCAGCTGGCAGCAGAATACGCGGCAAAAGCTACATCAGAACACCAGGCAGATGTGTCAGGCGGAGACAGCCCAAAGGTATGTTCCAAGAAACTTGACATGGTCTGTCTGCATGTTTGCAAGCGCTGCTGGTTTTTTTTAGTAGTGTTTCACTTTTCTTCATGAATTCAAAGCATATCCATAGAGCTGTGCTTCCTCACTTTTATCCCCACGACAACCTTGTGAAAGAGATCAGGCTGAGAGAAAGAGTGACTGGACCAAAACTTCCCCCTGTGAATTTTAGGACCCTGTAGAGCAGGGTTTCTCAACCAGGGTTCCCTGATGCTAAACTATGAAAACTATGGTGGTTTGAGGATGCCATGAGATGTCACTAGGGGTTCTGCAAGAGATGGTGACTGAAAAAAGAAAGAATAATTTTTGGTCTGTAGATATAACAGGTTTTTATGTAGGGGTTCCCTGAGGCCTGAAAATGATTTAAAGGGATCTGCCAGGGTAAAAAGGTTGAGAAACCCTTCTTTTGTGAAACTCACAAGAGGCAGTTTTGGTGTTTCTGTGATAGCCTAATGATATTATTTTGATTTTTACCTCTATTTTTCAAGGACTAATTCCATAGTAGATGTTTAGGCATGTGTTAGGGGTTAAGAGGCATTATAAATGGGAAGCAGAGACAGAAAAGAGGAATGGGGGTGGGGTGGGCAGGAGATAGTTTTTGGGGTTTAGTTTGCTTCCTTGCTTGCTTGCTTGCTTGCTTGCTTGCTTGCTTGCTTGCTTGCTTTTAGGTCTTACGCTGAAAGGCATCTGGATAGTTGGCTCCTACCTTGTTAGACAAGCTCCTGTCTAAATTATTAATGAACTGTGAAGCTGCTAAAAACTCCCCTGTGTGCCTGTGTTTGTGTTGCTTGTCTGCAGGACGAATCCAAGCCACCATATTCATATGCCCAGCTAATTGTTCAGGCTATCTCATCGGCCCAGGACAAGCAATTAACACTAAGTGGGATCTATGCCCACATCACAAAGCATTATCCCTATTATCGGACAGCTGATAAAGGCTGGCAGGTAAGTGCCTGGTGTGGGAATCTACAATGATACAGCTCTCATTCATACTGCCTAAGCGGCTATGTCTTTGTTCGCTTTGGGATGACTATTTTCTTCCCTCTGCTCCCTGTAGAATTCCATTCGGCACAACCTCTCCTTGAACCGTTATTTTATTAAAGTCCCACGTTCTCAAGAGGAGCCTGGAAAGGGCTCTTTTTGGCGAATCGATCCTCTCTCAGAAGGCAAACTGGTGGAGCAGGCATTCCGAAAACGGAGACAGAGGGGGGTGTCCTGCTTCCGAACGCCTTTTGGGCCTCTTTCCTCCCGGTAAGTTCAGTTTGACACTAGGACAGTTTGACACTGCTTTCTGCTCCACCAGATATAACTGCAGGGGGAAGCCACCCTTACCTTCACAAGTACATCTAGTGGGAACACAAAGGATTACCTTCTTGTTAGCTACTCCCAAGCCCTGGAACCCCCTTCTTAGATAGGTTAGAGTGGCACCTACCACTCTTTCTGTCTTTCTACAGATGTTTCAGCAAACCTTTGAAGACTGATTGATCAAGAAGGATAAGCCTTGCATAATATACTGTGTTTTCTTCTTTTAATGGTATTAATTTTATTGGTAGTGTAATTACATTTTTAACTTTTGTTGTTGTTTTTACCAACAACAACAGCTTCTTTATTCATACCCTTCCTTACTTCCAGAACTGGGATTCAAGATGGTTTGATCTGTGGTTTTAGTAATACTAGTCTAATTTAACAAATAAGGTGGAGCATCTTACATTACACAAGCAATTTATTTTCTAGTGTGGACTAGAAACTTGGCTTTGTGAAATCAAAATGATGAGGTTCTCAGAGTCAGATTTCACCTCAAAATCCTGATGATGCTAAAATCCAAATGTTGCTTCCCTGCTTCCTCGTCTTTAGTAAACTAATGTGATTTTTCCATTGGCATTGTGCCTTCCAGGAGTGCCCCTGCATCCCCTACCCACCCTGGCCTGCTGTCTCCTCACACGAGTGGCCTACAGACTCCAGAGTGCCTATCGAGGGAGGGCTCGCCCATTCCACATGACCATGACTTTGGTTCAAAGTTAGCCTCTGTTCCAGAGTATCGGTATTCACAAAGTGCGCCTGGTAAGTAATTTGTTTTCAGGACAGAAAGATGGGTTGTTGAATTAACCAGGAATGAACCTCTGAAAGGACCTAGAATTCCTTCCCACTGTAATAAACATGTAGGCAGCAAACAACTAGAGTAGACCTATTCAACCAGTTGTTGAACAGGGAGTCAGTATGAAGTAAAATCCTATTGATTCAATGGGTCTCATCTGTTTGGGACTACCAGTCAGATGTAGGCCTGTATTTGCTGTTTGGAGATCCAGATGGTGGAATCAAGGTTCAGAATAGATAGGCAGCAGTGGCAGCAGTTCCTGTCTAGTATTGGAAGCTAATAGTATTTGGATGGGAGACACCCCATGAAAACCAGGTGCTATAGGCTGTATTTCAGAGGAAGGAAGTGACAAAGCCACCCCTGAATAGTCCTTGCCTTAGAAAACTATGAAATTCATGGGGTCGCTATAAACCAGTTGTTCTGGACCCCTTTGCAAAAATGGAGTTTCGCCTATATTAAGCCCCATTGGTTTGAATATAGGTGCAGGGGCATGGAGGTGCACGCTGCAGGCATACACCCCATTCATTTTCCCTCCGTTTGTCCCTCATGCATAAGCGAGGGACATGGGTCCGAAGCCCGCAAAAATGGAGGGAGGACCGTATCTCTTTTTTAAACAATGAATTCTGAGTTCCTTGGGTTAGGATCTTCTCTTCTGTCCATTTCCTCCAATTTCCTCTTTTTTCTCCTAGGCTCGCCTGTAAGTGCCCAGCCAGTAATTATGGCGGTTCCTCCTCGGCCCTCAGCCCTTGTGGCCAAGCCAGTGGCCTATATGCCAGCCTCCATAGTGACCTCTCAGCAGCCTTCGGGCCATGCCATTCATGTCGTCCAGCAAGCCCCAACTGTTACCATGGTCCGGGTCGTGACCACTTCAGCAAACTCAGCAAATGGATACATCCTGACCAATCAGGGGCCAGCAAGTGGCACCCACGAAGCAGCAGGAACAGTCTTGGACTTGGCCGGTGAGCCTCGAGGTAGCGTACTCACCCTAGGAGGAAGATGCAAATCACCCCAGGTTGCTTGTTGTGGGTCTGTTCTTGCAGTCTCTCCTTTTTGGTCAGCAGGATACTCAGACCAATGAAGAAATAAGGCCCTTATTTGTTTCTTCACTCAGTAGGTTGCTAGGTACATCCCGAAATCTATCATGCACTTAGTGGCCACTAAGCTAAGTGGGAAAGAAAGAATCAAGATGTTATCTTTGAAATTAAGTGATTTATTAAAGCATAAGCTTTCTTTGATATCATTCTACTTCTTCAGATGTGCATCAGAACTCAGAGAGGCACTTGAAATATTGAGATTTCAGGCTGTTTAAGGCTTTCAGTATCATTAACAGCACCTTGAATTAAGATCAGAAGCATATTGGTAGTCTGTACAGTCCCTTTAAAACTGCAGTTATATGGTTCCTAGCTGCTAAAAGGGAAGCCTAGCAAACACTCTTGGCCAAAGGTTGTGACCCCCTCAGTATTCATAGAAGAAGAAACAGGGCTGTAAACAAAAAGTATGAGGGACACCATTTTACTCCCCCACTGTATATAATGGGACTTGAGCATCCACAGATTTTGGTATCCATGGGGTGTCCTGGAACTAAACCCCAGTGAATACCAAGGGCCCAGTGTATAGTCATACGGCTGTACATGCTTAGTAATATTGCTTATAAGCATGGTTTTCTTAAAGAGAGAAAAATGTGAGTAAAGATTGCTCCCAACGCTGCCAGGGTGACAATTGCTTCTGTTTCTTCAGGGATTGATGAGAAGCCAACCATTGCATTTGCTACAATACCGACTGCTAGCCGGGTTATTCAAACAGTCGCCAGTCAGATGTCTCAGGGAGTCCCGGGACAAACAGTCACCATCCTCCAGCAAGCGACCCCTGTAGCCATTGGACAACACCAGCTCCCCGTCCGAGCCGTGACGCAAAATGGAAAGCATGCTGTCCCTAGCAACAGCATAACTGGTGGCACTTACGGTATGTGCCGCTTTCCTGTTTGATTCTCTGCTTGCCTTTTGAACTTTGCCTTTGGCCTTTACAAAATCTGGAGAAACATAATGTGTTGGACCAGCCAGTTGTTCATTGCACTGGGCACCAGTACCTGTAATAGGAGCCAGAACTCTCATCTTGGTTGAGTCTGATTACAGTCAGACTCGTTTATTTGTGTCTGGAACCTAATATCCACTGGGTATGCAGTTTGCTTTTATGCTACTGATTTTTTCCCCCTTAAGAATTGTGTTAAATTTGGAACTGTGGAGAGGGTAGGGGGTCATCACTATTGCATTTGCCAAAAGTGACATTGCCACTTTGTTTGGTTGTTTTCTGTTATGCTTTGCTTTGTTTCAGGTGTTAGAGAACTATGGGGTTGAGAAAAGTAAACCACTGAATTTGCACATCATTTTGGATCCATTTGGCTAGATTTAAGTTTTTAAAAAATCAGTTTCTTGTTTAAAAAATGGGTGGTTTGTAGGGCCTTTGGGAACCATATTTTAGGATCCCAAGGGCCACGTGTAACACACAGCTGACACTTTGTCCACCCAGTATTAAATATTAAAATACTTTGCAGTACGGTAGACTCTACACCTTCGGAAGTCTTTAAACAAAGGTTTGATGGGCAACTGTCAGAAGTGCTGTAGTCGTGTATCCCTGCATGGCAGGAAGTTGGATTGGATGGCCTTTACAGCCCTTTCCAACTCTAAGATTATATGATTCTGGGGTGGCTTTTATGTTCCTAGGGCAAGGTTATGAATTTTAAAGATTTAATAATTGCTTGTTCAAATCTGGTGGTTTACTAGTGTCATACGTATTTTTAAAAAAAAGAATAAAATACTAATTCTTTTCTCCTTTTTTTCTCCAGCCCTCACAAATCCACTGCAGCTCCTTGCCACCCAAGCTAGTTCCTCCACTCCGGTGGTAGTCAACCAGGTGGGAGAGGCCGGGACAAAAGACACCGAAGAGCCTTCAAAAGAGCCGGATGTCAAGAGGCCTCGGATGGAGGAGTCCCGGGGAGGTGGAGCAGCTCCATTGCAAACGGGTGTCATCACTTCAACCACCCCACAAGGACAGGCTGCCAGCGAATGAGGAACCCAAATGTTCAGAAAAGCGGTGGCATAGGCTTTTGGGGGAGATCCTTTTTTAAAAAAGAAATTATGACTGTAACACCTTTTTCCAGCAAGATTTTTGTACAAAAGGAGATAAAAGCACCATTCAAAATAGGTTTTTAAAAGGACAGGCCGGCAGTTTTTAGCATCCCGAGGTGCCCAGTGAATTAGCAAAACGTCCACTTACCTGCACCCTGAAAAGTCTGTTTTGCTTTTCACTTTGGAGATTTATTTTTCTCTCCTCTTTAGATTTTAAAAAAGAAATAATAATAATAACAAAGACAATTTGATTGTATGACTGCTGGGATTTCCCCATCCAACCCCCTGCCCCTTCATTTTCTTTCTTCCCTCTTTTCCCTCAATGCATGGTAGTTTTATGTGAGCATATTAAAAATGCAGGAGAAAAGCATGTACTTGGGGGGAGGTTGGAAGGTGTGGGGGATACGTCCAATATCCAAATAGAACTCCTTTCCCTGCCTCTCTCTCTCTCCATTTTTAAATTTCTCTTTCTCTTTTTTGGACTACATCTCCCAAAATCTCCCAACCACCTTGGTGTTTGAGGGGGATTTGGGATTTGTAGTTCAAAAAGGAAACACTTGCAATCACTGAGACAGAAATGTACACCCTTTCATCTCACAGCTGTGAAGCTTAAAGAAAAACACAATGGGACCCTCTTACAAAGGTGGTTCTTTCGTTTTCTAAACATTTATTCTGGAATCAGATGTTAATTTCCTCCCCATTTCCCTTAAAAATCTAGGCGAGTTTCCCCATGCCTCGATGTTGAGGTGCTATATGTTCTCGACTAGATATTGCCAAAGTGAGATGGCCTCCAAGTCATAGCAATATTTTTGGCTTATACAGTAAATTCTTGTTTGGAGCTTTAAGACTGCAGCTTTTGCGGTGTTAAATTGCACTATGAGCAAAAAAGTTGAAGAGTTTCCACTTCTGTCTGCAAACCCAACTAGATCTTCAGCATCATTCCGTTTTACTGAATTTAAGAGACACACACTTATATATATATGAGAGATAGAGAGAGAGAGAGCTGGGAATATAGAATCATTTTTAACTTGTTGCCAGTGCAGCCAGTACTGCTCTTGATACCTTAAGAGCCAGTGTTGTATAAGTGGTTAGAATTGTTGGACTAAGTCTAACAAGACTTGGGATTCAAATTTTCTGTTCATCCATGAAGCTCATTGGGTGACCTTGGACCAGTCACTGTCGCTTTTAACCTACCTCACAGGGTTGTTGTGAGGATAAAGTGGGGGTGGGATGAACTCTGTATGCCACCATGCACTCCTTGGAAGAGGTGCAGAATAAAAACGAAATAAACAATAGCCTTGCCATAGTTTAAGGTATCAAGGTATATGATCCTTCCAACTGAATCCCATGGTTGACGGTTGTGACATCAGCCATTTAATGATGCCCCTTAGAGTTCTTTTTTCACCACGAAGGTTGAAAATGCATTTCATAACATGGTTGTTAGAGAACCCTAGTGAGCATTAAATTGCTTAGTGTGGCGTCTGTTCTTTAACTGCAGTTCAGGCCTTGCCTGGCAGTCTGTTAGTGACATACACAGGTGTATGTCAACCTTGTTGCCTTATGCTTACATATGTCTTTTTCAGGGAGGGGTATTCCCTTTCCTCTGCACAGACTAAAGTTTACTGTAGGTCTGCTGTATTCCATACCATGGAGCAGTGGCAGTCAAAGCAGTGTCAAACTGCATTATTTCTGCAGGGAAGATGCAGTCTTTGCCAGCATTTTTACTTTTGTCTGATCTGTACAAGCGATAGTTATATCCGGATTTAGAAGCAGGGGAAGCATCTACCCCTGTAAGGTGTGTTGTGGGGGACAATAAGCATGTTCTGTTTGGTTGTGTGTTGGATGCATGAGCTCCCCCATGTACGAACCCAACCTGGTGCATGTGTGTAGCAAGTGGTTTACACACAAGGATGTCTCTCGAGCATCTGTTGCTTTCATTCTTTTGGAGCAAGAAAACAGGGGTGGCCTTCCATCCTTCTCCAGAGTCAATGAACTGTACGCCAACCTGCCAGCCGGCATACCTTCTCTGTAAACACTGAGAGCTTTTGTCAAACTCCTGAGCCAGCTGTCTGCTTCAGTTACAGTGAAAAGGAGCTGACGTTAGGGACATCCTCCTAACTCCTTTTGTGGAAGATAGTTGCTGAATTGAATAGCTGGTGCGGCTTTCTTGCTCCCAGATGGACAGCATAGAGGAGGTCCAGCATGGCATAGTGGTTTGACTGTTGGACTACGACTCCGGAGACCAGGGTCTTGACCACAAAACCCACCAGATGACCCTGGGCAAGTGACATGCTGTCAGTCTCGGGGGGAAGGCAATGGCAAACCTTCGCTTAACAAATCTTGCCAAGAAAACCCCATGATAGGTTTGCCTTTGGGTCGCCATAAGTCGGAAATGACTTGAAGCACCACAAACTGAAAATTATGTCCCAGTCTCTTTGCTGTGGGGATGAATGAGTTGCACACTCTCAGATGTTGCTGGGCTATAACTCCCATCATCCCCTACCATTAGGGCTAGGGCTGATGGCAGATGTAATTCAATGACATCTGGAGGACCCCTGCTACACAGAAACAGTAAGCGCCTTCCCCCTGCTTCTTAGAGTTGTGGTTTGTCAGCTTTTATTTAACACTTGTGATATAATTTGACTTGCTTGCAGGGATGGAGCTGGCCTTTTGTTGCTGACGATTCCGGAATGCCACCTAAAATGCCATCTTGTCTTCCTTACCCAGGCTCTGTAGGCATTTCCTATTGTCTGAGCAAGGCAGTGAATTTGGGGGATAGGGTACTATTAATATTTTAGGTCCCAGGACTAGATCCATTTTAGACCAAGGCCGCGTTTAAGCATTCGTGGGCAGCCTTTCAGCAACAAATACTCCCTGGCACTATGTACCTCCATAGTGCCAGGGAGAAATTCACCCTGCACTGGAGAGAAGTAAACTTTTTTTGCACTTACAACACCTGTCTCCCTAGCTTTAATTACAAAACATTTATCAGGACTTAATGTGTTTGCAGGCTGCTGCAACATGGGTTATAAACCCGCTTCCAGTTTTTAATTGCAAAAATGTCCGGGGTCATCGTTCCCCAGTTAATGACACAGTCGGTTTAACAAAGATGTAAATGCGTGCGCTCTCAGGTTATGATAGACAGCTGCACTCGGAGAGCAACGCGCCTGTATAATGGAACATTTACCCCCGTTAAATTTCTAACATCTGAGTGTAGCAAAGGATTGACCTAGAGGCACAACTGGCACTTCCGAACTTGCTTGTACAAGCATTTTTTCCCTCCCTGTTTGATTTCCATATCAAAAACATAACATTTTTAATAGCGTCAGGGCATAAATCTCACAGGTGAGAATGAGCTGGCCTCAATTTGCATGAAGTTTATGGACGCATTTTGAGCTTTAGCGCAGGGCAGCCCTGATTTATACAAGCTTGAGCTCATCCCCGTGGCCTCTTGAGTCGTTCTTGAATTATTATTTAAAGGCTGGATTTCCATATTGTAGACACCACTAGAGAGAGGATACTGTGTGGTCAATTAAAATCTACTAGCGTGGCGTAGGGGTTTGAGCATTGGACTGGGACGAGACCAGGGTTCGAATCCTCAGCAACCGAAATCCCTCTCTCAGACTTAGAGGGACGTTAGGACAAACCCCCGTGAAGAAATCCTGCCAAGAAAAGCTTGTGATAAGTTTGCTTTAGGGTCACCGTAGGTGGGAAACGACTTGAAGGCATGCAACAATGCATGCATATAAGCTACGAAAATGGTGGAAGAGCACTTGGCATGGCTGAGGAACATGTGGCCCTTTGTTGGACTCCAATCCCCATCACTCTCAGTCAGCCTGGCCCATGGTGAAAAATCATGGGAGTGTTATGTGAAGCCAAAGGCTTTCATGGCCTGCATCCATAATTTTTTATGGGTTTTTTGGGCTATGTGGCCATAGTTTTTTTGTGGAGTTTTCAGGCTATGTGCCCATGTTCTGGAAGAGTTTATCCCTGATATTTCGCCAGCAGCTGTAGCTGGCATCTTTAGAGATTTTCTGAAGATGCCATCCACAGCTGCTGGCAATATATCAGGAATAAACTCTTCCAGAACATGGCCACATAGCCCAAAAAACCCACAGAAACTATGGGAGTGATAGAGCGTCAATACCCAGAGGGTCACAGCTTCCCCAAACCTGGTGTATAGAAATGGAACCCATCTGATGGCACATAACTAGGGTACTTTTACTTTACTGAGAAAATTAGTTTTAAGGACTACAAATCCCAGAGTTGTAAATCATAATCCAGAGAGAGAGAGAAGTTCTCTTGCGTTGGAAGAGAAAGAGGGAGCCTATGGTCCTGATGTTGGCTTCCTACCCACTTATTTATAGAACATCAAACCAAGGTTTAGTGTTATATCTACCCCAGACAAGTAATACGTTTGTGCAGTTCTGGCTTACAATTGAAAGGCGATTCATTTGAAGGGATCTCACAGTTGTCAATCAATTCGGATACCCTTTTTTTTAAATGAAAAAATACCCTGGAAAGGGAAGGTTTTCAGACAACATGCTTTCTAGTCTACCTAGCTGATGAGCTATGACAATGTGTAAAGATTTTCTGCTTTGGCAGTCAGAGAAATCTAGCTGTAAATTTTATACAGTGTCGGGACACTAAAATAAAATCCATCTCCAGCAAGCATGCTTTGCATTTATATTATCTTTAAATTCTGGAAGGAACGGATGGCTAAAAAAAACCCCACCCTTTCCTCCCAGAATTGAAAGATGCTATAAATGCAAAGCAGGTTTGTTAGAGACGGATTGTATTACTCTGGGGCTGCGTCCGTACTGCGGAAATATTCCAGTTTGACACCAGAATTCCATACCATTGAGCCATGGCAGCTAAAGTGATGTCAAACCGGATTATATCTGTAGTGTGGATGCAGCCTAGATTGGGGTGGGCACAGTGTGGCCAGTGGACTTTGCCCCATGTAAAGAGAGCTGCAGTCCATTTTAGGTCAAGAAGAGCCTCTTTTGTATAAACCAAGAAATGAATTGGAAGTAATCTGGTAGAGATTTATAATGGTAAAAATGTTTGTGCCCCTTAAAGGACATTTGGGGTAATGTGGTCCCCCAACTTCTGATCATTTTCCATCAGAATCCTGGTTTTGGGGTTTTCCTGGAAGGCTTTGGTGGACCTCAGAAAGGCAAAAGCTACTTGCAGTTCATGGGCCACACTTTCTCCATCTCTGCTGTAGGAGTAAAGGAACCACCTAGCACATCATCATCATCATCATCATCATCATCATCATCATCATCATCATCATTTTATTATTAAACTTTACTTTCTCAGATGCATTTTGAGGAAATCCACTGAGGAAGGAAATTTAAGTCTACGACTTAAGCCAACTTCTTTCTTTCAGTGAGTCTCAAAGACGCTAATGGTAACTTTTATTGAGAATATTTGCAAATACGATAAAGAGTTACAGGTATTTTAAGGGGGAAAAAGAAAGGGGAAGAAATGAACAAAATATAAAGGAAATTCAAGAAGATAGTAATGCGGCTTCCAAATTTCTTTTAGATATAGATATAGATATATAAAACAGTTATTGTGAAGTTGGGCCAGATCATTTCAGGGAGGCTCAGCCCTAAAGCCTAGTCTTGGGAGAGCTCAAGACCCCTTGTTTCTATTTTCTATGGTCCCTGGTTAAAGTACTTAGAACAAGATTCTCTTTTCCTTCCTATCCCCTCCATCTCCGTTTTGATTTCCTTTTCCCCAATGCTTTCCAGATTGTGGCTAGCTCGCCCTCCTTTTAAATACAGAGCCATACAAACCAGTAAACCCAGTCCTGTGACTTCAGGTGCTATTTGGATTTCTAACAAGAGTATTCTTCACCTGTAGGTGAGATGGAGCCCACAGGACCAGGGACCTCGACGGCCGAAGGGAGAAGGACATGAGACGCGGCACCTGATGCATTCAGCAGGTTAATTCATTAGAAGAACCTCTGTGTGTAAAATCACGAAATCTCATTAAGTTAGCTGTAGTAGACCAAATCCCCCCCCCTACAAGGGCCGAAACAGCCATTTGCCGTAAGAAGCCTCAGCAGCGAGGCGGTGGGCCCTGTTCATAATTTGAAGAAACAAGGAAAGGTTAAGTCTCCGAACTGCTCTCTTGTTTGATTTAGGAAGAGGAGGAGGCTGAAAGAAAGGACAGAGCTGCCGACAAACGCAGAAAAGAGATTATTAGGCTTAGTATAATACTCCAGCAGTTTCAGCTGCATTGAGGAGGGAGCACTGATACTACACTGCTTCACATACATTATTATTTTGGTCATCTTTATCATACCCTATAAAAGAAATCAGTATTCATTTCCTTAAGTTACATATGGGGAGAATGTTATCTTCCCCCGGGGAAATCAGGCTCCCGCATTATTTCTTTCTTTAATCTATTATTTACAACACTTTTAGCACTTGCCCAATAGCCAAGGCTTTTTTGATGGCATTCAATACAGTGTGTATGTATGTATGCAATATCATTTTGGCTATTTAAAAACAAAAAAATCAAAGAGTGCCACTCTTCAGTTTTAGAGAATTCCTACTTTTCATCCAAGTGAAGAAAAGTTATTTTTGCACCGTTTTCCCACTTGCAAATAAATCACTTTGCGAACTGAATTGATGGATCGGTTCGGCTGCAGAGCGTGGTTCATTTGCCCCGATTGCATTTTCTTGCTGCAAAATAAAATAACCCACTTGTGGTTCACATTGACAATGAATTGATTCAAAATGGACCTGTTCCAGCCAGCCGAAAGGCAAATTTAAATCGATTCCAATCCGCATCTGGTTCACACTTGCACAGAATTGATTTATCCGAAAAGATGTGGGTTAAATGGGTCTAGTGCATGCCCCCCCCCCCCCCGAATCGCTTTGATGATTCGGTTCAAGTGTGAACCAGGGTCATTTAAACTGGTTCAACCCAATTTGTGATCCAGTTTAAAAGGTAGTGGGAATGAAGCCCGGTGACCCTATTTTAAAGAAACAAAAACCTGAATCAATGCTGGAACCTTCCAAACCTCTCAGCGCTCAGAAGTCGGTACACGTACATCGCAATAAATTAATAACCTACTTCCTGAAGCATTATTGTCTCAGCATTTCGGAAAGAAGAAATCTGATATCAGAAGGAAATCCTCAGGAAAAGCCTTTGGCTTGGAAATTGCTGAAGCGAAACATAGCCCAAAAGCACTATAGCCACCTCAGCTTCTAAATGCTTATTAATAAGTTAACGCTTCCTGAGTTCAATGGTTCAGCTTCCAACCAGAGGTGTACAATTCGTAGCCTTAAACTCTTTGACTTCTGCCATCCCTTTATTTTTATTTCCTGGAGAATTTTCCATCCTTCCATCCAACAACCGTCTCGGTCTTTATAAGGCTGTTGACTCAACCATCATACCCATCTCTAATAAATAGCACAGATCTGCAATGACAAAACTTTTTTTCAATAGTATAGCTGTTTTTTAAATTTATTTTTGGGTGCTGAATCCTAAAACCACAAAAGTGCTGTACGACACACAGTCCGTTCACAAATTTTATTTATGTATATATATATATATATATATATATATATAGTATGTATATATATATATATATATTCAGTTGTTACTCGACTTTTAAGTGTGGACACTGATATTCAATCACAATTTCTTTCAGTGTTTTTGAAAGAATGTCATGTTGACAAATTCAACTGTTTTGGAAATCTGTAAGGAGACTTGAACCCCTTTCTGTGCTTCTGCCACACTGCAGAATTAATGCAGTTTTATACTGCTTTAACTGCCATGGCTCCATCCAGTGGAATCCAGGGATTTGTAGTTTGTTGTGGCACCAGAGCTCTCTGACAGAGAAGGATAAGTATATCTCTTTTGATGTTAACTGAAAAGAAAAGAAAAAAGGAAAGAAGGAAGGAAGGAAAAGAAAGGAAAAAGAAAACAAGGGAGGAAGGAAGGAGAGAAAAAGGAGAGAAGAAATGGAAGGAAGAAAAAGAAAGAGAAAGGGAAGGAAAAAAGGGGAAGGAAGAAAAAGGGAAACAAGGAAGGAAGGAAAGAAAGAGAAAAAAGGAGAGAAGGAATGAAAGGAAGAAAGAAAAGGGAAAGGAATGAAGGGAAGGGAGGAAAGGGAGGAAAGAAAGAGAAGGGAAGAAAAGAAAAGGCAGAAGAAAGGAAGAAAAAGAAAAAAGGAAGGGAAAAGGAAGGAAGACGGAAACAAGGAAGGAAGGAAAGAAAAAGGAGAGAAGGAAAGAAAGAAAAAGAGAAAGGAAAGAGAAAGATGGAAGAAAGGAAAGAAAGGACAGAAGGAAAGCAAGGAAGAAAAAGAAAGAAAAGGAAGGAAGGGAAAAGGGAAACAAGGAAGGAAGGAAAGAAAAAAAAGGAGAGAAGGAAAGAAAGGAAGAAAAAGAAGAGGAAAGGAAAAGAAAGAAGGGAAGGAAAGAATAAAAATGGAAGAAAGAAAGAAAGAAAGAAAGAAAGAAATCAAATCAAGCCAAGGTAAAGAGGCCTATGTGGAACTCTGATGCTGAGGGCCTTGGTTTCCGCCCGGACAGTTTTGAGTGAGGGACCAGGCAGGGCCGCGCATGCGCAGAAGCGACCCTAATGAGCAAAATGGAGGGCAGGGGAACCAAGAACTGAAAGGGACTGGAAAGAGATGAGAGTAGTGTCCTTAGAGGCGAGCCTTGGCCTTAGAGGAGGGAGAGGGGGGCAGGAAGGATGTACACTGCAGGGACAGAAAGCTTCTTGCGCCAGGCCAGGTAGGAAGGGAAGGGAAGGAAAGGGGGAATGCTTTCTTGGTTGCCCCTTGGCTGGAGCTGCAAAGGCTGGGGGTTAATGGGACTACAGTTCCCAGCATCCCCAGGGAGAGATTGCAGGCTGGGGGGTTCTGGGACTTGTAGTCCAAAAGAAACCTAACTTTCCCCCTACTCTGGGATTGACCTTTACTGGTTTAAAAGATCATTAAAAATCTGAGGGGCTCCTTTTGTTTCATCTTTTTAAAACATCATCAACAACAACATAATAATAATAATTATTATTATTATTATTATTATTGTTAAATAACTTTCCTAATCTATGAAATGGGCTCACCTCAATACATGATAGGATTCAAAACTATAGCTGTATTTTTTATGAAAAATCCAGAGATTTAGAGAGCTCTTGTAGGACCCTAGAGACTAATTGGAAGAAAGAAGTTGGCACAGGATGGGATTTCCTAGACTTAATTCTACTTCCTCAGATGCATTTGGAGAGAATATGGAATCCATATGCAAAGCTATAGCCGTGTTAGTCTGTAGAATCATTATCTAGAGAGAGAACTTGTAGCACCTTTGAGACTTTCTGAAAGAAAGAAGTTGGCAGCATGGGATTTCCTAGACTTCAGTCTGCTTCCTCAGATGCTTATTATTATTATTATTTAAAGCAAATAATAGTCTGTGAAATCAATATTATTATGTTATTATTATTATATTATTATTATATCATTTGAGACTGACTGAAAGAAAGAAATTGGCAGCATGAGCTTTCATGGATTTCAGTCTACTTCCTCAGATGCATTAAACAAGTTAAAACTGCCCAAATATATGAGTAGAATTCAAAGCTATAGCTGTGTTAGTCTGTACAATCAGTACATAGAGAGATCTTATATTATCCTTGAGATTGAATGAAAGAAAGAAGTTGGCAGCATGAGCTTTCATGGACTTCATTCTATTTTCTCAAATGCATTAAACAAGTTTAAACGACCCAAATATGAGTAGAATTCAAAGCTATAGCCACGTTAGTCTGTAGAATCAGTATACAGAGATCTTGTAGCCCCTTTGAGACTCACTGAAAGAAAAAAGTTGGCAGCATGAGCTTTTGTAGACTTAAGTCTAACTCTGCAGATGCATTAAACAAGGTTAAAACTACCTAACTATATGAGTAGACTTCAAAGACATAGCCACGTTAGTCTGTAGAATCAGTACGTAGAGAGATCTTGTAGCACCTTTGAGACTCACCGAAAGAAAGAATTTGGCAGCAGGAGCTTGCATAAACCTAAATCTACTTCCTCAGATGTATTGTAGTTTTGTGAGACATCTAGCCTTCTCTGTGAGAGAGCTCTGACACCACACAATGAAACCATAGTTCCCAGAACTCCCTAGCACTGAGCCAGGGCAGTTAAAGTGGCCTCAAACTGGATTATTTCTGCAGTGTGTTTTAGACCACCGAGAAACCCTGTTGCACCTTTGAGACCGAAGAAAATAATTACTAGTCTCAAAAGTGCTACAAGATCACTCTACATACCCAATCTCAATACATAATAGAGAAGGGGTGAAAAATAGAAAGAAAAAACACACACACATACCCAAAGAGACAGAAATAAAAGCCTTTCTGTCGTCTTTTCAATGAAAGACTACATCATCTTTTTAACAATTATAAATACTGTAGTAGATAAGTACTAACAAGGAGAGCCAGCATGGTGTAGTGGTTTGAGCCTTATGTATGTAAAACATCTATAAATTTAGGTTTAGCTTGGATTTTTATGCACATACAAAGGGATATCTTAACCTGTATACTCTTATGTCCTACTAGGGAAATCCAGGATGAAGAACTGAAGAAATTCACCGCTCGAATCTCAAGCTTAATCCAGAATCATGACCTGGGGAATGAAACTGTCGATTGCTTGCAAAGACTCTTCCTTATTGTTTCAGCCACCAAATACGGCCGGAAGTGAGTGAAAGCAAATGCTGGTTGTGTTGGGTCCATGTTAATGATATTTTTACAGCTTTGTAAGTGAAATTCTATACAAGCTTCTACAGAGAGACAACATCTGTGGCCTATATAAAATATTTGTATTAAAACATCTAAATTTCATTTTGCTTTTGTGACTTATTGAGATGACCTTTTGCAGGTTGGATAGCAGATTCGTGGAACTTCTACAGACAGTCCTACATCTACCAAAGACCCCTGAGCAAGTGCAGATGCTTTGTGCCACTATCTTGAGAGAGATGTCTCCGTATAGCGACTTATCCCTGTCTTGGGATAAGATCCAGGACACCAAGCTCTTGAGTCTAACGTTCTCCATCATGCTAGCCCAGGTAGGTTTACAAGTGTCTTACAAAGTCCATAGTTTGATATAAATAGATAGATACTTTACAGGTTGCTCCCTTTCACACCTAGTATTTAGGCACGCAAAGGTTGCTGTTGAATAATGTTTTTCCTCGGCTTTTTTAAAAGCCTCCCTCATGTGGTGAGATCTGGTATTTACTAAATTCTAGAGATTTACTGAAAACTAAAGGGCAGCTTCCTAAGCAGCATTGCATATCAGACATTAGTTCGCCCTCTCCCAGCAGAGTTTGGAAGGCAAAAGTTACAATTAACACAGTTAATGGTATATAGTTACTTCATGGGGCAAAGGAGAGCTGATTTGAAAGAAATGAAATAAGAAAGGGTGAAGTTACCTTAATTCTTTAGCAAGTAAAACTTTCTAGTTATTTTCAAAGGTTACCTTGAGAGGGCATCATAAGAGATATTTTGGCAGGAGTTCTTCAAGTTTTCTGCCATTATATTATCCTAAGGGTTTTCTGACTCCCACATATTATGGGACAGTAATGGGCAGCATGTGCAAAGTAATGAGTTACCTTTTGCAACATTTTAATGAATGTCAGCAACTGGATATTGACCACTGTAATGAGAAGCAGAAATGAAGTTATTTAAAAAATAATTTTAAGCTTTATATACCACAGCTTTGAAAAGTCATTTTTCTACTACTGTTTACAGATACCCACCCACCCCCTTCCAAAAAAACCAAGAGCAATGCCTTGCTGGCTGAGAAATTCTGGGAAACATGGTTCATAAAGTAATGATTCCAGACTCTGGTACTGTATATGTACAGGGGTCTAAATTGTATTGCCAGAATATTAATGACTTTCTGATGAGCTCTTGCAGTTTAGCTCTTGTCGCTCTTGAATCATTCCAGTGTTTGCTTTATCCAAAGGGCAGCAAAATGGGAGACGTAGAAGCTGTGGGGCAACGTGTGGTGAAAATCCTTGAAGGCAGACTTCCTGAAGGTCCGAATGCGAGGCACCTACTCCCCCTTTTGTCAAAGGTCATCAGCATTGCACCAGCGAGCCTTAATGAAGGTAAAAAGCAGCAATCCTATGTACTACTTCCTGTGTAAGGAAGTACAACTTAGCCTGAGAAAGGCCTTTAGAAACCAGAAGTCTGTAAATGTACCAAGGCTTCCTTCAGTTATGGGTGTTAAGAGCTGATGTTAAGATAAGGATTTTTGCAGAGGCTCCGAGGTTATTAGAACTTGAGGAGCACATCTACACCTAGGAAAGCCCTACAAAAGACAATAAGGAGTTAGTAACATGCACAAAATGGATGCGCAGCCTTTAAGTGCAAGTGTGGGGTTATGTTTAACCAAGAAAAAAAAAATTGGGAGCAAGAATTAAAAGCATCAGCTGGGGATATGATAGGGCATGAAACACTAGTGTGTCTCACAGTTGTGTCTTGTTGCTTTGGATCTCTAGATCAGATCAATCTGCTCAGCAAAAGGATGGTGGACTGGCTGAGATACGCCAGTGTCCAGCAAGGAGTTCCCCAGTCTTCAGGAGGCTTCTTCAACCCCAGAGCAAGACAGGTGTGGAACTGCATTCTGGGGACAGGAACTTGAACCCTAGTTGGTTGTCAGAGAAAAGTTGTTGTGTGGGTGCCCAGATCTGGAAGGAAGCTTTTCAGGAGTTCTCTCTTCTGTCTCATGATAACTGAGTAGTCCTGTCACATGTAAGAGAAAATCTGATTGAACATGACAGGTTTGCAGGCTAGGCCTCTGTTGCTGACCTTAAGACCTGGACAGGTTCCTATGCAGACCTTAAGCTGACTCATGACAATGGGGTTTGCCCACATCTATTGGCAATGACAATTAAATACAGCCCCCATGTTCAGCTGCAGTATATCTTAGAACACTGGCCACTAAGAACAAATAAAGGAATTCTGCCATAATGCCTTCTGCTTGTGGCCTCCCAGAGTGTGGCCACTGTGTAAATCAAGATGCTAAACTGCATGAACCTTCCATCTGATCTGGCAGTACTTCTCTATACTTGTATGCTTGCAGCTATCCACTCTCACCCAGCCATTGTGGGTGAAAGAATCCCTACATTTTAAGCCTGGATTCATTGTTTCAGCTTTTTCTTTTTTCTGTGCTCCAGGTTGTGGCTCACAAACTTCTAGAACTTAACCTGCTTCTCTTCTCATCCTCTCTCTCCTTCTCTCACCCACAGCCTGGTCCCATTTCAGAAGTGGATGGCACGGTTGCCACAGACTTCTTCACTGTGCTCTCTGTTGGGCAGTACTACACCGAGGACCAGTGGCTCAACATGCAGGCTTTTTCCATGTTGCGGAAGTGGCTCCTGTGCTACGGTAGCGATGGAGCAACCAGTCCAAATTCAGGTAAGGATTTTTGTCATAGGGATTAAGGGATGGAAGGTGGGGACTAGTATAACATCTTTGGGTGCTCAAAGATTTGAATGATACACTCTGTGGCAAGGGGGAAATTAGCAACAGCATGCCTTGTGGACTTCTTTTTAGTATATTTGGGCAATTTGTGGAGCCTGGTGATATTTGAAATGAGCATTACTTATCTGAATCTTAGAGGAAATTGCTTCTTGTCCTTCTCCATGGGGGACATGGAGGATAGAATCAGAGTAAATTGTTGCAGGGCAAAGGCATAAGAGCAAACTGTGCTTTCAGTTTTAATTAAGAAAGAGCATGCTTTTCATCTGTTAGAACTTTGGGGAACTTTTTGCTAACTCCTCTGACTTTTCCCACCTCTCCTATCTTATGGCTTGCCTTGCAGATGACAAGTCTGAGGTGGACGGCTCTGTTGTGTCCATGGTCTCTGTCACTTCCAGCTCCAGCCGCCTTCTTCCTCCAAAGGAGCGCTTGAGGGAGAAGGCCTTTGAGTACTGCCAGCGTCTTCTAGAGCAGTGTAACCGGCGTGAGTTGTCATTGTCTTTTTCTTTCGACGATCGACTTGCTGTGCTAAAATGAAGGCTGGTTCTGTATTCTTTCAAACTTTCGCCATCCTGTATCATTTCCCACACTGCTGGTTACTAATTCAAAGGGAATACCAGGTGCTGTAAGCTACATTCAGAGAAAGGCAACAATAACTCTATTCCGAATAAATATAAGAAAACCCTATGATAGGGTTGTTTTAGGTCAGAGTTGACTTGAAGGCCCGTGGCAACAACAGCAAACTCTCTTGACTGTATACCAGCATCAGGAGGGTCAGAGTCAAAAGCAAGTGGGGTTTGCCATATGATTAGATTGTATAGTACACATGCGCCCCCTCCTCCTATCTTTGTGGGGCACATGAAACGGGGGCAAGGGCCAGATGTGACCCTTGGGTTGAGCATTCCCAATCCTAATTTTAAGAGGACTGACTTTGATTTGTTTTGTCTGACAGGGGCTCTGAAGAAGACAGATGCAGAGCTGCAGAAAGCAGTAAGTATAGCAAAGAGAGGGCCTTGAGAAATAAGGGAGACCATTCTGGAGTTGGTGACAAGCAGATTTTTTTTTTTTAACCCTGCAGTGTCTCACAGAAGCGATCACGATCATGGATATTATTTGCAGACAGGACTCTTCTTATGTCTATCGTTCGCTCTCCTGCCTGAAAAACTTGCACAGTCAGATCAGTGGGGATCATTCCTGCGCTAGGGTGTTGCTGCCTATTGCCCAGTTCTTCCTGAATCACAGTATGTAAGGATTACTGCCTTTCCCCTTTCCTCTCTTTCTTTAAGCCCTTTAAAATGTTATGCACAACCTAACATCTGACATTTTAGCTACTGGCTGGCAGGTGGATGGGAGCTGTATGTGGATTCATATTATAGGCATAGCTCAATTAGCAAAGGATACTTTTTTATCTTTTAATGTCCATCCAGTCTTCCTGTTCATCTTCATCCTCTGTCTAGTTTGAAGTTTGCAGCAGCATCTCCATTGGGAGCATGGTTAAAAGGGTGCTGGAGATTTTTTTGTATTGGATTGTAAACAGCATATCTTCAGTAAAGAATACAATAAAGATTGTGCTGGGAAAGTGAAAACTTGTGAAAGTAGAAATTGTTACTGGATATGCTTTGGAAGAAGCTCTCAAGTTGCTCTAGAAAGTTCAGCATTCTTATGCAAAGTTTATATGACCTGATAGTTCCCTTTCACATGTGCATATACGTATTTTTAGTTCAGAATAAAATGTTTGCTGCACACTTCTTTTTTGTGCGATATAGAAACTTATCCATTTTCTTTCCATGTTACTCTTGCCTCTAATACCTTTTGTTGTTGTTGTTGTTGTTAAGCAAGTAATGCCCAGGAACATGCCAACTTCATTAATGGAAATATACCTGTATTCTTGTTTTAACTCTATGCCCTGTATCCCTGCCCACTTCTCAGGTGAGACAGCAGCTGTGGACTCTGAGGCTGTTTACAAGCACCTGTTCACCAAAGTTCCTGCTCAGCTTTTCCACAACCCTATGCTGGCTTATGAGTTTATCCAGTTCTGCAGGCTCAACCTTCCATTATTCACAGAGAGTGTCAGTATCTTCCGCCAGAACAGCCCAAACCTATTCAAGGTACTGTGGGCTAATGCTGTATGGCATGTCTGAAGGAGAATTCTGAAGGGTATCTGCATGATAGTCCGGCTGCAGTCAAATCTATCTGGAGGACATCAGGTTGGGGAAGGCTGGTATAGGCATTACAGGGCTTGATGGACAGCAAGATATGATTTTTCATATTGTGCAACATTAAGTTCACACAGGAAGCACTTAAGATCTTTCCTTCCTGCCCCATCCCACTAGTTGGAACAGCTCTGCATTCTGTCTTGAGTCTGAAAATCTGCTTGGGGCATGCAAGGAGAGCAGTCCCATTCATTGCAGTCTATCTTTCCTCCTTTTCAGTTCTTAGCATGGAATAGCCCAGCCCTAGTTGCTGAATATATGGACATTTTACCAGTCTTGCTTGGGCCAGACACTGCCCTGGAGATATTTCACTTACTGTTGGACCTGCCTTGTGTAGCTGCTGCACTGGATGTACAGCTGAGGTAAAGGTGTCTTTCTCCATAGCTTTCTGTGCAGTGCTTGGTGCCAGTGGTGCTGCCAAATTCCTTTTTTCCCTTCCCTTCCTCCTTTTTATGCTGCAAGAGACTAACACAGCTACTTTGAAAACTACTGCAGTAGGTCTGCCCTGACCCCCTTGTCTGAGCGAACGACCTTGGACTCCTCATCAAAACCAACCACTTGCCAAGAGGCCTTCCGTCACCCGGAGTACAGGGGCTCATTCCAGTACCTCCTCCGGGCCGAGTTAGCTCCTGGAGACCCAGGCAGGTAGGAGCATATTGCTGTCTTGGCATCCTCTCTTTTTACTTTCTTTCTCTGGAATATTTGTAACTTCTGTTAACTAGGTAGAGTTCTTGAAGCACTTGATAAAAGTGACAAGAGTGATTTAAGATGGAGCAAAAAGGTCACTCAGGCCTTTCCCGCGTTTCTCCTGCTGATGTTCTCTAGTGATTCACCTGCTTTGGTGCTGCTGATATATGGGCCACAGCAGGTCTCCAGACCTGGAAATGGCTGCTGGAGGAATCAGATGTTAGTCTTACATAAGACAGGGGTTTGAATAGTTGGACCAAACTTCCAGCATTCTTCACCGCTTGTTTTGCTGGCTAATGCTGCTGGGAGTCTAAAATAAATTTGGAAGTCATATGATTCCAACCAATGTCAGCTAATGTCATTTTATCTCCACATTACAAAGGGTCTTTGAAGAGCTTTGTGGAGGGTCATCCATTACATTCAAAGCTGATGTCCAAGGAAGATTGAACAGGGGAATTTCAAGCCTTCCAGCAAAACCCAGACTCTACTGGCTGGAGCCATCAGGCTTGATTCATATAATGAATGAGTGATTCCATTCACCTCAAATCCTTTAGGGAGTGGGAAAGCATTTGAGAGTAGCTGGGACGCACAAAATTACTGTGAAAGAACCACAAGAAACCTCTTAACTCTCCATATTATACAACCCTACACAGGTGAATGACTGTTTATACACTGAAAATACCAATCAGAAATAAACTAATGAACTATTCCCTTAATGCAATATAATGAATGAATTTATTCATGAACTGATTGATTCAGTATCTCTGGCGTGTATATATACACATGTGCTCTGTGTCTGTTACAGTTGTCACAAAGTGTTTTTGAAGCTTGAGCTTATTGTTAGAAATTAAATTGTTTTTTCTGTGTGGTTTTTGATGGGTTTTTTCATGAATTTATTCATATCATGCTGATTTAATATTTTTTGATGTATAGATACAATTTTAGAAACTCTTTGTTATATACAGGATCACCCCATTATTATGTCTGGGTGCATATGCATTACGGTGCCTTAATGGAATAGTTCATCTAGCCGTTTATTTCCGATTGGTATATTCAGTGTATAAGTCATTCTCCTGTGTTGAGTTGTAAAGTAGCTAGGATGCCCCAAAGACTGACAGCTCCTTTTGCGATATTGCCAACAGGTTGTCTCCTGTCCGCCAGCTCCTGAGCTCTATGGCCAGCTCCCCTCGTGTTATGCAGTGTGCTGAGTGTGTGCCTGTCTTACTGCAACTCTTCTTTGGAGTTGTCACTAAGGTAAGTTGTCACTTGTAGGAATCTACCTTTTTAGTTTCTTCTTCTTCTTGTATCAGTACATGTGTGTGTTTGAGATTAGGCCTCTAGGAATCCACATTTGTTAGACAACAGCACCAGTATTTAAAATGCCTCAGATTTTCCATACACTGAATAAAACTTCTGTGTTGTATTGTAGAGTGTAAATCAGTGAATGCATTTTCTTTGGGTGGCCTGGTGGGACCGCAGTCTATAGCCTTTCAGTAGCCACAATCAGAAGAAATCCATCAAATCAGTTTTGTAGGTAAATCCCATTGATTGAGTGGATCTTCTTTGTTTGGGGCTACCAAAAGGACTCAGCCTTTTGTCTTTTGCTGGGACAGAGTTATCTCCTAACAACCTTATGAAGCTGTTGTGCTGAGAGATAGTGGCTTAAGCTGAAATCCTGTTGCTCAGTTCCAGTTGAAATACACTACATCCATCATATCAGTTGCTAAATAGTGGGTCAGCATATAGATAAAACCTGTTGATTCAGTGATTTAGTTGGGATTAGCAACAGGATTTAGGTCTCAGTCTGAAATAAGAATAAATCCAGAATAAGATTCTGTCCCTTCTTCTCCAGTTTGTAGATGGATCCCTTGCAAGCAAGCTGGTTTTGGCAATACTGGAGAGAAGTGACCAACTTTACGAGGTTCCAGGGTTCAAGGCAGAAGTGTACAGGTGAGTGGAGGCCTGTCTTAAGACGTGCACAGTCCAAGAATGATTCAGCAGGGAATGTTGTCCCTGTGGCTGGATGAGCAATAAAAGGTTCTTCAACAGGTGATGGGGCAACATCCTGCTTTTCTCCCAAAGGCAGCAGGCTTCATAAAGAGTTGTAGGGAGGATGGCACACCCCAGAGTTGTCTCCTCCAGCATCTTGATGCTGTTTCTCAGGGTCTGCTTGACTCTGCCTAATGAAGAATGTTGCAAAGGACATCTGCCTATCCCACCTTCACTACCAAATGGTAATGATGCCAAGGTGTTCTCTCCAGCCCCCACTCAGCATATCCAGTGGAAAGGGATTGTGGGAACTGTGGTCTAGCCATTTCTTCTTTTATTGGCAGAGTGATGAGCTCCCAGTTGCCTGTTCTCTGCAAGCTGCATCCTTCGTTGGTTGTGGAACTCTCTAAACCACTTCTGGAATTTTCGGGAACAGTAACCAACATCCAGAACAAAGAGGACATCTTCACCCATGTGGTAAGGGTCATTGTAGGGTCCATGCACCCCTTTCTCCTGTTTCCATGTGAGTTACCATCTGCTTAAAGTGAAGTCTGGGTTTATTTTGTGCTCTTATTTGTTACCTTATTTGCACACACACACACACAAAGGCATGCTCCCATGTATGTATTTTGTGTATGGCAGTGTTCCCAAACCAGGTACCTCCCAGATGTGAGCTGGACAAAAATTCTATCATTTCCAGTAAAGCCAATGTTGTAATCCAGAACACCCGGAAGGTGCCAAGTTGTGGGAAATTGTGACCTCATTAATTTCATAGGTTTTTGTTAGGCAAGAAATTCTCAGAGGTAGTTTGCCAGTTCCTTCCTCTGAAATGAATACCTTCTGGTATTCATTGGCAATCTCTGTTCCAAGTACTAACCAGGATTAAATAAACACTTTAGGTTTTGTTTTTTAAAAAAAATCAGCGTTCTGCTTTTCAATCCAGCAGGATCTCTGAGGCAGGAGACACACTCAAGTATGTACCTCCCTCTGTCACAATACCTTGATAGATCCCTTCCCAAGACTCCATAAAGTTGCAGCTAGCGAAGAATACCCTCTGTTCCTATTAGGAATGCTATTTTATGTTTGTTTTTATGTCCCGAGACAGAGAAGGAGGACCTGCTGGCAGTAGTGGGATCTCAGGTGATAGCTAAGTTTAATCTCCAGGTTAGACTTTGCAGTTTCAATGCAAATAAATTCTGATAGCTTCATCAAATTTCTACTTCTTTGGGCTGCAAAGATGATAGGTGTGAAATGATGCATCCCTTTGCTTCAGTGCCTGCCTCTTTCTACAGGTGTGGGCCATAGGAGAATATGTATCCGTGTTTCATGATAAGAGGTGCACAGCGGAGCAGATCAACAAGTTCTTTGAAGTCCTGGAAGCCATGCTTTTTGAGATCACCCAGCTGCGACCATCAGCCAGTGTCCCTAAGCACTCTCCCCGTGTCATCGCTGTGCTGATGACTGCATTGACCAAGCTTGCATCACGCAGCCAGGACCTGATCCCAAGGTTTGGAAAGGGCAAACCAGGGAGAGACCAGTTGGGCTCCTCATGTGATGAGTGATAGAGCACATACTTTGTAGACATTCCTGGTTTGGTGCAGCAGGGCTTGAAAAGTTCACACACACACACACACACACACATATTGCAAATCCATTGCCAGAAAATACCAGGCTAAATCATATGTGTGGCCCTCCAGATGTCCCATCATCCCTGCCTTTGGCCAGATTGGAGTGCTGGAAGTTAGGATCCAGCCACATTTGGAGATTCATAACTTGCCCACCATGGGCCATCAAGATGTTGCTGGACTACTACTCCAATCAGCTTTGGCCCAGCATGGCCAGTGGTGAGGAATGTTGGGCGTTGTAGTCCAGACTGGATCAGAATTTGCCTAGTCCTAGGGGTTGTGTGGGGTCCTAGAATTCGCTCCCAAATCAATGCCACTGTGCAAACCCACCATCAGCTCATTCAGTGCCACTGTTCTTTTGTATCTCCACACAGGGTTTCACTCTTCTTGTCCAAGCTGAGGACATTTGTCCAAAGCCCGGCTGTTTCCTCTACCTACAGTGCTGAGGATGCTGAAGTGATCCTGACCCGAGCCACTGAGCTGATGAACTTGCTGAAAATGCCCAGTGTGGCTCAGTTTGTGCTGACTCCATCAGCCGAGGTCTCAAGCCCCCGATTTCACCAGGACATACATACCTCCCTGCCACTTGCCATGAAGACAACCAGCCGGCTGTTGGGAGGGGGAGGAACTGGCTCTGTTCCTGGTTGAGGCCATTTTGGTGGATGTATCTTATCAGCATCGATTTTGACCTGAGATGAGCCACAGCTGAGTTGATCTAAAGGAGTACAACTGATTTGTGAATGATGCCAAGGAGTCAAATTAGCCAAGGTGAAAAAATTAATTTTCTAATTTTAGGGGATGATCCACACACACCTTGCTGACTTTCTGGTGAATCCTGGACACACTTGTTCTTTCTTTACCCAGTTCACAGACTTGATTTCCCATCATTGTGAGGACTGTGTCCCACCATGTTCAGTTAAAAGCACGGTTTGTTGGATATGGACTAAATGCTTCTGTAGATGGTAAGGCAAAATAAATACACTGCCTTGATCTGGTGCATCTGAATGGAGCATGGCAAAGGTTAGAGGATGCTCACTATCTTTTTGGGACCTGAGATGCTGGACTGCCTAGCAGAAGGTTGCCTCTTCATGGGGTGTTTCTGCACTGCCGTTATAACTTTATTAGCACTGGGCTTCTCTCCTAAGGTCCACCTGCAACAAAAGGCAAGGTCCCCATCCAGCTAAATTTAAACCAGCAGATGTCAGTGAAACAACTTAGTTGCAATTATTAATGCTATCTGCAGACCAGATGGTTGTGTTGCTCCAGAACATACCATATGTTCAAAACTCAGAATTCGTTTTTTGGGGGATTACAGCTCCCAGAATCCTCCAGCCAGCATGGTAGGTGGAGGACTTGGGGAATTATATTCCATAAAAATTAATATTTCTGAGCTCTGCCTGTGTCAGGAGTTCTGTGCAGGAGCTTCTTGGGAAGTTATCCATATGGAAAAGGATCTCTAAAGGGCAAAGGTTTGAAAACCCAGTGGGTTATTCTGCAGAAAGACTAGCAGGATCATGATGAAGTTGTAAGGCAGCTTTTAAAATGCACAGTCTGCCTTGTCCTTCAAAGAGCAGCCTGGCTTTTAAACCGTTGTGAGCCTCACCTCCAGCTCCCTGCAAATGCCGTTCTTTCCTTTGCAGTATTCCTCCTCCATAAACAGAATTTGGAGCTTAAGGACAACACAAAAGTTTCCTGTTGTTGCAACAATTGCTAATTTTATTGTATCCACTTTGTTCTTTAACACAGAGGATAGTATTCTGAATTCACATGCCCCATACTGATGGCCTTGCTCTTTATAACATCATCTGCAATATTATAGCTATATACATTTTTTTTAAAAAAGATGCACAATATTAACAAACCAAGCAACTGGGAGGCCATTGTTCCTCCGCGCTCCTGAGAGCAAACAAGCGTCTTTCAGTAATACAAGCCAAAGAATGCGCATTTCTGTGGGAAAGGGAGTTGAAAAATTCTAGTCGATGTTAGTTTTTGATAAATCCCAGTTGAATAGAGTTTGCTTAGAAAAAAAGTAGCCTCTCCCATTCATGGACAAGTCATTGGAACAGGGTTTTTACAAATTATTAATTCCTCTTTGCATGAAAAGGACCCTGGCAGAGACTTGGTTCATAAAATCCATAAATTCAAGCCTGGAGGTAAGGTATATACAGACTCTTGGGGTCCCTCATAGAGCTGCCACGAGACGTGGATAATGTTATTTGTTTTTACAAAGACGTTATGCCAGCTTGAACAATAGATGATGGGAGTGGTAGTCCAGCAAAACCTGGAGGACTGTATTTTCCCCATCTCTCAATTAGGTGATCTATGGAAGATGGATCTGCCAGAGACTACTATCTGCTAAGACAGATAAGGCTTTCATGTTCAGAGGCAGAGCACAACTGAACACCAGTTGCTGAGGGATAAGCAGTGAAGGTTTGTTACCTTTAGAACCTATCTGTAAGCATCTCAGGCATTTTCTGGGATGCATATCCCACTCATCATTTGGATGGGTTGGCTATGGGGATATTCTTGGAAATTTATGTGGGTGCAGGGAGAGCCAAAAGCCACACAGAGGCACTGTTGCCTCTCTTAAGCTAACGCTCTGCTCCAAAGACTCTTGCTGTTGGCAGCAGACAGTTGGAAGAACTGAGCCATTCTTTTGGCTCCCAGACCTCAGCAATTCAAACCATCTGATGTTCCAAGAGAGGGAGAATGTTTGGTTTCTGAAGCTGGGCATAGTTTGATGTCATCACCTGCCTGTGACCCAGTAATAGGCACCTCGGCATGGCTCTCAGCGGATGGGGTTTGCCTTGTGATAAGCCCTCTGTGAAATCCACAGAGCCCAGGCCTTGTCACAAGATAGCTGCTGATCTTCCAGCATGCATAGCTGCTCTGTCTGTTTTTAAAAAGATATATAATCAAGGGTATTATTCCTTTTTTTAGATGTGCAACATACAAAAATCAGCTGGTGCCAGCTTCCCACATCTCTCTCTCACCATCCTGAGAACAGTAACCCTGTGCAGTGATCTAGGAGGGAAGAAAATGGGTTGAAAAGGCTTCCCAGGTGGCTGGGAATTTGAACCCAGCTCTCCTCTCCCCTATTCTGACCGCTGTTTTACAGTTTTCTAATCCTTGTTACGGGGCCATGGACCACTTTGGCAGTGGAACACTTGGAACTCTCTCATTTTGATTCCTCAGGTTAAGACGCCTTGCTCTAAAGGGACTGACAAAAGCTGCATCCAGTAACTTTGGCATATTACAATGTCCAATAGACAAGCACAAAAGCTCCCAGTTACATCCCCACTTTTTATGTGTATTGGCAGCATTTCAAAGGTTGATTTGCAAACAGACACTTTTTAGTGGCCCACTGCATCAGTGTAGTCATTTATAATTTTAAAATGAAATGGGGGGCTCCTTTCATGAAGCTTCTACCTTCAGTTACCTGGATGCAATTCTGACCTGCTACAATGACTAGAGTAGCAACTCCCTGAGCCTGCTTTAACAGGTGCGGATTTGACTTTTGCAACCCCACAGAGCCAACTAGCTATGACCAAAGAGGACCTCAGGGGAGATCAGAGAAAAATACAAGAACCCAAAAGAAATTAAATGCTCTATCTCTCAATGGGGAGTGACAGCAGTCTACTGACCTGGAACACCCTTCTGTGGTCTAGCTGTTTTAACAACAAGAGTGTTGGCCTCCACAGCTTTCAACAACTTGAGAACGTAGCGAGGAAAGAAAGATGGAAACAGGCCATAGTTTGGAAGAACCAGCAAAGAATCAAGTTAGATTTGGATAAGCAGCACCCAGATTTAAAAGGATCTGTATAAATCAGATAGCTTATGCCTGGGGGGGAGAGGTGGACGTTGGTTTGTTCAAAGCTTGTGCGGTCATGAATAGCTGCTGGAAGAGAATGTTTGCAACCCTCTTCCTAAATACTGTTTAGTTTGGATCACAGTGTTTGGGAGGGAGGTGGAATCTTCTCACCGCAGGACACAACCTTCTGCCCTCCAAACTCTGACCAGGTTCCAGATGTTCCTAGCCTGCCACCCATCTGCGTCACTCACTGGCTTCATTGTCCGTGATGCAGCTTCTATGACAGGTGAACGTGGAAGGGCTCTTGAGAGGATGATTTTTACGGAGACGGAGAAGAACCGAAGCTGATCTTCTTGGCTATCTCTAGGTCAGACTTGGCCACCAGAAACCGCAGTTTCTTTCCCCCTGAACGGATAAGGTCCACAGCACTAAAGAAGAAAAAGGGAAAGGAGAACATGCCCAGAAGGTGGTGAGAGAATCATCTGATTTGAGTCTTCTGTCTCTTAACACATAAACACACATAACCTCTCCCTCTTTCATATAAATACTGCTATCGCTTGATTTCTCAATACGTCTATGAGGTCACGTGTGTGAATAAAATCCAGGAAAATTACTGCCACTCAGGTCAGCACAGCTTGGATCCATGTGGCCCAAATGCACCCAACAGTCTGGAAATGGGCACGGGATTATTCTTTAGCAGCACCAAGACACAGCTATATTTTGGGGGAATCTTTTCTTCTTTTTTTAAGTTTCCAGTCCATGGGCACAAACAGAAGTTTGAAATTGCGTGGACGGTGCCTGTCACAATCTCACAAGCCAGATGGAAAACTAATCAAGTTTCTGAGCAAGGGATGGGCAAAACCGGAATCATTGCTCTACATTTGTGTAATGTAGAGGTTTCAGAATCTGGTGTTTCACAGTGCAGAATTTGGATTTTGATAACATGGTGTACATATCCGAAAACCATGATCTAAAAATCAGGAAAGGACACAGCAAGTGGAAATAGGAGGTTAAAAGAAAACCAGCTAACATCCGGTTACGGTGGAGTAGACAAGGAAGCTGGGGCTCATCATAGAATTAAAGCAACTACTTGTAGCAAAAGCAACCACCAGTAGCTTTTTCTTTTTCCTACCTCTGGTAGTCCGAACCAATCAGGCTTGTGCCATTGACAGCAAGGATACGGTCCCCAATGGAGAGTCTTCCGTCTTCTGCTGCAGGGCTGTCCTGGATCAAAGTCCTAATGTAGATCCCAGGAGAATTCAAAGGCGTGTGCTGAAGAAGGATGGAAAGCAGCAAAAAAGACCAGAAAAACAAGAATTAAAAAATGGCGTTGCATCATTCTAATGAGGAAAAAGGAAAGGACTTCTGACGTGGGGATATCCTCTTTTTGCAGAGGCAGTTGGTCCAGGATTTGTGGCAGGGAAGCCTGCACCAGCTCCAAAAGGGACGCCTTCAAAGAATTCAGAGCTGTGCTGGATCAAACAAGGCCTAGCTATTCTACCCAGATCAGGTCTAAGGATTAGGATGCTGGCAGTTGCAACCACCGATGACACTGAGTCATAGGGTTTGAAGAGACTGCAAGAACCGTCCATTTGAATCCCCTGGCACTCCGGAGGGATGCTCATCCATCCTTTGTTTGAATGCCTCCAAAGAAGGAGAGTCTGTCTCCCTCCGAGGCAATCTATTCTACTGTCGAACGGCAATTACAGTTTCAAAAAGAAAAGTTCTTCCTAACGTTTAGGTGGGATCTCTTGGAATTTAATCCAAGAGTGAACAAGAGCCTTGCTAGAAAACTCTATAGTGTCTTTATAGCAACCTTTTCCAACCGGATGTCTTCCACATGCATTTGACTAGCTGCTGAGGTTGTGGGCCTAAAACAGATGGGCAAGTGATAGAGCTTCAGATCTTGCTGAAACAAAAGCAGTATCAACCTCAGGGAGCATAGCCAATGGCGAGGAATGATGGGATCTGCCATCCAACGGCATCTGAAGGGCCACCGGTTGCCCAGCTTTACCTTAAAACAATGAGACAAAAAGGGCTGAATTCAGTATGAGCTGGCTCTTAAACACTTAACCAGGGAATATGTTTGAGCAAACAGCATTTCTCCCACTACTTCCAAGCCTTCTGGGGAAAGAAGATGCACTCTTGATGGTGAGCTCATCTGTTATGAAAGCGGAGAGGGCAAACAGCTCCATAGTCTTAGATCGAGTTTCTCTGGCACTTGTTTCTCCTTTGGGACAGCTGAAAGACTTAATATCCCTCCTCGTGCTGTTTGCTATACACCGTGAAAAGGCAATGCCCTAGGAACATTAGAAGAGTCATGCTGGATCGGAGCAAAGGCTTTTACCTAGTTTAGCAGTAACTAGTTTTAGGCAGGTGCAAACATGTTTTTCTGCTTTGGGGGGAGGCACTCCATCATTAGACTAGAATTACCTGCTCGCTCTACCTGGATGTTGATAAATAAACATTGCACACCATTAGTCTTAGTCTTCAATATGAAAGGAATATTCCTGTTCCAAAGGGAACAGGAATATCCGACTGCTCAGTGAAATGGGGTGGTGTATATCACCCCAGTAGGGTACTATTGCTTCCCCCTAGAAGGAGAGCATGCTGCTTTGAGTCCCAGTTTTGGGGAGAAAATAGAATACAAATAAATGTAATAATACTCCAGGTACCCTCCAGAATGTGCTGGATGTTGTTGTCGTTGTGTGCCTTCAAGTCATTTCTGACTTACAGCAACCCTATCACAGGGTTTTTTTTGGCAAGACTTGTTCAGAGGAGATCTGCCGTTGCCTTCCCTTGAGGCCGAGAGCATCTGACTTGCGCAAGGTTCACCCAGTGGTTTCATGGCCGAGCTGGGAATCGAACCCTGGTCTCCAGAGTCGGTGTCAAATGCTCAAGCCACTACACCACACTGGACTACTATTTCCATTATTCCATATCCAGGCTGGGAGCTGGTCCTACACTGGAGAAGGCTGTAGTATTATCTTCTTGCATCTGGCAGCAGCTGTCCAAGATCTCAAACAGAGGTCTTTTGCCAGCCTTGCCACCTGATGTCAACTCAGGTGGTGATGCCCAGCCTCCTGCCCTCAGAGCATGTGCTTTATTGTCAAACTACAGCTCTCCTATCCCAACCTCTTGCTATTTCACAGAGTCTGGCATCATGTAGGTATCCCTGCATTCTAGCTGAAGCAATCACAGCTCTCATGACAAGTCTTTTAAAAAGAAGGTCACAGCCTACTGAGTCTGCTTTCCCAATGGGGGCAAACAGATCAGAAAGAGGAATGGGGCCACCACTTACCAGACCATCAATCAGTCCCATCCCCAAGCCAATGGGTCCCTTTTCTAGTTCCACCACAAAGACATAGCAGAAATCGTCTGTGGCCGAGCTGCGACTCGAAGAAGCCGGTGTCGGAAAATCATAGGGTGTTGGCGAAGAGCCTAGGGGCAAAGCCGAGAAAGAAGAAGGGCTTGTAAGCCTGTGTGTTTATAGAAGTTTCATCTTCTAGCAGTACTTGTTCATTATCTCCTAACAATAGAGCAGCATAACCAGTAAGGATGTCTAGAAGATGGGCTTTCTAGAGGTAGGAAGTAACCTGCAACACATAACTAATTATTTGCAGTCAATTCAATTAATTCAGTTCTCCAACAACATATGCATAGCATACATCACTGCTGCACTCCTCAATGTAGCATCAATATTCACATGGAGTGGCATGATATGCCAACACTATGCAACCCCCAGGTAAAAAAACAACACTGCAGCACACATCAGTGACTGGGTGCCACTGTGCAATGCACAATGTTACTGTACGCACAACTCCGCTCCTGCTGCTGCTGTCAGCAGAATACGTCCATTGCATTGTGCCATGGCAAATAATTGTGCCAGCATGTATAGTGCAACTTAGCCATGTGTATGTCATACAACCAGATGCCAAGAAATGACTGTCAATTCCTTTGGCCAGTAATCCTCCAGCTCCTAGAAGTCCCACCCAGCCTGGCCAGCACTCAAATGTTCTGGGAGCTGAAGTCCAAAACATCTGGAGAACCAACATTTGGGAACCCCTGCCTTTGGCAATCAAACCGAATTTTTTTGTTACTTTTCTAGTTATAGGGATCCAGCCTTGCAAAAGGTCGAAAGAATGTAACACGGTTCATGTGTTGGCTGTGCTATGCTTTGTGTTGCTGCTTTGAGGTCCATTGTAGGTGCTGAAAGGAAGACAAAATGGAGCAGCAGGGAGCATGTCTTGAACCAAAGACCTAAGATTCAAACTTTACTGTTTTAATGAATAAAAAGTAATTATTTTAGTTAATTTTGAAAAGAAAGTAAAGTTGCTTTTTAAAAAAATGCAACAGTAACTCTTGGGGCAGGGAGCTCAGATCCAAAACTTAAAGCTAGTTGCTTTTTTTAAAAAATTAACTTTCTAAGCTTTGGACTTTCTTGAGAGAGGTGGTCCAGAAGACTGGATTCATGTTGCTCCAAATGAACTTGGCAAGCGCTCTCCTCCAGCTGCTCCCACCAAGTGACTCACAAGAGATGGCAAGAGAATAAAATGGGAATGTTTTGCATTTTGCAGCTGCAGCCTTGAAGGCTGGAGACTTACTTGGCGACCTGAAGAGTCAGGAATAAAACAAAGAAAATGAAATAATAATAATAATAAATAGAAAGCTTGTATTCAGAGTGGAAGAAAGAAAAGAGACAAAGTCGCATATGCTATACGATGGTCAAAAACTTTTATTTCTTAAAAGACCCAGTGCATTTTGGCCTTATCACCAATTGGCCTTCTTTACAGGCTATTTGGTTCTTAGAAATTTCTGGGCCTATAGTCGGCACTCTCAAAAGAAGGTGTCCTTCTAAGACTCAAAGGTCCACTTTTATAGAGAGTGCAGGCTCAAGAAATTGCTGGGAATTAAATAGCCCCACTTCCAAAGACACACACCCAGACAATTTTAAAGAAGAGTTTTGTGTCTAAATAGATGCCCAGTCCTGGCATTTGGACACCTAAAACAAATTGACATAAACTATTTAATCAGTGAATGGGCTGGTTTCCACCTGCTTTAATGCCTTTTTCAAAGTTACTACTAAGCCACAATGAAAATAATCACAAACGCACCTTCCAATCCCAGATCAGTTGTAGTTTTAACCATTTCCCCCTCTAAGCACTGATAACAGCTTTTGGGATTTTCCTTCTTTTTAATTCAGGTATTTTGGGGCGGTGGGCAGGATAAAAAAAAAGATCTGATATATGCAAATGTATTTATAACTCTATATTGACTTCCTCCTTTTAAAACAAAAGCAGAATGTCAGGATTGTGCACAGTAAAGAAGCTTCCACTTGGCTCTTGTCCCATTCACATGGCCAAAGGTTAGCAAAAGCTTGTTCGCAGCTCTCTTTTTCTGCACCTTTGTCCACAGCTAGGAAACTTGTGGTCCTCCAGATTCTGGCAGCCTTAATACATCTTGGCCAAAGGAAGAACGATGAGAGTTGCAGTTCAGCAGCATCTGGAGGTGTAGAGATTCCCCAGCCCTGCCAAGTGTATCAACCTATGGGCCAGGTTACCTTCTGAGAGAAAGTAATGTTAAAATAAAATACCCTTGGGCTTGGGGCAAGGAAAGTGTGAGCTTGACATATGGAACTACATGCACTCTCTAGTATTTTCTCCTGACTTTATGGCAAATGCCATGTTGCCCAACGCAAGAATGCTGCAGAAGAACCACCAGCTTAGCCAATCCACTGAGCAAAAGCAAAACTATTATGCTAGTCTTCTCCTAATTTAAAGATCTAAGTGTCCAGCCCAGTGCTGACTCCACTTCTTACCTTCAGGGGTTGTAGTCTTGGCACTGCTGAGTCCGTTCCTTCGGGGGTCCATCACACCTTTTCCCAGGTTGGTCTCTGGGGTGAGTTCGGGACTTGTAGAGTCAAACGTCAGAGGTGTGTTCGGTGGGGTTAGCAAGCACGAGGGGTCTGGTGATCCCGTGACAACCTTAGCGTTACTCTTGCCCTGTGGCCCCTCCAAGTGGAGCTGCTGTAAGGCCTCTGGAAGTTGCACTTCAGTGGCATCATATTCCCGGGTGGATCCATTGACATTCTGGACACCTTCCATCCTCGGCTCCGCGTAGCTGATAGGCCGCCTGTGATTCACCCGGCCAAAGGAACTTGTAACCACAGACAACCCGGTAGTTGTCGTTTCCGAGTCAATTTGGGGGCTGGTTTGGCAGCTGATCGCTTCAGTCTTTAGAGGAAAAACATAAAAACAGGGTCACACTCCTGTGTCTCTTGGCTGGGTGCATCATCATTTACCATCCTGTTCTTTGGCAACTTGGAATTGGCTTTGCCAAGGTGGGTGCCACACAACTTAGGAGTAAAGGTTTAGGAAGAGAGCTTTGAGAGCTATGAGATTTAGGTACATCTCTGTAGCTCACATTCCAGGCTCTGGACATGATCACCTTTCCTGCTTTCAAAGGAACATTTTATCCTTTTCAATAGGGGTAGCTGAATTCTCCCCCAGCAATGATTTTGCCACAGCTTTCCCACATCCAGAATGATGATGATAGCTTAGAGACTCTGCAGTCTCTAAGGACTGCAGTTCCCAGCCATGAGACTGAGGTCAATGTGGTCTGGATAGGAGCAGAGCTTTGGAAAAGTTCTTTAACAGTTCTCTGCTTCTGACCATTCTGAATTTCCACAAGGTGGACATGCCTGGCTTTCCAGCCTCTGGTTTTATCAGCAGCGTGTGTCTATATGTAGAGAGGAAGGGAATACCAATTTCCACCGGGACAATCACAGCTGCAAGGGAAACCTATGTGTCCACATGTCCCTGACAGCATGCCAGCCACAGTAATCTCCTACTTTATTCTCACTGCAACCCATTTGAAACAGGGCTAAGCAAGGATTTGAAACGGAGTCTCCTTGTTCCAAAGAGCCACTAAACCAGGAGCGGTGAAGGTGAGGCCTTCAAGATATTATTAGCCTGGAATCTTTGGCTAGTTCCTCTATAAAACCCTGTTCCTCTTACATAGATCCTGGGCTGCTTGAGAAGGAGAATGGAAGTGGACAACCCAGCAGAAGGCACAAGGGAACTTTAAACACTTTCTCTTACAGCGCAACAGCTGACTGGGTCCAGGGTGTGGAATTGTGCCCAGATGCCACCCACCAGCAATTGCACAGCCAAGCAAATCTCTTACATAACAAGACAGTAGATGCCTCCTTATGCAAAGTTGTAAAAAGTAGATCCAATGGTGCAATCCCCAGTTATGCTAATGTACAGCCACCATAGGATTCTGGACCTAGCCACCACAGCCAATGGTATGGGATGCTGGGAGCTGCAGTCCACTAGTATGGCCCCATTCTCCCCATTCCTGTGCTGAACCACACTGTTAGACTGTCAGTGCCTCCTCTTGAACTGCCTCTCCCCGGCCTCTTCTTACTATTGTAACCCTGCTAAGGAGATTGTCAGCAGCTCTCCTTTCCAGCCCCAGAGGTGAGGGGATTAGAAGATTGCTAATCCCTTGCTGTGGCTTTCTATGTTCTTCCGCGCAAAACACTGGGCCAGGTAGGCGTTTTGAGAAGGCCAGGAAGGGCTGCAAATTATGAGATGGGAAAGCGAGCAGTGTCCTGCCTTGGCGTTTGAAGCATGGGCTTTGTGGTTCCCAGCAAGTGCCGCAACACAAACTGCCATCACAGGAGAAAATGAGCTTCGCCAAGGACTGGAGAGGAAGGGCCATATGCACGGCTCCTTAAAGCTCTTTAGTGCAAACGTCTGCTGCCAGGTCATTTGCAAGCTCCAGGAAGGAAAAAGCCAAGGGCGACAACCTGGATGAATTATGCAGATTAAGCCAATTTAGTGTGGTTTGTGCAATTTGTCTCACCGGTTGGCAGAATTTATCTTGCCTCCCATCTGGGCGGAGCGACCCATCAGAAGCCATTCCTCTGGTTTCTGAGATCTCTGCAGGCGTTTCTCAAGGTGCGTTTTGGCCGAACTTGGCAATCACAAGGCACAGAAGTCAGTAACATTAGCACTTGGATACTTAAGATGCTGGATTTGAAGAGCAGAATGTGGCCCATGGGCTACATAGGTCCCCTTGGCCCCACTTGTGTGACCCCTGAAGCCTGTCATCACTGCTCTGGAGGCTTGCATGAGAGGCAATTCACCAGTTCCACCCTCTCCAAATAAAGGGAATCAGAGGCCACCAAAACAGCCTTTAGGGCTGTGTGTTTCCCCAGGGTCCATATCCCTACCCCTCTGCTTTACACCTTGGGACTTGGGTATCTCCAGGTACTGGACATCAATACAGCTATGTGACTGTTAAGGTGTTCTTCGTCCCTCCTTCAAGGCAGTATCCTTTGGACATAAGACCTTCTCAGCAGAACTACCAGAGCTTGTCTTTTGCTGGATCACAACTCCCACACTCCCCTCTGAGGGAAGGCAATTTGGGGGTATGCTCACAGAACCACAGAGGGCACAGATGGGTAAAATCTCAAGATGGTGGCTCATGTTACCTTTGGGGTTTCTGCTTCGGGGGAGTCCATGGGATGGGGACTTCTACTGTGCAGGCTCCAAAGGAAGTGACGGATGTAGAGGAGATGCCGATAAATATTGTCGTCCAGGTTGTCCACCTCTAGGTCCACTTTGAATCCTCCGCTGGGCAGCATGATAGGAGGGTGGTTGTCGAATGATTCCAGGATGTCATCTGCAGGGCACAGGAGAAGAATTTGGGTTCAACCTTCACTGAGTTGACCACTCTGTCAAAGGAACCAGCCAGAAACTTTGCTCCCAGAAGTGTGTTAGACTGAATGATACAGTAGGCTTGGGCTGGCATCCTGTTAATGGCATTGGGTTGTGATTGGTACTGTTGTGTTGTTGTCTGTTAAAGAAGGGCAGCTGCTTGCTAGGCAATAAGGAAGATATTCCAGGCCCTTTCTCAGAACTGTCACACTCCCTATAGCCAAGCTCCCCCTTTTATGTCGACCTATTATCACTGCTTTTCTCATTTCCATCGGGGCGGGTCTTTTGTGAAGCCAACAGGTCTTCATTGCACAGGGAAGACCTGGCCAACTCCCAAATGCTTTGTTTTACAGCTGAGATGGTTTACAACAAAACCAGCTGCTTGCAGCAGAAAAATAATTGGCGAAAAAGGAGGACCATTTCAACAGACTTGCTGAAAGTCTGCTCCTTTTCCTTTCATCTTTCATCTTTCCTCCTCATCCCTTTCATCTTTTTTAATTTTTTGATCATAAGCCTGAAGGCAGGGAATGGAATATATATATATATATATATATACGCACACCATTTGAGGGCCTTCTTTGTCTGAAGAAAGGGATCAGCCCTCATTTAAAATTAGGGATGGGTAACCATGGCAAAGTCTGGAACCCAATTTTCCTAAGGCTGGGTATCCAGACTACATTTGCCATCTTGGTCACTCTGCTCTGGACATAAATCTAAATTGGTTTCACAATTACTGTGCATGTGTGTTTTCTTTGTCTGTGTGTGGACAGCCTTGGAAAATTTAATCCACCCACCGACCCCAGGAAAGAATTAAAATTCCTAGGAAATGTTTATTAAAAAGCTTGCCTTTACTGGGGGGAGATACATTTGCTCTCAGAATGATATTTTAGTGGCCTCTCGAGCCTTGCATTTCCACTCTTTCTTCCCCACTGCCCTAAGAGCTCCGAGGGGAACAACCGGCGTTTGTAATTCAGCGATGGTTAATGCAGACGACTGTAGTGGTTGCTGTTTCCCCAGTGTGGCATTGGTGGGGAATTTCATACATCATGTGCTTTTATGGCTACAATTTGTCCCTAAAGGCCTCTCATTTTTCAAAACGTATTCTAGGAGGGAGGGGGGAATAATCTAGCGAATTGTCCAGCAAGGCCCCAGAAGGACTATCTGACTGTTAAAAAATAATGTCCAAATGTCCTCCATTTTTAGCATGACTAAGAAGAAGGAATATATGTTCCTAGGAGTGTTTTTAGCTGTTACTTTGGTCATGTCCTCTATTTTTCTTGAAGGCCCTACACTTTATGGCGCCTTGTCCTCCTTTGCAGTCAGGGCATCTGGTCGCCTTATTCTCGGGTAAATCAGATGGGTAAATATTTCTGGGCCTTACCTGTCCTGAACGCAGAAACGCTATCGTCCTTGCCAGGTTGCCAGACAGGTACGCACCCCACGTCGGATGAAGCCTGGTATTGGGTCAGGATATGATTCAGTTGAGCGGGGTTCAAAGCTGGGAATTCTGTTCTCAACATGGACCAAGTCATCTGAGTGAAGCAAGACAAAGCGACTATTTATTGAAAGCAGACAGACACAAATACTGGTTGCTGTCCTGTTCATCAGAAGTTACAGCAGCACTTAGCAATAGCACTTTACATTTCTATACCACTTCATAGTGAACTATGCAATCTCTAAGCAGGTTACAAGTGTTAGCCAATTGCCTCCTGGGTATTCATTTTTACCAACCTATAAAAGGATGGAAGGCTGAGTCAACCTTGGAGCCCTCCAGGATCGAACTCACAGCACTGTGGCTGCATTACTAGCATTTAACCACTGTACCACCAAGGCTCCCTGGAAATGGTTAGATGGACTTACAGTGGATTTACAATCCCATAACTGCTGGAGATTCATGTATATGGTTATTACTGACCAAAAGTGAACCCCCAAACCACTTTTATCCTGTTAAAATTTTGCCTTTTCTAGGCTTGTGTTATAAAGAAAGTCCATGGTTTCATTTTATGGAATCCTGGAGTCTGCAAGGTGCAGAGGGACATTTAAAATTGTCAGCCAGAGAGCTCTTCGGCTTCATTAATCTAAAAGCCCCAGGATTCCATAAGATATTGCCATGGAAGTTAAAATGGAATAACAGTGTTATAATAATGTAGTGTGAATGGGTTCCAAGGATGAAAGCACCAAACCCTGAAGGGGCAAGTTGCCATTTTACCTGGACCCAGAAATGGAAGCATGTCCAATCTTACTCTTGCCATCCTAAAACAGAGAGTGATGTACCTCTTCCTTCAGATATCTGCCCTTGCCCATGATGGCAGCCTCCACTTTACCACCAACAAGATGATGGCTACCTCTGTAAATTTCACCCTCAGTCTCATTGGAATGGAGCGTTACTTGGGGAAGCTCCAACAAATGCCCGTCTCTCACCTGCACCAACTGGGAATTTGGCATGGCCAACAGGCTTGCCACGCTGGACAGCTTGCCAAAGAACTGGTCCGCCAGTTGCCCAAAACCCACACTCTGGATCCATTCTAGGAGCAGCCGTAGGGTGGCCCGCACCCGTACTCCTTTGGACCAGTGGAAGCACCCCAGAGAGGAACCTGGAGAAGAGAAGAGCAACAACATGGAGGAATCACCTTAACATCTTACTAGTGTCACTAGTGGCAGAAGTCGGAAGCAATCCATTGCAAATAATGCAGTTACATATAGAACCATCCCACTTGGCCATGGAAACCCACCTTGAGAAAGTCACCCTGTCTCAGCCTCAAGTAAGGCAATGGCAAAGTTTCTGGCTGTCTGGCCAAGGCTGGACAACTCACCTCTCTCCATGAGCTGGTTGAAGAGCAGGGTGTTGGAGAAGAAGAACAGATAGGCAAACATTTGGGAGGCAATTTCCACATGAACCTCGTATTGGTGGAGGAGGTCCAAGATGGCCTGGTAGATGAGCACCACTTTACGGATTTCCTCGGGCAACGGAGGAGACGAGAGCCAGCCATCTCGCCCTTCGCTCTGGAATGGGTTGCACTCCAACAGAGGCGGCAGAGCGACATACAGAGACTGGACATGGAGGAAAAGAGAGAGAGAGGAAGGTATAGAAACAATGTTCACTTATTTTCAATCATATATGTATCCTCCCCTCACAAGCTATAAGAATGCAAATCTTCATCCATCTCATTAGAGCAATTCAAAGATACAGCCATGTTAGTATGCAGAGAGATCTTGTAGCATCTTTGAGACTAACTGAAACAAAGAAGTTGGCAGCATGAGCTTTCGTAGGCTTCAGGCTATCTTCCTCAGATACATTTGGAGAGAATATGTAATACATATTCAAAGATATAGCCATGTAGAATCAGAATGTGGAGAAATCTTGTAGTACCTTTGAGACTAACTGAAAGAAAGAAGTTGGCAGGATGAGCTTTGGCAGACTTCAGTCTACTTCCTCAGATGCATCATTGACTTGAGGCCTTATCGCATGAGAAAAGAAAGCCGAAATGAAGCAGGAGAGGAGCGGCTTTTTCCGTGCCTCTCTGCATGCCATCACAGCACTTCTGTTGGCATCCCAAGGAGATGGTCAAAAAGTCTCCCTTCTTTGGAATGACTACAACTCCCAGAATCTAGGTTCTGGAAGCTATAGTCCAAATAGATTTATTTCCAAGGGCTGGGATACTTTCCCCTTTTTTCTGCTGGAGCCATAAACCAGAAACCATCTAGCGCGAGTGGGTTTTTCATACAGAAGAGAGAGGGCAGCAATAAAGGTATAGGAGAGAAAATATGAAACAGTTGAGAGAAGAAACAAAACAAGGAGCAGCTCAAGAGAAGCGTCTTGAGTCCCCTCCACATCCCCAGATCTGGCAAAAGGCTTTGGGCAAAGAGGCAGAGTCATTGCGCCTGTTATAGCTCTTTCAGCTGATGGAAAAAGGTCTCCACCCTTCGGACACAAGCACTCTTTCTTTCCACTTGCACACTGCAGCCTCTGTTTGAGATTTAAATATATATATATATATATATATATATCCAAAAACCCAGTTTTCAATGCCTTCCTCCCACTGAAGAGAAAAATGGTAAAATGACGGATTCTGGACTACAAAAACAAAACTTACAAAAAATTTCACGACACACAAAGATGGGAAAGAGGCAGTGAACAGCTGGTCTGCCATATCCACAAAATCTTTATCCATGGATTCAACCATCCACGGCGTGAAAATATTAAATATACATATACACAATCCCCAAAGCAAACCTGGATTTTGCCATTTTAGATAAGGAACACCATTTCACTGCACCATTTTATTTAATGGGATTTGAGCATCCGTGGGTTTTGGTGTCCACGGTGGATCCTGGAACCAAATCCCAGTGGATACCAAGGGCCCTCTATATACTTGATCCAGATCCAATAGCAAACCTCCTCTGAAGAAACTTGCCAGGAAAACCCTGTGATAGGGTCGCTGTAAGTAGGAACTGACTCGAAGGCAAACAACACACAACACCACCCAGGCGTAACATTATTACATTGCAAGTGTTAATACAGAAAGGAATAACAGCGCTCCTTTGGTCACGCAACTGTCACTTTGTAGTATTCGTTACTATCTGTAGCAGCATTTTGCTGCATTTTTTTTGTATACTTTGTATATTTTTAATTTATTTTTCATGGTTTTTGGCTAGCTCAGTAAACTCACTGACGACAATAAAGCTAATTGTTTTATAGTTACAAGCCATGTGGCCTCACTAGATGGCAAAGAAAAAGTATATCAGTTTATAGTTTTGTGGGTTTTCCAGGCTATGCGGCCAGGTTCTAGAAGAGTTTTGTCCTGATGCATCAGTTTACATGCTGACCTGTGTTGTGCTTTGTGATGTCGAATAAAATAAAAAAGTCCTTTTTAAACTAACATATAATGTAAACATATAGTCCCAACTTTAAAATAAGCCAGGAGGGGGGTTTTGGGTGCTGAGCAGAGAGAAGGGGAATACCAACCATCCAAAAAAGCACATCCACAAATGTAAGGAATGCATATGCATGCAAATGCCGGTCCCAAAATGTGTGGACCAAAAGGAGGAAAGGTAAATCTAGAGCTTGGGAAAGTTACTTTTATAGACTGCAGTTCCCCAAATCCCGAAGTCCACAATGTCATAAGTCCACAATGTAACTCCACGCAAAACTCAACCATGGTAACATAAGCTTTGTAGACTTAAGTCTACTTCCCCAGATCTACATCTAAGCATACCGATCCACACCAAAAGTATCCACGGCCATCGATCGATGAATTACTCTTATGTCTGACTCACCAACCTGACTCACCAACCTGGAAATTGGTTTGGTGGAAGAATGAGCTGGCCAACCATTTCTCCTTTGCCAGGGACAATATGTTCCCCTCCGCCTTCTCTGCATTTTCTATTCTTAGCCCCTCAAAGTGCTCTTCCAGAAATGCCCTGAGGCCATCTTAAATCCTCCGAAAGACCACTGTGGAGTCTAAAACATAAAGTCTATTGCCCGGAAGCGACACAAGATCCCTCGCACAGAGCTCTTATCATTCTGCCAATGAAGGAGGATATTGTTTCAGGCATTTCCCAGGCACAAAATGCTGCCCTACAAATAAAGGTGAAAGCTGGAAAGAATAGCCAGAGCACATTTCATGTCGAAGATGGATTGCACAGCCTCCAACGTGCATCTCCTAATTTTTCAGAGACCCAGCAACTTTCAAAAATAGGAGGTTTCTGCAAAATACCTAAAAACAGGACACTTTGGTCATCTTAGTATCTAACGGCAGATCATTTCAGCGGTACTCAGACTCTCCAGCTGAGACTTCAGAGTACTTCAAGTCCCCTGCTCTCCTGTGCCAGGATCCATGGCTGCAACACCCCATGCAAGTATTTTCCTTTTGGTGGATATACAGCAATAACATCATCATCGGGGATCTCATGAAGACTCCTATAGAAATCCCTATGGACGCCTGTCCGAGGAAAGTAGCTGGATCCATCTCTGCGGCTCCATCTGCTCTCCACTGATATGGAGAAGGTTATTTTAGGGGACTGCAGGAGTGGGTTTTTGGGGGGGATGGGGGTTCGCATCCGGATACATGTTATAAGTATCCACACCCTTCAATATTTCACAGAAATTGGGACATGCATGTGGTCAAGCAACATCACAGTGCGGTCAAGATGAGAAAGAACACACACAAGCTAGGAGAGGCTGCAGCAGTTTGCATTTGCATGAGCTTCCTGGGAAGAGATGGATTCCACCCGTTCTTCTCTTAACCCCTTTGTTGAGCTGAGTGCGAACTACTTTTGTACTCTGAACTCCATTTGCAGCAATGGAAGTAAGCTGCGGACCAAAGGGAAGGTGGGCAAAGGAAAGAGAAACTGGATCATTCTAAGAGCAGCTGAAAAAGTGGGGCAGCAAAGGTTTAATTGATATTGTTCCTGCCAAAAGTGGGACAATGATGGGAGGTATGTCTCATGGTGCCAAATTTTGGCCACTGGAAGCAAATTACTTCTTAAAGGTAGTTTTTCAAGCTGTTGTCAGTGTGGTGTAGTGGTCTGAGGGTTGGACTATGACTCTGGAGACCAGGGTTATATTCCTCACTCAACCATGGAAGCCCACTGGGTGACCCTAAGCCAGTCACACTCTCTCAGCCTCAGAGGATGGCAATAGCAAGCCCCCTCTGAAAAAACTTGTCAAGAAAACCATGTGATAAGGTCGCCTTAGGGTGATCATAAGCTGGAAATGACTTTAAGGCATGCAAAAACAACAATTGTCGCACATTATCCAGGCAGAGAACTACCCCATCCTCATCATGTCCTGTTCAAGGCTCAGAGAGACTTGTGTGAATAGGTTTCTTGGCCAGTCCCTCCTCTGGTATGTTGCCAGGAGGGTCTGGGAGCAACAAGAGGACAAGTTGAGGCTTGCAAGGGAACCGTTTTTGCCTTCTTGCCTTGCTGGCTATGCCTCCCACATAAATCTGTGTCACAATAAAGGCCTTTATCTCCAAAACAGCACAGAAAACATTGCAAATTCTGCAATTCCCTCCTCTGCCAAAGTGACTCAAATTGCCTGTAAATGAAACGCCTCAGGTTTCACCTGCATCGTGTTCCCGATGCTCATTTCTTCTATTGCTTTTGAAACTGTTGTGTGTAAACAGCAAGAGCAGCAGCAACACCCCAATAGCTTTGTTTGCCACATTCCAGAAAAAGGCTGTGGGTTGCTAGGAATGTTCTCCCTCCCGCCTTCCTCGCTGACATCCGTGCGACAGTTGCCACGGCCACGCTCGGCTTGCCGCTGGTGCAGTGCAGGATGCGCAGAGCTGCAGCGCGACGGGGACTTCTTGCAGAGAATGGCTTTCTCTTGCACGGCGCAGCCATCTGTGCAATCAGGTTCAAGCCTGGCGACGCAGTCATTTGTCTTCTTCAACCCCACCGGCCTCTGTCTTCACTGGCAGCGGTGGGGTAATCTATCTGGTCCGAGCTACTCTAAATGTTCCCTAAAAGGAATCCTAGACCGTACCACTTCGGACAAAGATCATATTGCTCAAACTTTTCCAACTCCCTGAAGGTAGAAAACACACAGCCGTTCTCCTGATGTGCTAGCTTGCCACATGCAAGGAGTCAGGCAACATGTATTGATATCATTCCTCATCACAAGCACTGGCATGTTAAAGCAATAAAGTACATAATGTTATAATCTCTGCCCCCAGACTGCTGCCCTCTCTGCTGCCTGAATACTGCCCTCTCTGATGCCAAATACATCCCAAATATCACCCTCTCTGCCCCTAATACTACCCTAATACCACCCTCTCTGCCCCCCAAATATTTCCCTCTCTGATGCCCGAATATCATCCTCTCTGACACACAAATACCACCCTCTCTGACACCTGAATACCACCCTCTCTGACACCTGAATATCACCTTCTCTACCCGCCCGAATACTATGTATGAATGTGAAAGTTGGACTGTGAAGACAAGTGACAAGAAGGGAATCAACTTCCTTGAAATGTGGTGCTGGAGGAGGGTTCTACAAATATCATGGATTGCTAAAAAGATAAATAAATCAAGTCCGAACTCTCACCAAAAGTGAAGATGATTAAACTAAGGCTGTCATACTTTGGCCATACCATGAGACGATGTGACTCCCTGGGAAAGCCAATAATGCTTGGTAAAGTGGATGGCTGCAGGAAAAGAGGAAGACCGCCCTACAAGGTGGATTGATTCAATCCAGGAAGCCACATCCCTGAAATTGCCTGAGCCAAGCAGTTGCTAACAGGGTATTTTGGAGGTCCGTCATTCATATGGTATCTATTAATGAGTCAACTTGATGGCAAGTAACAAGTGCGAACCAGTGTGGTGTAGTGGTTTGAGTACTGGACTAGGACTCTAGGAGACCAGGGTTTGAATACCTACTTGGCCATGGAAACCTACTGGGTGATCCTGGGGAAGCCATTCTCTCTCATCCTCAGGCAAACCTCTAAAGAAATCTTGCCAAGAAAGCCCCATGACATGTTCACCTTAGGATTGTCATATGATGGAAAAAGCTTGAAGACACACCACCACCAACACCACAACAACCACCACCACCAAAGCCTTGCTCAACACAAGACCATATCAGCTGTGGAAGTTGTACCTTGGATATATAATAGACACACTGCTGAAAAGTATACATGATGACTTCCTCCAAAACCGTCATAGCTTCTTCACTGGCAGTGATAGTCAGGGAAAAAAGGGATTCCTTGGAACCTAAAACAAGGAGAGAAGAAAGCATTAGCAGAAAGCTCTGGACTTGGGGCATAAATGAAAGATTGCTTCTGAATCAGCAGCAAGTTTTTAGTTCAACTCAGAAACAGAGCTTGGAAAAGTTATTTTTTAACACTAAACCAATGCAAGCCAACTTTGCCCTTCTTGCTGTCCTATCAGTATGGGAAGAGAGGTAGACAAGGACATGGAGAGCATCCAGAAAAGCCGAGCTTGGTCTTCTCCATTTTCCCCCAGATGGGACCATGGAGGAGGGTCTGGGAAGGGGAAGTAGGGAGACAGAGACAGAAGGTGACATGAGGTTGCGTGGTTGGAGATTTAAACAGACTTTCACCAACATTATTTGTTTCTTTTCTTGTTCTGGGAACTTTGGGGAAAGGGGATTAGTTCTCTTCCAAAGGGCATCAGGAGGTGAAGGACTGTTTCTAGGACTATTTCCTGCGCTTTGCAAGGGAGGGTCTGTATGTTTTTTGTTGCTTTTTTGCATGTTTTACTCATACAAATGCTTCTATCACCTAAGGACAGAGCAGGTAACAGTTGGGTTTTATGTTTTAAAAATGGCAGAATCCACTATTTACTTGCTGTCCCTAATAGCAGTTCCTGATGTAACTGGAACACCGCATCACCAGGTTGGATCTGTAGGAACCATCAGCAATCCCCTTTTTTCTTTACGTCGTCTTTTCTAAACATGCAGCCTTTGTGATTCTGACATCAAGCCAAGCTAGCTTTTCTCCTGTCTGCCCTACCCTGCATCTTCTTCAGCAAAGAGATGGGAACAGCTCAAAAGCGAATTGATTTTTGGTGACCGCTGAGTTAGGCAAATAAAAGTCCAACACAACCAAGCAGGAAACATTCCAGTTTGAAAAATACAACATCCAGAATTCATCAAACACCACAGCCATGGGGGATTCTGGGAGGTGGAGTCCAAAGGAGATCTATGACATGAGTATGAATTTTAGATACAATCTGCCAGAGTTGTTGTTGGTTTTTACCACCAAGCTTAAATGCAATACCGGCCTTACCTTTGATATCCAGCTCTTCTTCCATGTTTTGGATATAAACTGGAGACTTTTGCTGGACAAAGTAAAGGATTTCGATGGAGTTGGACATCCAGAAGAGGATGTGCTGGAGATCGGGGAGCAGGTCTGTGATGGTGAAGCGGGAGAGCGATGCTGGATCCTGGCTGACGTGAGGAGGAAAGAGTTAAAAAGATATACTAGTGTAGGACCAAGATGTCTATGCATTCCCTTCCCTTGTTCCCTCCTACTAAATTCCTTCCTCCAAGTGGGATTTTAGCCCCTTGGCAGCAAAAGAGAGCTTCCCTGGGAATAGTGGGATAGTTTCACTAATGGATATACCATCTGAAATATAGCAGCATTCCATTTGTGTGCTTTCGTTTGCATGCACATACCCTGCCCCCAAATACCCTGGCCATTTATTTATTTATTAGGTAGGACTTTTGACTTTTAATCCTATAGCAGCACAGTGTTTAAAAGTAATACATTATCGGGTGTGAAAGTTGGACAGTGAAGAAAGATGACAGGAAGAGGATCAACTCATTTGAAATGCGGTGCTGGAAGATAGTTCTATGGATGTCATGGACTGCTAAAAAGACAAATGAATGGGTCTTAGAAGAAATCAGGTCTGAACTCTCTCTGGAAGCCAAAAGGACTAAAATGAGGCTGTCCTCACAGAATCTTAAGAGATGGAAGGGACCGCAAGATCCACCTAGTCCAAGACCTAGGTTTAAAGACCTCCAAAGATGGAGAGAGTCCACCATCTGATGTGGCAACCTTTTGTGAGGATAAAGTGCAGAGGAGGAGAGGCTATGTAAACCATCATGAACTCAAGGTGGGATATAAAGTAAGAGAGAAATAAAAGAAATGTTCTTAATGTCACCAAGTTACTCTGAACACATATGGCATTTGGGAAAATGAAAGATTCCTGCCCCTCTCTGTTTTGCCGTTTACTTGTCAAGGTTTCCCTTTTATTCGCCACCAAACAAACAGGACAGTCTCTACGCAAGAGGATACATAGTCGGAAATCTGACATTGGAAATGGCAGTACCCCAAAACCAGTAGCAGAACATTTTTATCCTCCTGGACATATAGCAAGGGATCTTCAGGTCATATTACTTGACCCGAGAGAGCCAGTGTGACGTAGTTAGAGAAACCATGAGACAACATGAGCCATCATAAAAGGCGATAACGCTTGTTAAAGCGATTGGAAAAGAGAAAGACCGCGTTACAGGTGGATTGATTCAATCAAGGAAGCCATGGCCCTGTATTTGCAAGACCTGAGCAGGGCTGAGGATGACAGGGTAGCTATTAAGTCTCTCATTCATAGGGTTGCTATGAAAAGAAGTTGACGTGAAGGCAAATAACAATATACACATACACCATGGTGCATGCGGAGCTACAAACAATTCCCACATCCATCCAGGACTAATGGGCTCGAACTCAAACTCTCAGTGCTGCTAGTTATATAAAGAAAAACCCATATTTCATAATTTTTTTGCAGCAGCAGCAGCAGCATCCGCTCGTGGGCCTTTCCTATGGCTTCCTCCTGCCTCTCGCTGCCAAATTCTTATGACTTTCCCCCCTTAAGAATTCAAATGACCACCCAAGTCGTCTTGTTCCGCGAAGCGTCAGTTGTGAATGTATTTTCACGGCTTGTTTTTGGTATGGTTTTTCTGCACCACTTCTAAAGCATCTCAACCAGCAGAGACTACTGTATTTTCCTTTTGCACCTGAGGTCCAGAACAGTTGATACCGCTCAGAGCAGACAATACTGAGCATTTCATTGGATTCATTGAACCTCTGAGACACTGGACATGTGTTCCCTTTAATATATAATTAGTAGTACAGAGGTACCACTTGCCATTGTTGATAACCACTGGCTCTACCTACCCCTTTCCTTCTTAGCTATTTCCTTTCTTTCAATAAAGAATATGCTATCTTCTCATACCCCCACCCTACGATGAGAAACACATCTTGGCAAAAGACAGCCAAGTATTTGTCGAAATGAATAAATAAAATCATAAGGACACATTTCTCCACCGCAACCACCTCTGCCAATATGACAGGCTTCTCGCACCCACTTATATGACAGCTCTCCTCCCACCAACTAAGATTATTCCAATTATCCAAACAGACGAGAGAAAAAAATCCAAATTGTGCGGCGTGGCATGGTTTCGCGTTTCTGTATGGAAACAACATCTTTTTTTTGGGCGAAAAAAAAAAAGATTTATGCCATCCCAAGCACTCAACTCTTCTTGAATGGATTGCCTTAAATCAAATCCCTTTGATCCGGCAAAAGATACCTCGGCCCCGCCATGCATTTCTGGGCGCTGTCATCAAATGTTTAGAGGAAAGATAACGGGGAATTGGATCCGTCTATGTAACAGCCGCTGCTCCAACATGATAAAGTAACAATAAGCGCAAGCCAAAACAGAGCGAGGTTGCTGTCATTAACAGACAGGGACGCTTATCTCCCTTCATGCTTCACCCGTTGGAAGTCTGGCTGCCAGTTTTATGAGTTGCACAACAAAAGAAAGCAATCCACGTTCTGCGCAGGTCTTTGTGCCAAGGAAAGTGGGAAATGGAGAACCAACAAACAGTATATGCTGTAGTATAGTAGTAGTAATAATAATTATCATTATCATTATCATTTCTTACTCATCTCTCCCTATGGAGAACTGGGATTTGTAGCTTAAGAATAAATAGCCTGATTTGAAGGTTTGTAGTATTTTGGAGAGCCAGCACAGTGTAGTGTTGGACTATGACTTTGGAGACCAGGGTCCGAATCCCAACTCAGCCCTGGAAACCCCCTGGGTGACCTTGGGGAAGTCACACTCTCTCCACCTCGGAGGAAGGCAATGGCAAAACCTTCAAGAGGAGGGGAAAGAAAAACGGAGCACAAGAGATCCTTGCAGGATGCAGTGAGGCTAGATGCAAAATGAACATCCTGAAAAGAAAAGGTCCAGAAAGCCTAAGGCCATTCAGAGTAAGCCACAGACTCTCCTTACAATCTAATGCTTGATGCGTTCTATTTATATTATGCCAGCCTATTTATGGATAACAGCCTTTTCAGGACTTAATAACTATTTGCTCCTACTGCTATTATTATTGTGGTTCTGATTGCCGTTGATGCTACCATTACAGCTTTTAAATGCTGTACCCCACCCCGATTGCTCGCTCAGAGGGGCGGGTTAGAAATAATAATAATTATTATTATTATTATTATTATTATTATTACTACTACTACTACTACTACTATCTCATCTTTTTCCCAAAATTGGAACCCAAAGCAGCTTACAGCTTAACAAAAACCAGAGAGCAAAAAATCTGCAAAAATGGAATCAAACTATTTACAATGTTAAAACAAATTTAAAACTAAACTTAAGAAGATAAACTGCAATTAAAATGGAAAAAAAAAGCGATTACTATATATATTTAGGTCAACCTCGTGAATAAGTCGAGGGCAGGTTTGGGGGCCCAAATTACAGATTTTGATGTGACCCTTTCGATAAGTTGGGGTTAAAACTCAGGAGCATGTAACAAAGGATGTAAGGGATGAAGCAAAGGGAAACAATGCAAAAGCACTTACAAAATTCCAGCAGGCATAACTCACACTAAAGGCTGGAAAGATGAGAAAGCAGAGTACTTCCAGGACAAATGGCATCTTTGCCAGAGGATGGTTCCTTTTTTAAATAAAAGTTAATGAAGAGTACTTCCATAGACCTGTGGTATACATGTACAAGTATACCTGTATTTATAAATAAGAGGCCCTTAAACAATTATAATAATTTATGTTCAGGTTCACAGGAGAGAAGGCTACCTCTGAAATATTCTTGTCATGAGCCAATTAGATTTCATAGGAGGGTTGGGCAGGCTTGGATCATTTTTAGATTCTGTCAACGTTTGGTAGTCCACTTTTGTTGCTGTTGCATGCCTTCAAATCATTCCTGACCTATGGCGACAGTAAGGTGCACTTGAGAGACAATGTGATGTAGTGGTTTGAACAATGGACTAGGACTCGAATTGGACTGGGTTCGAATCCCAGCTCAGCCATGAAAAATGTGAACTGGGGCTGGAAATACCAGGGAAGCTAAGGTAACCATTTCAAGGCTAATGTGAAAAATCTAAAATGAAAAGGTAAAGTTTCCAAACACTGTCCCCATGCAAACAGCCCTGCAATAATGTAACTGGGAGGGTTCCCCTGTTGAATGTCAATCCAGGTAAGAAATCTAGCTGCAGAAGACTTACTGTTGGGACTGCTTCTCGGCAAGCTCATTAGTTTTCTCCTAGAATCGAGAAACAAAACACAGAAAACAAAACAATTTATAATGAGACCGTGCCCCTGACACACAAGAAAAGAAAAGCAATCAAATCATACACGCATATAAAAATGTGTATTTTGTGGGAGAAGGGATTGTTGTTGTTGTTGTTGTTGTTTTATAAAGTGCAAATTTTGTGAAATTTTTCCATTTTGTTTTCTTTTGCATTTATTTTAATGCAAACTTGAGATGGACATTAAGACAGACTTCTAAACTAACATCTAGAAAATGGACACAGGCCAAAAACAGATCATTTTGGTAGGTTACGGGCATTTGACACTGGCATACATTTTCAAATCTGACTTTTTACATCCTGAATGTTCCCCCAATCTTCTTAATCACCTAAGATCTTAGACTACAAGTCCAAGAATCACCCAGCCAGCACCCAAAGAGATATTTCCCAGGCTCTAACCTCCCCAAACCGCTACTGACCCACACGGTCCTTTGGATCATCTTGGCCGACTTGAGAAGCAGTTGTCCAAACTCGCCAGGCTTGAAGTTGTTGGCGGAGTGCTGAATGCAGAGGCAGAGGAGGAAGGCCGGCGTCAGCTTGTGGTCATCTCCCGTGGGTTCAATGAGTGTGACAATCCTCCTGAGGAGTAAATCTTCACTGGCTTTATCGAACTCCAGCTGGAGCTTCCTCCGGCCGCCTCTCCGACCCGACGGGACCTGGGGATGGTGGTTCCCTTGCTTTTTGGATGAAGAGCCAGCCTTATCTTTCAAGGGGTTCCCACACATTTTGCATCCGGACGAAAGCTCCGGTTCCGAGGCCCGGCGGACGGCTCGGAGGCGCATGAGGGTCTGAGCCGGCAGCGGCTGGGTTTTTAGGGGGTCCTTGTAGAGGAGCAAGTAGTAAAGGCCAAGGGAGATGAGGTCTCCGTGGTGGAGCGTGACCGTCCTCCCCACCTCAGAGAAGTTGATGGAGACGCTGGCACCCGGGATGGGCTCCAAGACGAGCTTCTCTTCGGAGCGATGCCGGGAACGGCTGGAAGCCTTAATCCGCCGGATGGTGCAATGGAGGGGAAGGATGTCCGGAGCGGAAAGGCTAATACTTGGTTTGCTGGCTTGAGTTCTTTGGCCGACCGTGTGCTGGTCTCGGTTTAGCATGTAAACCAAACTGTCCTGTAAAATTAACACACACATACGCATATGTGAACAACAAGAGAACATTAGGAAAGTCAGTGTTTGCCAGGAACTCATTACAAACAAGTTCCTTCTTGATGAACTAAAGCTCCCAGAATCCTACATGCAACGTAGGCATGCTCTCCAAGACATAGGCCCAATCTAATTAATTTGTATTCATAAATACATGTTCTTGCTTTATTTAAATAAATCTACATGATGCTTGTAGTTCAAGAGACATGGTAATTTTCTCAAGCTCTGATAAAGCAAGGCCAAGAAAAACAAAGGATCCCGGTGCTGCCACTTACATGTTGCTGGCTGTAACCCTGCAAAAGCAGGAGATGCGGGGACTGATAAAGGGAGTAGCGCATGCTGTTGCAATTCTGATCCTCTCCGGGAACAGGCCGCCCATCTCGGCTGCTCTCCAGACACCACAGCGTCTCGGGCAAGGTGGAATAATGCCGCTTGAACTGCTCCTCCTCCTCCCCGTTGTCCTGTGTGCCAGACTGGCTGAGGCTGGTCTCACTGACTGTGCGCCGGAGGCTGGGTGGCGTGGTGTGGTTCTTGCATCCCGTCAACAGCGTCATGTTGCCCTTGGTGCGATTCCGTTGCAGTTTCCGGGCCTGGGCATTTATACCTGGGGAGCACGAATGAAAGGGATGAAATGCCCGGCATCAAAGCAACCCCATACTCTTCAACTATCCCAATATGTCAGGGACAGTCCCACTTAATAGCAATAGCATTTACACTTTTATTCTATATATCAGTGAACTCAGCACTCTCTAAGCATTTTACAGTCTGTAAGCCAATCGCCCCCACCAAACTGAGTATTCATTTTACAGACCTATGAAAAGATGGAAGGCTGAGTCAACCTTGGAGCCCTGGGATCGAACTCACAACCTTGTGGCTGCAGTACCAGCATGTAACCACTGTGCCACCAGCGCTCCTTAATTCTCCATCAATCCACCCATTTGCACCATGTGTCTCCTTGCATATCAGAACTGCAGTAGTAGGAACTTATCACACGTGACTCCATAGTAGAAATGCAGCACAATTGGGAAGCACTGATGGGTTTTGTCCATCAATGAAAAGGAACGCTCCAGGAACAGATGGAGGATGAAGCAGCTACTGGACAGAAATGGCATCGTGTGATAAGGTGCGGCCACAGACGCTGCTATCCTGCTGTAATTCTGCTTTTGACAGCTTCTTGCAATAAAGTCTACAGTTGTCATTTTAAGCCTACTCCATCTAATCACACTTCTCCCTTTCAAAAGGAGCTGATGCATATGTTCACTGACCTCTCACTCAAGCCAGGTACGATGGGCCATCTCGTCCAGTATTACACCACCTTCCCAAAACACAATCTCCCAGACATTAATTTGCACCAATTTTAAGAGGAGCACTTTCAAAACTTGTGTGTGTGTATGTGTGTGTGTATTCCCCCTGTCCCTTTGGATCCAAACCACTGTGCTCTTGAAGACTGCAGAAATTCAAGGAAATAGAGGTTTTTATGCCCTTGAAAGTTGACAAGCAAGATGGAATGGTTTGCAGGAGATGAGAGAAGAACGCATGCAACCCATTAACATTAGACCAGGCTCGCATATTCACGCTCCTTAAAGCATGCAATAAAAATGTGGAGAAAAAGAAAAGTCTATTTAAGTCTTGCACCCAGAATGTAAAACACACACATACACAAAACTCAAACCAGGCTACAACATATTTCTCCGAAACTTGATGTCTCCCAGACTCAAGTCGTGTATCTGCTATGTCCTTCCACATCCTTCCTGTTAGTTTCCCCTGGATTTCTCCTTTCTTTTAGAAATTCCTCGGCTTTCGGCATACCACCAAAAAATCCATCTCCCATCTTGTGCAGCATGCTTTACCAGCAGTCTAGTGTCTCCGCGCGAACGAAAAGGAGTGCATTCCAAAAAACCCCACACATGAGCCAAAACCAAATAAGAGATCTATAAAATCAAAATGAGTCGCCGACCGTGAAATGCAAAGAATAAGAGAGATGTCAGCCCCACAGGATGGATGGGATGAAGTCCTTCCTTACCATAAAGCGCAGGGGGCTGCGGAACATCCCAGACCCCTTCTGGCAAATGCTAAGGGCACCTGCCAATGCGCTGGCTGGCTGGCGGGACTTGCAGACTGCAGTGAGAAAGGGCTCTGCTTGCTTGCTGCAGAGGCAAGAAATAATTAACTTCTCCACACTATCTCATCGAAAAACAAAAGAGAGGAAGAAAGAGACAAGGCTGACAAGGAGAATGAATGTGACCCTCCAAAAAGCTTGCAAGCAGAGAAACCAAAGCCGTGCCCCACTGCAGTCTCTGCCCCACAACCAAGTGGTAGGATCTCCACCTCCTCTGCTCCCCAAGGTGGAATGATCCTCCTCGGTCATATAAATCTTCCTCCTGTGCTGCAGGCCTGACGGCTGGCTGGGTGGAAAGTTGAATGAAAGTTAAGGATGGTCTCAGCAGCTAGAGAAGGGAAAAGGTCCAAGAAAGCTTGGTGCCAGAGGAAGGAGCAAAAATCCAAATCTGCCATCTCTGTGAAAAGGAGAGAAGGGGGAAGAAGAGGAAGAGGACAGAAGAAAGGAGAGGAAGAGGAGGAAGAAGAGGAGGAAAGAGGAGGAAGAAGAGGAAAAGGAAGGAGGGATGGAGGAAAAGAGGAGAGAAGAAGGAGGAGGGAAGTGGAAGGAAGAAGAGGGAAAAGGAAGAAGGAGGAGAGGAAGGTAGGAAGGAGCAAAGTGGAGGCAAAATTGGAAGAGAGAAGAGGGAGAGATAAAGAAGGAGAGGAAGAATAGAAGGAGGAAGGAGAAGAAGGGGAAGAAGAGGAAGAGAAGGAGCAAGTAGGAAAGGAAGGAGAAGGGGACGAAGAAAAAGAAGAGGAAAGGGTGAAAGAGGAGGAAGAGGGGAGCAGGAAGAGTGAGGGAGAGAATGAAAAGGAAAAGGAGGAAGAAGTAGGATGAAAGAGGAGGCGGAAGAGGAACAGAAAGGGAGGATGGGAAGGAGGGATGACAGTGAATTGTCATCATCATTACCAGTGATCACCACCACTTCCCAGAGCACCTATCATCGCTGGAGTCACAGTTGCTTTTTTTCCTCCAGAAGCACTGCATATCATATTCTCTTTCTTCTTTTTGTCTGCGATTCTGCCGTTCCCTGGGATTGCCACATTTGTTGTCCAATCTGTTATCTTTTCAACCAAGGTTATGTCTGGCAGATTCTATTCTAATCATTTGTCAGTTGGAATCCTAAAGTCCTGCAGGATTTTAACCTCGCCTTTTCCAACAACTTTTCAATTTCCAAATGGGCTGACAAAACAACTGAACGAAATCCCCATAGCACCTTTGAGACTAACTGAAACAAAGAAGGTGGCAGCATGAGCTTTTGTAGTCCTCAGTCTACTTCCTCAGATGCATAAAGATGCTACACAATCTCTCTACATACTGATTCTACAGACTAACACGGCTATATCTTTGAAATCCCCGCAGGTATGATCACAACAGCACAAGTACAAAAAGTGGCACAGCTTGGAACGTGCCACATCATCTGACATTACCTTGCCAATTCCTAGATTCTTGGACTAAACTCCAGCCAGAAACACCTAGTTTCTGTGAAACGTAGGATGACAGTGGTAATAAATAACAACAACGAGTATGACGACGATGAATATTTCTATTTCCATGGGTGCCAAAAACTCCCATCATATCTTACATATACATTAATTAACTAACTAAATAAAATTAATATACAGAATATGACATTGAGAAACAGATATCTCTTCCTTTGCAAAACCTGAAGGGAGAAAAAAGGAAGATGATCGTGAGGATGAGAACAACAAGAATAATAATTTAATGTTTCCTCCACAAACCTGCCTGCCACACCGTGTCCTTTGGCAGAGATGGTCCAGCTGGTTGACTCTCATAACTTTAATCCAATGTCTTCTGTAGCAAAGATGAATAATACTGCCTGATGGACATCCTATTATTGCTATAAAATTATATATTACTTTTAAAATGCAAAATAATGATAATAATCCTCAAAGTCTTCTATTTTTAGTCTTTCTACACCTTCCCAGGTGTGGATGCTATAAGTCAGATCATCTGATCTGAGACAAAATGCAGAAGTTAGAAACGGAGAACTCTCTTCCTTTGCAGAAATTGGAGGGAGCAAAGAGAAATGCAGCCCTCCCGTCTGCAAAATAGCTGCAATTTGTATTAAACGGGAGAGAAAACAACCGTTCATTCCAGCTGCATGAAGGGTCCAGCATAGATCCCAAGATGGAACCTGCCTTATTTGGAGAAGTTACAGTCTCTGAGATCTGAAATACATTTGTGTGTGTGTGTGTTTTTTAAAAAAATCTATCCTTCCTATGCTGGGAAAATGGAAGAGGTGACTGGAGAAGGGCGGGGGAGAGTTCGTTCAGACTGTTTACATGCCTCAGGATTAAGAAAAGAGAAGGACAAACAGAGCGGAGTGCTTGGTCTAAGGCAACGGTCTGCAACCATTTGGGGCCTAGCTGGTGCTTCACATGCTTCTATGGGGCTTCAATGTTCCATAGAGTGGCATGTGCAACAGGAATTTAGTTGCCACAGAGTCCACCCTAAACATTTTGCCACCGGAGGTAATACGAAAGATAACTCCTTTCCTCCCCACTCCGTTCCATGTCCAGAGGAGAACTAGAAGGGCAAGCCAACATGGCATTGGCAATGAGACTGGGTTGTCCATTGCCCCTGCAGGTAGCAGGCTAGTTTAGGGCAGGGCTCCAAAAAAGACACTTGCCCAGGTTTCGGTTTATATATGTTCACCCTTCAACATTTGTCATATGTCAGGTACTGGCACAGAAACTATTATAGGTATATGAGTAAATAATTACACCATAAGTGGTAATATCTTATTTTGATTATTTTAGTTAGATGCTCGTAGGTCCTGTTTTCACCTAAGATTTCTTTTAGTCCGTTGCGGAAGCTTAAATTATTGATTCAGGAGACTTTGGAAAGATTAGTAGATAAGAATAATCAGATGGATGTTGAGGAAGTCATATTTGTTAAGAACTATGTATGTTGAGTAATTATATGTATCCATATGTATGTATATGTATACGTATTGTCTGTTTGTCATATTGTTTTATTGTTTTAAATGTGTTTTGCCATTTGTCATATCAAAACCAGGACACATGTGGCCAAACGTGTGGTCAAGATGGCAAAAGTTGTGAACGAGAAAGAACACATAAGCTAGGAGAGGCTACAGCAGTTTGCTTTTGCCTGAGTCTACTGGGAAATGAAGCCTTTTGCCCAGTCCTTTCCACTCTGCTAAGTTGAGTTCAAACTAATATTATACTTTGAATGCTGCTTTGCAGAAAATGAAGCAAGCTGAGGATGGAGGACAAAAGTGGGAGGGCGAGAGAGAAACTGGGACATTTTAAAAGCAGCTGGAAAAGTGTGACGGCAGAGGTTTAATCTTGACTCTCCTTGTCAGATCAGGACAACTGGAGAGCATGCTTTCAGCGTTGTGTAGAAAAAGAAATCCCAGTGGCTGTTGCTTGCCATGCATCCAGGAAGCAAGGAACAAGTGCTGAAAATCCCTCTTCGGCACAGCCATCAAAATAGAGGGGCTCTCTCCAGTTTTCACCCTGGCAACCCTAGTTGTGTAGGTTTATGACCGTAACAAATATTGCCTTCAGAAAAAAGGCTGGAATGCCTTTTTCTCCAGCTGTCTAGAAAGTCCATTGCTGCCGCCACCAGCGACAGAAGGCTATCAAACCATGAGGCAGAAAAGTGCTGAGCTGGGAGAGGGAAGAAGCAGATTCTCCATGAATGGTCCACTCCACTGCCAAGTTTTTCCTGGCAAGTGGCAGCAATGAGGCCTAGGACGAGGAGGAAGAATGTGCCACGAATTAATGGATTTTGGAGGTTGATGATGCAGGAATTAGATACAGCAAATAGACTCCAGGGTGCCATCGTGATTTACATTGCCCTTCTGGCCTCCTGGTTTCCCACCCAGAATGAATTGCAAAAGCAGGTGATAGGGACATGGACTGGACAACCTTTAAATGGAAGCCTCCCTTCCAAAATTACTTCAAACAAAGCCAAAATGAGTGTCACAGAAATGCTTGGAGGAAGAACTACATTCCAGTAATGGGCACGGCTAAACGCAAAAGGCATGCAACCCAAAATGGCATCTTATTTGATCTCTGGCTTTTCCACACTGTACAATCATAGTGCAATGGTTCCACTTCACACACACACACACACGCACACACACCCCTTCCTTTTCCAAAACCAGTTTGAAACTGGTCCCACCTCGCCTGTGAAATCAAACCGGACAGTAACAACCCAAAAGGAAATGTTCAAAGCGACCGTTAAAAAATGGGTCTTCAGCCTCGATTCTCACGCTCCTGGACCACAGAAACCCTGAACGGTTGAGTTTCCTTATCGGTAGGAAAGGAAGTTTCTGTATTTACTTTGCCTAGTTAAACCAAAGTGAGGGGGGAAAGAAAAATAACACCAAACCACACAACTGGTTTGTTTTTAAATGAGAGATAGAGTTCCATACTGGAAAGATAAACACAGGCACTTTTCCTGAATGTAACAAAAGTTCTTCTATACCCCTCTTATGGGCAAAAGCCTCTGGTACCACTTGCCCTTCAGTCCTCTTGCAGATCTGATGTTTTGCACACCCACTCATTTTTCACAGATGGAAATGGGATGTGCAATGTGTGCGTAACACACCTCCGCAGCACTCTGTGCCTGAGCCGCACGGCTAAAAGCTGCTTGTACTTATTTACTTTGCTTGGATGTCCTCCACAGATTTAAAAACCAAGACAGGATCTGTTTGTTTTAGGGTTAAAGAACTATTAGAAAAATGTAAAGTTACCTACAGTAGGCTCTTCCTGTTCAACGGAAACTGAAACATGTGAAATGGCAGAGTGGTGGAGTGGTTACAGAATTGTATTAGGACTAAAAGGGAAATCCAGACTCAACTCACTAGGATGGTTTTAGGACAGTTACATACTCTAGCCCAGTGTTTCCCAAGTTTTGGTCCTCCAGATGTTTTGTATTTCAGCTCCCAGAATCCCCGATCATTGGCCCAACTGGCCAGGGCTTCTGGGAGTTCAAGTCCAAAACATCTAGAGAACCAAAGTTTGGGAAACGCTCCAGTTCAGTTCATCTTTATTATGTTCATAGGCCAGCACAGGTAAAAAGGGAATACAGAATAAAAGAAGGTAATACTGTAGTAAAAACAAGATTAAATAAAGGTAAAAACACAGGTTAAGGACAGTATTTAAAATATCCTTTTAAAATCCAGTGTAAAATCCAATGTGACGGGGCAAGATTAATACTAGCCTACTGCGGAGGTCATTGCCAGTCGGATTTCAAACGCAGCTTTGGGAAACATTGGCTCACAAAGAATGGAACAACCTGGATCTCAAAGGAAGTGTGTGTGTGTCGCTAATGGAATTTAAATTTTATTTTCTGGACTTTAAAATGCTATGTCTCCCAGCCTCACAGGGCCTGTCTTTGATACAAGTCCCTTCTGCTCAACATGAATGTGACCTGCTTCATGCTTTCAGATTCAAGGATACGGTTAAATGAATATATGCATCTATATTACACAACACAGCTTAAGAGTAACTACTATATTCAAGCGGCACAATCATACGAAGAGTGTGGGGTCCTTTAGCATCTGTTCAATCTCTCCTGAAGACAACTGCGTAGCTTTTGGCCTCAGTCTCCAAATCAGCCCAGCATCCATCAAACGTACTCTGTGATTTGTCAGATCTGGGAAAGCGACTGTTCTTAGAAATTCAGCAGGAGTGTGCCAGAAATACAAGCCCTCTTGCAAGGCTCCGCGCACACACCTTGTTTCCACCCACAGACCCCATTCACACATTTCAGCAGAGTAGTGCTTGACATTTCACGTCCGTGGGAGAAAAGGAGCAATTTTGGCTGGCATGGGGGGAAATTACTGTTGGAGAGGATGATAAAATAATTGAAATACTGCGGATGGAGGCGGGGGGGGGTATAAAATGGTTTTTGTGATCCTTTTCAGTCTTTGGAATTCAAATGTTCTCGCTCAGTAGGTAAAACTCAGTTGTTAAGATTCGTGGAGCAGAATCTCCAATGCAAAGTTTCAAAGAGGGGCTCATGACATGTCACCAGGTGACAATTACAAGGACTACCGCCTTTCAGCCGGGAGATGGTTTTGCACTGATTCTTTAGCCTGGAGAACAGATGGTTAAGGGGTGATAAGATGGCCCTCTTTAAGTGTTTGAAGGGGTGTCACATTGAGGATGGAGCAAGCTTGTTTTCTGCTGCTCCAGAGAATAGGACCTGGAACAGTGGATGCAAGCTCCAGGAACACCTCGACATTAGGAGGAACTTCCTGACAGTAAGGGCTGTTTGACGGTGGAAGACACTTCCTTGGAGAGTGGTGGGATCTCCTTCCTTGGAGGCCTTTAAACAGAGGCTGGATGGCCATCTGTCGGGGATGCTTTGATTGTCAGTTCCTGCATGGCAGAGGGTTGGACTGGATGGCCCTTGGGGTCTCTTCCAACTCTACGATTTTATGACAGCCACCAGGATGTTGTCACCAAAGAGCACAAATTTGCCCATTCGACAGATGTTTCTTGCTTGAATTATTACTCTGCCCTCCTCCCCGCAGCAATTCACTCATGTGATGCATCAAGGACATTGGATTTGAAACGTCTGCTGTTTGCTGTTGTTCGTTCTCTGCCCAAGGGGGGGAAAGAGGAACGTATGGACAAAGGACACTTAGTGAACAAACGTCCTTGAGGTTTCACAGAGTTTGGGCACTGTTACTTCGTTGGACTGCAACTCCCAGAATCCCCCAGCCAAGTAACATTCCCAAGCTCTGAACATAATACCCCATCAAAAGCTAAGTCCCTCTGATGCCATAATGGAGTGAGAAAAGTACATACCGAGTGCAGCGTCTCTTCTTTCAAATAGATTTCAAAGGGATTTTTATATACGGCTTAAACCCTACACATATCAATGTGCAAAATAAAAAAAATTATAATATATTATGACCTGATATGATTATAGTGTATTATAAATTCCAAACACATAATGAAATAATTATATCTGTATGCGATACGATGCTATCATTATATCTTGTCCTTTTGAATTTTTCATTTGTCATTTCTACATGCATCTGTTTTTATAGAGCCCCCTGGAGAAGGCCACTGAAATATTTACGTCCGCAATGGGCATGTTTCCAAATTAAAAAGTAAAGACTATCTAGAGAGTGCTAGGAGACATCTGTCTTCCTTTTTCTGGTGGATTTTCTTCTGATGTGCATCTCCTGATGTGCAATGGCACTTTGTGGTGCACTTTCAGCACATTGGACTGTGGCACATTAGTCCACTGATCAGCTGTGCTTGCACAATATAACATCACGACAGCTCCTTGGTGAATACAGACATTGCAAAACTACTCAATTCCTTTTTGCACACACGTAAGGCCGATGAAAAAGACATTAAGACCCCAGCAGAATGCCAGGCCCATTATTATTTTTATATTTAGATCCTGCTTTCCCCCCAGTTTGAGACTCCTGGTGACTTTACCTAAGTTTTTTTATTACAAACATTGTTGCATGTTGTACGTCATGAATTTTACGATGCTTGGTGTAACCTACGTTGGTTGTTATAACAAGTAGCAATAAAATTCACAACATCTGAAACTTGAAAACGCAATCAAATGTAATTAAACTCTCAAAGGCTTAAAACCTGTTTTAGAAAAACATGTGGTGCTAAAAAGAAAGGCGCAAATAGAAAATCCAACACACTATGCAATGGCCTTCCTTCCAAACAATCAAGTTCTCAAAGCCCTGTGTTTTAAAAAATCTTCTCATCAGGGTTTCCCAGCACTTGGAAAATCTAATTTGCAAGCATTTAGGGGACTATTTTCAAACATTTGTTGCATCCCTACTCCAAAGTGTTTGCTAGCCTCTTTGGGTAATTCTTCCACCAGGGCTAGTCCTAAGAACCAGAGGCCTGCTTCTGGGTGCAGCACTTGCTTTTTGGGGGTCAGTAAAACCCAGCAATTGCTCCATCTCCACCTGCAACCTTTCAGCAAATACCTCCAGAGTCGCAGCCGCTAAAGTCACCCTTTATCCTAATCGTCTTGATCGGCTTCTCTTCCCCCAGCACCCTTCTGCCACCCACCAGCTTGCAGAGCCTGGAGAAAGGATAAGATTAAGTCATTCACCCTTCCAGAGACCGATTAGCCGCCCAGAATGAAATCCCTTTCAGGGTATGTGAGAAAAAAAGTCTTATAACTGCTCAACTGCTGGTACCCAGCTGCTGACACGACTCCTTTGCTACTCTGGCTGCTGCTGCTTTTGCAAGGCAAATGCATGCTCGCATTTCATAGCCAGGCTGGGAAAGTGACTCTGGAGAATTCATTGCCTTGTGAGACCTCGAACAATGCTGTGAACATACAATGCTCAATAAAGAAAACGTAGTCAGGACAGGGTGCCTTTCCTAGGGTTCTATCGCCCAAATTTGCAGCGTTATCCAAGGGAAGGACTGTATGATGATCTAAATGCTATTAGGCTGCAACTCTCAGCTGACCAGTGGTGAGGGATTGGTACTGAAGTCCATTAACCTAGAAGGACCATTATTGGAGACCATTTCTTGAATATATTTTTCCATCTCGAAATACACGATATGTACGGTCGGCCTTCCCCACACAGATTTTTTTTTTATCCACAAATTCAAGCATCCACAGCTTGAAAATATTCAAGAAAAGGTATCAGTTCCAAAAAGCAAAGCTTGATTATGCCATTTTATATAAGGGACACCACTCTTTACTGTCCACTGTATTTAAAGCAACTTGAAAATCCACAGATTTTGGTATCTATGGGGGATCCTGGAATCAAATACCAGCAGATAGCAAGGGCCCACTGTTCACATACAAATGCATACCAGCATATATTTGCCTTTTTCATGTAAATGGAGTGATACAGTATGGCCCCCTGTAGCCATAGGAGATGGACAATAGCAAACCCTATTGCAATGAATGACATCTGGAGGAAGTTGACCGTAGAGTCACACTAGAGGACCTTGAGATTTCTAGACAGTCTCTAGACATTTCTAGAGCCTCCAGTGCAACTCGATGGTTAAGCTCCACCAGAGGCATACTATAGAATCGTGCTGGAAGATCTAGGCAATGCAGTCAATAGACCTGTCTATTGACCATGAATAAAGATTGACCTAGACCAATGATTTCCAAACTTTGGTCCCCCAGATGTTTGGGACGTCAACTCCCAGAAGTTCCAGTCACAGTGGCCAAAAGCCAAGAATCCTGGGAACTGAAGTTCAAAACATCTGGAGGACCAAAGTTTGGGAACCACATATTTTTGGGGATTTGAGTAAGTGGGTACCAGTCCCAAGGATGCAGGGATCATACCGTATTACAGTGGCAGATTCTCAGTCAGTTGGGCAGTGAATCCACTCAAGTTCTCAACTTCCGACTAAACTTGAAAGGAGCTGCCCAAGGTGCTGAACCTGAATCCAAAATAGATTCAGCATCTTGAATATCTCCTCTAAAGTTTTTGAAATCTGGACCCAGATTCACCTCGCCTTGCCACCAATGACGTTGAAGCCACAAGTTGCAAGAGGATCTCGTCACTGGAAAAGGATCTTGCCATAACCAGATGCTACTCTATTCCCTGCAGTATCTACCAAGTATCCATAGGAAGAGGGAGAACTGTCCAAGTGACCTGACGAATCCTTGGGATGGTGACAAAGGGAGCCATAGGAGAATTTTCCATTTGGAAGTACACTATGTTCAAGCATGTATGATCTCAGCCACAGTCTCATCCTTCAGAAAACAGGGAGAAAATTCACCACTATCAGTACTGAGAAAATTCACCATTATCATCAAATTTTTCACATTTTGGACCTTATTGCAAAATCATCATCATCATCATCATCATTTGTATGCAAAGCTTCCTTTTTCTGGGGCAAATATTTGTGTGTATTTCACTAAAATGGTGCTTTTCCCCTGCAAATACAAAGAGGCACTTCTTCAAGATAAGAGCAAGGACAACTTGCCTTAGATTTAATTTACTTTTATCTGTCCAGGGCTTAGAAATGTCTGCTTGTTAAAGCTAATGTGGTGACAGTGATTAGAAAATTCTTTCTGTGGGAATTCATTACTTTAGCGAATTTTAGAAGATTAGTTTGTCCCACTGATTGGTAGCAAAGCATCGTTGGTGGGTGCCTTCAAGTCATTTCCGACTTATGGCGACCCTAACCATCCTCTCCAATCAGACATGATGGGAACTGTAGTTCTACAACATCCGTAAGGCTATACGTTCTCCACTCCTAGCCTAGACCTTTATGTAAACCACAAATTATGATTCGCATGTTATGATCTCCCTAATATTCCTCTCTCATCTATTTACTTGACTTTTCTCTAACCTCCAATGTAACTTTTTCTCAAGAGGAAAGAGCTCCAGGACTCTGATCTAAGCGAGACGGGATAGATCCGCAACCTGCTTGACCTTCAGTACTTTTTTTGCTTGGGATTCCAGCCCCGCATGACTCCCTGGTTCCCATAATGTGAAACAAATGTTCTTATCTCCCCGCAATGTGCAGCAAGAGAGAGATCCAGCACAGCCCGTGTTTCCACCGCAGCAGAAAACAAACCTCAAACTGCCGACAGAGAATTTGGCCGCAAAGCCAAAGCGACAGTTGCCTGCTTGGAGGAATCAAAACAGACGGGAGTCACATTTATTCAGACTCATTTCCTGAAAATATGTTACTAGCCTTCATGACCTGAAGGGAGGTAGAAAGGAATCCCACGCTATAAACAGAGGGAAAAATAATAATGGACAGGTGATGTTTTCAATTCTGGTTAAGGGAAGTAGTCAAGGTTTAGTTGAAAACTAGCTCTTGGTTAGTGAAACTTTGGAATATGTCCATTCCTAGAAAATACACCAAACAACTAAAATCATCTACAGTTGAGGGGTACTTAAGGGTTTGTTTTTTACTGCAACTCCCAGAATCCCTAGCTAGCAGGCCCGGAAATGCGATCTGCATTTAAAATACTAAAGACCAGTCTCTTCTTGCAGGTCTACCCCAATGATGTTTTAAATTATGAATTTTAAAGTACGCATTGATGGATTTTAATATGGATGGATTTTAATATGATGTGATGGTTATTTGTTGTTGTTCCCCCACTCGATCCACCAACTGTAAATGGTACACTAAAATAGGTGTGGGTTTTTGTTTTTATTTTTGACTTGATGTCAAAGAAAGTTGATGCCTTCCCAACTGATCAAATGACAAATTAATATCTCTGACAATGGTAGGATCACTCACTGTACTCTGGTCAACTTTCTTTCTTTCTTTCTTTCTTTCTTTCTTCTTTCTTTCTACCAGTGAACAGGGTCAATTGGTGTCCTGACATTGTTTCCACAAAAAGAAATTAAAAAACGGTAGAGGAGAGAGGGAGGGAGAGAAAGAAAGAGACAATGTTTTGTGGGGAGGAAGCAGCCTTTGGCACGAATAGCATCTGATCTGCAAAAGGCTCAGATCTTGGTCAAAAGCCCAGGGAGAGCGTTTCTGTTTACAGCACTGAATATTAGAGGAAGTCCCTGCCTGGTTGGACCTCAAATGCTCTCCTTCAGAGAAGAGAAGGGATTGTGGTGATGGTCTGGAAACCAAGTCCTATGAGGAACGGTTCAAAGAGCCAAGTGCACTTAGCCTGGAGAAGATGATGGGACTTTCCGATGTCTCCTAGGGGTCTTCAAACATACGGAAGGCTGTCATGATGAAGCAAATGTGAACAAACATGGTCTCTGCAGCTCCAGGAGTAGAAGTGAACGGCAGCAAACGGCAAGGCTAAGCATTAGATTTGGGAAACACATTTGGAAAAAAAATCATAAAGGTGACGGCTACTATGTGGAGGAAGAGGCTGACTCAAAAGATGGTGTGACCCCCTCTTATGGAAGTGTTTAAGGAGAGGGTGGTCATCCCTCTTTCCTCATAGGACTTGTTCCATGCCACTGACCATTTCCCATGTCCTCTTCTGGGTCCATTCCAAATTGTCTGCATCAAGAGGTGGAATATCTCTCAGCCCAAAGGCCAAATTCAGTTCTTCAGGGGCCACATCCCAATGGTAGTCAGAGCAAAGGCAAAAGACGGTGGTGACAAAATATTAACATGTTTTACCTTAAGGCTCTTAATGCCAATAATAAAGCTTCAAGGGAAATATTTCAACCTTGACAAAAACAGAAACCACACAATTAGGGCATCATGGAGATAGGATATGAACATCTGGAGTATTTCAGAGGGCAATATTAAGCCCCCATGAATGCCAGATTTGCTTCGGTCCCATATATCCAGTCTACACCTCATCTAAAATGCAATGTCCAGCACTGGATGCAGGACTCTGTAAGAGGTCTGAATAGCACAGCACACAATGTTACTTCCCATGACTTGGAAACCAAGCTTTTGTCTCTGCAGCCTGTTCACAGTAAAGAAGCCATGAAGGCCATCTAGTCAAACTTTCTGCCATGCAGGAATATACAATTACAGCATTCCTAAAAGATCTCCATCCCATCTCCAAAGATAGAGTGTCCACCACCCTCTAAGATGTTAGCGTTTCCACTGTTGAGCAGCTGTTACAGTCAAGAAACTCTACCTAATGTTTAGATCAAATCTCTTTTTTTGTAGTTTGACCTTTGTCATATGTCGGAGTTGACTTGAAGGCACATCCCAACAGAAACCGAAAGGTTAAGAGCCTACCTAAAAGAAAAGCATCGTCTCATTCCTCACCTGCAGTGATGGTGTCTTTGTCTTTGGCGGCCAACTCTTCCACTTCGGATCGCTTCCGGAGTTCAAACCTCCTTGAGAATCCTTCCCGAGGCTTCCAAAGATCCTGGATCAGAAGGGGTTTCTCATTGTCCCGGAGGACCCTCAGCCCTTCCATCTGCCATTGCCTCTCCACACCTGAAAATTTCCCAATAACATCACAAAGGACGTAATGCCCAGCATCCACTTTGTCCAGTCCATACCGCTCAAGGGCTTCTTTCACTAGCTCCTGGGCGCTAGAGCTGGTCGTCGCCAGGACACTTTTGTAATGGGTGCCCACACAGATGTGGCATCCAAACACCTTCAGCACCCCTGGCACCGAAATCTGAGTGGAAAGCTCCGAGGGGTCATCCTTATTCTCTGGCGGGTAGGAAGCTACCGAGCTGCGGTCCTTGTAGCTCAGCGTCCGATACAAGACCTGGGAGAAAATCCGGCTTTGCCGCTTGAACCTGTTTTTCGATGGTGGAGACATGGCCGAGGAAGGCGACCTGTAGAACATTGTGCTGGAGGTTGTCATTGGTTATGGCTGCAGAGAAAAGAGAATCAGAGAGTTGGAAGGGGCACCACAGGCCACTGAGTTCAATCCCCCTTGCCCGTGCCTTCCTCTGCACGGAGGCACTTCAGCTGTTCTTTTGCAATTGGGTATTTCTATTCAAGTATACGTTTTTACACGAGAAGCCAATTTACAAAGTCACTGAATGCTGAGCGTTCAGATATTGTCACATAGCTGCCCCTGCAAATCGGCTTTAACCTTGCCCAGATGACAGCAAATAGAGATGCTATACTGGAATGCAGGGTTGGTTTGAAAATCCCATCATTCTTCAGCATTGACTACAAGGGATGTTCCCAAGACTTTAAATTTTGTAAGCAAGGAAACAACAAGGTTGAAGCACAGCTGAGCCGTTGGTATGTGCTGGAGTTTAATTCCAGCACCCCCTGTGGATACCAAAATCCATGGATGCTCAAGTCCCATTCACCTGCATCTGCGGCTGGCATCTTCAGAGAATACTGGAATGGCAGAGAGTGGGCCATTCCAGTATTCTCTGAAGATGCCAGCCACAGATGCTGGCAAAATGTCAGGAACAATCTCTTCTAGAACATAGCCACACAGCCCGGAAAACCCACAAAAAACTACGGATGCCGGTCATGAAAGTCTTCCACTTCACATAGTATATTAGTTTGCTTGTAAATTAGATTATTGTTTATGTTTATGTTCAATGTTTGGTTCATGTCGAATGTTAAAATTAATCAAAAATAAACAGAAAAAAATTGAATACATTTTTTTGTGTGTCCTTCACCATATCTTTCATTTCAGCCTCCGAAAACAGAGGACGTTCCAAAAAGACATTGTGCGCTGACATAATGGAGGTCGTCTCCCCAGACGCAATCGAGAGGTTAATGAAATCCGTAGCGAGTCGTGGGCTGGCCGCCAGCGCTTTTTCGCCTTTATCGTGGCTTTGCCTTGTTGAAAGGCACAGCTTGCAACAACATACAATTACCCCCCCTCCAAAAAAAAAAAAAAAATATCTCTGCTTCTATTTTTACAAAAAGAGACCCACCCTTTTGTAAGCCTTGCGGTTGCTGAGACAAATTCAAAAGGAGACTCGAAAGCCTTCCGAAAGAAAGGAAACAGGAAAATTTGGGGGAAGGTGGTGTGTGTAGGCCATGATTTTGCTAGATGACTTTTAAACTGGAGAGCAAGGTAGCTTGTTCGCCGTCTTATAGTCACCTCTCTCTCCCACTCCTTCCTCTGCCCCATATGTGTGAATATCCCATGATTTATCATGCATGATACATCAGACTTGGCTGATGAATACGTCAACTGCTCCTTGAACGAAATAGATGCTGAAAGATGATGCAAAAGTAATTTTCAGTCTTTAAGTTGCAATGGTGCATTTGTACCTCCTGCCCTTCAACTGTCCAGGGACACTCCTAGTTATTCCTCTGCTGTCCCACTTTTCCACCTGCTTTTAAAATGTCCTGTCCTTTCCCCTTTTAGCTCAGCTTACTACAATTGCTGCAAAAGTAGTTTGCAGTCATCTAACTCTGCTGGGAGGAGAGGACAGGAGGGGACAGAACTACTATCCTGTGGGAGGGAGTTCCACAGACAGGTTGCCACCAGAACAGAAGCTTGTTTGATGGCCATCCTGGCCTCTGTTGCAGGTGAAACAACAAGTGCGGCATCTTTTGCCAATTGCAAGCCTCAAGGTGGTGCTTGAAGGGAAGAACAGAAGCTGATCTTATAGGTCCTCGGGTTTCAAGTCACTGGACGTCAGCCGTGTTGAATTGCAAGCTGCCATCACAGCTGTCTCAGGATCAGAATAGTCCCGGTTGTAGAAGAGGGCCACATGAGAGCATTAACCCCCTCAATAAGAACTCTGCTCAATCCGAAGGGAATTGTCCTTCAATCCCCCAAATTTCCAACTTAGTAGGAACTTATAACATCAGTTGAGCATTTAGAAGCACACCTTAGGCACTGAAAGAAAAGAGTTAGGCAAAGTGATGAAGGAGGAAATGAGATAGAAGAGCTCTAAGCGTGAACCAGTTTCCACGTCTCACCCTCTGCATTGCTGGAAATTTGAAGGAAAATTTCATCAGAGAGTGGAATTGCTGTTATATGCGTTGTTTTCCACCACCCCCAGCTGCACCTCTGCTCAAAGCTCTTCACTTTCCCATGAGCAGCAGGTTTAGTGCTAAGAAAAGTTCTAACTTTGGACTACAACTCCCAGAACCTCCTAACAAGAATCATCCGAGCCATAACAGTCTTTAAGACTAGCCATTTGTACCACATTTTTTGGAGGGTGTGTGTGTAATTTTATTTTCTTAGAGCAGCCCAGAATCTCACATTCCCGGTGACACTTTGGAAGAGCAAGCCCTGCGCGCCAGACAGAGAGACCTGGCATTCAAACGTTACAGCAGCATTTTCCGGGACTCTTTCGGAGCCAAGGATGGAGGGGTGGGATCAGCAATTCTGGACCATTTTATGAATCGACGTACAGTGTGCAGGCCATCTGGGACTTGCGTGAGATTAGTTTCCTATGTTAGGAATGCTTGACCCAGCCAAGCAGACTATTACCGAGCTAGTTAGAAAAGAAACAGCAATTCTCGGCCTCCTATAGCATCTACCCTTTTTTAAATTTCTTCTTCTACAACTGGACAGATGCTGTGCCATTACTCTCCAACACCTAATACAGAAAAATAAGGGCACTGTTAATGGCAAGCATAAAACCAGTTCATAGTATAGGACTGAGCAAACCGAATGAATGGGCAGCTTTCATGAGGTCTGGCAACTTGCTGTGAGTTCCAAGGCACATACATATGGGGCTCATTCCCACTTACAGATAAATCGGAGTGCAATCCAAATCAACGGATCAATTCGACAGCGGAGCTTGGTTTCCACTACATTTGCCCCGATCACATTTTTTCCCTCTAAAAAAATCCACTTGTGGTTCACATTCATGCATGAATTGATTCAAAATGGACTCGCTCCAGCTGGTCAAAGGGCAAATTTAAATCAATTCCGATCCACATCTGGTTCACACTTGCACGGAATCGATCGTGGAAAACATCTGCATCAAAAAGGCGCAGATTGAATGGATCTAGTGCATGGTCCCCCTGTTTAAGTGTGAACCAGGATCATTTGAACCGATCCAAACCGATTTGTGATCCAATTTAAAAGGTAGTGGGAATGAGGCCATGGACAGATAGGTAACACAAGCTGTTTTTGTAAATGAAAGAGGGGAAAAACCAAGACACACCAAGAGGAAGGGAAGGGATGTCACCTATAATTTTTTACCACCACCTTCCAAGGTTGTTCAATATTGTTATCTCTGTATCTCAGATGGGAACAGCCAAGACAGACATCTCCAGCCATCGCCCTACACACCATTGGAAGGACTCTGCATCTCCTGCGTCAGGGCATCAGGGAAGAGACCTCCTCCTGCTTTAATGCTATTAGAAAGAGCTTTCTTACCTCGAGGCTGGAAAAGCTCCAGACCCAGCTCCCTGAAGTACAGGCAAAGCGACAAGGTCACCTTCTAACCTAGAAAGAAGAACCCAAAAGGCTTGCCATTCCAAGAGCTGGAATGGGACGTCATCCATATATATAGATTCTCACTGGCTCCAATCCCACTTGGCGTACATACGAATATATATATATATATTCCCGTCTCTTTACCCACGAGAAACCTACTTTTCAGGAAAGGAGAGTAATAGGGTCATTGCTGCATGGAAGACATCGTACTCTCACATTTACACTGAGATACCCCAGAGAATCCTGGCCTCTTCCTTCTTTTCTTTAAGTCTCTTTTAGTCTTTTTTACTTGTCTGATGTGAGAAATCCCTCTCTCCATCTCACACATAAATACACAGATGAATAGCTAACTATAGGTGTATCTACACTGTAGAAATGCAGTAAGCTCTTGGTATCTGTTGAGGCTGGGTACCAGGACCCCCCATGGGATACCAAAATCCATGGATGCTCAAATCCCATTAAATACAAGGGCATAGCAAATTGGTGTCCCTCATATAAAACGGCAAAATCAAAGTTTGCTTTTTGGAATGCATATATTTTTGGAATGTATTTTAAGCTGTGGATGCTTGAATATGTGAATAAGTAATCTGTGGATACAGCAGGCCGACTGTAATGCAGTTTGACATCACTTTAAATGCCGTAGCTCCATCCTATGGACTCCTGGGATTTGTACTTTCCCAGGGTCTTTAACTGTCTCTGCCAAAGCATGCCAGTGGCTCACAAAAGTACACATCCCGGGTTAAAGTGGTGTCAAACTGCATTATTTCTAAAGTGGAGATTCACCCTAAGTAGTAGCTGTCCAACAGCCACTCACTGCCTATTCCTGGTGCAACGGCAGCGTGACAATGGATGAGCCCTAGGATCCAATATTTCAACTGCACCAGATTCGTTTTAATGGTATCAAATTAAATACAGGCTTTCTATATTTAGATCCTGGCTGGCTTTGCCTTGGTTCTAATCACTCGCACACATCTCTTCTCTCGGTATGCGTGTGTCAGGGATGTGAGTCCTCCAGAAAAGAAGTAGAACTGGGAAATTTTCTGGAAAAATTTCCAGGGCTCTCAATCATGATATCCGATTTGGCATGTCTGGTTGAAATGTGATATTCGAACACACTCAAAGCTTTATGGGGAAAGTATTTGATTGGAATCTTTGTAATAATATAATGAGAAGTGTATAAGGAAAAGTGTATATGACTGCACTTGAAGGAACATTATTTTTTCTTAGGATGGATATGTGTGTGTGTGTATATATATATATACGCATACATAATCTTTTTTATTAAAAAATTAAGCAAAGATAACATATATGTGTGTGTATGTGTGTGTGTGTATATATGTATGTATCCTGGGACCACATGGTCCAGGTTACATATGCGAGGAAAGGATGACTGCACTTGAAAGAACATTATTTTTTTCTTAGGGTGGATATATGTGTATGTGTGTGTGTGTGTGTGTGTGTATGTGTGTGTGTGTGTGTGTGTGTATGTATCTTGGGACCACATGGTCCAGGCTACACATACGAGGAAAGGATGACAAAGCAAGCAAATGTTGACATTCACGCATTACCATTTCCACCCTTTTAAAACAACTTGAAGTTCCTTGTTTGTGCTCTTCTTTATTTATGCGTCCTCTCCTTGCCAAGTCTCTTGCTTTATTGTTTCAATAATCTGTAGGTGCATTTCTATTGCTAACCACCCAGGGTTTAATCTGGTGCTGAAGGTACACATCAACATATACTACCCATGTCCTCCAACTTTCCCAGTTTGGCCGGGACATTCTCAATTAATCCTCTCTACCTTCCCACTTTTTCAGACACTTTTAAAATGTTCCAGTTGCTCTCACCTCCTCCCACTTTCCCTGTCTGTCTTCAGTGTACTTCTAATACTGCAAAAGTAGTTTCAAGGTGCAAAAGTAGTTTCAAAGTGCAAAAATAGTTAACAGCAGGAGAGAGATGAGACGAAGAGACAAAATCTTGCCCTTCCCAGTGGGCCAGGCAAAAGCAAACCGCTGCAACCTCTCCCAGCTTCTGCGTTCTTCCTTATTAATAATTTTTGTCATCTTAGCCATATTGTGATGTTGCTAAGTCACACACGTCCCACTTTTCATCTGTGAAATGTTGGAAGGTAGGCATAAGCCGGGGGATCTAGCATTGTTTTGTCATTAAAATCACAGCATGTGGGGTTAATTTCACTTTCCCGCTTCAGCTCTTTTCATAAACAAGGTGAAAGGAAAGTTGTCTTTAAACAGATTTCTTCCTCCCCCCCCCCCCTTTCCCTGTGTATCTCAAAAACAATTAAAATTTTCACCACCATGATAGCAAAAATGAGAAAGGCAGACAGATGAGAGGAGGAAGGGAAGGAGGAGCAGGCGTTCCAGGGCTGCAATGTGGAAGAGATTATAATTCCAAAAAACAGCAAAGGAAATCTGTGAATCCAAAGCAATGCGTAGCTTTCAAACCCTTCTCATACCCACCGCTGTGATTCAGCAGGAACAGTCCAATCTTCTGTCCTCCCACTTTTTCACCTGCTTTTAAATTTATAAGCGTAGAATCAAAATCTATATTTGATTCTCCCAGTCCTACCTTGGAAGAATTCCAAAATGTCCTCCATTTGGAGCATGGCATGAATTTACAGTCAGCCCTCCACATCCACCGATTCTTTATCCACAGATTCGTAGAATCATAGAGTTGGCACAGAGATCAAGCATGAAATGGCTTGGAAATAGTCAAAGGATATATCAATTCCGAAAAGCAAATCCTGGATTTTGTTCCAACTCTACGGTTCTATGACTCAGTGGATAAAGAATCGGTGGATGTGGCGGGCTGACCATAAATTCATGCGCCTTAACCATGCTCCAAATGGAGGAGGTTTTGGAATTCTTCCAAGGTAGACATGTCCTAGAAAGGTAGGACATGTCCTGGAAAAGGTAGGACATGTCCTGGACAAGGAGGACATCTAGTCACCCTGTATACATATAACAGCAGGGTGCCTTAGCCTGGTAACATAGACTCCAAGAATTGCTCCGCCGCAGGTCTCTCCTTCGGACGCCATCTCAATCATCGTACAAGATGGAAAAAATGTGAAAAATTATAGGATGGAAAAGCTTCGGCTGTAAAGAGACAACATGATTAGCTTCCTGCAGGCAGTTGCAATTTTGAGCCTTGGGTGGTGCAAATGGAAAGTGGAGTGAGGCGAGAAGGGCTGCGATTCATCAGCTGGTTTTGCAATGAGAGCTCAGATGGAAATTTCTTGGGTCTGTTTCCATGGATTGCTCCTGTTTAACCGCCAACTGAGCACTCGATGCCAAGCGCATTAAATGAGCAGTTAATTCAACGACAAGGACACCCGAAGAAGGAATCATCGATAGCCCATGACAGCCTTTTGCTACTCGGAATATTTCAATGAGATTTGATTTCCATTAGAAACGCACGGTTTAAACCAGCAGTTCCCAAATGTTGGTCCTCCGGATGTTTTGGCCTTTAGCTCCCACAATTCCTGACTACTGGTCAAGTTGGCTGGAGATTCTGGGAGATGAAGTCCCAAACCGCTGGAGGACCAAAGTTTGGCAATTGCTGGTTTAAACAGATAGAGCAAATAACTGAAAGTTTAGGCTACATCCGCACTGCAGAAACAGTCCAGTTTGACACCACTTTAAGTGCCATGGTTCAATTCTAGCTTTGTGGGACATTTCGCCTTTTCTGCCAGAGAGCTCTGGTGCCACAACAAACTACAGGTCCTGGAATTCCATAGCATTCAGCCCTGGCAGTCCATGTGGTGTCAAAATGGATTATTTCTGCAGTGCGGATGCAGCCTTAGTTGACTCATTGGAATGGATGGGGCAGAAATAAGAAGAAGAGAAGATGGCAAATTTTAAAACCCAGTTAGGGCATTCTTTTAGAAGAGATGCAAGAAATCTTTGCCCCTCCAGTTGTCTTAGCCTACATCTCCCATCAGCCCCAACTTGAATAATCTAAAGTACAGAACGCTGGGAGGTGTTGTCCAAACCATCCAAAGGGCCAAAGTTTCTCCTTTATGTTAGAATTTAGAATACAGGTAAATCTCACATATTGAGAACTGGACTACAACTTTGGAGATTGGGGTTCGATTCCCAGCTCAGCCATTGGGTGACCTTGGGCAAGTCACACTCTCTCAACCACAGGCAACGGCAAACCTTTCTGGACAAATCTTGCCAAGAAAACCCCTTGATAGGTTCGCCTTACGGTCGCCGTAAGTCGGAAACGACTTGCAGGCACACACCACCACAATAACGAACACTTAAATCCAGTTCTCCTGGCAAAAAAAATAAAAATTAAATAATTTACAACCATAAATCACGTTGGGAAGAAAATCCATTCACCCGCGTGCCTTAAAACCAGATGCACTGGGCACCTAGGAATTTGAAAAAATATTATTTTACCATACAGGTTAGACGCCTGAAATGCGAAATGGGCTCCTAAAAAATTCATACCAGCACTGCTCAGGAATGTTAAATGCTTCTCCAGCCCAGGCACAAAACTGCAGCAGAGGCACTAGGCAGGGTTGATCCCAGAAGGCACCCAGCAAAAACAAACAATCGGCTGCGTGGCATTTGCTTGCCGTTCCATCTCTTCCCAAACACCAGCGTCTCTATAGGCAGCCTAATGATGGTTTTATTATAGCAATGATGTCTTTGCAGTAATTAGCAGATCAGGCAGAGCTTGGGAAAGAGCAATTCTCTCTGCAGCTAAGTACCTGACACTGCTCTGAGATTTACTAAAGGAAGAAAGGAACGATGGGTGCTCGGATAGGAGAAATAATTTGGTGCTGGTTTTTGCCCCTGGCAGGCTCCACGGTCTGTCTCTTGCAACCGAAAAGTGATCTCATATCCATTTCTGTTCCATTTCCACCCAAAATTAAGAGTTTTTTTCACTCCTCGGGGTGATATTTTGGGAATATTTGGGTTTGTTGTCATTCCTGTTGTGTGCCATCGAGTCATTTCCGACTTATAACTCCCTTTCATGGGATTTTGTTGGCAAGTTTCTTCAGAAGGGGTTTGCCATTGCCATCCTCTGAGGCTGAGAGAGTGAGACTTAGCCATCGTTGCTGAGTGGGTTTCCCTAGCCAAACCAGGTTTCGAACCCTGGTCCAGCTCTTAAACCATTATGCCACAATGGCTCCCTAAATCTTCACATTGGGCTTGCACATAGTTTTGGACCTGTCATCCAATAACATCGGGGGAACGGGGACTGAATGTTGTTGTTGTTGTTGTTGTTGTTGTTGTGTGCCTTCAAGTCATTTCTGACTTACAGTGAGCCTAAAGCAAACCTATCGTGGGGTTTTCTAGGGATGAGAGTATGCGACTCATCCATGGTCAGCCAGTGGGTTTCCATGCTTGAGCAAACCCTGATCTCCAAAGTCATAGTCCAATGCTCAAACTACTACACCACCCTGCCCCAAATGGGCTTTTAGATCTTCAGCATTCTCTGAAGATGCCAGCCACAGATGCTGGTGAAACATCAGGAACAAACTCTTCTAGAACATGGCCACATGGCCCGAAAAACCCACAAAAAACTATGGATGCCGGTCATGAAAGCCTTCGACGTCACGCCTTTAGATCTGTTTCTTTTTTTTTAAAAAGGAAAGCACGCTTGGAGGCCAAATTCAGGCTACATTTGCACTGGAGAAACAATCCAGGTTGACACCACTTCAACTGCTAGGGCTCACTGCTATGGAATTGCGGAAATTATAGTTCTATGTGAAAGTTAGCTTTCTCTGTCAGAGAATCCCATAGCACTGAGCCATGGCAGTTAAAGTGGTGTCATCCTGGATCGCTGACCTTGGGCGAATCACATACTCTCAGCCCCAGAAACCACCCAGTTAGCCCCCACTATCCTAAGCCACCATTCAGATCAAGAGAGCTGGGAGCATCCGTGGCTGCTATGAATTATGAAGGTTTGCAAGCTGCATCTAGGCCTGGTTTGGTCACTAAGGGCAACCAGACAAGCCTCGACATGTTTGCTCTTTCCCCCCCAACCGTTGCACATTTGCAGCGCATGGAAAATAAATAGCAGCGCCTTGCTGCAGCTCCTGTGTCACCTCTCGCAGGAGCGCATGTGTGTATCACAATAACCAACACAGGGCATGAAATTGACTTTGGGGGTCTTGACATCATTTTTCCTCTTCTACCCATAAAGAAATTTGCTCTCTGGGTTGTGCCTTGTTCTCTCTTTTTCACTACTCTGTGTGCGCACTGATGCTCCTTGGCTTCCCTGCTTCTTCTCCATTGCGTGTGTGCATTGATGCCCTTCCACTACCCAGAAATTACACCTATACATTGGCATGTCAGTAGTATGTGGTATAGAGGCATGGCATAGTGGTTTGGGCATTGGACTACGACTCTGGAGACCAGGGTTCGATTCCCTGCTTGGCCATAAAACCCACTTGGTGATCTTGGGCAAGTCACACTCTCTCAGCCTCAGGGGAAGGCAATGGCAAACCTCCTCTGAACAAACCTTGCCAAGAAAAAACCCGTAAGTAAAAAACAACTTGGAGGCACACAAGTTTGACATGTGGTATCCCTTGTTTTTAGTCAGTCTCTGCCTTCCTCATTTGGCTCTGAGTTCGAAACATCTCAGCATCATCTCCGTGGAGGCTCTTTCTGTCAATTTATCACAGGTCTGCTCTGTCAGTCTTGTCTTGGTGCCAACCTGCGCAGTTTATGTATCACTGCTCTTGTATATTCTCATATCTGCCAGTCGGTCTCATTCTCATTCTCATATCTGCCCATTGGTTTCAGCATCTCTAGACTTGCTTGTCCTGTTTAAAATGCCTCTCCTTACAGGTCAAGTAAGATATATATATATATATATATATGCATGCACCCATGTGCTTCTCTGAATCAATCCGTTTCTTCGGCGTGCTTCCCAAAGCAATATAGTCGACGCTTCGTATCCACCGGGTTTTTTTATCCAAGGATTCAACCATCCACGGCTTGAAAAATATGAAAAAATATACATAATTTTTTAAAAAGCAAACCTTGATTTTGCCATTTTATATAAGGGACACCATTTTACTATGCCGTTGTATTTAATGGGACTTGAGCATCCATGGATTTTAGTATCCATGGGGAATCGTGGAATTAAACCCCAGCGGATACCCAGGGCCCACTGTATCTGTGTTGCAATCTTGCGTAGATTCACACAACCATTCTCCCCTCCATATGTTTGTATGTGTGCCTTCAAGTTGTCTGCAGATTTATGGCAACTCCATGAATCACATTGAATACTCCGAGGTGGTTTTGCCAATACCTTCCTCTGAAATAGAGCCCACAGCACCTGCTATTTGTTGCCGGTCTCCCATCTAAGTGCTATCCAGGATTGGCCCTGCTTAGCTTCCAAGATCAGACTGGATCTGGTGCTTTTAGGCCCCTTGTGCTCACAACACATGCTGCCTTTTAGGACCTGTTTGTTTAGTTTGTTGTTGTGTGCCTTCAAGCCCCTTTGCTGATAAAACTATAACAACAGATCGGTATCATGACCAACACACCAAAGAATCTTAGGTTCTGCTTAACCGTTGTCGTTGCGTGCCTTTAAAGTGTTTCTGACTTATAGAGACCCTAAGGCTCTATAATAGGGTTTTCTTGGAAAGATTTATTCAGAGGAGTTGTGTGCCATCGCCTTCCATTGAGGCAGAGAGAGTGTGACTTTCCAAAGATCAGGTTCCCATGGCCAAACTCTGGTCTCCAAAATTGCAGATCGTCACCGAAGCCACCCATTTATTGTTGTTGTGTGCCTCCAAGTCATTTTTGACTTATGGCGACCCTAAGGCAACCCTATCGGAGGGTGCTCTTGGCAAATTTCTTCAAAGGGGGGTTGCCATGGCCTCCGCGGCTGAGAGAGCGTGACTTTCCCGAAGGTCACCCAGTCATATATATATGCACGTTTATTACCAGGTGCATTTATTACTCCTCTGTAACACAATCCTATCATTTTTTGTCAACTATGTACGCCAAATCAAAATGGAACAGATATAAAGAAGCTGACTATATGAAACTCAAATTAAGCCTCCGTAGCCACCCCAAGACATTTTGTTGCCCGAGGCGCGGGACAACGAGACGGCGCACCTTTCAAGGCTAGTACTAGGAATGTGTCTTCCAACACATCTGAGGGGAGCACACTAGCTTTGGGGTGCAGGACAGGTTGGGTGACATTTATAAGTCTTCTCCCCAATATTGGCATGAAAGAGTTTACGAGGAACAGCCAGGGGCTCTTTCATGCTACGCAATTATAAATATAAGTCTGAATATAAGATTGTATGTACATTACTGTGTAAATTTACAGCACTATAATATATATATAAGGTTAATAATAATACAGTAATAATAAATTATGGCACGATGCTTCTGCTGGCACGATGCTTTAACTTCCATCCTAAAGAAGTATTATATGTGTGTGTGTTTGTGTGTAAAGGTATATATCATTGTCCTATATTTATATTTAGGTGTGACATACCTTTATGTTATTGCATATGTGGTGTGAGTGTTGATAGACCTGTGATGAATTGTGAAGGGTAAGTATACCCAGTTGGAAGGGCACAGAGTGGCACAGACACAGTCCCTACATCTATATATATGTATATATTGCACCCATTGCTCCTACCAGGCAAATAGAGGGGGGAAGAGGAAAGGCTCTGTCCTGTCCTCAATGCACACCCTTTTTCAAAACACACAACAACAACAACAACAACAACAACAACCCCATGGGAACTATGTGTGGCATGAGCATTGACAGACCTGTGATGCATTGTCAGGGGCCAAGTGTGCCCAGTTTGAAGGGCACAGAGTGGCACAGGCAGAATCTATCTATCTATCTATCTATATACACACACATATATATTGCACCCATTGCTCCCACCCGGCAAAGAGAGGATGTGTGGTGTGACATACCTTTGTTGACATACCTGTGTCAAGTATGCCAGTTTGAGAGGCAAAAATTGTCACAGGAAGAGCCCCAATATAGGTATAGATATAGCTACAGATAGATATGCTCCCATCAGGCAAAGTCCTGATATAGATATAGATAGATATAGATTGCACCCATTGCTCCCACCAGGCAAAGTCCCAATATAGATATAGATAGATATAGATTGCACCCATTGCTTCCACCAGACAAAGTCCCAATATAGATATAGATATAGATATAGATAGATATAAATTTCACCCATTGTTTCCACCAGGCAAAGTCCCAATATAGATAGATAGATAGATACAGATAGATATAGATTGCATCCATTGCTCCCACCAGGCAAAGTCCCAATATAGATATAGATAGATATAGATTGCACCCATTGATTCCACCAGGCAAAGTCCCAATATAGATATAGATATAGATATAGATATAGATTGCACCCATTGCTCCCACCAGGCAAATAGAGGGGGGTGGAGGAATGGCTCAGTCCAGTCCTCAGTGCCCACTCTTTTTAAACACAACAACAACAACAACAGCAACAGCAACAACAAGACCCCATGGGAACTACCTGAATGAATGGTGTGAGTGTTGACACACCTGTGATCCACTGCCAGGGGCCAAGTATATCCAGTCTGAGTGGCACAGAGTGGCACAGATCCAGAGTCCCCATATATATATATATATATATACACACATTGCACCCATTGCTCCCACCAGGCCAATAGAGGTGGGGAGGAGAGGGAAGGCTCCTTCCAGTCCTCAGTGCCCACCACCCTTTTTTTAAATAAAAACACACACAAACACAAAACACCAACAAGAAGATACCTTTTCCCTCTCCAAAGGATCTCCCAGCCAAGCAGTCCTCCCCTCCCAGTTGGATCCCTTGCCAATCTGGATTGCAAAAGGGGATCAACTTTGCCCTCCTCCTCCTCCTTCACTCACCTTGGCCTTGGAGGGGCCCAATCCACCAGGGGCATGATCCTGCCTCTCTGCCTTTGACAGTTCCAATGCAAGAAAGACAGAAGAAGAAGAACAAGAAGACTCTGGGGCTGCTGCTGCTTCACTGGGCAGAGAAAGAGGCTCCTTCTTCTTCTTCTCTGGCACTGAATCAGGAGCATCCAAGTGACTCCAGGGCGCCTCCTGGTGGCCCAGGAGCCTTACAGCGCCTTTGATTATGGCTTGTTGCCTTTTGTGCACACACTGCAGGAATAACCCAGGTTGACACTGCTTCCAACTGCCCTGGCTCACTCCTAGGGGATGCACCAAGGCATGGGGATTGATAGAGAATGAGTTGGGAGAGAGATTTCCCCCCAAGGGCCATGCAGTCCAAACTCCTTCCCTTGCCATGCAGGAACTCACCATCAAAGCCTCTTCATCTTACAGCTTGACTTTGACCCTTATGATTCTATGATTCTTAGATACCCCCATGTGTTTGTGTGCAGCCTACTGTTTTGGAGAGATTTGGTAGCACCTTTGAGACTCACCGAAAGAAAAGAATTGGCAGCAGGAGCTTTCGCAGGCTTTAGTCTACTTCCTCAGATGGGGACGTGCTAAACAGGGCACGCAATAAACCCAATGATTCTCTATGGGCAAGCAGTTTCCAATGATTCTCTATGGGCAAGCAATCTACAATGATTCTTTATGGGCAAGCAATGCCCATTATTCCCTATGGGCAAGCAATCTCCCATGATTCTCTATGGGCAAGTATGCTTTTCCTATGGGCAAGTATGGTTTCCCTATGGGCAAGTGCTGGCCTTACATGCATATAACTGAAAGAAAGAAATTGGCAGCATGAGCTTTCGTAAAGTTTAGTCTACTTCCTCAGATGCATTTATATATATATATACAGTGGTCCCCCGGGTTATGAATCCCCCAGGGTACGAAAACCCTGGGGTACAAAAGAGCCGGGGCCAGAAAAACGGCCCAGGGTTACGAAAAAAAACCTGGGTTGCGGGGGAAAAAACGCACAAAATTCAAAAGGTGAAAAGTTTTTCCCTATACTTACAGTGGTCCCCCGGTTTGTGAACTTTTTTGGCTTACAAAAGTGGTGCTGGAACGGATTACTTTCGTAAACTGGGGGACCACTGTATATATATATATATATATATGCATATATTATTATTAAGCTTTATATGTAAAGCGCTGTAAATTTGCACAGCACTGTTATATGCATATAACTGAAAGAAAGAAATTGACATCAGTTATATGAATGTGTCTTCAGTCCAGTAGACTAAAATCTAGGAAAACTCCTGGTGCCAATTTCTTTCTTTCAGCTGTATATATAGACTTCAGTCTGCTTCCTCAGATACATTTTTATATAGATATGCATATGTGTATGTATATATATATATATATATATATATGCATATAACTGAAAGGAAAAAAATGGCAGCATGACCTTTTGCAGACTTCAGACTACTTCCTCTGATGCATGCATATATATATATATATATATATAATGCATCTGAGGAAGTAGTCTTCCAGGTGAGGTCTGACCAAAGCCAAATGGAATGGCACTATTATTTGGTTGTGGCATCAGAGCCCTCAGACAGAGAAGGCTAAATTGCTAGATTGGTTGTATATCGGGTCACTACCATTCCCAGAATGACATAGCATTGAGCCAGGACAGTTAAATTGGCATCGAACCGGATTATTTCTGCCGTGCGGATGCAGCCTCACAGACATAGGAACATCACTGTGCAGTTATGTATTGCAGCCTTTGATGGGGACTCTCAGCCACTGTTTCCGCGCCAAATTTTAATGCATCTGTCTTCCAAAGAACTCAGGACAATATGTTCGTCCCTGATCCAACAAACCTTGGCAAGTAGGTTGCATCTGCACTGCAGAAACAGTGTGGTTTGACACTGCTTTAACTGTCATGGCTCAATGCTAGGGAAGTAAAGGAACTGTCCTTGGTTGTGGCACCATGTCCTCCATCTCAACCGTCTTTCCAGAAGGAATTCTACAATGTCCTATATTTGGGTCACGACTAAGAACAGCATGAATTTACATTTATATGAGTGCTTTGAGCGTTTTTTTTAATGATGTCCTCCGTCTTTCTGGAATGCCGTTCATTTTGCGGTGCCTTGTCCTCCCTTGGGTTAAAGACGTCCGAAGGACATGTGCTTATGGCCAGTGTAACCTAGACAGGACTACTATTAGATGGATTTGGAAGTGGCTGAAAAGTACTTACCAATGGCTCTTCTTCGTCCTGGAGAAGGATGACTAGCGAAGTACTACAGGGATCTGTCCTGGGCCCTGTGCTATTCAGCATCTTTATCCATGACTTGGATGAAGGAATAGAGCGTGTGCTGGTTCAATTTGCGGATGGCACCAAACTGGTTGGGGTTGCCAATTCCCCAAAGGGCAGGATTAAAATTCAAAATGACCTTGGAAGATTAGAGAGCTAGCTAAATCTAACAAGATGAACTTCAATGAGACGAAAGGGTAATCGCTACACCTAGGCGGAAAAAGTGAAACGCACAGATATATGATGCTTTGATTTGGACGTCCTGCATGGCAGGGGGTTGGACTAGATGGCCCTTGTGGTCTCTTCCAACTCTATGATTCTATGATTCTATGATGGGAGACACTTGGCTAGGCAACAATTCACCTGAAAGGGATCTAGGAGTCTTAGTAGACCACAAGGTGAAGAAAGCCAACACGATTCTTGGTTGCCCCATAGAAAAAAAGAAGGGAAAGGAACCACAAAGAGACCAATATATAAAGAAGGCATCGTTTTATTATTATTTAAAACTTATTCCACAGGAAACAATATTCACTAACATGATTTATTATTATTATTATTATTATTAATTACAATTTGTATTAAATAACGCCGTGTTAAATACAAAATACTTAATTATTTCAAAACAAGAGACGAATGGTTTAAAATATAGGACTGTTGCTTTTCTTTTTCTTTTTAATCGCTCAGAAAGACTCTTCACAGACATTCTTCTAAAGTTACGGATTTGTGAAAAGTTAGTAGAAAATGATCGGGATAATCCAGCCTCGCCCCTGATTCTATAAAGAGTTTACGAAGCGTAAAAATGGCGCAAGAGAACGCCAGACTTAAGACTTCAAGAAATCCAAGATTGTCTGAATACTATAGGATGCAGAATTTTTATTGAGGGGCAATGCCCTCGTTTCTCCTGGGCATTACAGTTTAAAAGAGGCGTATCTGGAATTCTCAGCCAAAGAGATCTAGTGCCTCACCAAACTACAAAGCCCAAGATTTCAGAGGGTGCTGCAATGCCAATCAAAGTGGAATCATAATGCTGTTGTTGTTGTGTGCCTTCAAGTCATTTCCAACTTATGGCCACCCTAAGGTGAACTTACTACGGGTTTTTCTTTGTTCAGAGGAGGGTTGTCATTGTCTTCCTCTGAGGCTGAGAGAGTGTGGCTTGCTCAAGGTCACCCAGTGGGTTTCATGGCCGAGTGGGAAATCGAATTTCGGTCTCCAGCGCCATAGTCTAATACTCAAATCGCTATGCCCTGCTATGGTCATGTAATATGAAAGTGTGCTGGAAAAGACTTTTGCATGTTTGCACAAGGCATCCATTTCAGGCATGTCAGGCAGTAGTCCATTTGGATAAGCAGACCTTCTATGACAGTGGATCAACTCTTATACCGATTAAAAGGAGGAACCATGTTTCCCTCCTTTGCTGGAGAGTCAAACTCCTGAGACAGAACAGGGGGCTCCTTTCGTAATTCCAGCTGGGACAGAGCACCGAAAATAAAATAAAAATAAAATGCACCATTTATCATTATGCAGAAAGCATCCACAGAGCACTTCAAGGGCTCCTCTGCAAGGAATGTAACCGAGTTGTCTATTGAACATTGGCTCAGCAAGAAAGGTTTTCCCAGTGTACACCGACTCTGGAAAGACCTGGGACCGATTCAAGCTCCCATAATGTGTAAGGCATGGCAATGCTGGAACTTTTCATTCACTCACGCATGGATCTCACTCACAAATTGGAAAAGTCCCTTTATATTTCGAAAAGACTAACGCTCTGAACATGGCCCAGCCTGTGTGGCCAAGATGGCTGGGGATGCTGGGAGCTATTATCCAAAGTGGGACAAGGGATCCACAATAGAGATGTAGCTTGAAAATAGCAAGGAATAATTTCAGCAATGTTCTTCCTGCTGCAAGAAAGTCTTTGAAAACAAAGCAGTTTTTGAACACAATGAAATGAGCTTTCCCAACATGGAAAAAAAACCCCACTATCTTGTGCGATCATAACCAGGAACACAGTTTGAGACCTTTACTGGTTTGGATTAAAAATCCCAGCATCCCTGGTCAACATGTCCAGTTTTGCAAGGTACAGAACAGAGCTCAGAAATGTTACCTTTTGGACTACAGCTCCCATACTCCATGGTCATACAGGCTGGGGGATTATAGGAATTGTACTCTGAAAAAATAATTGTTCTAAGCTCTGAAAATAATGTGTGACCAGTTAGAGTTCAGATTTTGAACACAACATGTTGACACCTTCGAAGAGAGCCTTTGCATTTAAACCCGCAAAAGTTATCATTTAAGGCTTCTGGGAGTGAGGCGGGTTCAGAGGTATCCCTCAAATCCACATTTCAAAAAGGGAATGTGAAAATGCCAGAAGTTCATGTGAAATTTTGGTACTATTATAGTACAGACTTGGAGAGAGTAATAATTGGCATGGGGAAAATACGGAATGAACCTTTGCAGCGAATGGGGTCGGGGTGCCATACCTTTTGACACATTACTCTGAAGTTGACATGGCTTGATTCAAAGTGCATTACAGATGAGCACTAAAGTGCATTGGAGTGCAATATGTCAGCTATGCTTGCTTTACTGTCAGACGTTTTCTTATCTCTTCCAGGGAAGGAATGCTTTCATGAAAGGAATGTCAAGAGTGCCTGGGTGCACAATCCAAAGCCTTGCCGCCCGGCTGGAGAGGATGGGATGGTACTTTTCTGCCAGCAGAAAGGAATGCCAGGGAAGAAGGCAAGGGGCTCCATTTGGAAACCCTAACACTGCCCTGAGCAAAGAAGAAAGCTGATGCCTTTTGTTTCTCACCAACAGTAATAGGCAGAGAGCTCCCAGGCACAATATTCTGTTTTATGCAAAAAGGAAGAGGCTTTGAATTAAGTGCACCCAAAGCTGCCCAGTTCCCTGCAATATCTTTAGAGAATCCATCAGCTGTGCCAAGGTGAATCCTGTTTCTAAGCCTTTTGTGCAACCGCAGGAGAAGAGGTGGACATAGTGTGGCCCAATGACTACACGCAGCCCCCATGGAGCTCTGATTTTGACCACATTTGGAGGTCTTCTGGACCCCTCGGAGGGGGAAAAATACGTTCTGCCCCCAAAAACCTTTTTTGCCCCCCAAAATATGCTCTGGGGTATTTTCACCATGATTCGAGGTACCCCACGGGATAATTATAGGCCCAGGAGAGACCTTTATTGAATCAGGAACTGACTTCCCTTCCTGTTGTTCAAAAAAAGGGTATCTCCTGGACCTAAAAATGGCCCCAAAACCTGGCCCCTAGAGCACATTTGGGCACAAAACCATAGGTTTTATTCTTATTGTTTTGGCACAAATTTGTGCAAAGGGATTGCAGCCCTCCCAAGTTTATTGGAGAGCTTCCTAGCTTTCCAAAGTTACCTCCCCGACTTACTTTAAGTTGCCTTATACCAGTTCAGACTATTTGTCCATTTATTCCCCAATTGCCTACTTCCCCAGAACCTTTAGGCAGAAACTTTTCCCCATCGCCTGCAGTTGGACACCTTTTTCTAACTGCTAACCTCAGGCATCAACACACAGACATCAGAGACCGAACCCAGGACCATCTAAACCACTCGTGCGTATGGAAGCCAGGCTCTAACTAAATGGAGCTATACAGCCCTAATCTTTTGTGACTCCGTCCCACAACTCCTGTGGAGTCCTCAAAAGAGTTTGGGAGTGTTACTTTGTTTGGATTACCAGCACCCAGAATCCCCCAACAAGCATGGCCACCATCCAAAATAAGTAGCAGTTCCAAGCCCTGATTCTTCACAGCTTTTTGCAGTTGGTTGCTTTTGTAAATGACAATTAAAACCTCTCTTATTTCCGCGAAAAGACTTGGAAACTGCTTGGCTACATGAACCAAGGGATGCTTTTAAAATCTGTTCATGCTCAGATATCCAAAGGACCATCCTAAGCACTTGGATGCCTGGGTTTTGGTTGCCCAAACTCTTGACCCTTTCAAGCAACACAATTATAGCGCTGTGCTTCCACTTTAACTACTATGGCTCCTTACTCTGGCATTCTGGGATGTGTCGTCTTGGGAGGCCCTAGAGCAGCAATACCCAAACTTTGGTTCCCCGGGTATTTTGGGGTCCAGATCCCAGAATTCTTGACTATTGACCAAGTCGGCAGGGGAGAGCCAAAGTTTGGGGACCACTACCCTATAGCTCTCTGGTTGAGAATTCTATATATTCAAATAAACTGCAAATCCCAGGGGTGGGATAAAAGCATGGCAGTTAAAATGGAAGCATAGTGCTATAACTGTGTATTGCGAGAAGGCTGGTAAGTTGATGGCAGCAAGAAGGGAAAATGATATTTTAATATCCAAGGCCTCTCTGTGAGTTTGTAGAGCAGGCCAGCTGATAGCATCAAGAGAGGTGGGGTATACCTAGAGATTTTGGGGGAGAAGAAGGAGACTTTAGTCTTAGCGATGGGCCTTTCTCTGATTCATTCCAACACCCATCTCTCACCAGCCTCCTCTAATGCTTTCATGTTTGTTGGTTCAAGCCAATGAATTCTCAGGTTAGGAGAAGGCTCCAAGTTTTTCCATTGATCCCCCCCAAATGCTCCTTTTCAAGAATATCCATCAATTGTTCAGTGCATTAAGAAACCTTTGCCTAAAAAAACAAAACACTGTTAAGGTTCCTCTGTGTACAAAATAAGATAAAACGAAAGCAGACTTGTTGGCATTTTGGACCTGGGTGGATTGGTCAAGGACCCAATACCAACACACCATCCATTGTCCGGTGGAGAATCTGGAGATGGAAGAAGCAGAGCAGGGACAAGCTTCCGATAAGGATGGAAAAGGCAGGAGTCCATCAGAAGCGGTTCCCATTTCTCCACCTCTGTGAATCCTTAAGGCATTTCTGTCTACCTGGAGGTTTTGGCCTCAACGCTGTCCGGCCGATAGAGGTACCTCCAAATGGCGTAATAGTGCGTACCAGCTCCAAGCGCTACAAAAAGGTGCCAAATGGCATGGGCGAAAGGGATGCGTCCATCGCTCTTGAAGAAGACCGTGCCTAGGCAATAGAAAAAACCACCAGCCACCAGTTCGGAGAGACCATCCGTGTTGGGCTGCCAAAAGGAAACAGAAGAGAGGGCACTTGTAAGGCACAAACCTGGACCTTTGGTTTAAGGTTTTGTCATTGGTTTATATAAAATCCTGAACAACCTAAAAGTCTTGTGATCAGGGAAACTGCTTGCTCCTTGATGAAGCCATTTGGAATTTTATTTATTATAATATTTCTGTTGTTGTGTGCCTTCAGGTCATTTCCAATTTATAGTGACCAAGACACCATGTCTGATGTTGGAAGCTAAGCAGAATTGGCTCTGGTTAGTACTTGGGTGGGAGACTATTAATTCTAGGTGCTGTAGACTACATTTCAGAGGAAGGAACTGGCCAAACCACCTCTGAGTATTCCTCGCTTAAGAAAACCCTATGAAATTCATGATGTTACCAGAAGACGACAAGCGACTTGAAGGCACATAATTTTCTTGGCAAGATTTGTTTAGAGAAGGTTTGCCTTTGTCTCTCTCTCTCTGAGGCTGAGACAATGTGACTTGCCCAAAGTCACCCAGTGGGTTTCCATGGCCAAGTGGGGGTTCTTTTTTTCAATGACATGTTTTGCGGAGGAGATAAAACAAACCTCCTGGATATTTGAACTGGACCACATACCATGGAAAGAATAACCACAGCAGGGAAGAAACCCATGATGACATAGCACACCAGTTCTACCAGCTTGTACCTGGAAGAAAGAACGAAAGAAAGAAAGAAAGAAAGGCAGACTGTCTTGAGAAGCAGTGAAGGCAGTACAACTAGACAAAGAGATAGAAAGTATGTGCATATGTGTTTAAATCTACATCTGAGAAATTGGTGGTGGTTGTAATGCGTACTAAACGTGGCTTTGATTTATGGTAGAGTTGCTACCTATCCCTTACTGTAACAGAAGTCACATATTTGAAAGTTGGAAAGCTTTTACAGAGACTCAACAATATGCAAAAATGCTGCATCTACGCTGCAGAATTAATGCAGTTTGACACCGCTTTAATTGCCATGGCTCAATGCTGTGGAATTCTGGGATTTGTAGCTTTGTGAGATATTTAGCATTCCCTGTCAGAAAGCTTTGGTGCCCTGCCAAACTATAAATCCCAGAATTCCATAGCACTGAGCCATGGAATTTAAAGTGGTGTCAAACTGCTTTCTTTCCGCAATCTGGCAGCAGCCATGATCATTACAACTGTGGCACTATTTTCATGGTCATAAATGTCCTCCAAACCCAACTTAACAGCTAGCAGCCGCATCGAACAAAGGAGATCTACTCAGGGCACAAAGAGGATGATGCTATGGTCCAGTTTTAAAAATAAGAATAACTGGAAGAGCCTTACTGCAAATCCAATAAATTGCCACAAAATGTCCTAAAAGTATGGAACGAATGGCTGTGGAACTGGCAACAACCTGCAAAGCTCAACAAAACCAAGAAGTTGTCCTGAGGGAACTCAGACAACTCTGGAGTCCAAAGCATGGAAAAGTTATTTTGCGGTGTAGAGTTCCCAGAATCCTCCCACCAATGTGGCCATGCTGGCTGAAGGATTGTAGAAACTGTAGTCCAAGAAAGTAACTTTTCCAAGCTCTGGATAAGATGGGGAGACTTTCACGATATTGCGTTTCCTGCGAACAGAACTGAGAAACGGCCAAGGATATAAAAGTGGGTGGATCTGTACCAAATCTTTCATAATGCTAGATGGTCTGTGAAATAATTCATTCCACAAGGGGGAGATATATACCAAGGTTGTGTCTGCTAAAAATTCATTCTGGAGGGCTAGAAGAGTTTTGCAGTGATTCCCAAACTTTGGTCCTCCAGATGTTTTGGGCTTCACCTCATAGAAGTCTCAGCCAGCTTGGCCAACAGTGAGGAATTCCAAAACAGCTGGATGGCCAAAGTTTGGCAGCCTCTGGAGCAATGAATGGGGGTTTCCCACCCGCACCCTCCCAAGCTTACCGTTCATGGAAAAAGAAAACGTAGACAGTGCCAACAGATGCCATGATCCACACGAACCAGCGCATGTGGGATGCCCACGGGCCCAACTCCCGCAGGTTTAGCCTGGGAGAACAACAGAGACCATTGAGTCGTTGAGAGAAACAGCAGCTGGCAAGGTGGCCTGGGAACCGAAGGAGAAAGAAGAAACAAGACAAAGCAAAAGAAAGGATTCCAATACTGCCTGGGAAAGATATGTAGGGCTGTTATTGTTGTGTGCCTTCAAGTCATTTCCAGCTGATGGCGACCCCTAAGGCTTGGGGTTTTCTTGGAAAGGATGCAATGCCAAACTGATCGAGGCACTGGAGCAACACCTTCATAAGGGACGGTTACAATATTTGTGGTTGTTTAGCTTAGAACCAGCATGGTGTAGTGGTGGTTTGAGCATCAGACTATGACTCTACACACTAGGGTTTGAATCCTGGCTCAGTTGTGTATACATCTGGGTGACCTTGGGCAAATCACACTCTCTCAGCCTCAGAGGGAGGCAGCGGCAAACCCTGTCTGAAAAACTTTCCAAGGAAACCCCATGATAGGTTTGCCTTAGGATCACCATAATTTCGAAACAACTGGAAGGCACACAACAGCAACAAACACAGTGTGTCAAAGGTGTATAAAATTTTCTCTCTCTTTCATAATACTAGAACCCAATGGAGTATATTCATTCAAGACTCAGGACAGATAAAAGGAAATATTTCAGACATCCGGCAGTTAAACTATGCAACTTCATGTCACAAGATGCAGTGATGGCTTCCAATATGGACTGTGGGTTAGAGACATTCGTGGAGCTTAGGGCTACGAATGGCTACTAGTAAATAGATATGAATGGTAGTAAGTGGCTATATATACAGATGCCTCTGTATATCAGTTGCAAGATGTAGGTGCAGTTGCACACATGCAGCTGACCAGTAGGCAACAGGCTGAACATAATGCTAGGCTAAATAGCAAACCTGCTCTGGACAAATCTTGCCAAGAAACTCCCATGATAGGGTTGCCTTAGGGTCGCATAAGTTGGAAACAACTTGAGGGCACACAACAACAACAAACAAACCTTTGGTCTAATCCAGATCTTATGTTCTTACAATATTACCTCCAAGTTTCCCAAAGCAACGGGCTGCATAGGTATGGGGCAAACTCACCAGGGAGCATAAGATGCTGCTATGAAGAAGTAGATAACCATTCTGTCAAACATGTGTAGGCAATGTTCCACAGTCCTGCAGGAGAGGAATGAGAGAGAGAGACTGAGAGAGAGTGCATTGGGGCATATAGGCATATGCACATTACTCAACCATCATTACTGTGCGATGGTCCAGTGCACAGTCTCATTCAATTGCAAACAGATTGTCCTTGACGTAATGAACTCTGAGGGTTCTTATGAGAACGGCAGCCGAGGAAACAAAGGCCAGCCTCTTCCCACATCTGGGCCTGTGCAAAGATCTGTTTTATTTAGTGCAAGAGAGAACTTGTGGCCCTTGAGATATTTCTGGGTTGCAACACCTATCATCCTTCAGCATGGGTTATGCTTACTGGAGCTATTGGGAAGTGCTGTCCAACCAAATGTGGAGGACAGCAGATCGGGGAAGGCCAGCATAGATTCTGGCTTGCCCTTCTCTTTCTCTTCCTTCTCCTCCATCAGCTCCTTCTGTCTCTCCTCCTGCGCATGTATATCCTGCCTTTTCCCCTATTATCCTCAATAATGGGACTCAAAGTAATTACAAAGTATTAAAACCATTGATGTATTCAAGTCTTTCAGTCCAAGTCTCAAGTCAAGCCTTAAGCCTCTACTTTCAAGTCTCAGGTCCTTGCAAGATACTTTCAAGTCAAGTCTCAAGTTGAGTCTCAAATCTGGAAGCCGGGAGGGATGTGTTTCTCAGAGGGAACAGAAAGTGCGTTAGGAAATGGGCTTGAGGAAGGGGTTGAAGTCTGCTTGGCAGCCTGTCCCCTTCTACAGTTTCTCAAAAGCTTTAGGAGGATCCTTCTGCCTCAAACTCATTGCCTAATGCATTTGCTGTTCCCTTCCAAGAAATGCACCCGGCACTTTTCAAACAGGTTTTGCCCACTAGCTTGAAGTGAATGGCACCAGGAATAAAAAAATATATTAGTCTCAAGTCAAGTTGAGTCAGTGTGTCATTTTTGCCAAATCAAGTCCAAGTCAAGTCATTGAAGCAGCCTGAGTCCGACTTTAGTCTGAGTCAATTGACTCGAGTCTACATCACTGATTAAAACCAGTGCCAGATTAAAAACTTTACAACAACATCATTTTTTTAAAAAATCAGCAATCAGCAGAGTTAAAACTTATGTTTCATTAAAAGTTAGTAAAACAAAATAGCACATACAATTAAAAGTATTGCAGCAGAAGAAGAGCCTCCCTACGGTGGGAGTTCAAAAGTCTGGGAGCAACCACCAAGAGGGTCCCCTTCCTTGTGCCCAAAACATCTCAGGCTAGTCCTGCTCAGTAGCCCTCACCAAGTACAGACACCAGTACAGTCACCCAATGGGTGAGCCAAAAATAAGAGTTCCTAAGACTAAATTCTAGGATGGCCTGACTGGTTAAAGGGCTGCCAAACTGAGAGTCGATATGATGTAGTTTGGGAGCAACCACAGAGCAGGCCCTCTCTTTTGTTCCCACCAAAGAGCCTGACATACAGAAGTAGTTGGGCCGACAGAACTCAGATAGGCTGATATAGGGAGATATGGTCCTTCAGATAACCGGGACTGGAGCCATACAGGGACAGAAACACAAGTGGTGCACATACGAATGACCTGGTATAAGGCCATTTTCTAAGTTGGCGGGCAAATTATGTATTAATTAATTATTAATTAATTAATTAGATCACGATCCTGCCCCTAGTCATGGTGGAGATCTGGCCAGGCCGCCTTTGCCCATGCTTGCGGTTGGCAGTTACCTTAAGTGCCTCTTCTTCCAAGAAATGGTGTGAAAGATAGTGGAAACAATAAATAGCCCGGAGAGGCCGAAGCCATAGATCCAGGCAGAGATGGTCTCCCATTGGTTGTCAGACAAGACGTAGAGGATGGAGCTCCCCAAAATGCTCGGAATGATCCAAAACTAGAAGGGAGATATAGAAAGCAATACATTCTATTAGCCAAGATATAGTGAATCGTTAATGTTTGATGTTTTCATCACCTACTTGAAGGTTATGTAAATTCTAAACTTCAAATCTCATGATTCCCTAGGATGTTACCATGACAGTTAAAGTGGAATCATAACACTATATAGTATTACATAGTACTTGTGTAGTGGAAGTGCTCCTTAAATAGTTCTGTATAGCCTCCCATATAATCCTACTTGAACACTCACCTCCCAACTCCCAAGAAAACACAACTACGACTCACTCACAGCATGTGTGGCACAGTTGGCGGCATGTTCATACTCGGTAGGCTGGTACCTCTTGTTGGGTGGCACCCGGTGGTTCATAAACCTGGAGCAAGAGCAGAGAAGAGGGAGAAAGAGTCAGCCCTTGTCTGCCTGCAGCAGGGACAAGTTCTGCCAAGGGCTGTTCGACTTATTATGCTCTGTGTATTCTTGTAGAGACAACCATCAACCAAGACATGTGATGCCAGGAAAGACGAGAGCAATGCTCAGAAACAGAGGAAAGGTATTGCTCTCAACTTCAGGGGAACACAAAGGCAACCCCCCTCTGAACAAAGCTTGCCAAGGAAAACCCCAGGATAGGGTCGCCTTAGGGTTGCCATTATTATTATTATTATTATTATTATTATTATTTCTTTTTCGCAAAGGAATCCAAGTGGATTACAACAGTATAAAATAATGCAGCCTACAGTAAAAATTACAATTAAGAGAAATAATACCAAAACCCAGCCCGCCATAAGTTGGAAACAACTTGAAGGAACATAACACACACAGACAGAGAGAGAGAGCTATGTACATGTCAATATATTTAGTCTGGGTGTATGATATTGAACTTGAAAAGTCTAATTTTAATTTTGCCAGTTGTTTTATGTCATAGCATTGCATTCAGCGATGTATGGGAATGACGATTTATGAGTAGCGTTGAGACATAAAACAAAACAAAACACATGACCAAGGATTTGGTATGGTGTGATATGGGACAAGGTCCATGGGTTTATGTGACACCGAGTTACTGCTCCAACTTTAGTGATGCCGCTGCTGCTGGTTATGGGTACTCTGGGCTGGGATGTCAAAGGTGATGGAAGATAAGCCTCCCAAAATTTATATAGCTCAGAAGCAAATCCAAAATCCAAAATGCACAAGCATGGCCTATCCACCTTCCTGCTGTAGCTGTGGGAATTGTGCAAAGCAAAGCTCTGATGCCATGGCAAACTACTGCATTGAGCCATGGCAGCAAAAGTGATGCCAAATCGCTTTGTTCCTGTAGTGCGGATGCAGCCAGAGTCTCCTTCCTCAGATCTGTGAAGTAGAAGACATGCCAAAGCTTGCACAGGAATGAGACCCAAATCCTATTTATTGACCCCCTTGGCCTCTTCCAATCCAGGTCCAAGTGAACAAAGAGACCTTTGGCTCTTTCTCTCACTCCCCCATCATGCCTCATGGATTTGCACATTTCTCCTCGCAGCGCAACAAATACCTTGCAAACAACGGCACATTATTCTCCTGGAAGGGTTGCTACGCAACCACCCGGTCCTTTCCTTAGACTTCTCCTAATTTGGGAGCTTTTTCATCTGTTGCTGCGAGGAAGAAATCCGTTCCGAATATACCGGGCGTCAAAGGTTGCCACAGAAACACACGGAAGACATTTTTAAAAATGAAATAAATTGTACGAAAAACCAAGTCTTCTTTCGCCCTTGCACAGGCTAATGATGGGAAAGCATTACAATGAGAGTCTCAGAGTTACCAAACAGCCTTTTTTGGAATAATTCCCAACATGGAAGAAAAAGGGTATAGATAACCAGAAGGTACCCTTAATCTAATGACAACCAGCATGGCGTCGTGGTTTGAGCATTGGATTATGAGCCTGGAGACCAAGGTTCAATTCCTATCTCAGCCACTGAATGACCTTGGGCAAGTCACATTCTCTCAGCCTCTGAGGATGGCAATGGCAAACCTCTTCTGAACAGATCTTGCCAAGAAAACCCCATGATAATGTCACCTTAGGGTTACATAAATTGGAAATGACTTGAAGGCACACAACAGCATAATGTAAATAATTATTATTATTATTATAGTCACATGGATTGCATCTGCACCCAGTTTGACACCCCTTGAACTGCCCTGACTCAATGCAATGGAATCCTGGAAGTTGCAGTTTGTTGTACCACCAAAGCTCACTGATAGAGAAGTCTAAGTGTCCTACAAAACTACAAATCCCTGAATCCCATCACATTGAGCCACTGCAGTTAAAGTGGCATCAAAATGGGTGATTTCTGCAGTGCGGATGCAGACATGGAAGGACCTCATAAACGACGAAGCAGGTCATCCACAATGAAGCCTCTGCCTGGCAAAACATCCCTTTTTTCAAGCTTCGTCTGGGAGGGATTTGTTCAGAGGAGGTTTGCCATTGCCTTCCCCAGAGGCTGAGAGTGTGTGACTTGCCCAAGGTCACCCAGTGGGTTTCGTGGTTGAGAAGAGAATCGAACCCTGGTCTCCAGAGTTGCAGTCCAATAGTTAAACCACTACATTGCACTATGTTCAGTTGATTCAAATTACTTTCTTGTTTTACATGGTTTTAACCTGTTTATGTTGATTTTCCTTGTATTGTACACTCCCTTGGGAGCTTGTGATATAGGATGGGATACAAATATTTTAACAAAGTGGGAGCCAGTGTGGTGTAGTGGTTTGAGTGTTGGACTATGACTCTGGAGACCAGGGTTCGATTCTCAGCTCAGCCATGAAACCCGCTGGGTGACCTTGGGCAAGTCGCACTCTCTCAGCCGCAGAGGATGGCAATGGCAAACCCGCTCTGAAGAAACTTGCCAAGGGGAACCCTTTAGGGTGGCCATAAGTCAGAAATGACTTGACGGCACACAACAACAACAATGTAGTTATAAATACAACAGAGGGGAACATCCTCACCTACTAAGTGAACTTGTGCCTCTGACCAAAGCCGAAAGAGCCACAGCCACGGCAGCTGAGAAAAATCTTGGCAACCATGATGCCAAGACGGTAGCCATTTTGCAGGGATTAACATGCACCGGTTGTTCGCAGCCGGGAAAGGGCTTCCCACAACCCGGTTCTGTTCTTGTCTTTCCCTGGCTCCATTTTTCCCAGCGAAGAGGCGAGAGACAGAGCATTTTTTAAAAAAGAATTAATCTCAAGCTCCCAGCTCTCTGGACTCTGACACAAAGAACTACTTGTCCCAGAAAATCAAAGGGAAGTCTAAAGCCAGCCTCCCACACTCTCTTCCTTTATGTGTGTGTGTATGTATGTGTGCATGTGTTATTCCCTCTAATTCAAGAAGAAAGATCAGATGCTCTGTACCAAACAATATACTGGCATTGGGTTTTCTTTCTGAGCTGTTATATTTGGCAGAGGATGTGTACAGTCTCCTGGCAAAGACCCATAGCGCTGGGGCAGAGGACCTGCTTTGCATGCATAAGGGCCCCAATTCAAATCTCTGGCATCTCCATTTTTAGAAAGAAAGAAAGAAAAGAAGGAAGCCAGACATGCAGTCATTCGATTAACACCATATAATTTATCTATCAAGAAGAGAGGATCAAGGAGAAATGGTTGAAACAGAGAGAAACAAAACAGAGAGTAGACAATAGCAAGAAGAGGACACAATTCATGTTATGGAATGCGATCGATAAAAAGAAATACATGCAATGAAGTTGGATTCAAAGTACAAAGACGGATCATTATATATATAATATTAGAGCTATCATACTGAGTTCAAAATGTAAATGTAGTTTGCACTCAACTAGCTCAAAAAGGAAAAGGAAAAGCAGTGGAATTGCCCATTTCCCAGTAGGTTTAGGCAAAAGCAAAGTGCTGCAGCCTCTCTTAACCTGTGAACTCTTCCACATTAATGACTTTTGATATCCTGATCCGACTCTGCTATCATTTGGCCCAATGTTCCATTTTCCAACAGCGAAATGTTGGAGGGTATGAATTTCTTTAGAAATGATGTACAACTCGACAATCTTCTCACAAGGGAAAACCTTTTACCTTTTTACAGAAACTGTTCCGGCCATTTGTTACCGTTCTGTAACAACCAGAAATTGTGAGCCCCTTTCAATCCTGCAGTGGGATTAAATGAATGCATGTCCTGGAATGAGGAGTAAGATTTGCAACCTGTGGCTTTCCCCCCCCCCCCCCCCAAATGATGTGCAAGCCCAATGTGAAGATTTACAGGGAAGCAATGCTAATGCGGGCCAAGGCTGTGATTTTTCACACTTTGGAGGATTAAGAACAAGATGAACAACACTGCAAGCTGTCATAACAACAGCTTGTGAGCAGGAAAACCAGGGATGCGGTAAGGAAACAGGAACAGTGGAGGTAGGACCCGAACATTTCAGACATCTGTCAAATGGATGGAGTTGTCAGGGAAACAGGAGGCTGGAGAAGCTAAAGCCAGGAAGAATGTGATCTGAAATGAAACTCGGAGGATGCAGTGGGGGGAAAGCTTATGTCCAGAAGGTAACCTATGGATCAATGTAACCTATGTAACCTATGGATCAACTTATGTTCAGAATGTAACCCATGATCAACTGATCAGCCTGGGGAAGGTATTTTCAAATGCCAAGACTGACATGTTGGGTGTGTAGAAAATTCCAGATTCAATTCCTGGCATCTCAAATCCTAGAACTGCTGTCAGTCAGTAGAGATTAGGGATGAGTATATAGCTAGCATGGTTTGAGTACAATTTCAGGAGACCAGGGTTCAAATCCCTGCTCATCCATGGAAATCCACTGGGTAGCTTTGGGTAAGCCCTGCTCATCCTAAGAGGAAGGCAATGGCAAACTTCGTCTGAATCGGTCTTGCCAAGAAAACCCTTGGAAAAGGTCATCATAAGTCAGCTTCGTAAGTCAACTTCAAGGCACAGAACACCAACAAAAAGGTTGCACCCGCCTCATTTTCATCCTCCCTTCCCTTTATATAAGTGGAATTGTTATTTTGGATAAAAATGCCCACAGAAATTTAGTTGTATGGTTTGTTATTAGTTATTAGTTGTATTGTTTTTGATATTGTAAGCCTCCCTGCGTCCCAATTTTAGAGAAAGATGGCATATAAATTATTGATACATGTATTGTTGTTGGTTGTTGGACATGGCAAATCCGCAAATGTCATGGGAGTAGGGTTGCCCAGTCCGGACTATCCCAGGACTTAACATTTCAGGATCCAACCTTTAGACCTATAGTCAACTCTTTGTGGTGTCATAGGAGGTAGCCTCGGTGATGGCATCAAGCATGGCATATTCCCAATTGCACAGAGTATCCCACTCAAATATTTTTTTAAAAACTACCACATTTAACAAATGAGCAAAATATATGTTCATACGTTTTTCAAAAGAGAAAGTAAATTAATTCAATTGAGATGAAGGGCTGGAGAAGAGTGCTGAGGATACTGCGGACAGCCAAAAAGACAAACAAATTGGTCCTTGAACAGATCAAGCCAGAAATCTCTCTGGAAGCCACGATGATTAAACTTAGGCTGTTGTACTCTGGGCACAACTCATTAGAAAAGTCAATAATGCTTGGAAAGCTAGAGGGATGTAGAACGAGAGTAAGATGGCACAGAAGATGGCTAGACTCTATCAGAGAGGCCATGGACATGAATCTACAAGACCTCAGGAAAGCAGTTGAGGATGGGGAGTCTTGGAGATATCTCATCCACAGAGTCACCATGAGTCGAGATCAATTCGATGGCAGCTAACTACAAACATTTTTCAAGGCAGTGCTCTTATCCTGAGATTCCTCTCCTGAACCCTGAGGATCGGAGAACAACTAGGTCCAAAGATTTGCCAACACAACTTGGGAGCATAATTCATGTGCGTATAGCATGTGGCTACAACACACTGTGTAGTGTCAGTGTGTCCCCCCACATGATTTGATCCTCAGCATTACACTTAGAAATCAAGGTCCACCAGGCTCTTCCTTTTTGGGGTCCTTTCTCTTTAAACAGTGTCTGCACTGGACAGCCCTTCAAACACAGGTCACCTTTAAACAGAGGACTGTCCTCGGTAAAGTAGGGTACGCGGCAACCTTAAATAGTGCTCCCCGCATCCAAGAACAGTCCTTTGTTCCTTTATCTGCATCGGGCCAGCAGGTTGTCCTTTGCGACCTCCTCTCAACTTGAAACCCAGATTTCTTTTATCCTTTTGACCTGTAATCTTATAATGCTCTCGCTACAAGCTCCAGTAATAGGATTTCTGTCCTCTTTCCCTCCTGCGCTGATAAACAGGCCACTTCTCGATAGGAAATTATGTAAACCAGCGGGCAACGCATGTTACATTGGCAGCTGGAAGATAGGGCCTAGAATGGGCTTCAGCAAATCTGTCCCATTGAAAAAGGGATATTGTGGGTCTGGGCAGAAAAGGACAACCGTGATTCCCCTCCGCAGAAATTTACAATGCAGCTGGTGGTTACCATGTCAGTAGGTCGAGGAATCCAGGTTTTGGATAATATTAAAGGAGCTGCCCAAGGTGTTGGGTCTATCTTGAGTATAAGCTTCGGCTCCTTCCACAACTCCTCCAAGGCTTTCTAAAATCTGGAGTGGATCCAATGCCCTACTGACAAGGGTAGGTGCTGGGGACGGACATGTTCAAAGTGCATTAAACTAAGAGCATGGCTGTGAAAAAGTTTCTCCCTTTTTCGCTCTCACTATCTCTCTTGAGAGCCAGTGTGATGTAGTGGATTGAGTGTCAGACTATGATTCCAGGAGACCAGGGTTCAAATCTCCATTTGGCCATCCATGCAAACCCGCAAGGGATCTTGGGCAAGTCACACACTCAGCCTCAGGGGAAGGCAAAAGCAAACCCCCTCTGAACAAATCTTGCCAAGAAATCCTTGTGATACGTTTTCTTTAGGTTCACCATAAGTCAGAAATGGCTTGAAGCCAATAAGCAACTTTATACCCAGCCCTTCACCTTGTACGTGACCCAAGGCGGCATCTATTTAAATACATAAAAGAAAACGTTGCCAAAGGCTCCCATCTCTCCTGACAAAAACCTAAGGTGCAGAATGCGCTCTGCTTTGTCCTGAGGCAGTGGCCCCGCCAGCAAAGCTCAGTTTTTGCACAAACACCTGCTCTCCATGAAGAAAACTGTGCAGAAAACAGGCTGGTGTTGCACAAAAATCCTACAAGTTTTTCTCTGCAAAATAATTCATCTGCACTGAGACACGAAAGACCAGGAGAAAACTGTGAAATTCTATTATTCTTCCTGGAAGGGTTTGCTGGTTGTCAGGAAACCCATTTTTCACCCTGAGAATGAATAATTATGAAAATTGTTTCCATTCCTAGTCTACATTTTCCAAAGAGAACCAAATCATTGTGGCACATCAGGTCCAAAAGACCTTAAGCTCATTCTCTCCATTCCTGCAATAAAAATACCATGAAAGCAAAGTAAATAATGAATAACTTTTCTCCCCTTGTGTGAGACCTCAAATCTGCTGTCTGAGGCAGTCACCCCTCTCGGCTTCACAATTTTAACATTCTAAAATCCTAAGATTTAGACATTCATTCTATCATCAGGCCCGTTCTTTCAACAAAATTAATATGGAGGAAATTTCCACCAAGAGTGACTAATCCCTCATCCCTCAACTTTCTAGATGAAACACAGTTTTGAAAAACAAAACATCATCCCAATTAATGGAAAGAATAATCCCATCGTTGCCAGTTTATAGGGTCCTGCCAAACACCTACGCACACTCTCCAACATATGTGCTGTACCCTGTTCTTGAACAACCCGATGCCTCCTGCCAAGTGCACTGGCATCCCAGCTCCTACGCAGCCATCTGGAGCTCTAGGTTTCCGCAGATCAGCTCCACCCAGTCTTCATCTTTCGTGGGACTCCTTCATCCCTCAACTTTCTAGATGAAACACAATTTGGAAAAACAAAATATCGTCCCAATTAATGGAAAGTTTTACTCACACAGTCAAGTGGCAGTAGGTGCACTTCTGCATCCAGGCCATGGAACATGATGAGCATCAGTGTTGGATGGCTGGTGAAGGCATGCTGAGTTTAAAGGAGCTTTCCAAAGTGCTGAAGTCTTTCCTCACCCCTCCATACAGTCACCTTCCACATTTGCAGTTTTGCTTATTTGTGGCTTTGATTAACATATTCTCTCTAAGAATCTCTTGGTCCTCCAATACCGGAAGCTAACCATGCTGGAGGGCCTAGAGAGTCCTAGAGAAAACACTTCTCTAAGCATTTGTAGGTCCTCCAGTACGATCCTATGGCCAACTTCCGGCAGAAGTCGAACATAGTGTTGCGCTGGAGGACCTACAAGTGCCTAGAGAAGTGTTCTTTCAGGTAATAGAATTAGTGGGGGGTTTTATTTGTGGTTTTCCACTTTCACAGGGGTCCTGTGTCCCCTTTCCCCAGCAAATGTGGATAGAGAGATAGCAACTGTGCCAAGCTCATCTAGTGAGTTTTATAGCCATATCACCCTATCCCCATCCAGCACTTCTAACCACTGCACCGTGCTGCCTCTCAAGAGTTATGAACTAAGGTGTTTTTATGTAACTATTAAGTACCACAATTTTGTTTCTAGTTTTCTCCTTACTCCTTCGACCTACTCCTTTTCCTTCCTTTTTGTATCGCATCTGTTAGATTGCAACCCTGTAGGCAGGGACTGTGCTATTTCCATAATCTTTGCACACAGTCTACAGAACTGTAGGCATTTCATACATAAACATGAAGAAGCAACAACATCAAAGGTGAGGCTGAATCAAAATTGCCATATCAGAACCCCAAGTCCTACATCCCGGTAATATCTATGCTGTGATATAACTTTTGTTGGATGGAGGGTTGGTTGGTGAATTCTTCCACACTAAGAGATATGAGAAGAAGGTAACAGGAATAGAAAGTGCGAGAATTAGCCCTGCTCTGCTGTCATGAGTTGTGAAGTCCATCACAGAAATATGAATTTATACGCTTTCAAAGTTTCCTGCTCATAGTCTTTGTGTGTAAGTAACACACTTGTTATAGAGCCAGCATGGCACAGAGGTTTGGGCATTGGACTGACTCTAAAGACCAGGGTTTGAATCCTGGCTTGGCCATGTAAACCCACTAGGTAACCTTGGGCAAGCCACTCTCTCTCACCCTCAGAGGAAGGCAATGTCAAACCCCATCTAAAGAAACTTGCCAAGTTAAGGAAATATATGCAAGTGTGTTTAATATGCACAAGTTGCTGACTTCCAAAACACATCTAGTTTATTATCAAGCATAGAATGTTTTCCATACACAGATGCACCCAATTGCTGCTATCCAAGTGTAGGCACCATGTGCTACCTTTAGGAAAGTGGACAAGCTGGGGAATGTGCTTGATGTCTTTCTTCATTCTACTCTTCCGACAGCCCTGCCTTTTACAAGGCAAGATGCACCACCAGTTTGTATCAAAAGCCACCACCAAACTTGTGGTGACAGGTTCATGAGGCAACGGGTGTAGATGACCACTTGCAAGTGGCTACATAGTACACTTTGGGGTGTATTCTTGGAAGTTCCCCTCCTTCCAAATTTCCTTTATATCTCCTTTAAGAGAAAAAGTCACTTTTCACATGATAACAGGTGTCAGGCCTTTGAAGTCCCTCTTTTTAAAATAGAGATGGATTCCTTTCTCAAAGAAAAAGGCACTCTGATCACAGGGGATCTTTAGCTTTTAAGCCCGTTTCTCATATGTGTATTTATGCACAAATGCATACGCTACCTTTGATCTCCATGGAAACACTCTTTGAAGCTCTCAGTCCAAAGTGTGAAACGGAACAGAATCACAGAAGGTTCAAAACACAATCTGGTGCAGTGAACAAGAAGGAATATGGATTCCTAAACAATCACTTTCCACATTACGCCGCAGAAACCTAACGCTTGGGTTTCATTTAGCTCCCTTCTGAAAACATAATAATTTTGCTTAAACTAGTGAATCCAGTAGCGACTTGAATATCAGATTTCCAAGTTTCTAGTCCCTTGTAAGGGGGAATCTATATTTTTTTAGCTTGAATTTCTAAAGCCCTCAAACCTACTACCTGCAGAGCTGTGAACAACGGGCACGATGGCACACTTCATGACCCACTTACACCCGACAAGTGTCTGTGGCAAAGAAGTGTTAACTTACACTTTATTGGGCATTCTCAGGTGGTGCAAAACAAAGGTAATGTATACCTCCAAGGTGGCAAAGTCTAAGAGGAGGAAGCAGCTGGAAAAACAGCTAATTAGAGGGGGTAAGATAAAGCCCCAGAAACCCGATCGCCCTCCGTAGCTGGCATGTAACTGACACTGCTATTCCATTTACGTCATGGCTGAATTTGGGCCTGTGGAGCAGGAGGTAATCCATAATCCCCAGAGAGAGGAATGTGACTCATGGTTCAGCATCGCCCAGTTAGGATCAGCGGGAGGTTTCGCAGCAGCTGAACGATGCTTAGAAAAGGAACGCTGCTGGAATGACTCGCCTTGTTTGGTGTGTCTGTGTGTCATGTCATTTCTTTTTTCTTTTTGACAACTCATCCTTCCAGTGCTGTTCCTCTCAGCACCATTTCCCTGCTTCTTCATCGTCACTGTTCTTGACTTTGTTGGCTCACAGAGCTCTTTGGCTGTGATGACCTGTTGCCTCCGATGTGATGGCATCAGAGATGCTAAGGAACAAACACTGTCGTGGCAAAGCAGGAGGCAAAGCATTGAGACACAGCAGAAAGGGGGACTGAGAACTACCAAAAAACAAGGCAAGCAGTCGAAGGTTGGAAGACAGTCACTGATTCAAAAAGTAGCACGTCTGATGCCGATACCATTTGCCATCTGAGCTTGTAGGGTCCACCTCTGGTGTTCTTTAGTCTTCCACATTCGTTACAAATTCATTCGCCATTTTGTGTGTCTATCATTTGATTATTAGGAAAGATGAAATCTCTTGATTGGGTCTCTTCTGAAATAAAGGATTTGCTTCCTTCCTTCCACACAGTAGCAGCTCCAGGATCAGTGGAGGCTGAAGCTCTCTAAGGGATCTCTCCAAAGTTCTGAATCTGATTCCAGGAATAAGTTACAACCTTGGCTAGCTCCTTCACAGTTACAAGTTAAAACCTGGAGTGGGTGCACTGCCCCGCTGACATAGGATTCAGCAGCTAGCTGTCACTGTTTCCTGATGCTTGGTGTCTGAATGCTATTCATTATGTCTGCATTGTTCCAGAACTGGATATATAGTGGGACTTCTACATTCATTGGGATTAGGGGTGCATGACCTCGTGAAAGTGGAAAAACCGCAAATAAAAACACTACTTTTTTTAACCTGGGAAAACACCTCTCTAGGAATCTCTAGGTCTTCCAAAACAACCCAGTGATGAATTTCCAATGAAGTTCAACCATAAGACCGCACTAGAGGACCTAAAATGCGGAGAGAAGTGTTCTCTTTAGGAATCTCTTGGTCCCCCAGAACAACTCTATGGTCAACCTCTGGTAGATGTTGACCATAGATAGAGTCATGCTGGAGCACCTAGAGATCTCTAGAAAGAACATATTGATCAACTCCACTAATAATCAAATCCGCAAGAGTCAAATCCACAAATGCGGAGGGCTGACTGTAGTTCCAAGCCTCCCTTGGACACTGACGCATGCTACTGCTATAGCATCAGCTTTATCAGTGGTCAATGATGCAGTAGATACACCACCGAAATATTCCAGCTCTGGTAGCACTGGGCATCAGACAAATTATACCCAGACATATCCTTTGGTCAGCATTCAAATCAAATCCCCATTGCTAGACATATGCAGAGCCCTTGGCCTGGGGAGAATCATAGAATCAATAAACTATAAAACAAAATCAGATGGGGATATCAAATGGAAACATACCTCTTAAGATGTTCCATTGTAATGATGATCATTATTGGCTTCCTTGGATAATAAACCCTCAGGGGGATTCTGGGGGTTGTAGTTATAAAATAACAACTTTTCCAAGCTCTGGATCACTGATCTTGGGGATGTGATCACACCGAGCTCTGCCTGCAATTCTAGTCCCAAGCCATTTCTATGTATTTGGCCTGACTTCAGCTTGTTCATACCGAAACATTAGTCCGTTGACCTGGTTGGAATCCCCAGCACCTTCATCCTGGGCATAGAAAGCATTATGGGAACGAATCCAGAGACATGCAAGAAACTTGGTAGGGTCACTTTTTTTAGGTCAAGCGTGCCAATGTTAGCCAAGTATAACTTGACTCTATTTAACCCCAAGGATACCTCCATCCAGCGCTGGCCCATGACACTTTGCTGGCAGAGGCAGAGCAGCAAATGACAACCCACTCCAAGTCGAGATGCACAGCAGCCCAAACATGGCAAGTTGTTTTGGCACAGGAGGCAGAAAATACCACTAACGCCTCTCCTTTGCAAGAAAACTACAATGCTAACAAAACCAGTAACTAAGATATTGCTAGCTACAGTACCTTTTCATTGGCAACCACAATTTTCTGCCTAAAGTAGCTGCTTCACTCTGCCTTGGCCCTGTCACTGTCTTCATCTGGAGCATTACCAAGAAAGCTAAGATCTGTCCCAAGAATCCTGTCCTGGTTTTGATAAAGCTGGCAATAGAGTAAATAGTGTGAAACATCATCTATCTCTCTCCCACACCACAAATGCAGAACCTTACGTTTTTCACATTGTTTCTGTATCTGCCATCCAAGACACATGTTGGCATAGTTTGTAAGAGTAATTCTGTAAAATGGCGTTCTCAGAGGGGCAAAGTTAAGCATTTGTAAATACTGCACTTTCACATTATTTCATCTCAACACATGATGCCAATCCTAATGTGTGTTTTGCCAATCTTCCAGCTCACCAAATGCTGTTGAACTGGACAGGATCTGGAATTGTTCATGAAAACATTGTTACATACAGCACATTCTTCATTGTTATAAGGCAAAGCCAGGACTCATACAACTGGGTGTTATGAACTTTGTAGGTCTGCTAGAACTGGTTGTAACTCTCCATCTTTGGCTCTCCAGAGGTTTCAGACTTCAGCTCCCAGAATCCCCAGCCAGTATAGCCAAAGGCCATGCATTCTGGGAGCTGAAGTCCACAACAATGAGAAAGCCAGAGGTTGGACAACAACACCCTAGAACACTCTACAAGAGTCCTCTACAACAGCAATAGTTCCCTTAGTTTAGATGTAGGCATTCCTTGGCAGGTACATCCTTGGGAGGAAAACAGTTTTCCTAATGGCTCCAGTGTTTCCAGCCACATCTCAGCGCACTTTTTATTCTGATCCATCTGGTGGTCCAATGTGGGCAAGGGATGAACCGACTCCTGAGTTTGGTATGAAATAAAGGAGCATTGGAGAAAGGATTTAGCACCCTGGATAGCTCTTTTAACCCTCAGGGGAAAATCTATCATGGAGTTACTGTTCCACTGACACTGGCTGCATTCACACTGGGGAAATAAACTGGTTTAAGAGCCATGGCTCAATGCTGTGAAATTCTGGGAATTGTAGTTTGTTGTGGGCCCAGAGTGGAGCAGAGCTGCAACAATTAAAGCTCAAAGGAAGCCCAAGCGATCTTCTTGACCTGTTGTCGGTTTCAAACATCTGTCCAAAGGAGAGAACATGTACAGTATCTGGGATGCCGAGCTTGGAAATGTTATTTTTGCAGACTATAACACCCAAAATTCTGCAGCAGTGACCATACTGAGTGGAGGATTGTGGGAACTTAAGTCCAATAAAGTGAGTATTCCAAGCTAAGGTGCATGTGTTCTGAAATGGAGTGCATCCACATTTACAAAACCACAACCACCTTGTTGTTGTGTGCCTTCAAGTCATTTCCGACCTATGGTGACCCTATCCCAGGGTTTTCTTGGCAATCTTTGTTCAGAGGAGGTTTGCCATTGCCTTCCCCTGAGGCTGAGAGAGGGTGACTTACCCAACATTTTACTTATGGACCCAGTGTTTTCCCTGGTCTGATGGGAGATGCTACCCAAGAACATCAAGAGGGATGCATGATTCCCAGCCCTGACCTAAACCAAAGTACAGCTCCCTAGATTTTGTTGAACTGCATATTCCATCAACCCTAATGGCACTTTTAAGACTGATAGATCTGACAACCCATTTTCTCAAACATATTTCCCTTCCCCCCACAGAAAGCCACCATTATGTTGAGGTCTGAGAGTTGGAATAGCCCACCAGGAGGTCCAGGTTCAAATCACTGTTTGGCTGCAAAAACCTGCTGGGCAAGTCCCATACATAGTCTCAGCCTAAGAAGAGAACAATGGCAAACATTATCTGAATAAATTTCCCTAAGAAAACCTTGGGATAAGCTGTAGTCCCCTTGAAGGCTTGTTATTGTTGTATGCTTTTAAGTCTTTTCCAACTTATGGTAGCCCTAAGGCAAACCTATCATGGGGCTTTCTTGGCAAGCTCTGTTTACAGGAGGATTGCCATTGCCTTGCCCTGAGGCTGAGAGCATGTGACTCACCTAAGGTCACCCAGTTGGTTTCATGGCTGAGCTAGGAACTGAACCCTGATCTCCAAAGTTGCAGTCCAGCCCTCAAACCACTATGCCATTCTGGCTGTCTGAGGGCACATGACAATAATAATACAGTCTTCTCCTTGGACAAAGTGAAGAATACAGAAAAGTACCCTACTTAGAGTCAAATCAGTCACCAGGGATCCATCTCAAACTGCACCATCTATCCCAGAGGTAGAAAAGATGTGGTCCTCCAGAGGTTGTTGGCCTGCAACTCCATGGGCCCGAACCCACAATTTAGCAAAGAAGCCTGGGAACTGCAGCCCCAAAATATCCAAACATTTGGATGCTGTCTGTCCCCAGTCTGCCCTGCCTAGCCATGGCTCTCAAGAGTTTCAGAGAAGTCTAGTTGGAGTGCAGGTTGAACCTGGGATCTTTGATATGCTCTACCCCTTCCGCCTTAAAAATCTGCACAACCAATTGGTGTAATCTCTCTGTGTACATGAGATGTTTAAACTTGGCACAGTGGTCAAATATATAACCGGGAGGCAAGACATGTGAAGGAACTGACTCCACCATATCCACAGAGGACCAGAAGTGGTCTTGTATTAAGTCCACCAACTGGATCACCGTAGCTCAGTGTTGTCTGCATGGACTGGCAGCCCCTTTTCTTTCATCTTTGCCAACTTCTCAGTGGGAAAAAAGCTTTTTCCCAGCCCTACCTAGGGACTGAACCCAGGCTTTTTGCATGCAAACCATGTGCTCTCCTGATACTCTACAGTTGTCCCAAAGTGCTCCTTCCAGGGCTGTTTTATAAGGACTCATTTGGAAAGTTCCCTTTACAAAATACTGTAGCCTCCTTGCCCTATCCCAGAAAGCATTTAATTCACTTATCAGTTATGCTTATCAATTATGAGACTAACTCATTCATTTCCAAGAAAATAGCCCTTAAGGTTTCCCACTCACAGGTTTATAGTTGGAGGTTGTCAAGAGGAAGGGAGAAGAAGCAATAGCTCAAAGAAATCTACATTTTCTGCAACCCTGACTCTGAGGTTATTTAAATTGCTCTTCTGCTTTTATATAGCTACTGGAGGAATTCTCACCTCTCTCTTTACTTCCAAGAAAATAAGAAAATGGGTGGGAGGGAAAGAGATTGCATTACCCATAGATGACAAGAAAGCAATGAGATCACCAGCTAAGAAAAACAGAGGTTATGTGCTCCACCAAAGCCATCCTCTCCCAGTTCCCATCTTTGCAGATTTTTTCCCCTAATACTAGCAACCTACCTAGCAAGGATGTAGAGAGATCTTGTAGCACCTTTCAGACTAACTGAAAGCAAGAAGTTGGCAGCCTGAGCTTTCGTAGACTTCAGTCTACTTCTTCAGATGCATGGTGCCAACTTCTTTCTTTCGTAGACTTCAGTCTACTTCTTCAGATGCATGGTGCCAACTTCTTTCTTTCGTAGACTTCAGTCTACTTCTTCAGATGCATGGTGCCAACTTCTTTCTTTCAGTTCATCTCAAAGGTGCCACAAGATCTCTCTCCATACTGATTCCACAGACTAACACAGCTATATCTTTGTTGTACAGACCCCAACCAGCCTCTCCAGACACCACAAAGCACTTTCCACATCCAAGCCCCCCAACCTGTCCACCATCTCCTACAGATTTCTTTTTTAAAAACCCTGGTTGTATTCACTTACCTCTTCTTCTTTTTAAAAAATTGATTATTATTATTTTCCCAATTAAACACATGGTCAAGCGTTCAATCCTACACATGTGAAGAATCATAGCTATCCTTTCCAGAATAAGTTTAAGTCTTACATCAGCTAATTCCTTATCCATACCTTTAGATTCAGGGGGGTTAAGAGACCCTTTTTCTGGGAAACCAGCAAGACCCCAAAAAAGGCTAGGAAGGATGGGAGGGGAGTGTTTCCAGGTGGGTCTCCTCTGGAGTAAGCCAAAGGAGGCAGAGGTTGGTGAGGTCCCCAAAAGTGGCCACCACCAGCTTGGATGAAGTTTTGGGGTTTTTTTACCTGGCGTATCTGGTCTTCTGAAAGTCCAAGAAGCTCGAGATGACCATGGTGGTGGTGGTGGTGGTTCCATCAGAATCCAGGTTGGATGGTGGGATGGAGGAAGGAGAAGAAGAAGATGGAGATGATGGAGCAGAAGAAGGAGAAGATGCCAAGCTGGAGGAAGAGTTCAGAAGAAGCCCCTGGTCCTTCCCATCTTTGGACTTGCACAGAAGAGGCCGCTTGGAAAGCAGAGGGACTCCGAAGTCCTCTTGATCCTTCTTTCTCTCTGCTTCTTGGGTTCTCCAGCCCAGAGGTTGCTTTTGCATCTCTCCAGCTCTTGCAGGAGCAACTTCATCCCCAGCTTCACCTCCTCCTCCTCCTCCTCCTCCTGGCTCAGGCATGAGTAGAGAGAGGGAAAGAGAGAGAGCCAGGATGATGGTGGAAACCTGGAGGAGGAGGAGATGGTGGTGGTGGTGGTAGTAGTAGTAGTAGCCCAAGGGCTAGTAGGGTCTCTTCTTTGGCTTCTCCAGGAGAAGAAGTGGAGATCTTTCCAACCCAGAGGGAGAGAAAAGGAGATCTTAAAAAAAACAAAAACCTGCACCTGCTGGAGTCCCTTCTTTCCTTTTCTTGATTTTGCAAATAGAAAGAAAAGAAAGAAAGAGAGGGATGGTGTAAAAATAAAAGGAGGAGGGGAAGGTGGAAGAAGAGGAGGATGGAGCAAGGAAAGAAAAGGATCTGGCGACTAGAAGGAGAGAGTGGCCACCTGGCTGCTTCCAGGAGCCAAAGGCAAGCTGGCCACTTGGATCAGCTGTAGATGGAAGCACAACACACACAAACACACACACAACAACCACTCTCTCCTCCTTCCATGCATTCCCATCTTCTCTAGCTCCTCAGGCACACACACCTGCCTTCTTTCTGGCACACACACACACAACTCCCTGCCTTCCACACCAACACACAAGCAATCCCTGTCTCTCACACACAGATCTCCCTCTCTTATACACACACAAACACACACACACACAGGCTTTTTTTCCTTTCTGTCACACAGACGCACAACTCCTCCTCCCACACACCTCCCCTTTCTCTCTCATTTATAGCCATCAACGCACGAATGGGCTGCACACACACACACACACACTTTCTCCCTGTTTCTTTCCCTCTGTCTGATCCCCAACACACTTTCTTTCTCTCTCTCTCTCTTACACACACATACACTCTTGACTCCCTCTCTTTCTTTCACATACTCTGTTTCTTTCTCTCTTTCTCTCTCTCTGTCACACACTAGCTCCCTTTCTGTTACACACTCATACACACTTTCTTCCTCTCTTACACACACAGACTCTTCCTCTGTTTCTCTCTGTTACACACTCTTTCTCCCTCTCTTACACACACATTCCCTCTGTTTCTCTCTCTCTCTCTCTCACACACACACTGCCTTTCTCTCTTACACAGACTTTCCCCCTCTCTTACACACACACACACACACACACACTTTCTTCTGTTTCCCTCATACAACCTCTCTTTCTCTCTCTTACACACACTTTCTCCTCCTTACACACACATACACCCTTCCTCTGTTTCTCACACACACACACTTTCTCTCTTGCACACCTACTTTCTCCCTCTTACACACACTCCTTCCTCTGTCTCTCACACACATACACACTTTCTTTCTTACATACCTACTTTCTCCCTCTTACACACACACCTTCTTTCTCTTACACACATATTCCCTCTCTCTTATACATGCACATGCACACACCCTGTTTCTTGCTCACACACACACACACCCTCCCTCTCTTTCTCTCTCTCTTGCTGACACACTTTCTCCCTCCCTTTCCCTCTTGCACACTCACCCCCTTTTCCTCTCCCACCCTCCCTCTTTAGGCCCAGGGATCAAATCCAGAGGATTTCAAATGTAATGTAATGAAAGGAGGGCTTAAGTGGAAACTGCAGGAGCAAAAAATGCAGCAAAAACATGTGTATCCTTCCCCTCCAAGAAGGGATTCAGTCATTCCAATGGGATTCCCTCCCAAGGTAGCAATGCAAACCCATTTATTGATCTAACCATTTCTGTTTCACCCTCCATGGTGCAAACCCGGTATACGGGTACAATGACTATAAATAGGTTAAAACTTAAAACCGTGGCATACTGTACATTTAATGAGATTGTTTTAATGATTTGAATCGTCTTTTGCTATCATTATTGTTATGATGCCATCATTACGTTGATGGGTTTAAGGAGGGAGGAGATAGCGGGATTTATTGTGTTGCATTGTATGGATCTTTATTGATTTTATTGATGTAAGCCGTCTCGATCTTATTGGAGAGGCGGGGTATAAATAAATAAATAGATCAGGCTTGGAACAATACCTTTTTGCAGGGAGACTACAACTCCCAGGGTCCTTGCTGTATGGAGGATTTGGAGGGCTGTAGTCAGCATGGTTTGAGCATTGGACTCGGACTCTGAAACCAGGGATCAAAACCCTGGTCGGCTGTGGAAACCCACTGGAAGACCTTGGGCCAAGTCCCACTCTCTCAGCCTCAGAGGAAAACAAAGGCAAACCCCTTCGGAACAAATCTTCCAAGACACCCCTGTGATACATTCGCTTTAGGGTTGCCATAAGTCAGAAATGACTTGAAGGCACTCGGCAATGTTATACCCAGCCTTTCACCTTAAGACCCAAGGCAGCATTTATTGAAATAAAGAAAATAAACCATTGCCAAAGGCTCCAATCTATCTCTCTTCACCAAAACCTAAGGTGCAGAATGCTCTCTGCTCTGTCTTTTGGCAGTGCCCCTTCCAGCTCAGCCAGTGGGCATATATGCCAACCTTACATAAGTGAACGTTGATGGAGCCATTCAGCTTGAGTCCCTGGAGGTTTTTGTATTCCTTTCCACTCCAGTACCCTCTGAATAAAGGATCTGAAATGGGAAACGTTCACAGTCTGGATCTTAGAAAGCTCCACCGCTACTTCACTACCTTTTTTTAAATCCGATCCCTCTCTTTTGGGAATGAGAGTTGGGGGCTGCTTTCTTGCTCCGTCACCCCGTGTATATTACACAGTTTTTCCTCTCTCAAACTTTGCAGAAATGTGCCACCCCGGTCTACACAACAGCACAAAACAGAACGTGCCCAGGGCAAAGAGAAGATGGCAGTGGAGAAGGGAGGCCAAGGGGAAAGCTGCTTCCATTCATTCAACAAAATCAGGTCAGCTTTCCCTTGGCACCATCCACCATGGGCACTTTCCCAGGCCCCCCCCAAAAAATGCCAGCTGGGTAAATCATCCAGAGGGAAAAATAATTGCCAAACAAATGCATTCACTAGAACTCTCCTTTTTAAAATATTTTTTTAAAAAACCAAATACAGTATTACTTTTTTTCTTAATATGTTCCGGTGTAGTTTCAGACTTCAGTCACTGCAAACCGAGTTCAAAGTGCAAGAGCAGTTTTTGCTCAGTGTATTCAAGAGAAGGAGAGGAGAACAGAGGCTAGGATTTTGCTTGTCCCCGAAGGCTCAGGCAAAAGCAAACTGCTGCGGCCTCTCCTAACTTGTCTGTTCTCCCTCATTAATAACTTTGGCCGTCTTGACCACACAATGAACTATTGCTTGGCCACATGTGTCCGTGTTTTCTTCCTTGACATGTTGAAGGGTCTAGACTTCTCATAATGACACTCAAGCTCATGTTGGCTTTGCGGCAGGCTCCTCCACCAAGTGCTAAGCCCTCCATTAAGACATCTAAATTGCTTTCGCTCTTGACATGGATTTAAGCCACCCTTTCCCTATCTTCTGACTGGCTTGAATTACTCCTTTGAGTTGGAGCCACTCATATGGAGGCATCTCCCTGTTTGGATCAACACCTCAGTAGGAGCCTTGGCTACAACCCATAAAGCAGCCTTGCAAGGGGGTGGATGTGGGGAGGCGAGCCCAGCTCAAGTTTCTGTGTCCTGAATTGCCCCAATGATGTAGCCAACCCAGTTTATTCAATTGCTAGAGCGAGTCACTAGGGAGTTTATCAGACGGAAGGAATTTCTCTTTATTGCGAATGGAGCCAATTGGAGCCAATTCGAATTCACATGAATTCGCTAGTTTAGTGACTTCGCGTGAATTCCAATTGCGTTCGGAATGCGTTCAGAATGACTTCCCATTACCCGAAAATGACTTCCCATTGCCCAACATTGCGTGAGATACTCTAATGCACAATAACGTAAAACCCATGATTGCTTTCGGAATGACTTCCCTTTTGCCCGAAATTGCTTGAAATGCTTTAATTCGCAATAACGTGAAACCCCATGATTGCGTTCGGATTGCCATTGGATTATACTTCCAATTTCCAATGACTGATAAGGTCCTAGGAATCAGCATTCAGCTCAGAATTTGGAAACCTTATTTTCTTGGACTACAGCAGGCTGGCGGTTGGATTCGGGGAGCTTAGTCCCCAAAAGTTAACTTTCCAAGGCTCTGAATTGGATGAATTTCTATAGAAGCAGATTAGGATGTCACACTCTCCAAAGTCGCGCAGTTGAACACATCGGAGTATGGTCAAAAGGAAATGGCCAGCTAACAAAATGTTTCGGTCATTATATTATTAATGGGGAAGAACACACAAAATTGCTATTTCAAGCAAAGAAACATTGGAAAGTAGGCACTGGATTTAGGAAGGCCTAAAAAAATAGGGACAGGGGACAAGTAAGCCTACTGGGCAGGGCAAATCTATGTCCTTCCTCTCCATCCTGATCCCAAGCTTCTATTGCATTGAGCCATGGCAGTTAAAGTGGTGTCAAACTGCAGTATTTCTGCAGTGCAGATGCAGCCTGAGCCAAGGTACAAAACTTTAACTATTTCTTTATTTTTGCATAAATCTGGATCTAGATCTGGTCCTGCAAGGTTTGTGACCCTGAGCCTCCTGATCATGAGCCTGTGTCTTTTGCATGCTCCTTCTTGTTCCCTTAGTGCTGAATTCAAATGCAACCGATGTTATTACCTTTAACTTCCAAGAAGAAACGAATTGAGCAAGACTATCTGCCTTGTCCATCACAGTTCTTTTAGTCCCTCCATTCTGCTGCACCAGGTCTTTTGTACAAATCTTTTGTACACAAACAAAAGGCTTGTAACAAAACGATGCGGCATGGAGACTTCCAGTTCAAAATGCTCCATGCCACTTAATATCGACATCTACTTTCTTCTCTCCTTGCAAAATCCATGGCCAGCATTCCAGTCTTGCTAATACAAGTGTAATTCTTAGCTAATTTCCTTCTCAAAAGAAGCAAGAAGTAATTTTAGCAATTTTCTTCTTGCTGCTAGAAGATCATTGAAAACGGTGCCGTTTTCAGAGCGGTTCACAGTCTGAGAATTTTATGCCCTGCACAAAATTAAAATGTGGTTGCTTTACAGAACCTTCTGTCCAAAAAGCAGCATCCTCTGCTTTTTGGTAATAAAATAATATGTCAGAAAAAATGCTGTTTGGGTTTTGTTTTTATGCACAAAACAACCACGTGTGAATTTAGTGTTGAACAATTCCCATAGTTTCTCATCAGTCCCTTTTCGGGGTTACTCGGCACTTGAGAAACACATTTTTCAACCATTCTTTGAATATTTTCAAACATTTTCCCCATCTTTACCTGCTAAGCCTGCTCATTCTTCATGGTGTTGTCCAGAGAAGGAGGAACAAACCCTTAGAAAAGACAGCCAGCTAAAGATGTGGTGCAGAAATGGCACATGATGCAGTTTGAAACTGTTTCGGCTGCTATGGCTTAATGAAATTAAATTCTGGGACTTGTAGTTTTGTGAGACATTTCGCCTTCTCTGTCAGACAGCTCTGGTGCCGTAGCAAACTACAAATCTCAGGGCTCCTTTGGATGGAGCCATGAGCACTAAAGTGGTACCAAACTGCCTTATTTCTGCAAATGCAGCCATATTTTCATATATAGGGAAGTATAGTAATAGTGGTATATATCCATCAATGGCGGTAGTGGTATATATCCATAGTGGTACAGTACATATATATCCATCGATGGGAAGTCAGCAGTGTATGTTTGTTTTTGTTCAGTAGTTTAGTTCGGTTTGTTTAGTTGTTTGCTTAGTCGGCCCTCCTTATCCACGGATTTTTTTTATCCACGGATTTAAGGATCCACGGTTTGAAAACATTCAAAAAAAAGTATAAATTTCAAATAGCTAATCTTGATTTTCCATTTTATATAAGGGGCATCATTTTTCTATGCCATGGTATTCAATGGTACTTGAGCATCCACGATTTTGTTATCCACGGAGGACCCTGGAACCAAACCCCAGAGGATAACAAGGACCCACTGTATATTTTAGATGTATAGATGCAATTTGTTTGTGCTTGTGTTAAGATCTAATAAAAATATTTTTTTAAAAAATCTGTAAAGAAAGACTTGCAAAAATTCTGGCTCGATGAAAACCCAGCTGGTTAAGGAGTTACTCAGGCTGTCCTCTTGCGAACCCATTGCCACAGCCCAAGGGGTGCCACAGAGAGTTCAATGTGGATCAGAGAAAGAGAGACACCTGAAATAAACCACCAGAACGAAAATAGCATCGGTCCTAAGGGCAGAAGACATGCTGAATGAAAAATAAGTTACTATTTTTAAACCCCGGATTCAGTTGTTATGGCAACGAGTGTCTCTCTGGAAGCGGACGGGCAGAACTGCCATCGAACGGTGGGAACCTGGGTTTCTCCCGGCAAAACAATTCTATAGAGTCACGGACTGTCTTTTTTAGGAGCAAGACTCCCATAGCCTATTGTTTAAGGTTAATCTTTATCCCTGGTAGATTTTTGCATGTTTTGGTAGTCTTCATGCAACGTCAGGTCCTACAGATTGACTCCCTTTTGTTGCTATATTGGGTTTGTGTCGGCTTTGTGGCAACCGCATGAATTTTAGAGTTTTCTCGGGCAAGGAATACTCAGAGGTGGTTTGGCCAATTCTTTCCCCTAAAACAATGGTTTCCAAAGTGAAGTCGAAGGCTTTCATGGCCAGCATCCATAGTTTTTTGTGGGTTTTTTGGGGGGCTATGTGGCCATGTTCTAGAAGAGTTTATTCCTGACATTTCACCAGTATCTGTGGCTGAAATCGTCCCTGAAGATGCCAGCCCCAGATGCTGGTGAAACATAAGGAATGAACTCTGCTAGAACATGGCCACATAGCTGGAAAAACCCACAAAAAACAGTGGTTTCCAAACTTTGGCCCAAAAGGTGTTTTGGACTGCAACTGCCACAAGCCCCAGCCAGCTTGGTCAACAGTTAGAAATATTAGGAGTTGAAGTCCAAAACATCTGGAGAACCAAAGTTTGGGAACCACTGCTCTAAAATATAACCTGTAGTACCTGGCATCCATAGATGGACTAAAAAGTGGAGAATAAGGGTATGTTTCCTTACACACAGAAGGTTTCTAAACTGAGAAATTGAGAAGACTAACTAGGAAGGCCAGGTACCAAACACTAGTATAGTGTTTACTATAACACATCTATTAACAAATCATCAAGAGAACAAACAGAAATAAGATCATGTCCAATAATGCCATTGCAAGTCCATTCAAAGTTTTTATAAAACCTGAGTTCTGAAGACCCTGTGGCTTGAAGAAATCTTGGAAACGACTTTTTAAGACTTCAGGTTTAGAATCCTGTGGCTTCAAGGAACTTGGAGGTTATGATGTGAGTTTTGAAGATCTTGAGGTCTCAAGGTCCTATGCCTTGAAAAAATCTTGAAAACATCTTTGTTAGAATATAAGAATCTTATGGCTTCAAGGAACTTGAAGAGATGGTTATTTCTGGAATCATTTCCTTAAGTTTATCACATGGCGTTTATTCTGTGCAGAAATGGGATTTAAATGGGGAAAATCCTGCAAAAGCGGGATCTTTTTCAGATGACATCTGTGGGCATCCTGCACAGAAAGTGGACAAATCCTGGAAAAGCAGGATCGTTTTCAGATGAAGTCGGAGGCATTGAGCATTAATACGACATTAATCCCCAGAGAAAGCAGACGAAATCGGATGCTTTTTATTTTGGGGAATGTCCAGCTTGACACCAGTTTAACTGTCATGGCTCAATGTTATGGGATTCTAGGAATTGTAGAATCATAGAATCATAGAATCATAGAATCATAGAGTTGGAAGAGACCACAAGGGCCATCCAGTCCAACCCCCTGCCATGCAGGAACTCCAAGTCAAAGCATCCCTGACAGATGGCCATCCAGCCTCTGCTTAAAGACCCCTAAGGAAGGAGACTCCACTACACTCCGAGGGAGTGTGTTCCACTGTCGAACAGCCCTTACTGTCAGGAAGTTCCTCCTAATGTTGAGGTGGAATCTCTTTTCCTGCAGTTTGCATCCATTGTTCCGCGTTCTAGTCTCTGCAGCAGCAGAAAACAAGCTTGCTCCCTCCTCAATATGACATCCCTTCAAATATTTAAACAGGGCTATCATATCACCTCTTAACCTTCTCTTCTCCAGGCTAAACATCCCCAGCTCCCTAAGGCGTTCTTCATAGGGCAAGGTTTCCAGACCCTTCACCATCTTAGTTGCCCTCCTTTGGACATGCTCCAGTTTCTCCACATCTTTTTTGAAATGTGGTGCCCAGAACTGGACACAGTATTCCAGGTGGGGCCTGACCAAAGCAGAATAGAGTGGCACTATAACTTCCCTTGATCTAGAAACTATACTTCTATTGATGCAGCCTAAAATTGCATTGGCTTTTTTAGCTGCCGCATCACACTGTTGACTCATGTTCAGCTTATGGTCTACTTGGACTCCTAGATCCCTTTCACATGTGGTCTCATTCAGCCAGGTGTCCCCCATCCTATATCTGTGCATTTCATTTTTCCGCCCTAGGTGCAGAACCTTACATTTCTCTGTGTTAAATTTCATTTTGTTAGCGCTGGCCCAGCTTTCTAGTCTATTCAGGTCATTTTGAATTTTGATCCTGTCCTCTGGGGTATTAGCTACTCCTCCCAGTTTAGTGTCATCTGCAAATTTGATAAGTATGCCCCCAATTCTGTCATCCAAATCGTTAATAAAGATGTTGAATAGCACTGGGCCCAGGACAGAACCCTGTGGGACCCCACTGGTCACTTCTCTCCAGGATGAAAAGGAGCCATTGTTGAGCACCCTTTGAGTTCGGCCAGTCAACCAATTACAAATCCATGTAACAGTTAACTTGTCTATCCCACATTTTGCAAGCTTGTTTGCAAGAATGTCATGGGGAACCTTGTCAAAGGCCTTACTGAAATCGAGGTATACTATATCCACAGCATTCCCTTCATCTACCAAGCTGGTAATTTTATCAAAAAAAGAGATCAGGTTCGTTTGGCATGACTTCTTTTTCTGAAACCCATGTTGGCTTTTTGTGATTATGGCATTGGCTTCTAAATGTTCACAGACTCTCTGCTTAATGATCTGCTCTAGAATCTTTCCTGGAATTGATGTCAGACTAACTGGACGATAATTGTTGGGATCCTCTTTTTTTCCCTTTTTGAAGATGGGGACAACGTTTGCCCTCCTCCAGTCTGCTGGGACTTCTCCTGTTCTCCAGGAGTTCTCAAAGATTATTGCCAATGGCTCCGATATCACCTTTGCCAGTTCTTTTAATACCCTTGGATGTAGTTCATCTGGTCCTGGAGATTTATATTCATTTAGGTTAACCAGGTATTCCTGTACTACCTCTTTACTTATTCTGTGCTGAATTTCCTCTATTCTGTCTCCTGTTCCATTATCCTTAGGTTGAGCACCCTTTGCCTTTTCTGAGAAGACTGAAGCAAAGAAGGTGTTGAGTAATTCTGCCTTTTCTCTGTCCCCTGTTAGCATTTTGCCATCTTCTGCACGCAGTGGCCCCACTGTTTCCTTCTTCTTCCTTTTGCTGCGGACATATCCAAAAAAGCCCTTTTTATTGTTCTTAACCTCTCTAGTTTATTGTGGCACCAGAGCTCTCAGACAGAGAAGGCTAAATGTCTCATGGACAGAACTATAATTCCCAGAATACTATAGCATTGAGTCACGGCAATTAAAGTGGGGTCAGACTGAATTATTTTTGCCATGCGGACAGCCCCTTAATCATAGCTACCTTAGTCTCACGTATTCCAATGAGTTTACTGTAAGCAGGAGAAAACACTACTGTAAAAGCACAGAAACAATCAGAGCATTATTTGTGACATGTTCTTCTAAGATTTTCTGACCTAGTGTGCTATGGTTGACAGCTCATTTGAAATAATGGAAGTTATAGTGCAGGGCTACTGTAGTGCTCTTGAATTGGGAAAAGCCTGTTTTAAATCCCATAACAGAGCCAGCTCCTAAACTTTGAGGATGAGGATAAACTTGGTGCAGCTAGGTGCAAATCTTTTATTTGCTAAACATTAGTGCCATCTGGTGCTTACCAATCACAACTGCAAAAATGGAATAAAATTCTGGCAATACAGGGCAAGAGAGCCAGCATGGTGTAATGTTGAGCACTGGGCTACGACTCTGGAGACCAGGGTTCAAATCCGCACTCTCTGGGTAACCTTAGGCAAGTCACACTCTCTCAGCCTCAGAGGATGGCAGTGGTAAAAACCCCTCTGGAAAAAAAATCTTTCTAAGAAAGAAGCCAGAAATGACTTGAAGGCACACAACAACAAAGTACAGGGCAGATGTGAGGAGGCCCAGATGTTGACATTATCCAACAAACTCATTCCAACTCTAGCATTCTTGACCAGGTGCCATGGACCTAGACTAGAGCATTGCCTGTAATGCCCTCCTCCACTTCTTCATGGAAAATCTTTGTTCCGTGAAGTCATGCACTGTAAACATAGATTCAACTCACGCCATTGCCTTCACCCGAGGCTGAGAGAATGTGACTTGCCCATGGCTGAACCAGGATTCAAACCCTGGTCTCCAGAGTTCATTGTACTGTTGGTGACCTGCCGTACTTGTTCTCATTTTGCTTCATGCGTGTGCAAAGGCTTGATAGTGCAGCTGACCACTTGTGTGCTTGTGCAATCCATTGGCGGATGGACGACAACAAAAATAGTGGACACAATGGTGCCGGCAGCTTGCCAGCCCATTCCCCTGGGTCCTCCTCACTAGTGTTCGTTCTGCATACTAGTGCGATAGTTTGCAATTTCTGGCTTAGAGTAGAGCAAAACAGGATTTATTTGAAGAGATGTTATCTTAGGAAAAAAGAATACAGTCACCCCTCCGTTTTCGCAGACTTGACGTCCACGGTTTATAATAATAATAATAAATATAATAAATATTTATTTATATCCCGCCCCTCTTGGTAAGCAATCGGGGCGGGGTACAACATTTAAAAGCAATTACAATTAAAATATAACAATTCAATTTTCGATTATTGGGGTGAGCCCCATTGGCTAAAATGGTGGTGTGCGTGTGACCATTGAAGCCAATGGGGCTTGAATATTTGCAAGTTTCCATTTTCGTCTGGAACGGGCCTGGAACTGATCCCTTGCAAAAACGGATGAGCGACAGTAGTGGGTTTTTTATATTTGCATTTTTTCCTCATTCACAATCGTCCTTCACTCTTAAGCCCAGAGAATTTGGAGGGACCACTGTAGTTCTTTTCCAGCGAATGGGTTTTTCAACCCGGTTTAAAGTTCGTTTCCCCAAAAACCCCAAACAGTATCTGCTATCTTGTTCCTATAATAGGAGATTTCTAACTTGATCAACTGTAGGGCTGAATTGGATTAGTGTGGAGACAGACAGAGGGAAGGGGAGATGGGATGATTAAAACCAGCCTCTTCTTCATTAGCTGATAAGTCGATGCGATCTGCTTCCCCAAGAGCCTCTTCTGAAGATGTCAACATTGGTTTGCAAGAGGCTGAACAGACAGATACTAAAGAGCCAGAAAATTGAATTGCGGGTCTTGCGGGAGGAAAAACATTGCCGAGAGCTTCTTAATTTCCTAAGCTTCTTGTTATGCTTCAGCTGCCGGACTGGATTCACTGTCCTAGGAGGCAGTGTCTAAAGCCGCATTTTTCAATTCATTTGCACATTAGTTGGACAAATACCTGTTGGTTAGCCTACTAAGGAGTTTATCACATGGGAGGAATTTCTCTCAATTGCGAATGGAGCCAATTCGCAATTACGTGAATTCGTTAGTTTAGCAAATTTATGTGAAATCTGATTGCGTTCGGAATGCATTCAGAATGACTTCACATTGCCCAAAATGACCCCCCATTGCCCCAAATTGCGTGAGATACTCTAATACACAATTACGTGAAACCCCATGATTGCGTTCAGAATGATTTCCCATTGCCCGAAATTGCGTGAGATACTCTAATACGCAATAACGTGAAACCCCATGATTGTGTTCGGATTGCCATTGGATTTTGCGGGTATAATGCAATGGCAATCCGAATGGAATTGTGGGGTTTCGCGTTATTGCAAATGAGCGTATCTCACGCAATTTCGGGCAATGGGAAGTCATTCTGAACACAATCATGGGGTTTCATGTAATTGCGTATTAGAGTATCCCACGCAATTTCGGGCAATGGGGGGTCATTTTTGGGAAACGGGAAGTCTTTCTGAATGCATTCCAACGCAACCAGATTTCGCAGTAAATTCGCTAAACGAGGGAATTCACGTAATTGCGAATTGGCTCCATTCGCAATTGAGAGAAATTCCTCCCGTGTGATAAAGTCCCTAGACTTAAGTCTACTTCCTCAGATGCGTTTGGGGAGAATATGGAATATATATTCAAAGATATGGCCATGTTAGTCTATATAGAATCAGGATGTAAAGATCTTGTGGCACTTTTGAGACTAATTGAAAGAAACAAGGCCGCGTTCACACTGGAGAAATAAACCGGTTTAAGTGCCACCATGGCTCAATGCTGTGGAATTCTGGGAATTGTAGTTTGTTGTGGGGCCCAGAGCAGAGCTCCGCTCTACTCTGGGCCCCACAACAAACTACAATTCCCAGAATTCCACAGCATTGAGCCATGGTGGCACTTAAACCGGTTTATTTCTCCAGTGTGAACACAGCCCTAGACGTCAATCTACTTCCTCAGATGCTTTAGCGTACAAGATTTGAAACTCGGCCTTTTGGCTTTTGTATATGTGGAGTTTTATGTGGCTTTAATATGGTTCTTTTTCTTTAGATGATTTTAAACGTTTATTTTGTGTTTTCACTTTAATGTTGTTGGTTTTTTTGAGCTGCCTCAGGTCCCTCTTTCTGAGGGAAAGGCGGCCTACAAAAGAAATAATGATAAACAAATTCAAAACCCAGGTAATAACAGCACAAACGCCTCAGAAACGTTGCAACTTTCAAAACTGAAAATCCAAATAATAATAATAATAATAATAATAATAATAGTAATAATAATATCTTAAAAATTGAACCAAAAAAGAAAAGGCGAAATGCGCATGCGCCAAATCTGAAGAAAAAAAAGAAAAGGCGAAATGCGCATGCGCCAAATTTGAAACTAAAAAGGCGTAATGCGCATGCGCCAAATCTGAAGCGAAACAGAAAAGGCGAAATGCGCATGCGCCAAATCTGAAGCAAACGAAAAAACCCGAAACGCGCATGCGCCAAAAAGCGGCCTGGAAGAGAGCGAAGCGTTTCGAGAAGCGCGCATGCGCACTAGCGCTACGGAGGCCGGCGTGGGGATTTTTTTTCCTATGCTTTCCTGGCGAGGAGGCTTCTGGGGGAGAAAGGGGCGGGGCTGCGCATGCGCGTAGAGCCCTCGGCCGCTACCGAAGCGTAAACAAGGCGCTCTTCTGTGTGGAGAAAGATGATGAAGAGGCGGCCGGCGGAGCCGAACGGGGCCGGGAGCCTCCGGAGCTGAGCCTCTCGCTCTCGGTCCTCTTTCGTCCGCCATGAACTTGGCCAGCCAGAGCGGAGAGGCCGGCGCCGGCCAACTGCTCTTCGCCAACTTCAACCAGGACAACACGTAAGGCCACAGGGGGCGGGGCTTAGGGCCGAGTGGGCGGGGCTTGGGAAGGAGTGGGCGGGGCCAGGGGAGCCAGGTGTGGGAAAGGGGGCGGGGCCAAGAGGATGCACTTATTCACAGGTCTGTTTATTATTACATTATATGTCTATTATTATTATTATATTTCTGTTTATTATTATTATTATTATTATTATCATTATTATGTTATTATTGTATGTATTTATTATATTATTATGATATTATATGCCTATTTATTATTATATTATTATTATACGGCTATTATTATTATGTGCCTATTTATTATTATTATCATTATATTATTATTATTATTATTATGTGCCTATTTATTATTATCATTATATTATTATATGGCTATTATTATTATATTATTATTATTATTATGTGCCTATTTATTATCATTATATTATTATTATTATATTATTATTATTATTATGTGCCTATTTATTATCATTATATTATTATTATTATTATATGGCTATTTTTATTATTATTATTATATTATTATGTGCCTATTTATTATTATCATTATATTATTATTATACGTCTATTATTATTATATTATTATGTGCCTATTTATTATTATTATTATTATTATTATATGGTTATTTATTATTATTATTATTATTAGATTGTTATATGTCTATTTCTTAGTATTATTATATTATATTATTATTATTTGTCTATTTATTATTATTCTTATACTATATTATTATAGAATCCTAGAGTTGGAAGAGACCCCAAGAAGGGCCATCCAGCCCAACCCCATTCTGCCATGCAGGAACTCCCAGTCAAAGCCTCCCCATTGACAGATGGCCATCCAGCCTCTGCTTAAAGACCTCCAAAGAAGGAGACTCCACCACTCCAAGGGAGTATGTTCCACTGTCGAACAGCCCTTTCTGTCAGGAAGTTCCTCCTAATGTTGAGGTGGAATCTCTTTTCCTGCAATTTGCACCCATTGTCCCAGGTCCTAGTCTCTGGAGCAGCAGAAAACAAGCTTGCTCCCTCCTCAATATGACATCCCTTCAAGTATTTAAACAGGGCTATCATATCACCTCTTAACCTTCTTTTCTCCAGGCTAAACATCCTCAGTTCCCTAAGTCATTCCTCATAGGGCATGGCTTCCAGACCCTTCACCATCTTAGTCGCCTTCCTTTGAACACATGGGTCCAGTTTCTCCACATCCTTTTTGAATTGTGGTGCCCAGAACTGGACACAGTATTCCAGGTGGGGCCTGACCAAAGCAGAGTAGAGCGGCACTATTACTTCATGAGGTCATGTGGAGTGTGTGTATGTAACTTTACAAGGTGGGAACAAAACCGAACATAGGGAAATGCTGCAGAGATCTTTCCTCTTGAATTTAAAGCAGGGCAAGCAGTGAATTGTGAGGGAGAGAGATCTGGGGGTATGCACCTAACTGGTGAAGGTCTTGAACTGCTGAAGAGGTTGCATTGAAGAGGCACATTGATGTGTCGATCATTCTTTGGTAAGAGTACGGTGAATAACAGGAAATGATCAGGAGAATTGTGCAATTGACTGTTGGGAATGACTGTTCCCTTTGTGTGCACACTGTACAAAGGAGGGCAGGCATTTCTCCTTCATGATCCTAGGTGATTCATTCAAATTAAAGAGTCCCATTGATCTAGTAACTCCCCTGTCGGAAATTTGACCTTCAAAGCAGGAGCTCTCCAACTTAGCATCATTTGTCCAATGTATGTGATCTTTTTAAAAAAATCTTACTGTGAAATAGGACAAGTCACTCTATTATTCCCCATCACCGCATATGAATGTAAGAGCTGGACAGTGAGGAAAACAGATAGGAGGAAAACCGATTCATTTGAGATGTGCTGAGGATCCAATGGACAGCCAAAAAGACAAACAGATGGACCCTTGAACAGATCAAGCTTGAAATCTCCCTAGAAATCTAGATGATCGAACTGAGGCTGTTGTACTTTGGCCACATCATGCATAAACATGAGTCATTAAAGAAGATAATAATGGAGGCAATTGTTATGGTAAGAAGCAGGAGGTTGCAACCAATAATAGGTGAGAATCATGTGACCTGTAACCCGAAGGCCATTTTTTGCAGCCCTCCCATCTCCTCCCAGGTTTTGGAGAATTTTACCCCAGAAACATGTTGGGGTTAGGGTTGTCCTTTAGCATAAGGTGTGTCCTCCTCCACACTTTGTTTATTTAAAAAACACACTCTTGGAAAGCATATTGGTGGTTATTAGAGGCAGATATAGCCCCCAGAGCAGAGAGCTGGTGTTTGGATCTTCTGTTGCTCAGTCCAGGAGTTCCTCACTAGATACATTTCTTATTTTATTCAGCTCAGCTCTGCTTCTTTTTCTTTTCCTCTGCTTCTTTCTAACGTTGTAACTGGTAAATTCAAACCCTCCCAGTGCCTGAAAGTGTCAACAGATATGTTAGTCTGTCCCAGAGACTGTGGAAGAAGCTGTCTCACATTATCCACACCTTTTGGATGAATCTTCCTCTCTGACGCAACTATCTGAATTGCCTGGGAGCTGCCGATAGCAAACAGCATGGTGCCGTCTTCAGAAGATGCTAATTAAACTTCTGATTTATGTTCTGTGTGCAAAAACCTAGCCTGCCTTTCTGTTGCTGCTGGGAAGTTGAGCAAATTATTGGAAAGCTGTTCAGTTTTCCCTCTGCCTGAACCGCCTGTGTGATAATAATGGTTTAGGTCAATAATATCCAAGCTGCATTCTAGCAGGCATTGATGCGCTGTGCGGACTAAATGAATTAAATAATTAAAAGGCCTGGACTGGTGGCCCAAAATACTGTACCCTCACAAAAAATATTGCAAGCTCTGTCTTGGTTTGGGTTCCCTGCTTTTGGCTCCTGCTGGGGGTGGATAAACATTTGACGTGGATCACCACCGAGCCTCATTTTGAGTCATGCAAGTCCAAAACACATCAAGAATTGATTTTGAGTGCCAGAAATGAACTGGGTTTGCAGTCTTGCTACACATCCCAGCTTCCTCAGCAGTATAATGTAGGATATCGGTAGGATGTCATGTGAAAAAATAGAATTATTTTTTTGGACAACAGCTCCCAGAATCTCTCAGCCTAAGGATTTAGAGTAGTAGCCTCAAGAAGTACGTTGTCTAAATTCTGTAAGCAATTGGAAATCAGGAATCCTTGCCAGCGAACTGCAAGTCACCCAGATGCATTCTATGCAAAGGGATCTTGTGGCACCTATGAGACTAACTGAAAGAAAGAAACTGGTAGCATGAGCTTCCTTAGATGTCTGTGAGAATGTGAATTGGAAGTCAAAACCTTGTGAGTATGGGACTTAAGTGGCATGTTCAGTTTTAACAATGGTCTTAGGGGGACAAAGGCAGGAGGAAGTATGTTGCCTAAAACCAGGGAGAGGAGATGACTATATGAATGAGTATTGGGATGTAATGTGGGAACCAGAGAGGGGTCGAGTGAGCTTTCTTGGTGGCTGCTTTATAATAGGGGCAGATTGGCATCCTCCATGGTGTCCATTTGCTTGCAGGCAAGGACTCTTCTTTGTTTCAACAGGCCTCTGGAAACTGACTGTTCATAGGTGAAAGGCCTTTTATAAATTACTGTGCAGTCTGCATTTGTAGTCTCTTAATGGGAATGCTTTTAAATTGCTTTTAGTTCTAGTTACACTTTAATTTTATTTTAACTCTTGTGCGTCTTTAGTGATGGGAATTTTTTATTTGTATCAGTTTTAGCCTTTGTAATTCATCTTACAATAGCCAGCATGGCATAGTTTGAGTATTAGACTACAACTCTGGAGACCAGGGTTCAATTCCCAGCTCGGCCATGAAACCCACCATGTGATCTTGGTTAAGTCACATGCTCTCAGCCTCTAGGGAAGGCAATGGCAAACCTCCTCTGAACAAATCTTGCCAAGAAAACCTCATGATAGGTTCATCATAAGGTTGCCATAAGTCACAAATGACTTCAAGGCAGACAACAAGAAGAAGTCACCTAGAGTCCCAGGACTGGAAAGAAATTAGAATGTAATAAAAATTATTATCCCTAGACTAAATGAAGGAATACCTTGGCTATTTTCATCACAAAACTTCTTCCGTTGTCATCTCTGTCAGGGTGGAGTTGTGATGGAGCTGTGTGTTGCAATGGCAGCCCCTTGTCTTGTTTGCCCTCTTCCTTAATATGTACCCAAAATTAGCATGGCAGTGCCAAGACAAAGGATTCCTTCTGCTGTTCCACATTATTGTCTGGAGCAATTATTCTCAATCTTTGGCCCTCCACCTATGTTTGACTTCAAGGGTCCTTTCACCCCACACCATCGTAGCACTATGATTCCACTTTAACTGCCATGGAGTCTGGGGTTTATAGCTTGGGAAGACACAAGAGCTATCTGGTTAAAATTCTAAATACTCTTCCCTGAACTACAAATCCCAGGAGTCCATGAGATGCAGCTTTGGCACTTTCAGTGAAATCGGACTGCTATAATTATATAGTGTGAAAGGACCCTAATTCCCAACAGCCCCAGACAACATGGCCAATGGTGGAGATTCTGGGATGTTCAAAATACCAAAGGACCAAGATCTAGAATGCTAGTCTGGAGCAAGAGAGCAAAACAAGGTGTAATGCCAAGGCAGGTATAGGTTTTCTTACATTTTGAAGTGTGCAAACTGAGCATAGGGCTGTGATGGCAGCCCTACATCTACCACAGCTACAGACTCAGCCCTCAAGTTAGGCAAATTCCAAATACTTGTAATCCTCCTGGAAAGAACAAGCCAAGGGGAAAGTCTTTATTCCTGTTGCTATGTCTAATCCTCTCATAGGAGCAATATTTCTGAGATTTGCTTGAAAAGCCCAAGTGTTCTTAGAGCCGACCAGGTCCAGGGAAGGCAGCGGCAGGGCAAGAAAACGCACCAGCTGTGAGACTCTTCAAAGTTGAGGAAGATGCTCAAAGCAAGCATTTTGCCACTGCAATGTGGTGGTTGTTTCTTTTCTGACAAGTGTAGTTTTAATTATTTATGCTCCTCTATCACAGCATGCTAGTAATTGATCTCTGGTTGTGTTTGGAAAGGTAATGGAGGAAGAGAAGCAATTGTGGGTGTCTCCTTGGAAAGCAGGAGGGGGATTTTTGTCTCTCAGGCCAGGTTGCAGATCAGGGTGGGTGTTGCAGCAAAACACTCCTCTCTTGCTTACTTTCTTATCCATAGATCCTCATGGGTTTTTGGATGTGGTTGCCATCCATGTGCAGAGTGTGAGGGCCTTCTTGTTTTGTGCCTTCAAGGTGTTTCCAGCTTATTGCAACCCTAAGATAAACCACCTATCTTGGTATTTGTCCAGAGCGAGTTTGCCTTTGAGGCTGGGAGAAGATGACCTGCCCAGTGTCACCCAATGGGTTTTCATAACTGAGCAGGGATTTGAACCCTGGTCTCCCAGAGTCCTAGTACAACTCTCAAACCATTGTACCATTCTTGCTCCAAGTGGTCAGCTAGTATCTGACTGTTTCTTATGCTGACCGCAGCTGATGGGAATATGTAGTCCAGCAATTTTTTGGAAGGACACAGACTCTCCACCAGTCTTGTAGAGGAAGCACATATCCCTAGCTGGATTAAGCCAAACTTGCCCAAATGGTTGTGTGCTATTTTTCCAGCAATGGAGGTGGAAACAACCTGTCATGGGGTGAAGGCCTCTCATTGCTGCATTTGTTTCCCACAAAGGCAAAAGGCCTCCACCTTTGCGGTAAAGTAGGTGCTTTGTGTGGTCTAAATACTCTAAAGGCAGCAGATCTTGTTTGCTCTTGGAAGCTAGGCGGGCTCAGCTCTGGTTTGGATAGGAGACCACCAGCAAAAACCAGGTGCTGTAGGCTATATTTCAGAGGAAGGCAGAAACCACCTCTGAGTAGTCCTTGCCCAAGAAAACCCTATGAAATTCATAGGGTTATCATAAGTAGACAGATGACTTGAAGGTACATACATACACATAGGTGCTATGTCTAAAAGTTTCCAGGTTCAGCCCTGGATGTAAGACTAGGAAGGAGCCCATTGGGAAGCAGACAAGATTTGTCCAACTGGGTGTCTTCCAGATGTGTTGGACTACAAACCCCATTACTCCCAGCTTTCACGCATGCTGGTGTTGTATTCCAACGCACCAGAAAGGCTGGTGTAAGCATTACTGAGCGTTGATCTGGTTCTTTATAGGGCAGGTTCCTGAGATGAGTCCAAACCATCTGTTTGGGGATTGAGGAGCATCAGTCAGGAGGTAGTTGCCTTCCCATCCCCCTTAAAGAGATTAAATGCTCCGCACTGAGTTGAATCTAGGCAGTCTGATTTCATCACAGTGTATATACAAACACTACTGGATTCTGCTTTTTCCCCCAGCTGCCTAAACATAATTGCATTGTTAGAGCAATTGGAATTGCCTCTCAGAACAACACAGCCCTGCATTTTGTGACTTCTGATATACGAGAAGAAGCGTGTATGTCAAGTAGAATTGAATTACTGCCCTAGCAGGCAGTGAAAAGGATAATAATCTTTCCTCTGCCTGGGGGGTCCCTGTCTGCCAATGGCAGGATTAGCTTTAATCGGGATTACCATCTCCCAAAAAATCAGGGCTTTTTTCTCCTCTTTTGCTAGATCGTTGTCACAAGGCCCTGCTGGGAGGTTTGGTCACTTGATTTAGCAGGCTGTCAACAACGAACAGTGATTTCTGAAAAACTGGCCGCGTAACTCTCACAGATAATCTCAAAAACAGGGCACCAGAAGCGGTAGAAAGAAAGCCTTTTTCACTCTGGGGCATAAATTGCCGTGTGATTTGTGTTTGTTTTTGTCATTGTTGTGCCTTAGACGAGCCACTTCCTTCTTTCTTTCTTTCTTTTTTGCAATCGTTTTTGTTAAACAGAACGTTCACAAACAGCTATACTGTATCAAAAATGCAAGCAATAACACAAACCAAACTATTAAACAAAAATGAACAAACACTACTGGTGCCCCCCCCCCCAACAGATGAATATATACAACTATTCCTCTACTTCCTGATTTATAACAATATATTTAAGACTCTGCAATATACCAATTCTGCTTATTTTACGAAACATAAAACTGATTCATATCCCGACTGCAAGGATGTCAAAATATATAAAGTATTTCAAAATCTTGAGTAAAGTTATTCCAAAAAATTTATTGGATCAGCATTACCAGTTTATCAATTTCAACAAGTTCAGTTGTCTCCATTAGCCATTCCTCTTGTGTCCTTCAAATCCTTCCTTATGAGGACCTGAAAGCTGCCCTATTGCAGGACTATCTTGCCAAGATAACCTTGCCATGAAGGCAATGACCAACCCACCATGCGACCTTGGGCAAGTCACACTCTCTCATCCTCAGAAGAAGGCTGTGACAAACTTCCTCTGAAAAATTTTTTCCAGGGTTATGCAGGTATTCAATCCCTGGTCTCTAGAATCATATCGTCCAACACTCATCATGCTGGCTCATTTGTGTTCACGCTGGGATGTAAACTGTTTCGATGGTTGATATCTCTTTCTCTTTTGAGGGAATAAGCAGGAAGCCAAGCTCAGCAACAGTTTTGGAGGCAACATTCATTTTGATCCTTCTCCAGATTACAACTTTGCTCAAGCAACGAAGTGTGCCAACAACGCACTATCTTCTGCGGGCAAACAAAAAAATGCACAGCAACCGTTTTGTAGAATTTCAAGGTGTAGCTGTGTTAGTCTGGATCAATATGCAAAGGGATTTTATAGCACTTTTGAGAGTGAGAGAAAGATGTTGGTCGGATACGTTTTTGTAATGTCAATCTATGAAAGTTTATGCTACCATCTTTCTCTCAGTTAGTCTCAAACGTGCAACAAGGTCCCTTAGACACTGTTTGGATACAGATCATTCTCTTTTCAAATCCTCCTACTCCTTGCAACATGCTTGTTTGTTTTTAATGATGTTAATCTGTGGCCATTCATCTTTAGTCATTCACACAGTAAGGAGACTATGCTAAAGACTCAAAGATATAGCCATGTTAGTCTGTAAAATCAGTATGTAGAGAGATCTTGTAGCACCTTTGAGATTAACTGAAAGAAAAAGTTGGCAGCATATGCTTTTGTAGACTTATGTCTACTTCCTCAGATGCATTTGGTGAAGTGGAAAGCCAGGGACAGACATATATGTCATTAGTGTGTGAGAATGCTGGACTAGACCCAGCATGGTTCTTCGCCTGTCCTTATTATGAATACAGAGTTGAGCCATCATCTCAAGGTTGTCCCCATCTTCTTCAAAGCACATAGCTCCTTGGTTGCCGAGGGCACAGGCAGTCCCTATACTGAAAAGTTTGGAAGTATTTTTAGATGTGTGTGTGTGTGTTTGTTGGGGGGGAATGGGACAGTACCATTGGTTTTGTAAGTGACTACCCAGTTTTGGATGATGAAATGGAGAGCATGTGATGACCAAGGGCAAACTGTGTGGTGGAGTGCGCTTTGCCACAGAGCTTTGGACATCATTGCGTTCCAATAAACATGGGGTGTTTGTTGGCTTTCCATATTTGCTTGACCTCGTGCCTTGCTTTGCAGGTCCTTAGCTTGTTCACTTTTCATATTTGCTTGACCTCGTGCCTTGCTTTGCAGGTCCTTAGCTGTTGGCAGCAAGTCGGGTTACAAATTCTTCTCCCTCTCTTCTGTGGATAAACTGGAGCAGATCTATGAATGCAGTAAGTGTTGGTTTTCAAACACCCCCCCCCCCACTCCTCTTCAGTCTTTTGTGATATTACAAATATCCTTGAAGCTGATCATTCCCGGGAGGATCCCCAAGCACTCTTCTGTTTGCTTTCTCCTGCTTTAGCAGCACTTGCCGGAGTGGTATTGATCTCTGCACATGTTCTTCCCACTGTAGCTAAGTATATAAGGACAGAGACCAATTCCTTAACCCTGTTTACTACTCTGCTGCATTTCTCATTCACACTGAATGTCTCAGTAGCTCTTCCAAGCCAACAGTGAAATGGAGAGAAGTGTGTATGTGTGGCCTAAAATGGCAGCCGCTAGTCCCCGCACCTGCAAAGATGTGACAGAAACAAAGCCAGGGAAAATGATGATGATGCGTGATGAATTCTGGGGTTTGAAGTCCAAACAGTTGACTTTTCCAAGCATTTGTGTCAGATACAAAAAGTACTTTGGTATAGGGCAACTCAGATGTTCACACAAGCAGTGTATTTGTTGCTTGCAACATCAAGCTCAAAACCAGTGCTTTCCCTGCAACAGATGCTAACTGGAGGCAGCCTGCAAACACACATACACAGATCAAGAGAACTTGGTAATCTCACAGCCTGCGGTTGCAATTGTATTGTCCATGCTCCATTTGTAGAAAACAAATGCATCACACAAAGTGGGGCCCTTCCACTAATCACATGGATTTTGTGATTTAGCAAATGCAAGTAATTTGTGGTTTGCCCACAATGGAATGGAATGGACTGTTCAAGTTTCCCACTGAATTTTAATGTAGGTTACATGTACATGTAATTGGTTTTGCACATTGTAACTAGTCTCCTGTACTATAGGTATAGGTTGAGTATCCCTTATCCCAAGTACTTGGAACCAGAAGTGTTTGGGATTTCAATTTTTTTCAGATTTTGGCATATTTGCATACTCGTAATGAGAAATCTTGGAGATGGGACTCAAGTCTAAACACGAAATTCATTTATGTTTCATATACACCTTGTGCACATAGCCTGAAGGTAATTTTATATACAATATATTATATAATTTTAGAAAATGTGTGTATCATGAACCATCAGAAAGTAAAGCTGGCACTGTCTCAGCCAACCATTTGGACAGTTTTGGAATATTTCAGATTTCTGGATAAGGGATACTCAAGCTATTACTATGGGTTACCTATAATTATTGTAGTCTATTACTGTTGCCTATGTATTGTCACCTTAGCCCCCTGAAGGAGGCCATAAAACTATTTCCAAGCCAAAACACAATGGGTTGTTTTCAGTAATAAAATCATTCTTTTCAATATCCAGAGACTTTGAGTCTTTTTCAGATCACATTTATTGACTGTTACCAATCTTTTATTTTATTTTATCCCCCCACCTCGATGAGCAAGCAGTGATCAGGACATAATTGGCTTAACTCTGTGTTTATAACATGGGGAATCTCCCCGTTAAACAGCACATACATTCATTATGAATGGCCTTTGCCTATGTATGTTTTGTTATTTTAAAGTTCAGGTTTTGTACCAGAATTTCGTTAACAATGGGCTTGGAATTGGGATTGCTGTCTCTTGCTTGATAAGAGCCAGAAAATGAATCCAGACTACTAAATGTGTTTACTTCCTGGCAGTGTTCCTACATTGACAAACATTGACTTTTGCACTGCTTGATCCTTTAGATTTATTCTAATGGCTCTAAGCAAGAGGGCTCAGTAGCAGCCTAAAGTCTGTCTAATAGCACCAAGTTTTAGAAGCTTTCTATATATGAGTGGGCTACCCCCACTCCCCATCTCCCGTTCTGTTGTCTTCCCTCACTTAGAAGCTTTGTTCTTCTTGCTGTAATGGGGAATTGTTTTTACAGCCAACTGTCCTAGGAAATGTCAGTCGATTGATCCATAGGGAAGAATGAATCTCTTGTCAGTTGAGGTATAGCTGAGTGTCTTCGTTTCTGACCCAGTTCAAAATGGTCTCTTGCTGGAACTCTGGTGTCTTATGTTTGTTTTGTGCCTTCAAGTCCTTTACAACTTAAAGCACCCCTAAGGTGAATGTATCACAATGTTTTCCTGGTAAGATTTGTTCCGAGGGGAATTGCCTCTCTCTGAGGATTGATAACCATTCCTTTCCACCCAGCGCCAGCAGTATGACATATTCCAGCATCCAATAGCGTGAAAAAGCAGGTGAAAGGCAAAACCTAAGTAATAATCATGGGATTCAGATCCAAACAAGGTGCTTCTATGATTTCTTCCCCTTTCCTTCTGCAGCTGACACAGAAGATGTGTGTATTGTGGAGAGACTCTTTTCCAGTAGCCTGGTGGCCATCGTGAGCCTCAAAGCCCCACGCAAGCTAAAAGTCTGCCACTTCAAGAAGGGAACAGAGATCTGCAACTACAGCTATTCCAATACAATCCTGGCTGTCAGACTTAACAGGCAGGTGAGCAGTGACGCTTTCTGGGTTGTCCTGGTAGGCTATTTACTTATGACCCTTTTGCGACTGGTCAGAAGTTTAAGCCTGGATAAAGGAGCATAGCTCTAGGCTGCAGGCAAGCAGTTCCTATAGTAGTGGCTCTTGAAAACAGCAGGAGAGACTTGTTTCTGGACAAAGTAGCATGTCACACTTTTGATGAGACCTCACATAATAGAATTCTCCTAAATGCAGTACACAGTAACATTTTCACATAGAGTAAGCAAGGCATGTAAGGGTAATGTTGTTGATATGCAATTTTTGCTTGGGCCAGGAAAACAGGACTGGACTGAACAACTTCATACTACAGGCAAAATTTCATGCCATAAAATAATCTTCTGTGCAGATAAATCCCTGTTACTTCACTTCTCTTTGACATTTTGGTTTTCTGTGCATGTGGAATTGAGTTGTATGGAGAAGTATTATGCTGTGTGAACTTCTCTTGACAGCTGACATAATTCAGAAACAGGTTTACCACTTCATCTGCTGTGTGTTGTGGGATCTAGACTTCAGAACCCACCATTGAATCAATGCAAACAATCTCATAGTAGAATACAATGCCAGAAATTTAATCCATCCCTTTAGGCTGACAAGTGGGTAGCTGGTCACTTGATCTGGTGCAAGACGTTCTCATTGTGGAACTCTTGGTGGACCTCAGTTATTTTGAGTGTGGATAAAGTTGTTCTGGAAGAGGAAAAATGCACTTTAGTCACACGGTATTCAAATTCCTCATTTGTGAGGAAAAACAATTGGCATAGTGGCAAGATTAAAGTCAGAATCAGGCAAAGTATTGAAATACTAGGCAACCACTTCTCTGACCAGTGAAGCCTTGACTGTTGGTGAAGGCTCACATCCGCTATGAAAAGAAAGACTTTCCATGGACTTCTAGACCGACCATAATCAAGTCTGGCATGTTTAAAATTAGTTTTTTTATCTGGTTGGTGCAGCCATTTGGAAAATACTTCATGCTTTTCATAAGACGGTTGTGTAGGCTTAACGTGCTACAGAATTTTGTCTGTATTTTTCTTCTTTTTGTTCTGTTTTCTTTCTCTAGAGATTAATAGTATGCTTAGAAGAGTCTCTGTACATACATAATATACGGGATATGAAGGTGTTGCATACAATCAGGGAGACGCCCCCCAACCCTGCAGGTAAGAATGCTCACATTATTTCTTTAAGCTTTTTCTGTCTGTCTGTCCGTCTGTCTGTCTGTCTCTCTCTCTTTCTCTCTCCATTCTAATATTTGGCGAAGTGAATTTTCTAGTTGCCATGTGAGTAATGTTACATTTTTGCCTCTGGTGCAGAACCCCTTCCACATTAAACCTCTGTTTGGTTGTTTCCCAACTTCTCAAAGTGTTTTTTTCTGTCCCATTCGATAAGGCTGAGTGCCTCTCCTAAGGATTACTTACTGGCACTCAGAGCTTTAAGCTGAAACCGGTTGATGATTTCAGCCCCATGCACTGCTGGAATTCAAGACTCCCCCAGTAAGCAATTATCTGAAATTGAATTCTGCCCTCAAGACTGGAAGAGGTTGCTCATCCGTGGACTAAAAATACCTAGTGCAAAAAGGAAAGAGGGAAAAGCAGTGGTTTGGTGTGGTCGCAGACTCAAGAATCTAGATCAGGAGTGGGCATAGTGTGGCACACAGGTCTCATGGTCCCTGATCCCCACTTATTGTGTCCCTGAAATCTCCAACTACTTCTCTCCCAAAGGTCTTCAAAAACGGTGTAATTTTTAGACAATTTTTGTTCCCAGGCCATGCAGAACATCCCCCAAATGTCTGAAAGCATGCAAAAATACCTCCAGCTCCATCCCCACGTGCGTCCCAGAACCCTATACTACCCCCATACCTCTTTTATCCTCTCAGGTCCCTCTCAAAATGGTGAAAGGAAGTGACACTTCATCTCTTTGTGTTGCCATTTTGAGAGAGACTGCAGAAGAAAACAGGTCTTTGGGTTTGTTCTGGGGGCGGGGAGAAATTAGCCTGTCATCCCCATAGGATTGCCCATCACAACCAGCATAATTCTGATAACAGCCAATGTATAAACATAGAAGAAGAACCTGATGGTACTGGTCTCTTTGCAAAGCTTGTGAAGAGACTCTTCTGTTGCAGCAGCCTTCCTACTGGGCACTTTCCTTCCACACTGGTTCTAGGTATATTTCCATGTTACTATCTATGGTAATGCCCTCCTTTCCCCATCTCTCCTAGGTTTGTGTGCACTGTCCATCAACAATGACAACTGCTATTTGGCCTATCCGGGGAGTGCAACAATTGGGGAAGTGCAGGTTTTTGACACCATCAATCTGGTGAGGCTCTGTGGTCTTTTTCTGTGCTCATGTAAGGGTCTTCTTGCCCCCTGGTATTGGCTGTACTATGTTAAACTCCTGTGTCCTTAACATTTCACAGAGAGCTGCCAATATGATTCCCGCTCATGACAGTCCTTTGGCTGCATTGGCCTTCGATGCAAGCGGCACCAAACTAGCCACGGCATCAGAAAAGGTGAGCTTCTGATGGGTTTCCAGGGGCAAGCATAAACTACATGTTCTGTTTTGAACAATCGGAAACCTCCAGAGGGTTTTATTCAAAATAGTAGCTACTGTCCTGGCTGTCCTGTCTCATAAGGGATATATTGGGGCTGGAAAAATATATAAAAGAGAAAGCAAAATGTTCAGGGGAGTTGGGCACCTCCTCCATTTGGGGAAATTGATTTGCAGGGACCTTTTTATTAGGTGGGGGGGGGGAAGGAGGGTGCATGATAGAGGATTATAAAATTATGCATGCCGTGGATAGAGGAAAAAATGGTTCTTCTTACTCTTTCTTAATATTAGAAGTTGGGATCATCCAGTGCAACTGATGAGAATTAGATTCAGAACAGTTGCAAGAAAATGCAACTTCATGCCCTCTTATAAGCTAGGGAAAGGCTGCACTGCTTGCAGAAGATAGCAGAGATCTTTCATTGGGAGACGTATGTCTGGCACATGTCTACATCTCTATAGCTACATGTCTTAGTACTACCTCCCCCAACACCTCATCTCATTACACATCCCAAATGATATGTGAGTAGAATTAGGAAAATGTATTAGCTTGTCAAGATCCAATGTGGCCTAGTGGTTTGAGTATTGGACAGCAACCCTGGAAATCAGGTTTGAATCCAGGCTTTGACAAATCCATGAAATCTACTGGGTGACTTTGGGCAAGTCGCATGCTCTCAGTCTCAGGAGAAGGCAATGGCAAGCCTCCTCTGAACAAATCTTGCCAAGAAAACCCCATGATAGGTTTGCCTTTGGGTCACCATAAGTCGTAAGTGACTTGAAGGCACACAACAACATTAGCTGGTCACATCAGGGCTTTTGGTTACTTTTCCTGACTTAGCTATAGCAATCTAATTTGTCTGTGACTTGTAACTGCTGATCTCGTGCTTGACAGAAAAGATGGTCCTATCTCAAGTAAAGAGATATCATTTTGCTGTGGAGATTCTTTACTTAGGATAAAATCTCTTCCTTTAAAAGTGCTCCTTTGCTCTGTCTAGCCCTTTCCCAGGGTTGCGGCGAGGGAAGGAAATATCTGTCAGAGATGGGAAGTGTCAGTGGAATGCAGCAACATCACGTTGTGTTGGTATAATGGGAGCATTCAGATCAATGGGTCATGGCAGCTACATGATCTCTGGAGATCCCATCCACCCCAGGCAATAGCAGGAAGAGGGGACTCCAGAGACCATTACAAACAGCAGTCTTAAAATCAAGCAATGAATGTTTCTGTGTTATTTTTTTCTTCCCATTACTTCATCCTAACAGGGGACAGTGATCCGGGTATTTTCCATTCCAGAGGGGCAGAAACTCTTTGAATTCCGGAGGGGAGTGAAGAGGTGAAGTGAAATGCTCGGATGGCTGAAGCTTGTTCCGTGTGGTAGATTTCCCTCTATCCTCAACCCTTGAACTTGTGTGTGTGGCAACGGAAATTATTACAGCATCTAAGGAAAGCGTAGGTAGTAATGTTCATCCGTGCAAAGAAAAGACAAAAAAAAAAAAAAAGAACAGTGCTGTGGTGTGGCAATACATTTATTGGAACCAATAAAAATGTCACAAAGTGGAGAGCTCAAGTAGGTGGTTTGGAACTCTTCAGTCCCCCACAAATGCCCATTTGAGGGTTAATGTCTGCCCCCCCCCCCAAAGTTATTGAATGGATGGCTAAGCCCCTCACAGGGACAAAAGTTGCCCCCCATAACAATCCTTCAGAAGCCTCCAAAGGACACAATTGTCCATATTAAGCCTGTTCTTCTTCATAAGAACACTGAATGCTTTTCCCAGACATTATCTCTGTGTCCTTGGCAGCAGTAGAACCCACTGTTTCACTTGCGTCTGAAAAAAATCATTCTCCCCAAGTATTTTCTACATCCTTCAGTGGATTCTGTCCTTTGCTTCCTCTGGAAGTTGACCATACAATAGCATTGGAGGACATAGATATTCCTAGAGAGGTGTCTCTAGGCATTTTTAGTTGCTCCAGTGTGATTCTATGGTATGATTCCACCAGAAGGGTTAATTTCAACATGGTTTGCTATTTTCTGTGGTTTCCCATAGTAAGTCCAGGAACATTTCCCCCGCAGATATTGCACGGGATGGATGAGAAGGCTGTTCAAATAAAAGCATTTCCAGCATGTTCTTGGCTAAGTTGGGTTTGCTCATTTTTTGTTCTTCTACTGAAAAGCTCATCTGAAAGGGGGCATTTTGTTTCCCTCCTTCAAAGTCCTTGCCTGAATCTGCAGAGTGGGTGCTTGGAAGATTCCCTATGAAATAATGTGGTAGTTTGGGAATATTATGACTAAAAAGCAACATTTCCAAGCTTGGGGGTGTTATGGGTGTCTAGTTGCTGCCTCTAATTTCTGCTCATGAATGGTGTTGCAGCTTGATTTATAATTCTTCTTTCTCTTCTTCTTTCAGGTGCGTAAGCATCTCCTCTTTGGCCTTCAGCATGGATGGCATGTTTCTGTCGGCATCCAGTAACACAGAGACAGTGCACATTTTCAAACTAGAGACTGTGAAGGAAAAGTAAGTCATTGGAGGTCTTGAGGAATCCCGAAGGAGTAGTCAGCCAGGAGGCTGCATGTCAGTTTTATCAGATTAATTGTCCTCAGCGTCACTCTCTTGGGGGAAGACATTTTGCTAATGTCCCATTGATTCTACCCATCTGACTGCATCAGGCTTTTTGAGACTGACCCTGCAACCATAAATTCACCTTTTTCATATGCTGGGTTTGAATGTGCTATGTTTATATACATGTCATAATATTCGGTCTTTTCCTTGTGGAGGTCTGGTTTTGCCAAAGCCAGATAAGAATCTGTGAGCTGGTAGAATAGATTATATTTTGCCAAATATTTTCTATCTGATGTAGAAACCTGTCTTCTATACTCAGTTTGGCCTTGCAGTGCTCTAAATGGCTTTGAAGCTGCCTAGCTTAATGCTTGCATGTTTTCAAGTGTTAAGACCTTTTCCAAGGACTTTCTTTTGGTATCCCATCTTTGGAGGCAAGACAAGTACTCCTGGAGACAAGGCCTTCCCTTGTGGCATCTAGATTTTTGCATACCTTTCCCAGCCAGCTGTCATTGAACTCCAAATTAGTTATTTTAGGAATATTTATAAACTTTTTTTAAAACTCTGAATGCTTTTTAACAATAACCATTATTATTATTATTATTATTATTATTATTATCATCATCATCATCCCTTTGACAGCAACGGATCTGGGTAGACCAAGGGTTCCTCAGCCAGGGTTCTCTGGAATCCTAGGGTTCTGTTAGAGGTTCCACTGAAAATTGTGGCTTTACTTTTATTTATTGTTAGAAAATGTTTTAACCACTTGCTGTGAGCAAATAATTCTATACTTGATGCAGAAAAGTAGGATAGATATATATATACATGTCAAAGAAATAAATGTAACATGTGCTCAACTGAGGTGGACAGTCATCATGCCAGCTTCCTTCCTTCCCCACTTCCAGACCTCAGGAGGAGCCCACCACTTGGACAGGCTACTTTGGGAAAGTCCTGATGGTCTCCACAAACTACCTGCCCGCCCAGGTCACAGAAATGTTCAACCAAGGCCGAGCCTTTGCGACCGTCCGCCTCCCGTTCTGTGGGCACAAAAACATCTGCGCCTTGGCCACGTGAGTTAGGGGTGATAAAAGGAGCCTTTGTCTCCAGCCGCAGGTATAACTGAACACTGGATGTTGAGGAGAAACAACAAGGGAAGGCTTTTGCTTATCAGCTTTCCAGAGCCATCTTTCTTGGTCTTTGTTAGAAATAGCGCCAGACTTAATTAACAGGATTCTTTTACTTTACGGTTAGCAAATAGGAGGAAAGCAATATTTCTCTTAACCTTTTTTAGGCCTGCTTACAGGAGACTGAAGATGTGTCTTTTTTTAAAATTGTGTATAGAATTCAGAAGATTCCCCGGCTGCTGGTGGGAGCAGCTGATGGATATCTCTATATGTACAACCTGGACCCTCAGGAAGGAGGTGAATGCACACTGATGAAACAGCACAAGTAAGTCTTCTCAGTCCCCTACAGGCCTCCTTGTTATATGCCTGGTTTCTATATTTGAGCTCTTAAAATCCATGTGCCATTTGCATGATGTAAAAGGGATAATGTACATACACAAGGGTTTAATTTAATTAGCAGTGGGGAAATGAATCATGGGGAAATGATCCCTCTTTATTTATTTTTGTGGTGTTTTATACTGGATAAACCTTCAGTCATATTAACAGGAAGAAATATAACTTAAATGTATAAGCAAATAAAGCATAATAACCTAAAAAGCTGCAAGACTGCAAAAGCAGCACAAACCTGTAGGGCTAAAAGTTTACCTACAAAGCTTGGGGAAATAGGTTTTTTAAATTCTTTTTTAAGCACTTACATCTGAGAAGGTGACTTATTGAACTCTTTGGATTTATCCCTGAGTGTACATGAACAGGATCACACTGCTAAGCAAAAGTTGTGATATTGCATGTGCTGAACTATAATGCTGTCTGACAGCTAGTTGTGGGTAGGTTTGGCGCATCCAGCAAGCCAAGTCAGTGACTGAGTTTACATATAACAATAAATCTGGTGTCTTGGTTTAATAAACAGAGTGAACAAGCTGTGTAGTGTTAGCTTCCACTTTGCTTTTTCACATATGCTGCTAAACAAGGCAAAAAGGGGAGCGGTTCATGTGCTATCTTCTGAACTCAAGATTGCAGAATGAGAAAGGATTTTTAAGCCAACAACAGACCCCAGTTTGAAGCCAGCTTACAGTCGTGGTTTCTCTTCATTTAGTTAATCAGAATCCCATGTTGAGATGTGCTCCCTCTTTCTTGGTTTATTTACCCACAAACAAATAGACTCGCTACACTAGCACATTTCTCATTCATATTATGGTTCTTTAAACCAGGATTTCTGATTTGTTATTGCATATGAAAGCAGCCAGTGTGTAATGCAGAAGAAGCCTTGGGCATCAGTGCTGACATACTGTCTTAGAATATGATTTTGCCCCAATATCCCTCTTTCCTTCCAGAGCAAATTCTTCTGTAAAGTGTTGCATCTGTGCTGGTGGTTTCATTGCTCAGTTGACAACCATAATTAGGAGCAGGCTGGCAAGCTACACTTGGGATAATGCTGCACTGTGCTTAGCTCCAAATATGAAAGAAAGCAGAAAAGGTGGGGAGACGTATGTGAGAGCCCATGGGACATTTTCCCATCCCTTAACCATTACTTTTCTTTACATGGAGCCAACACAATCAACTGTGGAGTAAATGGATTTGAACACAGCCCCATCACTGTGCATTCTTTGGGTTCCTCTTTTGATCTGCAACACCCACAGTGACCTGCAAGCTTGCTTGGGTGCTCCAGGAAATATACTGTCAATGCGTTTATGATGCCAACTTTATAATAATTGTATGGTTTTGGTTCTTCCCATAGACTGGATGGCAGTATGGAGCCAACCAATGAAATTCTAGAATCTGCATCACATGACCGGCCGTTAGTAGCACAGACGTACAGTGCCGCTGTGACTAAAGGTACATATGTGCCTTCTTCACCTACGAGACACGGTAAGGACAGGGTGACCAAATGTCCTCCTCTTCCTGGACGTGTGCTACATTTTCAACCTTCTGTCCAGGAGGAATTCCAAAATGCCCTCCATTTAGAGAATGACTAAGGAGCCTGTTCAGTAACGCCACATTTGCCATTGTGCACCCCCTCCCAGGTGAGGCCAATGGAAGATGGATTCCCACAGGTTATATATAGTGCAGGAGCAAACAGGGAAAATCAAAGTTTGCATGTGTGACACGTCTTCCTCCCCACCCTCTAGTAGCAATGAGAATTCTCCAAGGTGGTTAGCAAAAGAGAAAAATTCACATCCATTCTCAGCCTTCATATCTTTTCCCTCTTCAAATTGTAAGGGATTTGCAACAAGGTCACCTTTTCATGCCACAGGATAGCTGTATGATGCCATGAATTACTAAAAAAAAAACCCATATGCATGGCAGCAGAGGCCCAACTCAGCACAGATTGCATGCCAGGGATCTTGGAAGAATGCACCTTTTTTTTTTTAATTCCAAGCCCAGAGGTTGTATGAGGTTTCCAGCTAAGCCCTGTTGTTCCTTTTTTATTCTGGCAGCCTACAACGAAGATCTGGGGGCAGTTGGTGGAGCTTGCCTGGACGATGACGCTGGAGCTCTGCGCTTGGATGAAGACAGTGAACATCCCCCTATGATCCTTCGGACTGACTGAAACTCTGACCTGTGAACTCCACCCCGAGAACACCCACCCGCCTGACATTTGAGGCTTCTGTGCTGCTACGAACTTTGACCTGAGCTGAGAGCAAAATCGAGAGGATGACAGACTCTAAACTACTTTTGAAACAAAACACACAAAAAACCCCAGTGTAGCTATAGGCCAACTCAGTGCCGTGGGGAGGGAGGGGAGAACATATATGGTTTTGCTTCAGTGGCTTTTAAATCCTGCTCTATCTTTTAGCTGTGAGGATATATCTCGCTCTATATATCTCTATTTTGTTGTAACTGTTGCCAAAACCTGCTATTTTTGTGCAGCCTTCAGCACCTTCCAGCTTTGCATGCCTTCTTGTGCCAAGCAAACAGATCCATTTTATAATACAGGTTGCAGTTTTTTTCTAAAGAAAACAAATAACACATGTGTAGCACTCGGCACCAGCAGGGGAAGAGTGGCATGGTTTGGTTCTGGGTGCTTTAGCTTCTGCTCAGACAAAACTTCCAAGTGGTTTCTTCTTGCGCATGGGCTTTGTGGGCTCATCTGGTGACTTGACATGCGACTTTTGAAAAACGCTGCAGCGTTCCCTTTCTCGGTTTCTTTCTTGCCACAATCTCTCCCTCACAAACCTGTCTCTTCCCTTCCTGCCTTAGCTCTCCTTTTTTCCTCCTCCTTCCTCCACCTGGACCATTTTGTTAATTAAAACTTCTTTTGAATGCTGCCTCTTTTGTGGGACTGTTGTGTTCTCTTACTGAGGAGAAAATGCCTAAGATATTCTTTTCTTTCTTTCCTAAGGAGTTGCAATAAAAGACGGTGATAGGTACAGACATCATATTCACAAGCAAAAGAGCTAAGAGACAGGGAAATGTCCCACTTTGGTTTGTCTCGTTGCTAGCAAAGCTAGATTAATGGCAATCTTCAGATGTCACATTAAATTAGGAACCCTGGCTTGCTATTTACTAGAGCCACAACATCACTAAGCCTGTCTGAAGCTGCTAACATGCTGCTGATGGGTGAATCGTGGTTACTCCTTTGGTTCATCCCTTTGCAGAGTTTGAGCTGGCTTCCAAATCCCAGTTGCTTGCGTACACTTAAATCGCAATCCAAATTTGGGGGCTGTAACATGTCCCTTCTAATTTCTTTTCCTTCGTGTGAAGAAGAGGAGCTGACAGGATGCTTCTACTGACATCGTGGCTTAACCAAGCCCAGAATCCTAGCTTAACGTGACAGCTGAATGCAGCCAACCTGTTAACCGTTTTTAAAGTGTTGATCGTTTTATAAAAAAATAATAATAATCTGAAATCATGTTCTCTGGTCTGTTTTGTCCCATGAATACCATCATACTGTAATCCATTAGAGGCTCATGTGGCCCTTGATGCTGAGTGACACAGTCTGTCAGCTCATACTCTTGGTTTTTTGGGTTGTCTTGTGGCTGGTTGATCTTCATGCTTTTCTCTCTCCTAACTGCGTGGAATGACACAGCGTGGGGAACTTAGAGCTGCCAAGTGCTCCCCCTCCATAACATACAGAGAAATTCACTCTGTCTCTGCATCACCCTGCTGTGCATTTTCCTCATCCCCTACTCAACACCATTGGTGGCACGGCAAGGACAAGATGCAGTCCATCTGTGCCCAAACCCAGGTTGGCTTTTAAAATGGGTGCCAGAAGGGATGAGATTGTGGCAGGGCTGCTATTGTTGGGGCAGCCCCGTTCTGCTGTAAAATGTCGCTTGGCCCCACTGTTGAGGGCCAAGTGTTCTTCCGCAGTAGCCGAGGTACAGGAATAACCTGTAGCATGCTCTTGGCTTCCAGCCTCAAAGAGCTCTTGGCTCCCCCTCCCAAGGTCTCTTGTGTGGCATAACCTTTTTCGCTGTGTAACCTCCACGTCCGACAGCCTGTGTGGTAGTTCTGGTGTCATGGGAAGGATTGGGTCTGTCTGGAACTGCCGGGACTCTGACGAAAAGAGTGACCAAAGCTGGGCACAACTGCCACCCTCTTTTTACAGAGCTGTAATGTGCCTTTTTGTTGTTGTTGTTTTTTCTCTCTTACTGTTCTTGTTTTTAACCTTTAGATTTGTTTTCAGTGAGAAAAAAAAATCACGATTATGTGTAAACCCTTTGAGTGTGAACCTCTTGTTTTTCCTTAGATTGTTAGCCACCTTTATTTTATTTTATTTTATTTGGATTAAATTATTACTCACTCTCCATTTGTGGTGTTGTCTTCTAGGGGTTGTTGGGGGTAGAAGGGGTCACTGGACCAGAAACCACCATTTGCAGCACCAAAGGGGGAGGAAAAGCACCTTATTTATTTATTAGTTATTTTTTCTGAAAGTAAAACAATCTGAGAAGCATCTAGAAGTGCATCTGGGAAACTTCTAGTTGAAACCTTGTAGTTCGATGTGGAGCCACTAGATGGTGAACCTCTCCTGATTTTTATTTTATTTATTAATTTATTTTATGTAATGTTTTCAAAATACAATGCAGTTACGTCCCTGATGCACACTCGGCCACCTTGCACCTGTAATGCAGTGGCGAGTGGTGTGAAAATCCATCCTATTGCTTTTGAAGGCATGGCGAGAAAGGAAAGGAGGCTGCAGGCTCTGTCTCTGCAAGCCACTGGTTTTTGACAGAATAACAAGATAAATTTGGGTGTAGCAAAGTTTTTTTGTGAGCAGCAGAAACAATTGGAGTGGTAGCTGATGACTCTCATCCCAATGAGGCAGTGAATCCAGTCTAGATCTCCGCTAGTTTTAAAAGAAACTGTCAGACGTCCTGGACCTCTTTTGGAGATAAGGTTCAGGACTCTGGAAAGCTCCCTTAAATCTAAGATTAAAACCTGAATTGATGCATTGCCCCACTGATATAGGACTGACTAGCCGTCATTGCAACAGCACCCATTATAACCTACTCCTATCTAGAAGGTACCCCTTTACTATGTAGCCGGAGCTGTAGCAACACACGTTATCTTCCAAAAAGACTGTTTTGCCCCTTGTGGGATTTCAAACACTGCCTTCTAGCTGGGGAGATGCAACTTATATTTGCACACCAAAGCATTGGCTCACTAGGGTAGAGCTCAGCAAAATCCCATTTTTTGTTGTTTTACTGGGACTATGGTTCCCTATATTCACTACTTGCAATGGGCACCTAGAAGCATACTCTGGCTCATCCTTACAGACCGTAAAGCATAGTGGCTCAGACTAGGGAGATCTGCATTCCAATTCCGCCAGATAAAGATGGAGAGAAGGGGAGCTTTAGATTTGCAACCTTGAGCTCACTGGAAGAAAAGTATACTATAAATGGGACAAGTAAACTGGCTACACTCCTGTTGGTGCATGATGCCAGCAGTGAGAAAAATGAAGGAAGGAAGGACTTGGAGAAACAGGTTACTGGGAACCAACAGATTCGATCTGACTTCTGTCTCTTGCCATTGCTACACAACTCTGATAAAAAGGGCCACCACTAGCTGTCGAAGATGCAAAACAGTATAAATCGCTGCTGAGTTCTAAACGACAAAGAAGAGCTTTAAAAAATTCACCTAAATGTTAGTCTCTGATCGACATGCAGAGGAAGGGAGTTCCAAAAATGAATCCTGTTGGGTTTGCAGAAACGCTGCACAAAAACTTGGCAGGTACGCTTGAAAGGCAGCCAGATCTCTGTCCTTCCCGGTTCTCATTTGATGAGGCTGTTGAACTTGTTGCCATTTTAATTAGGGATAATTCACCATCAAAGGTATTAACCATGGAGATTCTTTCAAATCAATTGTCCCTTTTTTCATTTTGTAGATGACTTGGGGATGGATCATTCGTGGGGTCACCCTGAGTCGAAGTCGGCTTGGTGGCAGTTGACAACAAGACGACAGGAGTTTAGTACGGTGCTTGGGTTTGCAAGGGCTGGTTTAATTTTTCCAGAAATTCTGCAAAAGGCCTCTGATGTAATTCCATTATGGTTTCATATATTACCGTATTATTACAACATTAATATATCAACACACATTCCATAGTTATGTAGTTTTCAAGTGTCTTCTTTCTGCCCCAGTTTCTATTAGACTTTACTCTTAATATCATATCCTGTACCTACATTTTGACTTATCAATATTCTTCCTTTATTTACTTGTCTGTATCCGTTACAACCCATCCCTTAAAGATATTGTGTTCTGTTGATTGTTATAGACCTTGCTGTGATTTCTTTTTCATCTAATAGAGTTTATTTACTTATATGAGATGCTAATCTTAACCTTCCTTTTATCAATAATGAATGGTTTATTAATAATCAATTTTTCTTCTGTTTGCTCCAGATTTATCATCTACTTGATCCATGTCCCTTTGTAACAGCTTCCCAATCTTAAGCCGAAAGCCAGTCCATTTCAACCATATCTAATATTTTATTCAAGCAGCCATCTATACTAGGTTTTTCAGGTCCGCTCCATTTCTGGGCAATTGAGAGTCTGGCCACTGTAACTATATATAGTATAGACTTTACATGTTTTCTGACTTCATTATCGTCTGCAATATTTAATAGAAAGAGTTCTAATTTAACTTGTATTTGGAATACTTTCTGCATCATCTCATGCATCTCCAATCAGAACCTTCTTGTTTTCGGACACATCCACCAGAAGTCACTTCCTATTTACTTCCTTAAAGAAGCAAACCTGACCCTTGAAGTCTTTTTCAACTCTATGGTTCCATGATTTTGGCCCAGGTTTTATTATTATCATTATTATTATTATTATTCTTTTGAAATGGAGAGGCTGGCAAAAAGAAGTAAGGAATTTCCACAGAGATTAGCCAGAACATTTCCGAGACAACAGTGGCTCTGTGGAAATCGCTTTGCAAAAAGACATGGAAATCCTAGGATTACGGTACCTTTTTGATCATTGGGGGAAATCAAGAAACTGATTTTTAAAAACCCTCTTCCACCCACATCCATCTCTATCTTCCTTTCTTTCATTTCCAGCAAGCTGCAAGAATGAAGTTGCTTGGAAGCGGGGAGCAAGGCTGTCTGCAAAAAGTTTGGCTCTTTGGCAAGCTAATTAATACCAGCTTTGGAAGAGGTCAGCCGCGAGTCAAGGGAAGATTAACATTCAAATTACAAATGGAACCGAGCAAAAAATAACTCTTAAAAGCTACAGTTCAACTAAAAATGCAGCCCTATTAAGTGGAGCTTTGGTTTAATTATGCCTTTGTTCATTGAGGGCATAACCCAGCCCTTTTTTTCAAGTCAGCGGAAGACATTTAAGACTTGTGCTTCAGCATCTCATGGAAATCAATGGGATTTTTCTTCTTGCCTTTCATTCACTACGACTGGCTTGTCCCATTCTGGATGAGAAGGATCACATACCAGGGAGGAAGTCTGTTGGAAGTTGGACAATATTCATTGCGTTGTGAAATGAGTTTAGTTTTGGCAATGTGGAACCAGGACTTTAGCTCTAAGAGGGCAAAAGGAGGGCATGGTCTCCCCAAGTAAGAATTCTGCCCCGAATGAAATTTTCTTTCCGTGCCCAAATTTCTAGCATTGCGGAGAGGGAGACATGGAGAATCATCCACAACTAGAATCCTGCTATTTGTTGTCTTTGCATTTCCGGCATCATTTCGTCTGTCCCTTTTGTTTGGACCCCTAACCTGAACGTCTAAAACAGCGAGTCCCAAATTTTTGCCTTCCAGGTGTTTTTGACATTGGCTTCCAAAATCCCAAACCATTGACCAAGACGGCTAAGGCTTCTGGGAAGGGAAGTCCAAAAACACCTGAAGGACCAGAGTTTGGGATTCGCTGTTCTAAAGACTCAGGTGAAGGGTTGCCTTAGTATCAATTGCAGAAGCCTTGCTATCTTGACCGCACTTTGAAATAGAGTGGCCACCTGTGTCCCAGTGTTCATCTGGGAAGGAAGGTATGTTAGGCCAAGAGACATTAAGTTGCCCAAAGTCACCCGATGGGTTTCTATGGCTCAGCGGGGATTTGAACCCTGGGCTCCCAGAATCCTTGTGCAATGATCAAACCAGGGGTGTCATTGAGGGATCCAAGGGGTGCGGACCTCACTAGGTGACATCTCAGAGGAGATATCACTTGGTGTGCTGGTGGGAAGGGTTTGCCTTCCAGGCCTGGCGGCTCTGCTGGCTGGGTAGAAAAATGAGATAGGGACTATACAGACGGGCAGCATGCAGCCGCCTCTTTTCGCCCTGGATTGGGGCCGCAGCAACCACGTGAGCAGCTTCTTTTTGTGCCCTGGAAGGGGTGTTATGGTGCTGGTGGCAAATCCTTCTGACGCCCCTTCCACGCTGTGCCACGTGGGCATTGCACTGGAGGTGCATCATCATGGCATTTGCCATCTAGAAGGGCACATGCCAAAATGGCACCTGGGCATCATCGTAAGGGCTTGGAGCGTGCAGACGCTCAGCCCCTCACCCTTCTGCTGGAACAGGAAAGTATAGCCTTATCTCTACCTTTCTGGCCTGGCCAACAGCTCTGCCAGACCAAGAAAGCATCAGGAGCATGCCATTCCCACCTATAGCCACTGGTAGGACTGGACTGCCTTTGCATCTGGAAGCTTTGCTGGCTGGGAATTAAAAAGAGTTGCCTCCCTTTGCTGCCTCGCCAGAAGCTCTGCCGGACCCAGAAAAGGCTGTTGAAGAGAGGAGGGAGATATTAATAAATGATCCATCCCAGGTGTCAAATATACTGAGATCACTATGGGAAACTGGCTCTTACTTGAAAAAAAAGATCATTTTGAAACAATGACAGTAGGGATGCACATCATCCATTTTCCAAAACAGCACAGCAATGGCTGAAGAGGCCCGACGACGTTTCCGCTTTGCATCCAAGCCGAAAAGCACCGCAGGGTCCACCTCTAATGCCTTCTCGGCAGGCCTGTGGAATCTCATTGGAATCTCAACAGGCACGCAGCCTGGGCGAAAGGCCAAGGTCTGGCAGCTCTTTTCTCCATCTGCTCTCGGCGTCCCTGGCTTCGCCCATCGGGTGCCAGCCTTCTGGTTCCGGCCCCGGTTTGAAAAGGGCAAGGGCATCACTGGTTATGGCTTGTCTGCCTAGGCTCCCGGGTCTGTCCTCAGGCAGTAAATGGGGATGACAGGAGGAACTGGAGCCCTAAAAATGTGGCTACAAGTGGACGGAGGAGAGAGAAAAGAGAGCCATTGCTGTCATTTCCCTTAGTATTAAAGAGTGGAGGAGGAATATCACACAGGTCAGTCGCTGCTGCCTCACACACTTCTTATGTGTGTGAGGTGTGACAACTTGTATCCATAGGGCTATGACCGTGTAGTGCAAATATACCCTAAAGAAGCTGGGAGAAAGAAAGCAGGACAAATATTAAACTGCTGTTTAAAAACGCAGCCGTAAAACTCTAAATGTTTCCATCATGGGTGGAACTACGTATCCCCAAACGACAAACCCCAGGAGTCTGTGGGGATAGGACTGTAACTGCGTAGTGTGCCAGAACCCTGGAATATCCCTTAAAGAAGCTGAGAGAAAGAAAGCAGGAAAAAAGTTGGATCTCTAAGTTGGGAAAAGAAGAACCAAACGCTCATAAAACCAAGCTATAAATGTGAAGCAGTTTCCATCACGGGTGAAACGCACCAGGTCTTTTATCAGCCAAAAACAGAGCAGAGCGAGGCAGGCTTGTTACAAGCAAGGCTGAAAATAATTTGAGATAGTGGATTAGGCTGTTTTTTAAAAAAGGCCAATAAAAACCAAATTTAGCTAGTGGTTGGGAGGGATGATTCAGAAACTGACAAAAGACAGTCCGACTTCACGCAGCATATAATTAGGTTTTGGCCTTTGCTGCTGGAACAGGGAAGCAACAGTTATTTGGCTCTGAATGGCGTTGCAACAAGATCGGACAAGTTCAAATGCAGCTTTAATAGGATATTTAGACACATTAGCCAAAGACAGTAAGCCTTTCAGTAGACAATAAAGGGTACAGAACCTCCATATTCAGGGGCAATATAGCTGTATCTGTTGCTGGAGACCAAAAGCAGGAGGCAATTGACAGTGTGGCATCTCTTTGCAGAATGGGTTGGAGAGCATGGGTGAGATGGTCTACAATTCCCAAGCCAACACAGCCATTGGGGAGGGATTAGGGGAGTTGTAGTCCAAAAACATCTGGGGGGGGGGTTTCTGCAGTTGACTCTTAGGAAGAGTCTGGTGTTTTGCAGGCAAAATTGGAAATAGGTTTTGCGGGTTTTCCAGGGTATGTAGCCATGTCCTAGAAGAGTTTATTCTTCATGTTTCACCTGCATCTGTGGCTGGTTTCTCTTCAGGTTTTCTCTGACGATGCCAGCCACAGATGCTGGTGAAATGTCAGGAATAAAGTCTTCTAGAACATGGCCACATACTCAGAAAAAAACCATGAAAAGCTATGGATGCCGGCCACGAAAGCCTTCGACTTCACAAAATGGGATTCTTTAACAACAGTCCAGTTAGAAAGCCAGAGTGGTGTAGTGGTTTGAGCATTGGACAATGACTCTGGAGACCAGGGTTCAAATTCTGGCTCGGCTGTGGAAACCCACTGGGTGACCTTGGGCAAATCACACTCTCTCAGCCGCAGAGGATGGCAATGGCACATCACCTCTGAAGAAATCTTTCCAAGAAAATTCCATGATAGGTCCACCACCGTAGGGTTGCCATAAGTCAGAAACGACTTGGAAGCACACAACAGCAACAACAGTCCATTTCGCAGCCTAAATTTCTAGGAAATTCCTGGGATCAGAACTTTCTTTTTTAAAATTGAAATCCCTAATCTTTTATCATAGCCTGTGTGGACCTTTCCCAAACTTGTACCTCCTATCGAATCCAAAGGGACTTATCTCTGCGTAGAAAGAGATCTATATACAAGACGGAAGAGTTAGCTTGCATTTTCTTCCGCTACCAGGGATAACAAATTGTAAAGAGTATGTAGAGAGATCTCGTAGCACCTTTGAGACTAACTGAAAGAAAGAAGTTGGCAGCATGAGCTTTCATAGACTCCAGTCTACTTCCTCAGTCGACTTCATCGTAACATTGATATCAATAAAGGACATGGTCCAAGCACTCCGTTTTAATTCTGCTTTTACTTGCCTTGTGTGCCTCCCTAAGCAAAAGGCACTTAAGTTTTATAAGTCAATACAATACAATGATAATGATGAGACTCTAAAGATCTTGGGCCTCGTAAGGCATTGATTTATCGGGTGCTGTTTTCCCTCAATGACTGAAAAATCCTATGCAATACTGTGCAAGTCCCACAAAGTTTGAGTGCTGGTTATTTTGGAGTTTCAGTAGACTACAACTCCCAGAATCCTTAGATTCCAAGCCAGAGGGCTGGTCCATTAGAATTCTCCAGTCTTCAGACAGATGTCATTGCACTGAATGTACTTGGAGCTATCCATGGTACTGAAAGGCCAACCATGCTTCAGAATGGAAGGGAACAGAGCTAGAAAGTTCCTTTGTTGGACTACAACTCCCAGGGGCATGTTGGCTGGGCCATCTTGATGAACTGATTCCACCACTCCACAAGGACAAAAACGGCATTTCATTTCAGTGTCGTTTGGGACCCGAGAGATCATAATTCCAAAGAAAAAACACCAAGCGATTGTAGTGAGATCAAAGATTTCCTAAGCAACGGGGAGAGAAAGATTGCTAGCGATGTCCTCTGAACAATACTCACCCTCCATTGTGCACCAAGGGACCCAAAGATTTCACTCCCAAAGCTTTGGCTTGGAAGAAACATGCAGATGTATGCAATGTTTTATTTATTTGGAGTGTTATTCTGCACTGAGATTTTTTTCCCCTTTCCTCCCACAATCTAGCCATTTGTCCCTAGTGAGTTCAGACTGTGTGCTCAAACCTTACAACAGGCCATTTTATATCCGCATGCATTTTACACGGAGACGTAAATTTCAGGGACTCCATTTTTGAAAGTTTAGGCATCTCTATACCGACTTTCTCCTAGGGCTGGGGCTCAAGATTTGAATCCACAGCACGATTAAACACTAAGAAAGAAGTAATAGTAAAAAACACTGAAACCAGACATTGTATTTGAACAAGTGGGATCATCCAGTCAGAGGTTGAGACAAAGAACTAAATACGGATGACTGGGAGACATTGTTAGTAACGTTTTAAAACTCATATGTAAGTTAGTGGTTATAGTGTCATGCTAGGATTGAGTAGACTGCGGTTCAAATGTATCCATGAAACGCACTGGCTAGCCATGGGTCAGTTACTATTGGGTTTCTCATACTAAGCAAATATAGCCCTTTTAAATCACTTTTTAAGGCTGATGTATGTCCTTGTCTACAACAGGCAAGCTAAACAGTGGCTGCCTCCAAATTTCTCTTACTGATGGACAAATACCAAAGCAGACAGGAAAAAGGATTTAGCACACCTCACCAGCTACTCCTAGCACAAAGCTTTAAGTTTGATCAAAAAAATGGAAATCATTTTAAAAGGTTGGGGGCAGTGAAAGAAGGAAGAAAACATGCTTGGACGCAGTTTGGAAGATGCTTCCAAATGGTCTCTAGGAGGTTTAAAACATTTTGCTTTCCTTGCGCAAGGCTTACCCGATCCGGTGGTTTCATTTCGCTCGTGTTTTTTTATACAAAGTTTGCTGAAACATGTTGAACTGCTCTTCTTTTATGTCACGTAGGAAGCCATCCTTACACTTTCCGTGTTATTTCTGCCTCTAATGCAAGGCTTTTTTTGGTTAAAGAAGGAATGTGCAGGGACACATTGACTCATTGCCTGAAGTACATCTATTCCCATTAGCCATAATGGAACAGTCAACTTTGATTCAGTAGTAATAGGGCTGAATATGCAGGAATTCATACCCAGGCATTTAAGAGTTAAGCCAATAAAACTGAACTGGATGGACAGATCAGTCATTTCTCTCATACTCAGATTTTGTATAATCAAAATGCTTTCCAGCTTCCCTATGAAGAAGTTGGTGAACTTTCATAAATTCTCATCAGAAGCAAAATTAAATAAAACTCTCGCTCACTCCTAAAGGGCAATGCCAGGCATTTTCTTCCCTTTAAGATCCGCAGAGCTTGAATTGGCAACAATTTTTTTAAAAAACGCCTTCGAAAATAAATATGACCCCTGATAAATAGAGAGCAGAACGGCTGTAATAAGTGCAGTTTGAAAGGGAATGATTAATGTGGATTTTCGGTGTCCTTCCTGATTATGGAATTTATTCGCATAATGTCATAATTACTGCGATGTTAGGAGGCCTGAACAAGACTCACTTCCAAGCTATTCTTTTGTCTTTCTCTTTCCTACATTATTGAATTAATTGCTGACCCAAGGGAGGGGGTGACAGGAGAAGACTTTATTGTCACCGTCATTTCACACAGCGTTTTAAAAATTAGTAAATAAAAATATCGACTGGCGTTGTGCTTGGGACTTAACATCTTCATAGATGGTGTTATTTGTGTGTAAACCTGAATTATTTCATCAACATTCATGTTCACCTATGGAGTCTCGGTGATCTACAGGCAACCATTGTGCAATGGACAATGTGCACCGTTGCACATTGGGGCAGTGACTGGTGCACATCTGGATACTGCACACCTTTGCAGTTCACTAACAGGTTTCCGTCGCATTTCTGCAACTTAGCTATACATTTGTAAAGTTACAAAACACGGACTGTGACGTATGACCTGATGAAACATATCTCCTTCCTGCAATATTTATTCCATCCAGCCACCCCCTTTGGATTATTTTAACATTCCTGTTACTTTCTATTTGAGATGGCTTATAAATAACTAGATTTCCAAATGCCAGAACAAGGCAGGCACAATGCAAGCATAGCAATGAAGCACCGTAAAAACAGCAACAGCAGCCAGCGAATAAAACACATTGTCCCAGGCTCTTGAATAGAAAACGCCTGTCAGAATAATTGGTCTTGAAAGATCTCTCAAAAGACTGACAGAGATAAGTGACCAGACAGATGCGCTTCCACGGGGAGGCTGTTCTAATTCATCCCTTCCGCTTGTAAACCACACAACTGACAGGAGGTCTGGATCTTCCACCCCAGAATGTCCCAGTCTTGGAAAAGTTGCATTTTGCTCTATGACAACCAGTATCCCCAACCAGCTGCTGCAATTCTGGGAGTTGTAGTCCTGGAAAATGACATGTTTCAAGCTCCGTGCATGTCCATGCCTGAGCATGAAGGGCGGCACTGAAGAACACATGAGCAGGGGCTCTTACAATATGAGGGTCCAGATCCCATGGAAGTCTCCCATACATGCTTATGCACGGACTTCATCAAAGTCATCATACAAGCCACAGCATGGGCATCCAGAGGAAAGACCAGAGCTTTGGTCAGGCCCCACCTGGAATACTGTGTCCAGTTCTGGGCACCACAATTCAAAACGGATGCAGAGAAACTGGAGCATGTCCAAAGGAGGGCAACTAAAATGGTGAAGGGTCTGGAAACCATGCCTTATGAGGAAAGACTTAGGGAGCTGGGTATGTTTAGCCTGGAGAAGAGAAGGTTAAGAGGTGATATGATAGCCCTTTTTAAGTATTTGAAGGGATGTCATATTGAGGAGGGAGCAAGCTTGTTTTCTGCTGCTCCAGAGAATAGGAGACAGAACAATGGATGCAAGCTGCAGGAAAAGAGATTCCACCTCAACATTAGGAGGAACTTCCTGACAGTAAGGGCTGTTCGACACTATACCACATTGTCTCTCAATATCTCATTTCCTTATCCTATTTCTTCTCGTACGTCCCATGTCTATCTTAGCCTCAAACCTGTAGATAGAAAGCATGTTCTACCACCCTGCTCTGTGTATAGCAAATGGCCCTCTAGATTCTATTTGGACTATATTCCCCATCATCCCCAGCCACTGGATATGCTGGTGGCACTCCTTAGAGTCCCATCTGCCTCCTGGAAAGTTTCCAGTTCCGCATCCCCAGTATATATCTTCTAGCTTCTTTGCAGTGCCTGATAAATATTAATAAAATACAGATTTTACTAATGCTGTCATTATGCATGTATATATCATTTGCGTGACCCATAAGCGCCTTTTGTTCAATTCACACGGATTCCAAAATTGCAAGTAACCTTGTTAGCTTTTTCTGTTTTTCTGCGAGTTCTTTTTTTATATACATACAGTTCCACAATGCTGGCTGGAATAAAAATGAGAAGCTCTACATTGTAATCTTATTTTATATGCTTGAATTAATTTCTGCTCTTATTTTGAATCGGGCACCGCATGCGATACTGTTTTTGTGTTGTGATCGGCATTGTATGCATGACACCAAAAGCTAGCAAATACATTGGATCTGAATACTATTTGTATTTGGCTGTGTATTTGCTGTTTCTTCATTTTGCTGGCAGCAAGGCTGTGTTTTCCGAGTTTCTGTTAAACAAGGCATTATGGCGGTATTTTCATCAGACCTTGGAAAGTACTTTTTAAAGAAGCAATGAATACGGTGACATCTTGAAGCCATCAACAACTCCTAAGTGCTGGTTGTGGTTCTCTGACACTTAACACCTGAAATATCTTGCTGAGGTCTGGCAGAATATGAAAAAGCATGGAAGACTGTTGCATTTTTAAAAATATGCCCAAATCCCATCTAGCAACAATAACATTTCAGTGGTTTTGGAAATACGGTGAGATATTAATTCAAGCATATGAAATAAGATGATAATGCAAATATATAAAATTGCAAAATCAATGTTTGCTTTCTGGAATGTACATATTTTTAAAGCATTTTCAAGCTGTGGATGCTTGAACCCATGGATAAAAAAACCTGCGGATAAGGAGGGCTGACTGAATCTATAATAAGGTTGAATTTGGAAATATGAATGTTCTTTAACATGCTTCCCCCCCTTAAAAATGTGTGCATCTCAGATCCCAAGAACAACAACATTTCGGTTGTACAGGAAACATGAACGGCCTGATGCACGCATTTTCCCCTCCTTAAAATGTGTACATCGCAATAGCAACAACAGCTTGGGAATTGGGAATATGAACAGCTCAACCCATGTCTTTTCCTCCCCGTATGCCGAGTATCTTTGAGAGCTAAACATGCCCTTTTCTATTGTCTGTATCCCTGTATCTCCACCCAGTTCCTGGCTTCAGAGCTCAATGATAGCAGATGCAGCTCTCAACTGTTCAGTTGCCTGCTGCGTGCCATGGAAATGCAAAACCGTTGCTGTAGTAATGAAGCCGTTTGACTTGCTTTCTGAAACACGACATGCCAGGCCTGGGATGGGGAAATAATGGTTCTTCTGCAGCATTACGCCTTTAAAGATGGGAAGGGCGGGGAGGATGGGAGTCAGGATTTGCTTTTTATAAAACAGCTGGGTGAAAAATAAATTATCTACAGAGACATAGGGTGGGTGGGACTGAAGGAAAACTCGTGGTTATTTTTAGCGGTGTATATTCCTTCAGAAATCCAGCAGTGGGTTGGATATTTTGGAGCACGCTTCCCTAACCTGCTGAGATTTTTCCAACGGGTGCAGCTATCCTAAAGGCACCGAACGCCATCTAATCTTGGAAGCTAAGTGGGATCGGCCCATGTTAGTCCTCAGATAATAATAAATAATAAAATAATTTTAAAAACCGTTCCATCTGGATCGAGGCAGCTAGACCTAGATGGGAGATCACCAAGGAGTGTTAGGTGCCGTAGGCTCTATTTCAGAAGATGGAACTGGCAAAGCCACCTCTGAATATTCCTTGCCTAAGAAAACCCTCTGAAATGTAAGAGGTTGCCATAAGTCGACGGGCAACTTGAAGACACATACACTCCCATGGAGCCATGTGGTATAGTTTAAATGCTGGAGTAAGACTCCAGAAGACCAAGGTTCAAATCACCTCTTGGCCATGGAAACCCATGGACAACCTTGGGCATGTCCGTCTCTGTCAGCCTCAGAGGAGGGCAACAACAAACCCTTTCTGAGCATATCTTGTCCAGAAACACATGTGATAGATTCAACTAGATTCATCTTAGGGCCACCATAAATTTAGAAATGACTTGTAGACACAGTTCCCTTGATCTACTGGGGTTCCTCCAACTGGGACTATCAACTGGATTTAGGCAATTCTGTTTATACATCAGAGAAGCAACAACTATACAGTGGACCCTCCACATTTGCTCTGGTTAAGGGCACAGGACCACCGTGGAAGTGGAAAAAACACAAATGAAAAACACGAATTTTTGACTGTAGAATAGCACTGTAGGACCTACAAATGTGTAGGCAAGTATTCTCCCTAGGAATCTCTAGGTCCTTCGGCGTGACTTTTGGCGGGCGTTGGACCACAGAGTCGTGCTGGACCTAGAGATTCCTAGAGAGAACATATTAATTAAATCCACGAATAATCAGATCCACAAAAGTCAAAAGCCACATTTCAATCGAAATGTTATTAGGCAAATTGCCTTATCGCGGCCTCTTGTGTTAGTCACTTGCAGCCAACAAAACAACCTTGAGTCCCGTGGCACATTAAAGACTAAGACATTCACTGCAGCGTGAATTTTCTTGGACTGTAACCCACTACTGATAGCAACTGAGAAGACAAGCAGGCATATGGTTGGAACGGAGGCAGGGCTGCAGGGAAGTATTTTTTTTATCATCTGCTTTTTAAAAAGAATATCTACATTTTCAATCCAGGAAAGAAAGAAAAAATGACTTCCTCCACCAGCATGCATTATGTAAACCGAGCACATTTGCCTCGATTTGTTGATTTTGCATAATTTATTCTGCATCTGCTGTTCACAGGAATTCACAACGGGGCACCAAAGCGCTGTCATACCTTGATTACCCCAAAAACCAACTATTGTTTCTTGAAATTTCACCAAGAATCCACCCCTTACTTTTGATCTGAAGCTTATGCAACAAACCTCTTTCGCACAGTGAGTCTCAGTGGTGCGACAAGATCCCCTTTGCATACAGATATTCCAGACTTACATGGCATAGTCTATGAATTTTGATCTTAAGTTATTGTTACTATCCTGTACCATGTGTCTTCTGCTACCACTTTAATCCCCAGCTACTGAGCATCACAACTGAGGTGTGGATTCTGGACATTGTAGTCTTTATTGTAGCTCTATTAGGCTGGGACTCTCATGTTGACACTTATGTTTAAATCAAATTAGTCTTAATAAAACATGTGAATGGTACCAGCTCTGTCTTTGGACTATATAACAGGGTTCTTAGAACCTGCCCAATACTGCAAGGTTGAAGTGCATACTCCTGTTTATCATAGTGCTTTTTAAATCCCTTTTGGGCTGCATGTACACTGCAGAATTAATGCAGTTTGTCACTGCTTTAGCTGCCATGGCTCAATGCAATGGTAAAATGGGATCAGCAGTCTTGTGAGATGTTTAGCCTTCTGTCAGAGCGCTCTGGTGCCACAACAAACTACAGATCCCCAGGATTCAATAGGATGGAGCCAGGACTGTTAAAGCAGCGTTGGACTGCGTTAAATCTTCAGAGTGGCAGCAGCCTTATTAGAGTGCCTTAAACATGGTAACCGTTTTGGTGAGAAATCTCCGTGGTGCTACCTGTTTGGAGCTTGTTTTATAGAAAGTAGGGGTGCATAATTATTTTAAATCAAGAATGGATGCATGACATGCTGAAATGCAACATCTCTTGGCTGGGCAAAGCATTTCACCTGTTGGATTTTCTACATCTCCTACAGCTTTTAAGTGTACAGAGGCTCCGTCAGGGAAAATAAAAACCCCAAAGTGCTCCCCTTGATTAAATGAGAATGCATTGCTATTGCTTCTCTTCACTCGCTTTGAGACAAGGAGGTAGATCTCCCAGTCTTTAAAAAACAACACCTTTTGCTATCTCATTTATTCTTCATTGAGGACATGTGACTGTCGTCTCCCATGGGAGCATCCCCATCCATCCCTGGAGGGTGCCTTAGGATCCTTGCACTAAAAGTGAGACTTCAAGAGCCGTTCTTCTGTATCATCCTTCCTGTTTCCCTCTGAAGTCAATCCCCAGGTGGGTCAGCCTCTCTTTTCTCTGAACCCGCTTACTTATGATATTTGTATATGATCGCCATTGGGGATAACGGGTGGATGCGGCAAGTATGCATATAAGATACTTTCTCCGTTTTTAAATGGCAACGTGAAATTGCAAAGTCTCTCAAAAAAACCCGAATCGCACTGGGCCTCCCGCCAATCTCTCCCCCGCCATTCTGCCGCTCTCTGCGTTTATGAATAATATTAGTGTTTCACCAAAACCTTTGATGAATTGTCAAGTTCCTGGAGTGTGTGTTTCCCCCTCTTTCCACCCTTGAGAACTGCTGTTTGATCAGGTTTTATCTTACTTGTGTTAATTAATTGCTTTACTAGCAGGGATGGGATGGGATGGGACAGTGCGGAACCATTCGGGCTTCTCCAGGCTGTTTGATAACCTTCCGTTTTGTCTTTCATCTTCCATATCTTGGCTGTTCTCATTATTCTCCAGCATTAGAGTGGCCACTTACACATTGCTGAAACAGAAGAAAGGCATCCTCTAAAAAGAGGACAACGGAAGACATAGATTTACGCACATTACATAATGTCATGTACTGTTACATAAAGCTAATTTATGAGTTTGTTGTTGTTGTTGTTGTTGTTACCAAGTTTGATTTATGGTGACCCCATAAATGAAAAAAACTCCTATTATCAGTCCTGCAGACTCAAGGCTGTGGCTTCCGTGATTGTCTCAATCAACCAATTTTAATTATTTTATATTGTCTCTATCCATCTGGAATGCAATCTTCCTCTTCTCCTACTCCTTTCTTTCCTTATCAAACACTATTGTCTTTTCTAGCGAGACATGTCTTCTTGTGATATGGCCAAAGTATGATGGCTTCAGTTTATTTGTCTTAACTTCTACGGAGAGTTCAGACCTGATTTGCTCTAGGATCCATTTGTCTTGTTAGCAGCCCACTTTCCTCCAGCACTACATCTCAAGTTGTTTTTTCTTCCTATCAGCTTTCTTCACTGCCCACTTTCACAACCATACATAGAAATTGGAAATACAATGGCATGGACCATGCTTAGTATTCAATGATATATCTTGACACTTCAGGATCTTGCCTAGTTCCTTCGTAGCTGCCCTTCCAAATCCTAGCTTTCTTCTGATTCTTATGTGCCTTCAGGTTTCTTGCCAAGCCTTTTTGCCCTGTCATCTTTAAAAATCAGAATACAATAATAACTCATTCAGCAATGAACATTGTTGTTTCATGGCAATCCCAAACCTGTTTTCTGAGACAGCTACCCTCACTTTTATTAATAGGGCTGGCCTGATAACTAGCACTTTGGAGAAATAGTGAACCAGAGAAATCTTCCAGCCAGCCTCTTCCTTCTGCGGACTTTGGGAACAGAGAGCACGGCTGTTCCCACACCTGCCATCCTTTTGCAAAGACTGTTCACGACGACGCTCCTTCTGACCCACAGACCTGTGGGTCGCCAGGAAGGTTCTGCATCCCTTCAGCGAATGCTTTCAAAGGTCGACCCATTGCTGACAGCAGGCGTTCCTTGTTTGCAACAGTGACGCCTGGCTCCCGCTTCGTGGCGTTAATGCAAATGAAATGGCTCTGTGCACAAGAAACATCAAACCGTTATTTCACACACACACACAAAAAGGTCTCAGCCATTCGTTCAGTAGCAATAGATCAAACCGAAATGGCTTCTTGCGCTTAGCACACACTCGCACACTCGCACAAACACACACACACACATATAAATACAAGGCAGACCTCCTGATAGGATGCCAACCCAACAAAAGGAGCTGTCTGCTGGAGGGAAGATGCAACACTGACCACACAGATAACAGCAGCTTGGAAAGAGAACGTCAGTCTCCTAATCTCGAACACCCATGGGCTATTTGGGAAGAGGATTTGTTATCCATTATACACCAGGAGCTGGATTTCTATTTGTCAGTTGGGGACACAAGTTGGAAGCTAGGGCTGGAAAACTATGGGCACGGTTGGCTTACCGTACCCACTTCTTTCTGATTCAAATAAGCTAACCAATGCCAGGGTTTGGTGGTAGCTTCTATGTCAGTAAATCTACACTGTGGATGGGTATACACTGGCCAGAATATCCAGGGTTGCTCCAAGAATATTCTGGCTCCAAAGGTGCCCCATTACCTGGGCACTCCAGAATGACACCAGATGGCAGTCTATATGCTCATCCTGCTGTACCATCTGGCACCACCATCACTGGCATGAATTGCTCCCTCTGAGGTTGAAAATGATCTGCCCAATGCCAAACACATGGCTGGGCACCTCATTGTGACCTCAAAGTGTGTGATTTGCACCAACGGTGGGGATACCGGCATGGCAGGATGGGCAAACAGCTGTCCTACATTGATCTGGAGCACTCTGGATTTATCTAGAAAATTCAGAGCATACGGTAAAGTTTTTAAGATTTGATTTAAGGGAGGGATAGCCCAAATTCAGTAAGGGACTGGTATTCCCGAATGAAGACAGTCCGCACTTGAATCAGGAAAATGGTCTAAATAGCCCATGTAGACATGCCCAGAGTTATACCCTAAATTTTAAAGGAGCTGTCCAAGGTGCCGTTTGTCTTCTCATGATCCCATGAACTTCCTAGGCTCTTCTTGGGCAAGGAATCCCCAGAATTGATTTGCCATCGTCTTCCTCTGAAATTTAGCCTACAACACCTGACATTCCTTAGTGGTCCCTCATCCCAGTACTACCAGGGCTGACCCTGCTTAACTTCCAAGGTGAGATGGGATCTGGTTCTGTCGTGATAGACAGGCGGCTGCCACACAGCAGAACTAAGGCAGTTTGACACCACTTTAACAGTAAGAGCTCTAACCTATGGGATCCTGGGAATTTGTAGTTTGTTGTGGTACCAGAGCTCTCTGACAGAGAAGGCTAAAATAGCTCACAAAGCTACAAATCCCAGAATTCCATAGCATTAAGCCATGGAAATTAAAGTCGTGTCAAACTGCATTAATTCTTCAATGTAGATGCTCCCCTAGGCCCTCCTCACTTCCTCCTATGTAGGCCCTGCTATTTGCATCTACCAAAGTTCAACTTGAGATGGAAATTCACCATGTTGCACTCCCATACAGAGGTTTGATCTCCACTTATTCAACGTATTCACATCTACGTATCTGCGTGGACATATATAAACACACAAAGGCCTATTGTGGTTGAATACAGTCATACAGGACTTTTTCCTATGCACCTCTTTGGGTTTACAGTTTGGTTTGGGTTGCTTTTGGTTCTGCTACAACTAACAAATGACAAGTGATGCTTTGAGTTCTGGTTGCCTCCTCTTTCATTGCTCGTGCCAGCAAAGCCAGAAACTGTAGATCCTAATCTTTTCTGGCTGTTTCTATACCCATCTCACGAAAATCTCTTTTTCCAGCATGTGTGTGTGTGTGCTTGGGTGTGCTTTCTTTTCTCTCTCTCTCAATCAAGGATATATATATATATATATATAGAATGCATTATTCAATTAGGAATTTTAACACATAATCAGGTGATAGCGTAAGAGGATTTTTCATAAGTTGGGATTTAATTCGCCTGGTGCATTGAGGAACGCATTCTCTTCACTGGTTTATTCTTTTATCAGATTGCTCCCCCTTCCTTCTTTCTCTGCTAAGCTCTTTTTAATGCATTTAATGTTTTCCCTCTCTCTCTCTCTCTCTCTCTGTCTTTTCAGTGTTGTCAAAACCTTTTTTCTCCTTCTAGGCGTCTTCCCTCCCTCACTTGAGATTATGCAAATCCTCCGTTAAAGCGTTTAAACGGGTTGAGTTTGTTGAGCGCAGAAGTCTTTAACGCTATAGAAAGCGGTTTTCCACACATGCCTTCTCCGATTAGGACCGGCGGAGAAGGCCAAGCCTTGGGAGATGAGACCCCTGGCTCAAAACTGGATGCTTTCGCTGGAAACTATGTATAGTCCAAGCGTTTGGCGATGAAGTCTCCTCTGCCCTGCTTGTCAGGGCTTTTCTTTTCACAGAGCGGCTAATGCCCCCAAAGCTCGCTGACAGCGGTACTGTAATCTTACAGGTTTATCGAGGAATTTGAATGGAGAATTTGGAGCCGGCCCTGTCTGAAGCTATTTCTCGGTTTGTCACTTGGCTGCGGGGAAAGAGAGCAAGGGTCTACCTTGGGTGGACTGACCGCATTAAAATGGATGGGAGTTGTGTGACACGGGAAGACTTCCCTTCCACAAAGAAACTGTAAACCCAAAGAGTTGTATGGGAAGACGTCTTGAACGAGAAGTAAAGGAAAGAAGCTCTGCTTATGACACAGCTAAGACAGGCTAATAAAGGCCTCATTCCCACTTACAAATAAATCGGTGTGCGATCCGAATCGATGGATCAATTTAACATAAGATTGTGGTTTACACTACACTTTCCCCGATCGCATTTTCTGTCATTTTCTGGCATCAAAATAACCCACTTGTGGGCAAATTGGAATTGATTCCGATCCGCTTGTGGTTCACACTTGTGTTGAATCGATTTGGTGAAAAAGACGTGAAAAAAAATCAGCATGAAAAAGACGTTAAATGGGTCTGGTGCATGGCCCCCCCCTCACCGAATCACTTCAGAGAATCGATTTAACTGGGAATCAGGGTCATTTGAACCAGTTCAAACTGAATTGTGGTCCGGTTTAAAAGGTAGTGGGAATGAAGCCAAAATTTGGTTTAGATTCAATGATATATCTTGACACTTCTGAAAGGGTCAGCTTTTGGAATCACGTTCAGTTATTAACAACCATCCAAAAGGTTATAAGACCATAAATCTGGCTTACAGTCTCACCACTACTGAGCTAGCCACTGCTTACTGAGATTTCTTTCATTTGTACAACAAAAATAGGGATAGGTTATGCTAGGTTTCTACTTATGGATCTTTTGGTTTGTTCATTGACAGCCTTCAAGTCGTTTCTGACTTATGGATACCTTAAGCTGACCCCATCATAGGGTTTTCTTGGTAAGATTTGTTCAGAGGAGGTTTGCCATTGCCTTCCCCTGAGGCTGAGAGCGTGTGACTTTCTCAAGGGTGGGTTTACAGAGCTGAGCTGGGAATTGAACCCTGGTCTCCAGAGTCACAGTCCAACACTACGCTGCGCTTTCCAAAATGTGGAAAACCTATTATAACAACAAGAAGACAGGGTAGGGCCCATAGGGCCAGATCTCTCAAAACTCATAGCTGAGTTTTGATTTTACTACATTACTATTTTACATTTCACTGTGTAAAATGTTTTGCAGTAACATTCGATTTTTGAATTTTTCCTCGCAGGAATTGCACGTTTGCAATGGACGTTTGCTTTCTTGGGCCTGTTTTATAACATGACAAAATTTTGCGAGTGCTGTGTTTCTGGTAGAATCTGATCTTTACTGATACAGCATTAATATCAGCAGGTATCTTTCTGGATACACAAAGGGATTTTGACAACTGGGGAATCTTATTAGCATGGTTTTTCAGCAGAATAATTTCTCTGTCCATTGCTCCCCTGGTGCTAAATAATGCATAATGGCTATAAGCAGTAAAACAGAACAAGCGACAGGGAGTGGAATGAAAATTAAAAGGCAAGGAGACAAAAATAATCAGTTTTTTAGATGAGGTTATAAAAATGAACTTAATGGTCAATGAAGCAGAGAAATGCAAGATCTGTTTGGCTTATCTGGATGATGGTATGTCGACCGAATGAATGAGAATACAAACACATTTTATGCTGTTTGTTTCTCTGTGTATTTGATCTGCGGTTAAGCTAGGAAGTCTCAAAGCTCCCTGTGTTGTCCAATTCAACAAACCATGATTATCAACTTTGCAGGATTTCAAACCGACTTCAGATTGTGGTTTGAGATACTGGCTTGTTGCAAAGCTAGTAACTCAGTTTCCCAGTCTGTATGTTGACCATCCCTCAAATTTAGGAAATTTTTGAGTTAGTAATATGGGTTTGGAGTACATTGAACTATTGATATAAGGAGGCCAGAATTCAATTCAATTAGTAACAGTCGAAATAAAGAAGAGTAGGAAGTTAAGATGCATGTGTTTGTCTGAAGGAATGGATAGGAGAAGAAAAACGTAGTACACTGGGCCCTTGGTATCCTCTGGGATTTAGTTCCAGGACTCCCTGTGGATACCAAAATCCATGGATGCTCAAGTCCCATTAAATACAATAGCATAGTAAAATGGTGTCCTTTATATAAAGTAGCAAAATCGAGGTTTACTTATTGGAATTTATGTAGTTTTAAAATATTTTCAAGACGTGGATGTTTGATAAGAAATCCATGGATAAGGAGGGCCAAGTATGTAGTAAAGTTGAGCGGTAAGAAGATTAGAAGAGAGATCGAAAGAGAAAGAAAGGATAATGCATGGAAGAGTTGTATACAATGTGATTGTTGAAGAGTGTAGGAAAGCATTGCTGTGTGTTTGATTTCTTTTTGCATTTTTATTTTCCTTTTTCCTTTTTTGCACTTCTGTTTGTGTTTTTTATGTATATGTCAAATTTGAATAAAGCATGACTTAAAAAAAAAAAGGATGCTGACCGCCAAGCCGTTTAGCAACAAACCAGTGGAACCAAGAGCAATTGAGGTTTTATCGGGCCTAGTTTTTAGACTCCTCTAAATTGAACTCAAGACGGCCCCCATGGGAAGCGAGTGAGCTGTATTTGTCAAATCCTTCGGCTCGTTTGTGTTCCTTGCAAGCATCAGTAATTCATGAATAACTGAGCACCGCTGTGTATGAGCCACCGAGCATCTCCGAGTCTTTGGCTTCACTCTGGAAAATGGGCTTTGTTGCAAAGCCCTTCTCCCTCCCCTCCACCTTTCTTTCCTTCCTGTCTTTTGCCTGCAAGCCTTCTCTGCTCTGCTTACTTTCCTGAGCTGCCCTGGAGGAGGTTACCCCCGGGAATGCATTCGAAGGCACTGGATGTTTATTTAAAGAAGCAGCTTCTTCCAAGTCAAGAATGGCAAAGCTACCGCAGGAGCCCTCACAGCATCCCATTACTGGTGGTGAACCCATGTGGAAAATCGAGTGAAGACAATACCGACTCGGAGCAGCAGGAGAAAGGGTTGAGGCTTTGTTCTCTGAGAGATCCGAGCCTGGCTGTCAGTACGAAGTAAAATAAAAAATTTAAAAAGGGCAATTTACCTTCACCGTGAACCTGCATGTTACGTAAGGCATTTTACAAGGCTTCCAGCATGCCAGCTGCCTCTGATACCTAAAGTTTTGGACTTCAGATCTTCAAATTGGGCTGGAGTCTCCGTTTTTTTGTGGGTCACCTCCAGGCAAGAGAAGAGGTTGTACCTTCTCTAGTTCCCAGCACAACAAATAGAAAAATTCAGCACCTTGATTCGATGTTGTTGCTGTTATTGTTGTGTGCCTTCATGTTGTTTCCAAATGAGGGAGACTCTAAGGCAAACCTAGCATAGGGTTTGTTGAGAAGAGGCAAGATTTGTTCATTAGAGGTTTGCCATTGCCTTCCTCTGGGACAAGAGTATGTGACTTGCCCAAGATCGTCCAGTGGGTTTCCATGGCCAAGTGGGGATTCGAACCTGGTTTCCAGAGTCATAGCCCAATGCTCAAACCACTACACTGTGCTGGCTCCTGGCAATCCAGGGTTATTTTTTAATTGAAAGGGAAAAAAAAAAAACAACTACAAAAAGCAGTAAAGCTATGAATATAAATGGCTTTTTGAACAAGAAAACACCCAAAGAAATGAAATGAAATAGAAGCTTTCCAAGAATGATAGGCAATGGTAAGCCTCCATCCAAAAATGTGATGTTGAAATCTCATGAGCTGTTTATTTTGGTCCTCAGGAAGATGCACAATGTTAAACGGATCATTGAAGAGCTTTCAGAGAAAAGGAATCTATGGACTGTTAGCAAATGTTGCCTGAGTAGCCAGTGGTTTCTCAAGAGCACTGGTATGTGTTCGCATATTGAATAAAAGGGAACCACATCTCCCCAAATGCTTCTTTGCCTCCACTTCCACTGAGGAGCTCTTGACACATTGGTCAATCTTTCCATTAGGTTCCATGCCAAACTTTTATCCACCAATTTTGGGACGACGAATTGATCGAGTCCTTCTGTTGACTGGAGATATCGAGCTTAGCAGCAGCTATTAAAAGTAAAATTAATTTTCTTTTGGTTACGTCGTCGTTATTTGCAGGGAAAACACACAGTTTACAGCAAGGTTTCATATTTTGAAGTGTAATGGAAGAAATTATGTCCAGGATCCCCCAATTCTTCCCTTCCATTCAAATCCAAGGTGCATAATCAGAGTTACCTATTTTCTTTCATTATATCTCCCTCCTTGCTCAGCTTCAGCCAAGGTGAGATGTTCCTCCTGTCACCCCTCTTGCTCCAAATTCATTCATTGACATCATCCCAGCTCTGAGATCCAGCAAAATGAACAGTTGGTCAAAAAAGAACATGTTGCTATAAATGGGAAACAGCTTTGGGGAACGGGGAGCTGACAGAGAGAGTCAAATAGTTGTTCGTTCATGTTCATCAAAAGTCCCCTTGAATCATTAAAAAACACCAAGCAGAAAGAATTGGAAGGATATGAGCTGAAGACAGCAACAGTGTGAGAGGTGCAAAAGCCATCTGCTGTTTCATCTTGTTTTGTTTTTGTAGATCTTTTGAAAGACCCCTTCGGTGAGTTGCCTCCCCATCCTCCAGTCCACCAACGTCTTTCGCTGCCAGTCCTCAAAAGCCTGGATAATGCCATTAGCTTCCACAATCCTTTGTTGAGACTGTTCCAATACGTACCTCTCAATTTGGTTGGGACAACCTGTTTAGTTCCCTGCTGCCCACTTTTTCAGCAGTTTTTAAAATGTCCTAGTTTCTTTTACCTTCCACCTTCCCCCTTTTTTCTTGGCTTACTGCAGTTGCTGCCAACTGAGTTTCAAAATGCAATCGTGGAGGGAATTTTGCCCTTCCCAATTGTTGCTGCATACTTTCAAGTCATTTCCGACTAATGGCAACCCTAAGTTGAACTTATCACGGGGTTTTCTTTTTTTCAGGGGAAGTTTGTCATTGCCTTCGTCTGAGGTTGTGATTTGTGTAAGGCCACTCAGTGAGTTTCCACACCCAAGAAGGGATTCAAATCCTTTTCTGCTGAATACTAGTCTAGTTCTCAAACCACTACATGATGCTGGCTATTGCAAAAACACTTCAAGCCTGCTTTTCCATTCCACTCTCTTCACACTTTCCTGGGACTCAAGAAAGCGAGAAGCTGTAAACACAGTTTTAATACCTCAGTTATCAAAGCCTCTAAGAAAGCTGCTCCTTTTTGCACCTACCTAGTCCTCCTCCTTTTCCTGTAAAGGTTTTTTGTAACATCAGCATTGGGAAGATGGCGAAGAAGGGCTGGAGAAAGGCAGACTTTTGGCGTGCAGTTGCAACAGATGCTCTGGAATAAAGAATACAATAAAGCGTGAGCTGGAAAGAATGGGATTCTGCTGTAACCAATCCTAGTGTTGCTGCTTGTTTCTGCCTACAACAGACCAAATAAACAGAAGCTACCTCTAAGATCTCTTACTGAGCTTGCCTGAAGAGCAACAAACTTGGAGATTATCTCTACCTGACCCTCACCTTGAGGACTGAAGAAAGGCAAGGCCTAAGATTTGGGAACTCTATTTAGCACCAGGATTAAACCAGTGATCTAGAAAAAGACTATGTGTGAAGTCAAGGGCTTTCATAGCCAGCAACCATGGTTTTTTGTGGGGTTTTCAGGCTATGAGGCCGGGTTCTAGAAGAGTTTGTTCCTGATGTTTCGCCAGCAGCTGTGTCTGGCAACTTCAGAGAAAGAACTGTGGCTGGCATCTTCTCTGAAATGTCAAGAATAAACTTTTCTAGAACATGGCTTCATAGCCTGAAAAACCTGAAAAAAACAAAAGACTGATTGTCCTTCATTCCTGAATGAGGAAGCCCATCACATGGCCATCTGAATCCTTGCGGTGTCTCAGGAAACATTCAAGAAGTCCTCTTCCTTTCATACCCTCCAACGGTCCTCATTTGGTGGGGACAGCCTCAATTAATCCTCTGCTGTCCTGCTTTTACAGCTGCTTTTTTTCTTTCTCCTCTTTCTTTTTCAATTGTTCCAAAAGGATTTCAAAGTGCAAAAGTAGTCTGCACTCAGTTAGCACTGGAGTGAGGAAAAGATGAGGTATAGACCATGTCCGCACAGGCCAAATAACACATCTTCTTCCCATCCTCATGGCAACCACTCCAAATGGCACAGGACCTAGTTCTCGATTCTAGTGCAAACTGCCCTGACGATGTATGGCACCAAACCCATAGTACAGATTTTAATAGTAATCTTTTGCTACGGATCTACCCAGAAGATCCGTAGCCCTCTGGAATGATGCCAGGTGTCTGTTTGCAGCACGGCCCACTGTTTGCACCACTGGCACCATCATTCCCTTTGGCTGCTCCAGGTTTCTTCTGGCTCATACAAACAAAGCCTGTAGCTTGCCCTTTCCAGTCAACTCAGGCAAAAGCAAACTGCAGCAGCCTCTCCTAACTTGTGTGTTTTCTTTTTCCTTCATAACCTTTAGCATCGTGACCACATGGAGAGGTTGTCTGGCTACACACGTCCCAGTTTTCCTTTGTGAAATGTTGGAGATTGTGTAACTTTGGGTCCAGTGCCACCAGCATAACGTGGATCTTGAGCTTTCCCCTGTGTTAGGTCCCATCCTTGCAGAATAATCCATCCAGCACTGAACAAAGCACTGTCAGCTACCAAGCCTTGTCTCTGACTAACAAGAAGACCCCATCAACATTTACAAGCCTCTAGAAATGGCAGCGTAGGTGTAGCTGTTAATGGAATATGCCTTAAGCCAGACCAATTTATTTAAAAGCAACAACATGGATTCTGCCAACTTTCAGGCACTAGGGGTGGGAACGAAGAAGACGGATAAGGAGATGATTTCCAGGGCTGTTGTTCATTACAGTGAAAGGTGCTGAGGTGAAGGGTTGTTTTCTCTGCTTCACAGGCTTAAAAGGTATAGGAGCTATCCATGATTCAAATACAAATAAAAAACTCTTAAGAGAAAACACCAAAAAATCAAGGTACTGCATTTCATCGGGGGCATTTTTTGCAAATATTTTGCATTTATGACAACAAACGATCATGGGGGAAAAAAATCAATAGAACCACCAGAAATGAAAAAGAGAAAAGATGAAAAACAAAGCAACAATTGAACAATAATCAGAAACGGGGATTTCACTCTACCCAAAAAGTGATTACAAAATTGTATTAAACAGATGAGACCAAAAAGGTTTGTTGACGTAATGGCAGACCACATAATGATTCTTTCTCGGTTACTGAATACTGTGCACTGTCGATAGACGGCACTGTGGGCTGCACCTTCCCACACCAGACTCAAGGAAGGCAAATGTAAACCTCCTCTGAACAAATCTTGTCACGAAAACCCCATGATGGCTGAGAAACCCAACGGGTAACCTTGGGCAAGGCATACCCTCCCAGCTTCAGCAGAAGACAAAGCCTCCTCTGAACAAATCTTTCCAAGAAAACCTCATGATAGGTCCACCTTAGAGACACTGTAAGTCAGAAACAACTTGAAGGCACACAACTGTCAATTGATATGATAGGGGAAAGGGATGGAGACCATTTCCTTGTCGCCACCTAGGCATCTCCTAGTAATGGCCCTAGTAATGGCCCAGGGCTTCCTCCTTTGAGAGGCCTGGCTGCCGTTTTTTGCCTTGGAAGCATCAACCGTGCAACTAGTCAAGGCTCCCTTCCCTGGCTTTTGAGCTCTTGTCGTTTTGCGACCTTGCTCAGGAGAAAAGCTGTCACCAAGGAAGAAAGAAAGCATCGGTGTTACGCAACCAGGTCCTCCCATGTTCCCTGACAGCGACATGTGCTTTTTATGGCGGTGACAAAGTCATCCCCATGGCAACGGCAGATGGTCCATCCAAACCATCTTCCCTTGCCTGTTTTCACTAGGGGCAGGTCTTTGTCCCGGGCAGAGGCTAATGTAAAGGAGCCTAATAGATTTTAACTTGATAAGCATGAAGATAAATTAGGTTTTCAATCCCACATGAGCCAGATGGCATGAGGCCGCCGGGCTGGGAGGGGCAGTCCATTAGCGCTCGCCTTATTATTTATTTACCAGGGAATCCACAATCTATATCGCAGCATCCTCAGAGAACTAAATTAATGTTTTGACTGAAGAAGCTGTACTATCTTTGGGATTTGCATTGGTTCTGAAGCAGAAACCGCCCGTGTTTTAGCTCCTAAAAGCCTCGGTCCTGACAATGAGATGGTACAAAGTGAGGCCCCCCTCACAATTCTTCCTGAGCTGTGGGCAATGTCCTAAAATTAGAGAACAAATTTGTGTATGCCACACAGCTTCTTCTGGGCCCCTCTAATGCCTTTTCTTCCTCATCCTCTGTCTAGATGGAAGTTTTTTTGCAGCATCAGCACTGGAGGAATAGTGAAGAAGGGCTGGAGGAACACAGACTTTCAGGATCGGGTTGCAACAGAGTGTCTGCAGAAAGTAATGGAATAGACAAAGCTTGAACAGGAAAAGAATGGGATTCTACAGTAGCCTATTCTACTATAGGTATGTGTCCCTGCTGGCCCACAAGCGAGGTAAATAGTAGCAGCTGCATCCACAATCCCTTACTGGGCATGTGTACACAGCAAAACAGAAACCAAAGGGAGAGGGAGGAGATAAAGCTGGTTGACCAGCTATTACCAGCTTTCCTAGGCTGCTTCAGTCTACTTCCTCAGATGCATTTGGACCAAATGCATTTGAGGATGTAGACTTAATTTCATGCTGCCTACTTCTTTCGTTAGTTAGTCTCAAAGGTGCTCCGAGATCTCTCTACATGCTGATTCTGCAGGCTAAGAAGGCTATATCTTTGAATTCTACTCATATGTTTAGGTAGCTTTCACTTCTTTAATGCATGTGAGGAAGTAGACGGGAGTCTACAAAAACTCATGCTGCCAATTTTTTTTCTTTCAGTTAGTCTCAAGATCTCTCTAGATACTGATTCGACAGATCTTTGCATTGTGCCACTTTTCAAGGCCGTTCTCTTGCCCCGAGATTCCTTCTCCTTGTCTCTGATCTGGAGAAGACTGAGGGGCCTGGCCCTGGGATGTGGCAGCTTTATGAGTCCTGCACCACCCTTGGAAAAAGCACCCACCCATTTGGGCTGCCTCGCTTTCTATCATCCCCTACATTGCAGCAACTCCAGGCGCAAACGCACACTCTTTCACATCGCCACGCACCCGTTGGCACAGGATGAAGTTCACGCTTGCTTATCAATTCCAGAATTAATTTCCTGTTCTGTTTTTGCTGGCTGTTCAGAGAGGCAGCCGCTCCGGCTGCTGTTTGTTACACCACAGCAGTGCCTGCTGCCTGACTGGAGACATGCCACAGGGGCACGAAACCGCCATGCGGCCAGAAGTAGGATAAATGACGGACGCCGTTGCTCCCAAACTTGGGAGAAGCCGAGCTGCTTGTTGGCCCATGCAGTTGGCTGGCCCCTAATTGGCTTCATTTTTCACAGTGGCAGGCAGCACTTCCAAGGGAAAGAGGAAGAGAATATGCATGTGCGGTTAATGGGGGAAGAAGAGAGAGATACACCCAAACCTCAAGCCGAGGCTATCATTTAGAAGACGGCAATGTTCCAAACACCTTTCTGTTGATCAAGGTGATAAAGCATCCCCAGTGCAAGGTTATCAGATCTCAGGTCCTGGCCCTGAGTCTCCACTTTGTGTGGGTTATCTCCAGGTAAGAGCTGTTGTTGTTGTGTGCCTTCAAGTCATTTCCAGCTAATAACATCCCTAAGGTGGATGTACCTCAGGGTTTTCTTGGCAAGATTTGTGCAAAAGTGGGTTTGCCATTGCCTCCTGAGGCTGAAAGAATATGACATGCCCATGGTCACCCAATGGGTTTCCAGGGTTGAACAGAGAGTTGAACCCTGGTCTCCAGAGTCCTAAGACGTTATCACATGGGAGGGATTCCTCTCAATTTCGAAAGAAAAGATAGCCTGCAAAGAGGATTTGTGAATCCGCTAGTTCACCACATTTACTTACTTTTGGATTGATGTGGGATTGCGTTCGGAATGCGTTCCCACTGTCAGCGATTGCATGCGATAACCTATCACACAATAACATGAAAACCCATTATTGTGTTCGGTATGCCATTGGGTTATACTTCCAATTCCTGTCGTCAAACCCCACACCATGCTGGCTTTTCCAAGTGGGAGACAAGGGTCCACATTCTCCAGTTTGGCAGTGCTCAGCTCTAGGGAGGAGGAAAGATCTGTGTGCAAATTTCCAGCTCAGCCAATAGACAAGCAGCTTGTCACCGTTTGCAAGGCTTAACTGATTTGTTGATGCAACTTGCAAAGTCTCTCCATGAGGTCTATGTTTTTATAGCTAGCTTTCTCTCTCCTTCCCAGTTGGTGTGATGCCAGGGGGCAACCCTATGAAAAGGTAATTGATTTGGGGGATAGGAATGGGTCATTGATGGTCCGAATGGTCCGGAGGGGACAACACGCTGAACAAGTACCATATTTTGGTTCACTCTGGGGTTGTCCAAGGTTTCTTAACTTGTTTCTTTAGGAGGCTCGGGGGGTCTGTGAACTAGTGTAAAAACCTGACATTTTGACTTCTGTTGATTTTGCCTAAGAAAACACTATGCCTAAGAAAACACTATGAAATTCATGGGGTCGCCATAAGTTAACCAGTGATTTGAAGGCATATAAACACACACGTTTGAGTTAACAAGGTAAATATGTTCCTGGGCATTACTTCTTCTTTAACAGTGGTGGAAATAACAGAGAGAAAGGTTGGTTCTTTTCCTGCAACATAAAAAAAGAAGAAGAAGAGCAGGTCAACATGTTTTATTCAAAGCGGACAATATGCACATGTGAAATGAAAGGCCAGGTAAGTCTTGCATAAGTAAACAAAGATATTTTGAGCCTTCAAGACACCACTCCAAGACCTCTCCCAAAATGCATCCAGGGATTACTTTTTTCTTTCTTTCACCAGCATCCATTTTTTGTTGTGGTTTCCATTTTTTGTGGCCGAAAATAGATCCATCCGTGTTTTTTTCAACATGCTGGGAGTAGCTGGTGAAACAGACATATCTGCTTTCCATGTTTCTCTTGCCCAAGTTCACACAGTGGGCTTACATGGCAGAAGCAAGATTCGAACCCTGGCCTCCAGAGTCCTGGAGCCAGGACTAGGGACAATAATTTGCACTTGCTTATTTTTCTTTTCCTTTTCTCGGGGAGGGTCTCTCTACTGAGTTCGCCCAGAGAACCTTAATAAAACATACATACAAAACACACTGCAGAAATAATCCAATTTGAGGACGCTTTAACTACTCTGGCTCCATGATAGGGAATTTTGGAAACTAGTTTTGAGAGACGTTTAGCCATTTCCCAGGATCCCCTAGCACTGAGCCAGGTCAGTTAAAGCGGTCTCAAACTGGATTATTTCTGCAGTGTGTTTTGGATCGTTAGTTCCCTTACTGAAAGAAAGGCAGGTCATGCAATAATGCCCCCAAAGGGCCTATGTTCCAAGTGCCTCCGTTTACCTAAAATGTTCCCTATATAGCCGTGCTTGATAAATTACTCTTGCTATGTCTCGATACTTACAATTTAGGGGATATTTCTTTAATGTATTGTTAGGGCAAGTTGCCTGAGTTTTAATTATTCAGGAGTCAGCATTCTCCCAAAGGTCTCCCAGTAGTTAAATTAATCTCTCAGTCTGGAAACTGGATTTGCAAGTGTTTTTTTCCTGTACTGCACATAGGGATCATTAGATTCGATGCGCAGGAAAACTTCAGGCGCCACATTGTGTGTGCATACCCTGAAATTTCTCCCATGCTCCAGCTGCTGAGATATATTTTGAGATGTCGATAGCATAACGCAGACAATTACGCTTCACGAGTACGTCTTTAATGGGAAAAACAAATATAGTTTTGGCTTTTGAATCCGTGGGAGTGATGCTATTGAGGAATGAATGAATGCACCACATGGGATATCCAGTTCTTAATATTGGGGGAAGGACTCAGATGGTGATCCCTGGCATTTCAATCAGGTTCTTATAAACACAATCCGAAATTTGTCTATTAAATATTTGGCACGTAAGCAGTCAGCATCTGTAACCAAACGGAGGTAATCTATGGAGGGAAAATATCTCACTCTGGCCCAAAACACACTGTCAAAATAATCTGTGGTTTTAGACCACTTTAACTGTCCTGGCTCAGTGCTAGGGAATTCTGGGAAGTATAGTTTTGTGAGACATTTAGCCATCTCTGTTAGAGAGCTTTGGGGCCACAATAAAACTACAGCTCGCCAAGGCAGTCTCAAATTGGATTATTTCCGCAGTGTGTTTTGGACCTCAGCCTTTCCTATACCATGCTGCTTTTCTTCTTGCATGGAGTCATTTATTTGCCACTCTTTTAAAATAAAAATGCACTGAATAGCTTAGTTTATTTACACTGGGAGAAACAAGAACAAAACTGCAGGTCCCTGATCAGATCGTTCGAAAAGCACTGGTTTATCCTACTTTTTTCCAGGATGGTGTTATTTCACAAACCACCTGAACGTTTGGCTAATGGAAAGCTCTCTTAAAAATGGCCTAACCCCAAATGTCGGATCATCTGAAAAGATTCTGACAAATCGTTTTGAGCCTGTGGGCAAGGTCCTGGTTTTTTTCAGTCCATTTCATCGTGTTGTATATTTAGGCAGCCTATAAATATGAGGATAACGTTAAGGAAATGGCTTTCCGTTGCACACTATCCATCTCCTCCCTTACCCTAAAAGGCCGATGCGCCTGCGATATATTAAGCAGAATAAATGGTGGCCTGGGTTTCACTGCGAAGGAAGAGGAAAGTGTTTTATCTCCATGATTTCTCCCGGCATTAAAGCCGGGACGGGGTCCCCATAGGACCTCCAAAGTGATAGATGGAGGGTGGCATTTATTGACTATGAGGAGATTGCAATTCATAACCTGGCGCTTCGCATTTGCAGCCCACGTTGGCGAGGGGAGAAAATGGGTTGCTTTTCTCATCCAGCCGTTGCTTTCACTTCAGGTTCCTTCCAACCACAGAGAGGCAGCCATTTCCAAAATGAGAAAACAAACACCAGTTTAATTTTTAAAAATACCAAACATGCCCATCTCTGAGGCGACATTTGTGCCTTCGAGAAATACCTCAGTTGGACTAAAGGCATAGTGCCTTTGGAAGAGTGGCAATTTCACAGTTATTTTATTTATTTTGATATTATTTTGATATTGGAAAGATGTCGTATTGTTTTAACCCCAGTTTATAGAAGAGCGAAGCCATTGCTTTAATTCAGCCATTGCTTTCACTTCAGAAAAATGGAATGCTCCCATCATTATAGTGCAATTGCGCAAAGGTTTTCACACAATGTCACGCTCATCCAGTACTTCTTTCATGAATAACCTGGAATTTTCCTGTAACTTCTTATTAATGGGGAAACCCCATGAATTGTTTGCCATAGAGCATCATTCATGCCATTGTAAATGTGCAGAAGCTAATAGCAATGCATTTGTGCTATCAGGGAGCTTTTCCCAGACTACATTTCGACATAGGCAATTCACTCTCATTGCTAGGATCGATTTCAGAGTAGATTTTTGTCTTATTTTGAGGTTTTATTTGAACTGTTGTTAAATACAGATATTTTATTTTGTTCTGTTTGGGATGGAACCATGTTTTCCATACATGCGCAGTAACCCAAGAATAACATATGCATGAAACATCTAATGATGATATACTAAGAATAGAGCAATGCAATCGGCGTTTGTATCCAGAACATGACTGCGTTTTTGTTTCATTTTTATTTCGTTGTTATCGTGCAACTGTGTGGAACCATAGATTGCTATTGCACTGTGCTTCCATTATCTTCCAATAGCATGATTTTTGTGGAATTGGCCTGAGTCTAGTGCTCAAACCACTACACCATGCTGCCTCTGTATATTATATACAGAGTAATATAATTACTGAGTAAATTATATATTACTCAGGTAAATAAGGCATCTATTTACAGTTGCTATAAATTGCATATATTCACCACTAACTGAGTTACCTCAATATGTATGAAAATAGCAATAAGCTTTTTTTCCCCATTTTTGAACAATAACGTCATTTAAACCATTGTAATTCTGTTATTCCGTCTAGAAAATAACCACGCAGCAACAATAATTTCACAGCAACCACAACGCGAGGCGTACCAACCCTGAAACGTAAAAATATACCACCAAGGGAACAATCGTATTAATACGGTGTAATGTCTAATAGATTTAAATATTGAATTTAAGTCAATTCAAAGAAGGCACAAAGTCATAAAGTGAAGAGTTTACTTCAGTCTGTGTAGTTTATGTACTAGTAGTTGGGTTTATTTAAAAGCTTTGCAGAAGTTTTACCTCAGGAACGGATTTCGTGAGGTAAAATCTATCGGTCGTCACCTATTGCGGCTTCTCAATAGCTTTTTAAAAGAAATATTTGAGATATTCTTATTCGTTTAGGCATTTTGGTTAATTTGTTTCTCCCCCTTTCCTTTGTTGTTTGTTTCCCTATTTGTTGGTTCAAGGAAGTTTCCTTTTTTTGGACATTTGTGTTACATTTTGTTGTGTGAAAAGATGCTAATCTCGATTTTTACGTCCGGAGCGGGATGGAACAATTAAAATTGGACAATGTTCCTTCCATGACTTTGGCAGTCTGTGTTTTTAAATAATCCTCGAGAAGGCGAAGGATTTTGTTTTGGTTTGTTTTTCCCATTTTATATTTTGGACATTACCCGAGGCCTTTTTCGAGAAATCGTTCCTGAGTGTCCGTTCTCCCCTTCAAAGGGTTCGTGAGGAGAAGCTTCTCTGCTAGATATAATCCTGACATTTTGGATTGTGTTGAAAGCAATATTTTAAAAAAGGCAGGGGATCAATACAGGGCTGCAAACACACAGACGCACATCTGTATCCTCCTTGTTATTGTCATGCCCAACACCAGAAAATACCTGGAGAAAAATCTCTTAAAGTCTTACCCAAAGCTTTGCGGGGGAAAATTATTTAAAAACGCAACTGACTGGGAGCTGCAAAATATATATCAATTTGGGGACTATTTTCTTTTTTGCTCCGCAGTCGGTGGAAAAAGGCATTAAAATGGGTGGGAAACGTGCATTTGTTGACAAAGGAGTTTATCACACGGGAGGGATTTCTCCCAATTTCGAATGGAGCCAGTTCGAATTCACGTAAATTTGCTAGTTTAGCGAATTTACGTGAGTTCTAATTGTGTTCGGAATGCGTTCAGAATGACTTCCCATTGCCCGGATAAGACCCCCCCCCATTGCCCAAAATTGTGTGAGATACTTTAATACGCAATTACGTGAAACCCCATGATTGCGTTCGGAATGACTTCCCATTGCCCGAAATTGCGTGAGATACACTCATTCTCAATAACGTGAAACCCCATGATTGCGTTTGGATTGCCATTGCATTATACCCCCAAATTCTGTCGTATGATAAACTTTGGAGTTTATCATACGACAGAATTTGGGGGTATAATGCAATGGCAATCCAAATGCAATCATGGGGTTTCATGTAATTTCAGACAATGGGAAGTCATTCCGAATGCAATCATGGGGTTTCATGTAATTGCGTATTAGAGTACCTCATGCAATTTCGGGCAATGGGGGGTCATTTTGGGGCAATGGGAAGTCATTCTGAACGCATTCCGAACGCAATCAGATTTCACGTAAATCCGCTAAACTAGCGAATCTACGTGAATTTGAATTGGCTCCATTCAAAATTGGGAGAAATTCCTCCCATGTGATAAATTGTCATGGCAAAAAGAGGGGGGGGGGTCTCTTCCAACTCTAAAAGGATGCTCCCATTCAAACCCTGACCTCACACAGGGTCCATCCACATCATCCAATGCTCAGATAAATCCCTGCATCCTACAACTCTTGGGGTGGGAGCCTTGGGGGTCCAATTCAGCCTGATCTTTGGGGTCCAGAGCCCCCCTGGATCTTGATCCCCTCCTTGCTGGGTCTCAAGAAGGAAGGAAGGAAGGAAGGAAGGAAGGAAGGAAGGTGGCAGCAGGAGAGGAGGGACTGGGTGGGCTGTCCTTTGCCCTGCTGCTGCTGCGCATTATTCCCACGTTCCTCAATTGCTTGGTTTTGCTTGCCTCTCCTCTTCTTCTTCCATCCCTCCCCATCCAGCCCAGCTTCTCTCTTCTTCTTCCAGGCGGTGCCAAACTGACTTTGCCCTGAGAGCATCCAGAGAAGGAAGAGGAGGAGGAGGAGGAGGAAGAGATGCCATGGCAAGGAGCTCCAAGCTGGCACCGGCTGTTGCCCATCTGAAGGCACAAAGGTGGCATCTCTGCTGCTGAGACAGACCCAAGGGGGAAAAAAAACCATCCTCAGCCCCCCAGCAAGGCCAGGTAAGGGCTGGGAAGGTAGGGGTTGGGGGGAACAGGGGAGTACCTGTTATCCTGGGAGGATGGAGAGTGGTCCTCCTTTGTTCCTCCATCCCTCCTGGCAAAGAAGAGAAGGGGAAGCTTTGGTAAACAAAACAATAAAATGGGGAGGAAGGAGGGAGATCTTGGGGTGGGGGGGGGGATGAGGCAGAAAGGGAGGCTGGGGTCGAGACAGTGTTCCCAGCTTGAGAAAACTGGGGGTCCTTAGAGAACCCCCCCCCCAATCCCAAATGCACAAAAGACAGTGGTACCCAAAATGCAGGTTGCAAGCTTTGCAAGTGGTTGGGGAAGCCAAGGTCCAGCCCAGAAGCATAGGGTTGTGGGGGGCAGACGATCATTGGGTTTCTTTCCCCAAAAATATTAATATATGAATACACTTTCCTTGCATTCATTGCCATTTCAACACACACAAACAACCCTTTGAGATTTAAAAGCATTGTTCTTCTGGTGTGCATTTGCAGAGCGCCCCCTGCTGGCTCTTGAGGGCCTGGTGCTCATCTGGGACCTTCCCCAATTCCTCCCCACAGACAACAAACACACACACCATTGCACCCCACTCCTGTCTTTTTTGTGTGTATTTGTCACCTGTGGATTTGGGATTCTATTTATTCCAAGGGGGTTTTCTCAGGCAAGAATACTCAGACTACTCACAGGTGGTTTTTGCCAGTTCTTTCCTCTGGACAAAGCTTCAACCTAGTGAGGAAATAGCAATAGTCCAAGAATTTTTCATACCTGGGATCAAATATTGATCAGAGCAGGGACTGCAGTCGAGAAATCAGAAGAAGGCTAAGGATGGAAAAGGCGGCTATGAGAGAACTAGAAAAGATCCTACAACGTAAAGACATACGACTGAGCCACGAAAGTTAGTATCATACCAGCCATTGTATTCTCTATTAGGAAGAGAGTTAATTCGTTTGGGATGTGGGGCTGGAGAAGAGTGCTGAAGATCCCATGGACCGGATCCCAAGAAGTCAAACAAATGGGCCCTAGAGCAGATCAAGCCAGAAGTCTTTCTGGAAGCCAAGATGACTAGACTGAGGTTGTCGTACTTTGGCCACATCACGAGGAGGCACGACTCACTGGGAAATGCAATAATGCTAAGAAAGGTGGAGGGGAGCAGAAAGAGAGGTTAAGAGGTGATATGATAGCCCTGTTTAAATATTTGAAGGGATGTCACATTGGGGAGGGAGCAAGCTTGTTTTCTGCTGCTCCAGAGACTAGGAGGCAGAACAATGGATGCAAACTGCAGGAAAAGAGATTAGGAGGAACTTCCTGACAGTAAGGGCTGTTCTTCGACAGTGGAACACACTCCCTCAAAGTGTATTGGAGTCTCCTTCCTTGGAGGTCTTTAAGCAGAGGCTGGATGGCCATCTGTCGGGGATGCTTTGATGGGGAGTTCCTGCATGGCAGGGGGTTGGACTGGATGGCCCTTGTGGTCTCTTCCAACTCTATAATTCTATGAGAGGAAGGCCACATGCTAGATGGATGGACTCCATTAAGGAGGTCATGGATATGAATTTGCAGGACCTGAGCAGAGCAGTGGAGCATAGGGAGTCTTGGAGGTGTCTCATCTACAGGGTTGCCATTGGTCGAGATCGACTCGAGGTGGATAACAACAACAACAAACCACATTGTATTCCTTGGTGGTCTTTCATCCAAGTACTACTTGAGGTTGATCCTTTTTCCAAAATCAGAGGGGATCTGTTGCCTTTAGGGTGTTGAAGCCAGCCCTAGTGTATGCTAACTGTGATTTCTCTGGTCTTGTTCCTCTCTTTCACACTGATGGGGAAACTGGTTGATTTGGAAGAGGAGCATCTTCTATCCCTCCAGTGCAATTCTTCTTTTGCTTTTAACCAGATATTTTTGGGTAAAAGGGATCTTCTACAGGGAACCTAACAGTCAAGGAAGGATGTTTACAGGCTCCTGGCTCCAATTCCAACAATTCCACTCAGAATCGCAGGCTGCTTGGTCCTTAGTTAGGTGCTAATGAGCTCAGCTTCGTCGTAAAGATGATGATCGCTATTAATATTAATTGCATCTATGCCACTGTTTCTTCAAGGGTGCATGGGTATCTTAATACGGTTCTTCTGGCCTCCTTTGTTATCCTCCCAACAGCCCTGTGAGGTAGGTTAGGCTAAGAAAATGTGACAGACTCTATGGTGAACTTCGAGATAGAGCGGAGAATTTGTACTTGGAGCATGTCTGTCCTTGTGCAACCCATGAACCTCATGGCTCAATTTTCAGCCCCCAGATGTTGCCCTGCAGACAAAGATGTTAGTTGTGGGGGAACAATTTGCATTCACTTAATAGAGTCTTACATGTTTTCCTTTTGTTGTTGTTGTTGTTGTTATTTATGTGCCTTCAAGTCATTTCAGACTTACCACAACCCATCATGGGGTTTTCATGGAAAGCTTTGTTAAGTGTGGGTTTGTTCTGGCCTTTCCCTGAGGCTGAGAGAGTGCGACTAGCCCAAGGTCACCCAGTGGGTTTCCATGGCAGAGCGAGGATTTGAAGCCTATTCTCTAGAATCCTAGTCCAACACTCAAACCACTACATCATGCTGGCTCTCATATATTTATCATATGATATCCCATGATATCATTTTTGTTATTGTGTATTCAAGTTATTTCCAGCTTAGGGTAACCCTCCAAAGTCCCACAATTTCTCACAATTAGCAGTACCAGGTAGGTCCGATGGGAGTTGCAGTTCAGCATGAATGTAGGGGATGTAGGAAACCTCGAGGTGTTTCTGGATTGCAGATCAGGTCAGACGTAGCCAACACAGCCCCATAACATCCGAGGGCCACAGGTTTCCTGCTCCTTTGGGTCACTTCAACTTTTTCCCCCAGGAGGGATTGGAATAAAACATATGAATCCCTGTGCGTGCAGCCGCAGGATTTCCTGGGAACTGGGTAACCTCAAAAAAAGGCCTCTGTAGCAAAAGCACATTAACAAAATGTCATGCATAGTTTTCCAGTGGCCTTTGCCTTCCTAGGCTATTATCGCATAAGCATCTGTTCTAGGAAAACAGCGAACAAATTCCATTGTTTGCTGCTTTGGGGTCCATTGTGGTCTGCAGTTACACTGTTAAAATTGTTTTAACTGTATGCCACCCTCCAATCTCACAGCAGAAAGCAGGATAGAAATATTTTATGAAATAAAAACAAACAAACAAACAAAGGTTGTTCCCTCTTCACCCCATCCGCACCAAAAGTGCGTACCCTTTCATTATGGTGATGCCATTTTGAAGGGGAAAAGCACTACAGATCCCCTCAACTGCTCAAAGAAAACACACTGATGCTGGAGAAGATTAACAGGAGAGCTTAGTGTAGTTATAAAACAGTGGCTGTTGTAGGTCTATAGTTTTTGTGGGTTTTTCGGGCTCTGTGGCCATGTTCTAGAAGAGTTTATTCCTGACGTTTCGCCTGCATCTGTGGCTGGCATCTTCAGAGAATGCATTCAGGGTCGTAGTCCAACGCTCAAATCACTACACCCAAGTTGGATCTTCCTATAGGGTAGCCTGCTATTTTTATTTCATTCCAGGGTGAAAAGACTCATATTGCTGAACTACAACTCATAGCCAGCCTAGCCAAGGGTTAGGAATGCTGGGAGTCGCAATCCTACAATGTCTGGAGGGCATTATGATTCCCACCACTGCTTTAGATGTAGTGGTAGATGTTGTTCATGTCAAAGAAAGGTTCAACTCACGTAAGGTTGCCACTTCAGAATCATCGCAGGCCCTAAGGTTTCCAGGCCAAAACCTGAGACTTAGGGATGGTCTCTAGTGAGTATGAGGCATGATATTTTAAGTATCAACCACACTTTATCACAGCTTGTTATTCAAACATATATACACAGAACATATATTCCTGCTTAAAAAGTAAGAGAGAAATCTTAGCTAAAGGGTCTGATCCTAGATCAAGGTGAAATGAGGGGATTCTTTCTTCTTATTTACTTAGGAAGATAGGATAAGAAACCTATTCAACCTCCTGACTTCTAGCCAGAAATTAGATGTAGAACAGAGTGGATGGTGAATCCTGACACCAAAATGACTGGGGGGTAAAGAAGAAACCAGCTCAGTTACTATATAGCCTTTCTGGGAAGTCTTTGTTGGTTGGTTGCAGTCAATGAATTCTTGGAAATTGTAGCAAGCTGCTTCTCAACTAGGTGTGATTTTTGCTCAGCCCTTTCTTCTTGTTTACACCTGAGCCCACCAAAACAGGACTTTGCACCCTCATCTCCTACCTGGAAATGTCTCACAAAAACTGGAGACTCAGGCCCAGGTCCTGAGAGTCCTGACAACTCTATTTAGCTTTTTGTCCAGTTGACTTTTGTACATGGAATGGGCAGGGATGCCATTTCGTTCTTCATCTCAGGCAGTAAAATGTTTCGGGCTGGTTCTGGACAGCTCCAAAGGTGACTAGTGTTCAAAACCATGATTCCAGGAGTTTGCCACAAATTCATTTCCAATTCAGAGTTGGGGGCAGAGGGGATGTGGACTTGCCATGAGTGTGGTCTTGTGGATGTAAAATTGATTTTATAAGCAGCTTCAGGCAGAGGAGAACCAAACTGGTCTGCAGCACAGAATTAAAACAAACTTCCTGCGTCATGCTCAGATGAGCGAGTCCAGATGCAAGGTGAAGGGTGCACCAATATATCCCTTTTATCGTTGCTCTCTTTTATCTGTCCTCTTTTATCTATATTAATTTATTTTGGAATAGCTACTGTTCTTCATTTCCATAGTCACAGGCAACACAGGGAAGCTTTCAATGTGGCAGTAGGATGGAGGAGAGACAGGAAGCGCACATGAGATGTCCTTCCTTTTCTAAATTCAGGCCCAAATTATCAGGATGTAATCCATAGTTGAGCCGGTAAGTTATAGTGGTTTGTGAGTTGGACTCTGGCTCCAGAAGGTGAGAGCTTAAATCTCCTTTCAATCATGGAAACCCACTGAGTGATATTGGGCAAGTCACACTCTCTCAGCCTCATAGAAAAGCAATGGCAAACCTGTTCTGAATATATATCTTCCCAAGAAAATCCTTTGAGAGGGTTTCCATAAGTCACTTGAAAACATAGAATAGCAACAACAAACCGAGTTCAAAAAGCAAAAGTAGTTTGCCCTCCATTTACTCATCAGAGAGAAGAGAGGCAAAATCTTTCCCTTCCCAAGAAGCTCAGGCCAAAGCAAACTGCTGCAGCCTCTGCTTCATTCAGACTTTTTGCCATCTTGACCACACTCACTTGGGGGGCATGGTACACTGTAGAAATAATGCTATTTGACAACCACTTTAACTGCCATGACTCCAGCCTGGGATTTGTTGTTTTGTGCAGCACTAGCATTTTTTTGCAGAAAAGGCTAAAAAGGCTTGTAAAACTACAGATCCCGGGATTCCATAGGATGGAGCTACAGCACATCAAGCTGAATTATTTCTACAGTGCAGATGCACCTTTAGGTGCCCCACAAGCTGCACTTTGCACATCCCTTAAACTCTTGGGCCCAAATGGATGTGCCAATATATATTTCTTCTGCATTCAGAATTTTGAAATCTCTAGTTCTTCCCATCCAAAAGATTTATTTATTTTTAAAAGGAAAAAAAAATCTTATCAGATAATGTCCTGCAATGAAGTTCTTATCCTCCTTCCATCTTCCCTTCTTGTGCCTTTCAGCCCTCTTCCTCCTCTTCCTTGGTTTGCATCACCTGTGCCTTCCACCCTCCTCCATTAACAAAGCAGTGTTTCACCTGGGTCAAGTGGAAACTTAAAAGGCCCTTTGCCCTGCCTGGGAGCCGTGGGGCAGAGAGGGAGAGGAGTTAGGGCCAGAAGAGGAAGGGGGCTTGTGGGGTACATTGGGGGACAATGCTGAGGAGGGGGGACTCCTTCCATCTCTCCCCCCATTATCTGGCAACGTTTCACCTCCTTAAATTGGGCACTGAAAGGCCTTATCCCTGTAAGAGTTGCGGGGAGAAGGGGCGGTAGGTATATTAGGGGCAGGCTCCTATTGGGGGCATTTGGGGGTGATGCTGAGGAGGAGAGTTCCTGCCAGGCCCTCTGATTTTTGCTCCCCTGTTATATAGTAAAAGGGATCTAGGAGTCCAAGTAGACCATAAGTTGAACATGAGTTAAGAGTGCGACGCGGCAGCTAAAAAGGCCAATGCAATTATAGGTTGCATCAATAGAAGTATAGCGTCTGGATCAAGGGAAGTAATAGTGCCACTCTATTCTGCTTTGGTCAGGCCCCACCTGGAATAACAATGTGTCCAGTTCTGGGCACCACAATTCAAAAAGGTTGCGGGTCCAAAGGAGGGCAACTAAGATGGTGAAGTGTCTGGAAACCATGCCCTATGAGGACCGCCTTAGGGAGCTGGGGATGTTGAGCCTGGAGAAGAGAAGGTTAAGAGGTGATATGATAGCCCTGTTTAAATACTTGAAGGGATGTCATATTGAGGAGGGAGCAAGCTTGTTTTCTGCTGCTCCAGAGAATAGGACCCAGGAAAAGAGACTCCACCTCAACATTAGGAGGAACTTCCTGACAGTAAGGGCTGTCTTTAAGCAGAGGCTGGATGCTTTGATTGGGAGTTCCTGCATGGCAGGGGGTTGGACTGGATGGCCCTTGGGGTCTCTTCCAACTCTATGATTCTACGATTCTATTCCCTGTCTAGAACTATTAACCAGCGAAGATATCTTACCTTCTCTGACAGTTTTCAAGGATATACTTCTTGGGAAATGTCTGCTTCATAAGGACTGCTTTTCCTTGCCATTATTTTGAGACTTCTAATATCGACCTGGCGAGATGGGAATTAGTTCCATTCTTAGATTAAATCTAGGGTAACAAAAAGGAGTTTGTGTAAGGAGCCTATGGGAAGGTGGGGAGGAAACATTTCATTGTGCATCAGGTATGTTGGCTGAATATTGACAAGCATCAGATAAGCAACGTAGGGTTCCCCCCCCCCTCTTTTTTAACAGGACTGCTATTTAAAAAGCAAACAACCCCCACATCTTTTACAGTTGGTATATGGAAGTAATTTCCTGTCTGCCCTTATCTTTTCCTTTTTTTGTTCCTTTTAGCGTTCGCCGACAAAGATATTTTCCCATGCTGTTCTTTTTTTTTTGAAAAAAAGCAAATGCTGTCTGTTCATCTGCTTTTGTTTTTCTACTGAAAGGAGTTAACATGAGGTTAATTAAGCACAACTTTCTCCCACTAAGAAATCACGAAAAGAACATCTGTATTGCTTTCTACCGGCAGCTGAAGCTATAAAAAATAATAATAATAATAACGGTGTCCTTTCAGTAGAGAACACCAATGCAATGCACGCTGCATCTGGTAGCAATGCGACCCTTTGCAGCTCTGTCTATATGCTTTCCGACATACTTGTGTGGATGAGAAGTTGTATGCTTGCTTCATGGCACGTAGATGAAATTTAGTAGGTAGTGGAATAATAAGCATGCATTACGTCACATATGGTACTCCCCCAAATTTTAAAAATCTGCACAAGTGGTTACCCAGATCTTATACCAAGAAGGTTCCTACCCGCAGCATGTATTATACATTTGCACATTTTGTCTACTTCTGCTAGCACTTGAGAGGGGCAAGGATCTGTTAACCAGTTAGCTTTATTTTCTAACATGGGATATTGTGTCTACTTCTGGGCATCACAAGCTGGAATGTAGCCAGAGGAGGGCAACCAAAATAGTGAAAGGTCTGGAAAACATGCTTTATGAGGAGAGACTTCGGGAGCTGGGTATGTTTAGCCTGGAGAAGAGAAGGTTAAGAGGTGACAGCATGTTGTTGCTGTGTGCCTTCAAGTCATTTCCGACTGAGAAAATCATGGGATTTTCTTGGCAAGTTTCTTCAGAGAGGGCTTGCGTCTGAGGTTGAGATAGTGTGACTTAGCCAAGGTCACCCAATTGGTTTATATCCCCGAGCTGGGATTCAAACCCTGGTCCTCGGAGTCATAATCCAACACTCACACTAATACACCGTGCAGGATAGCCATGTTTAAACCTTGGAAGGGATGTTATATTGAGGATGGAGCAAGCTTGTTTTCTGCAGCTCCAGAGACTAGGACCCAGAGGAGTGGATTCGAACTTCAGGAAAAGAGATTGTACCTAAACATTGGTAGTAAAAGCTGTTTCATAGTGGAATAGGCTGCTTCAGAGTATGACGGAGTCTCCTTCTTTGGAGGTTTTTAAACAGAGGCTGGATAGCCATCTGTCGCAGGGAGTACTTTGTGTATTTCTGCATGGCAGGGGGTTGGATTGGATAGCCCTTGGAGTCTCTTCCAGATCCGTGATTCTATGATGATTCTATACAGTTTTGATTTTCCAGGGATTCATCTCTCCATACAATTAACCAACTATCTGTAAGCCTTGTTCTGGTGTTGTCCTCTCTCTCTATGATCTTTTCACTTCTATGCACACACACAATGCATGGGCAGTGTACAGGATGCACAAAAAGCACATCAGCTGAAGTGGAGCTAGAACGCCTGGCCCCAGGCTCTCTCTACAAGATGTGAATCTCACGGAGAATGAGGGTAGTAAGCTGGGCCCCTGCAACCAGGCAAATGGGTTTTACAGTCCTTGTTAGCATCATCGCCAAATGTTAACAGCTGCCTAGTGGCAATGAAGAGTTGCTTTGTATTAGTGACCTTGCAGGATGCTTTTTATATTTGCTTTGGAGTTTGAAGCTAGGAAAAGATACAAAGGTAGGAAACCAACCTGGGGGAGCAAATTGTACTCTGTTGCTAACCTGCTTGTATTGCTCTTTGCTGCTGCTGCTGTTGTTTTTGTTAGCTGCACTGGTAGAATTCAAAGACATAGCCATGTTAGTCTGGGAAATCTGTATGGAAAGGGATATTGTAGAACCATTGAGACTAACTGGAAGAAAGAAGCTGGCAGCATGAGCTTTCCTAGACTAGTCTATGAAAGCTCCTGCTGCCAGCTTCTTTCTTTCTGTTAGTCTCAACGGTGCTACAAGATCCGTTTGCATGCTGTTGTCATACCTGTTTGTGGGGAGATGGATCACACACACTTGCACACTTGGGTTTTCTTTCTTTGCTTTTGCACTATAAACCCTAGGAAGCACATCTTCCATCAACCTCAGCCTGAAGGAGAGGGCACCACAACTCAGGTGCCCTATATATGCCCAGTGGCTGGGGATTTTATTTGGTTGCTGGCCGTGGGATAAGTCTGGTTAGGATTTGCTTGGGAGTCCAGTTCTACCATTGGCTGCAAAAGGGTGCTATATCATCTCAGCAAAAGGGCTGGAATGCTTCTCTGCTTTGTTCCCTTTGCTGCATCATTGACCATCAATAAAGCTTATGCTGTGGCAGTAACGTCCGAGAGCATTTAGCACCCAAAAGAACCCTTGGCGAGGCTTGGAACGACACTCAGTTCTGGCATAAGGCAGACATTATCAGTAGCATTCAGACAGCAGGCTTCAGGAAGAGTGACAGCTAGCGACCCAATGTCAGAGAGGCAGTAAATCCATTCCTGAGCAAGTGCACACCTCTCCTCTTTTGGCTTCTTTGATTTCATCGGGTGATGACCACACATTTTAAAGACCTCTTTAGCAACCATGAAGGCTAAAGCACTAAAACAGCACGGCCGCAGGGCTAATGCTGAGCCATTTTCAATCCATTTTGTTCCAACGGGAAAGAAGAATGTGCGTGCTTAATTTTTCATCTGAAATTAATAGACTTATAATAATAACATTTTCTTTGAGCCATTCCGCTTCTTTTAAAGGGAAAAAAAGAAGAAGAAGCTCATAATCTTCTGCTAGTGATTTGGGCCCTTTAGGCCCATGGTATACAACAGCGGCTCTTGACTAATGGTACATATATCACCTGTGGGAGGCAGAAGTACTCTTCTGGGGAGGCAGAGTTTTTATTAGAATTACAAATCATTCCAACAGATTACTACAGTTGCCTTCTACTAAAGGAACTACATTATTTTTGTTTATATGCATTCTGGACAATGCTACTGCGGGCTGGAATTCCTTCCATATCAGCTACTTACTTAGAGGTACTTCACTAAGGCTGCATCCACACTGCAGAAATGATCCAGTTTGACACCATTTTAACTGTCATAGCTCAATGCTGTGGAGTTCTGAAAATTGCAGTCTTGTGAGACATTTAGCCTTCTTTGTCAGAGAGCTCTGGTGCCACAACAAATTATTCCGTAGTATAGAACTATTGTAGTTAAAGTGGCATCAAACTGGATTATTTCTGCAATGTGGAGGTGTCTTAAGTACGCTCTGAGAACCAATGTAGTGCAGGGTTTGAGCAGTGGAGTTGGACTCTGAAATAACAGTTGTTGCATGAGGTGTCCTATGAAGAACACACATCCATAGAATTGACTGGTTGCAGTCATGATGGATTTGGGCCAGCATCCTGTTCTTTGGCCATTGCAGACGTTGGAATTCTTAACTGACCACATAGTGACTAAAATCCTCCCTTACCCACCTTTTAAGTGATGCAGCCCCCATTTCACTTTTACAGGAGAGCAAGGGGGTCTGCAGCGATGGATCCAGCTATTTTCCTGTAGCTGGACTTGCTGCAAGAATGTCATCTGCAGGGACTTCCCAAGGACCCAGAGAGGTCCCTGTGGACACCTCTTGCAATGCGTCCAGCTACAGGAAAATAGCTGGATGTGTCTCTGCAGGTGTCCAGTAACATGGACATGACTGTGTTCAAGGGGCTTCCTCATTTAAAGATGGGTTTGAGGAGAGGATAACAGTGGGAGATGTACCCACAGAAAAGTACCTGCATGCCAGACATATGTCTTTTGACATAAGAGTGCCATACGCTAGATATGTATCCCCAGCCACAGTGATGGAACAGTTTTTCTACAGTTCTCAAAAACAAAGATCTCTTTATCACTTGGGTTTCTGGAGGTTTCATAAAGGACTCATACTCCTAGACAGTGATTTAATTTCTCCTTCTAACTTTTATTTTGGCCTTTGAAACACCGCTTCTACAGTTTTTGTTGCATTGTTGTTTGCCGGTGGAATTGCCAAGTTTGTTCTTATTTAAATCACGCATATTGTCTTGATTGACCTTCTACAATAAAATTACTTTATTAATAAAAAAACCCCAAAGACCCCTGTCCTCTGGACAGATGACTAAGAGCATCATCTAAACGATGGTCTCTTTTTGCAACGTGTAGGTCAGCAGCCATGGGCTCCGTCGGGGGAGACCACTTCAAAGATATCAGCCCCATGGTGACTCCTGAAGGCAACGTGGTGATGAGCTTCAGCTTCGACAGCTACCAGCTAGAAGAGGAAGAACTCCAAGCAAAAGCATGTCAAGCCAAGGGAGTCCTTACCTTCATGGAGCCAGGTGAGGGTTCAACGCCTGGTTGCGTGTCTTCTTTAAAAAAGAAATGCTTTGATATCCACCTTATGAAGAATGCATAGGTAAAAGAATTCCCAGAGTTTGGGGATTTGGGGGAAAAAATGTTGGACTGCGTTTTCCAGAATTTCCCCCAGCCTGCACATTTGCTGGAGGATTCTGCAACTTGTAGTCTAAAAAGAAAAGTTTTCCAAGCTCTGAGACTACCATCTTTAGTGGCCCCTACCAAGGTATCCTGGAGTATGTATGCAAATACTTTCATTTCATTATACTCTTCATGTTTATCATGTTTATGATGATGATGATGATGTTGTAAGTACTCTTCAAGTTTGTATTAGCACATTCTGGTTTTGCCTAAAGTGTGAGTGATGTAATAATATTCTGCTGCGCCAAATGCTATCCTTCCATTTACAGTCAGAATTCCAAGCTTTGCAAGCTTTGAAATCGTACACAGCTTGGGTCCAGACTGTCTGAAAGATCATATCTCCTTATATGAGCCTGCCTGATCTTTAAGATCAGCAAGGGAAAGTTTTCTTTCAGTTCCATTGCCAGTGCAGGGACATTTGGTGAGGATACAGAAGACAGCCTTCTCGGTGGGTGCTTTCAAACTGTAGAAATCCCTTCCCCAGGAGGTCCAGCTGCCCTCCTCCCTTAGCAGATAAAGACCTCTTTATTTAGGAAAGCATTTCCTTTTTAATACGTTGAGACAGATGGAGCTTTTAATGGGTGGGCATTTCTTTTTTATTACATTTTAAATTTGTTTTAACTTGTGTTTTTACCCTACCGTTTTGAAGTGGAACTCAAGTTTACCAGTAATTGTGCTTCTTTAGTTGTTGCTGTTGCTGCTGCTGCGTGCCTTTGAGTCATTTCCATATTATAGCTACCCAAAGGCGAACCTATCATGGGATTTTCCTGACAAGATTTGTTCAGAGGAGGTTTGCCATTGCCTTCTCCAGAGGCTGAGAGCATGGGACTTGCCTATGGTCAACCAGTGGGTTTCATAGCCGAGCTGGAAAATGAACCCTGGTCTCCAGCGTCATAGTCCAACACTCGAACCACTACACGACACTGTTTTTTTTTTAGTTGTAATGTGCTTTTAAATGTCTGTAACTTTCATTGAAGCCTGGGTAGAAAGGTGAGATGTTAAGTAAGTACTGTAAGTTACTCTCAGAAGTTAACTCCCATTGCGTTGAGTGGGGCCTATACTCAATAAAGTGAGTGCAGAGAATTGCAATATTAGACTGTGGAAGCTTGTGGCCTCCATGTCAGAAGGATGGGAGAATCTATTCCAGTTCTTTGCTAGCTTTAAAGGATCTCTCCAATGTCCTGAATATATGTCAAGTCCAGCAGTTACCCAAGTTCAAACATTCAGGCTTCAGTAGTTTAAATTCAGCAAACCTTTATTCAGTAACTATGGGTCCACACTAGAGACACTCAATGTCGGAACTAAATAGCAAGTGTTTAATTAAACCACACATAATTTCAAATTTTTGATGGGCTAATTGTTCATTCGTTATGAACTCAAAACAACGTTGGTTCAGTCGTTTGCCATAATTGTTCCTTCGGCCGTTCCTCCCAGAAGAATGACTTTGGGCAGTTTTGAGCCATACCTGCCTCTTCTACTTTGTTATTATATCACCTGTGGATGCGATAACCACTTCCTTACAGCAATTGCTTTGAAACAGATTCAGATTATCTGACAAAGAGCAATGAACCCTCGATCCTTCAGTCTAAAGAAATGGGGTGAGGAACCGTACCTGTTTCAGGCGGGTACCATAGACCATTTTCTTGCTCCTAGGGCCCTGCAGAGGCCACATGTACTGGCAAAAGAAATGAAAGAATGAACCCAATTGTGGCTGGAAATCCAATTGTGGTTTTGAAAATGACATTTTTTTTTAAAACGTCAAACAGTGCAGAAAGTCCTTGTAGCCTATTTAAAAGGTGAATCGCCACTTCTGAAGGTTTCCAGAAGAGATAATTCACACTTTCCTGCCAGACAAAGGAAAACGTAGTTGGATCTTGGGAGGAGGAATTGTCAGAGACTGCAAAAACAACTTTACGGGGTGCGCTGTGCTCACCCTGTTTTAGATAACTGTTATAAATAGGGCACAAACACATTTTGGCAGGTCAGCTCCAGACCATCTTTCCCTTATATTACTGTCTGTTGTGCTATCTCTGCACAGACAATTTTTTCTACTTGCACAGTTTCTAGTAGATAAGGATTCAGTTTTCCTGCCTCTTAATGTCTCGGCATATTTGGCCTTTTCTTGCTTTGTACAGCGCTATTTGGTTACGTTGTATTGCAAAGGCCTGCAATTTGAGCACCTCCTGGGTATCAGCTGAAAGGATGTAATTTGCCAAATGGAATTTAATCAAAGTGGTGTTTATCATGGAGGGTACATCGTCCCCCTCGGCACTAGAGACCCTCGAAAAACCTGCCATTTTATAACATTAATGCCAGCATTTTATACCCTACAGCTGAAAGTGGTGGTTAATATCCCTCCTTTTCAAGCTGCAATCAGAAAGTAGTGGTTAGCTGCTCCTTCACGTTTTCCAGTTTTTCCACCATGAATTTATTATTATTATTATTATTATTATTATTACCCCACCTCCCTTAAGATTGAGGCGGCTAACAACAATTAAAACAATACCATTAAAATTATCAAAATGGAATGCCTGTTAGGTATCCAAACCGAAATATCTATGTATTGGTATGGATGCTATTCTTTTAAAGTTTTTTTTTTGTAATAAAAAATTTAATTAAAAAAATAAAATTATTAAAATGGACAAGACAGAGTAGTCAATGTGGGTGACTGAGATGCTAATCTCAATATGTACAATAAGTATATATACTATATATATATATAGTTTTTTTTTGTGGGGTTTTCGGGCTATGTGGCCATGTTCTAGAAGAGTTCATGGCCACATAGCCCAAAAACCCCCAAAAAACCTATGGATGCCAGCCATGAAAGATATATATATGTATATATATATATATATATATATATATTGTGTGTGTGTGTGTGTGTATAATATGGCACTACATGAATATTCAGTTGGCAAGCTGCATACCCTCCAACACCTCACAGATGCAAACTGGGACACATGTGGCCAAGCAACATCAAAGTATGGTTAAGATGACAAAGTGTGATCAAAATTATTAATAAAATTTACTTATTACACATTAGTTTTACACATTATTACACGTTAGTTTACTTCTGCCTAAACCTAGTGGGAAGAGCAAGATTCCTCCCCTGCTCATCCTTCTCCCCTCCGCTGAGTTAACTAGCTTTGCACTTCGAACTCAGTTTGCAGCAGTAGAAGTAAGCTGAGGAGAAAGGGGGAAAGTGGGAAGGAGGAGAGAGAAACTGGGACATTTTAAAAGCAGCTGAAAAAGTGGGATGGCACTGGATTAATTGGGACTGTCCATGCCAAATCGGGACATTTGGAAGCGATATTGCTGCGTTCATACCTTCATCGTGAAGAGGACCATTTCCTTTAAGAGATTCTTCTCTGCCTTGGAATTTCAAATGAGATTTTCTGCATGGGTGATCAGTTTCCAGACAGATCCAGCCAGCATACCTTGTAAGCACAATGATGCTTTAGAGTTCCGAAATATTAGCGGCCGATTACCATGAAATGTTGATTTAAAATGAGAGTGCCATTTATAAAACAATACCATGCTTCACGAACCAACAAACGAATCACCTTTATAAATTTGGCTGATATTTCAAGGTGAGAAATCACCATGTACAAAGGTGATTCAAATGTTATTTGCAGAAACCAGTTTTTCACCAGATGGCAATAAATTAAAGCCAAGTTTTCTGCTCTGGGGATTATAATGGTGTCCCTTATATAAAATGCCAAAATCAAGGTTTGCGATTTAGAATTTATACTTTTTTAAAAAATATTTTCAAGCCACGGATACTTGAATCCATGGATAGAGAACCCATGGATACACAGGGACAAGTGTATTTTGGATTTCAGATAAGGGAAACTCAACCTGTATGTATGTATGTATGTATGTAAGTAAGTGTTTTCATTTATTTAAATGTTAGTCTCTTAAAACTAGTGTCTTCATGGGAGGTATGGTTTAATGCTTTTTCAACTTTTTGTATGCCATATTGTTTTTGATGTTCTGTTTTGATTTATATTGTAAGCCACTTTGAGTCCCATTCCCAAGAAAAGCAGAGTATAAATCCAATCAATCAGTCAGAGATTTTCTGGGTGAATTCCTGCAGGGATATCCCCATCTGATATCCTTAACTGTAACCAACCACCTCTACCTCTCTTCTCCTGTTTTGGGCTGCAGTCTGTGAAGATCCAGAACCCCAGGATCGTTACCATGGCATTTACTTTGCAATGCTGCTAGCCGGAGTTGGGTTCCTCTTGCCTTACAACAGCTTTATCACAGATGTGGACTATCTTCATCACAAGTACCCAGGTATGCTCATGGTTTTTATAACTCCAGCTATGGAGATTGAATGTTTTGACATACATGGTTGCTGTTACTTCCGTCAGCAGCAGCTACAGCAGCAGCATCAATATCCTGATCCCATCCCTCTTTTCTTTATTCTTCTATAGGGACTTCTATCGTGTTTGATATGAGCCTTACTTACATCTTGGTAGCTTTGGTAGCTGTCATCCTCAACAATGCCTTGGTGGAAATGCTGAGTCTGCACACCAGGATTGCTGTGGGTAAGTCCTTCTACTTTCCTCCTTTGGTTTTGGGCTGTGACTCTTTCAGGGAATAGGTTTCAGCACCTTAGAGCCTGGATTAAACCCTGGAGTGAATTCACTGCTCCCCCGACATGGGAGCCACCAAAGGATTCAGAGGAGGCTACAAGTCATTGACAGTACACTTCGGCTTTATCCACACCGCAGAAATAATCCTCCTTAACAAACTACCACTACCAGAGTTCATACCACTGAGCCATGGCAGTTCAGGTGGGATCAAACCAGATTATTTCTGCAGTGCGAAATCAGCCATAGTTTTCATGGAGAAAATCCCATTTTCCACCCTTGACATTCCCTGGAGGGGCTAGCGATGAACCTGGCCTAAGACTTTGAAGAGTTGCTGCCAGACAGTGTTGACTTCTGACATTTCAGAACCTGTATGGCCAAGCCAAATTAGAACATAGTTTTTTGTAGGGCTTTCGGGCTATGTGGCCATGTTCTAGAAGAGTTCCTTTCTGACGTTTCGCCAGCATCTGTGGCTGGCATCTTCGGAGAAAGATGCTGGCGAAACGTCAGAAAGGAACTCTTCTAGAACATGGCCACATAGCCTGAAAGCTCCACAAAAAACTATGGATGCCAGCCATGAAAGCCTTCGACTCCAAATTAGAACAGTTGTGCTGACAGGAGATATAGACCAAACTGTCTGCGGAGGGCTAAAGTGGATTCATTATTTTAAAACTTACTCAAAGGGTATGTTCTACTACATTCTAGTTCTTCTGAAGTCACTGCTTACTTTTTTTCTTACAGGTTACCTGTTTGCGCTGGGTCCACTTCTCTTTGTTAGCATCTGCGATGTCTGGCTGGAACTTTTCACGCAGCACCATGCCTATGCCATCAACCTCATCGCCGTGGGTGTGGTGGCCTTTGGTTGCACAGGTAGGCATGGGGATGGTTAGGCTCTTCAGCTAGGCATAGATATTGCAAAGAGAAATGTGTGCATTACGTCATTTCTGAACGTGGACAATGCATTCATGTTATGGTGAAATACATGGTTAGTTAGGTTAACTTTCATTTGGTATTTACCATATGTACTCATGTATAAGTCTAGACATTTAAGTCAAAAATTAGACCCAAATAACCTGAGTCGATTTATCCACAGGTAAATGTAAGTACTATACTTTAAGTCCCCTTTTAAAAAGGAACCATTCCCTGCTGAAAAGGAAGAGTGTAATTTGTCCTAGAACTACTGATCTCCCTTTACTCTCTTATCTATCCAGCCTTTATTGTAACAGTTATGCCTGCTGGAATTTTGTAAATTATTTGGCATTGTTTTCCTTTGCTTCATCCTTTAGATCCTTTGTTACATGCTCCAAAGTTTTACCGTCAACTTATACATGGGTCATATCAAAATCCTTAATTTTGGCCCCAAAACAAGCCTGTAACTTATACATGAAGTTAACCTATAGTTGCACATATATGGTAGGCTGAACACAAATTTCCTTCTTGTCAACCTTGGCAACACTGTTCCACCTCCAAAATTAGAAATGTACAGCATGGCATGGAAGCAATAATAATAAAACCCCAATTTCCTATAAGGTTTCGGAGCACCGAAACCATCTAATCCAGCGTGCTGTTTTTCTCTAGTGGCGAACCAAATTGCTTCTGTTTATATACATTTCCCCCCTTCTTCAGCTGAAAAGCCTTACAGGACAGCTACCTAAAATCAAAAGTAAGTCAATAATCACTAGCAGCTTTGCAATCCAGAAGACTTGACACAAAAGGAGAAGTGCTTTAAAATAGAGACTCAAGCAATAGATTCTTGTTTGCAGAGTTAGGCAAGTCATGAAGCTGGATCTAAGTACAAATGGAAGGGGGCCTTGCTTCCGCTTCTTCTGGTGATTTAGAGATATACTGCCTCTGAACAGAGAGGCTCCATTAAGCCACCCTGACTATTAGCGATCTATAGACCTTTCCTGGTCTAGCACTTTCTTTAAAGCTGCCCAAAGCCATGGTCATCACTGCACCGTCTGGTAGCAAAGTCCACAATTTAATTCTGTCTCTTGCATAGGAGGATTTTCTTTTGTTATCTATGTTAACTCTCTTGCCAATCTGTTTTACACCAGGATGAGGATTAGTACAGGCGGAAAGGGGCACCAAGTTCCTGTTCATTGTGAGCAGGCACCGGACAGACAACAGGGCTGGACTGAGCCAAGAATCGATGCAAGAATGATTCTTGTGTTGTTATAAGGAATAATTGTGGGATGCAGTGTGAGTTTTTCTAACCGTGGCATAATAACTGCTTCCTCCTTTGCTTTCTTGTCTCTGTCTCCCCTTTGAAGTGCAGCAATCCAGCTTCTATGGCTACACCGGGATGTTACCAAAGCGTTATACGCAGGGAGTGATGACCGGTGAGAGTGAGTATTGCCTTTTTAAACCAGTCCCGAAAGACACATTACACCAAGGGGTCATTCACACTACACAAATATAGCAGCCATCATTCCACTTTAAATATAGCACAATCATTCCACTGCAATGGTTACATCCTATACAATCCTGAGATCTGCAGTTTGGTGAGGTAGTAGGACTGTCTGGCTGAAAACTCTAAACTGCAAATCCCATAGCACTTAAAATGGAATCAGAACCCAATAATTCTGTTGTATGAAAGGTCCCAAAGAGATTTCTCAGATCTCAGGCCTTGTATTTTTTTTTATTAATAACAACAACAGGGTTGGATTATATTACTTGGCCTTATTTACTTGGACTAATTACTTGGACTACATCTCCCAGAATCCTATAGCCAGCAATGCTGGTTAGGGATTCTGGGAGCAGAACAACTTTTCCCAACTGTCATAGTGGCTGCAATGATGACAGTAGTGATATTTTCTTAAACAACAATTTTCTTAAATGAAAATACAGAGAGCAGGGAAGCCCATGGGTTGTCTGTGAGATCGTTCTTTCCCATTAACTGTCTTTGGCACCAGTTATGCCCTTTGTTTGCCATGGAACCTAATTTCTGTGCCCAAGGGGAACAGAAATATGCGAATCATTCTCTATTTCTACCTGTGCGCTGATCGGGAAGAGCCGTTTACAAGATGGATGCTCTTCTGCTTTATTGTCTTCCCTAATGTATGTTATTTTTCTGCTAATCGGAGTCAACAACCATTGGCTCTGGTGACAGGCTGGGGTTTCTGTGCTGTTCAGCAGACTGAACGGCCAGGGCAGATGGTACCAAGCTGTGGTCTCTGTTCGCTGCCCACTCACTGCCTGGCATAGGCACCAACGGCTGACAGTTGGGGCACACGCATTAATACACAGCCTGGCACCCAGCCTTGGCACATTCATGGATCTTTAGTGGACATGTTCGACTGCCTGTTAGGTTGGCCCAGTGTCAAAGAGAGAAGGTAAACCCATTAAGAGAGCAGACTAGTAGTCCTAAAGGAGCAACCATCATCATCAGCTAACTTTCTATGCTGTTACTTTCTATGCTTCCCTTTTCCCTTAAGCTCTGTTTTTGTTTTCAGTTTAGACTGCATATTCCAGTTTAGACTGCATATTCCTCTAGATATAAGGAAACACTTTAAACTAGGCTAGGGGTATGGCACTGCCTGGTGTGCCAATCCAGCCCATACTCTCCAACTGTCCTGACTTGGCAGGAACAATCTTGATTAACCCTCTCTTCTCCACTTTCCCAGCGGCTTTTAAAATGTCCCAGTTGCTCTGACCTCCTCCCACTTTCCTCCTCAACCTACTTCAGTTGCTATAAACTGAGTTCAAAATGCAAAAGTAGTTTGCAGTCAGCAAAAAGTAGTTTAATTCAGCAGCTGGGAGAGGAGATGAGATGAAAAGGGATGATTTTTATTTATTTTTTTGCCTTCTCAGTAGGCAAAAGCAAACTGCTGCGCTCTCTCCTAGTTTGCATGTTCTTCCTCATTAATAACCTTTGACATCTTGACCACACTCTGGTGTTGCTTGCGAAATGCTGGTGTGAAATCACTGGTGTTGCCGAACTAGCCTTATGCCCAATCATTGGGTAGTTTCCCAACTTTTGTATAGGTTTTCCAACTGTTTTAAAAGGTTGCAGTGCCTCTCCTAAGATCTGCCACAAAGGCTGCATCCACACTGCAGACATTGACACTACTTTAACTGCCATGACTCAATGCTGTCGTATCCTGGCATTTGTAATGTGTGGCAGTAGAGCTCTCTGTTGGAGAAGGCTAAATGTCTCACAGAACTGCAGTTCCCAGAATTTCATAGCGTTGAGCCATGGCAGTTAAAGCAGTCTCAAATTGGATTATTTCTGCAGTGTGTTTTGGACCTATGCATTTTAAACAAAACATGCTGATACCTTTGGTCTCACCCTTTCTCTCACCACTGGAATGTGGCTTCTGAGACCTTCTCTATAATTGAATTCAGCAGAAAGACTTTTCCTGCCCTTATGCTGGGCAGGGGATGCCTTCAGGTAAAAGACTCTGCATCCTCTGTTCCAGTGATAAATTCTTCTCTAGCCCCACTTTTGCAGCAACATGGTTTCATGATCCATAATCTGGTGTCACCGATTGCTTTTTTGCATACTGAAATTCCAGAGCTGGTATAATCGTACGTTGATTTGTGAAGGCAGGGAAAGCTCTTGGAGATGCGCTGTTAATCTAACTAATAACTGGGCAAGAAGCTCCGACTAGAAGATTCATCAACCAAAGTCTGGCAAAGAGCTGGAGAGGATTAGATTTCTGTACCACTCTGCTAGGAAATCTGCTGCCCTTTTGTAATACAAGAAAGATAGTTTCTTAACATTTGCAGTCAAGGCATCTTATGTGTCCTGCATTGCAAAACATTAAAATTGGGCCCCAAGGCGGCCCAGATGTTGTCATCAGGAGAAGCTCAGTCTGATGACGTGAATGCATTAAGTAAATGGAACAGATTTGCATATTTTGTGCTTATTTTGTATAATATATTCAGCTTCTAGTTCAGGAGAGAATGCAGAACTGGGAGGGGGGGGGGAAATGTGCTTCTGACCACTGGATCATTATGGACAGGATGGTGGGTAAAGGAGCTTTAGCAGAATAAGTGAATTGCTGCAAAGCAGATAATTTTTGCAGCATCCAAGGACCCACTGTTAACCCTTTTGCCTTCTGCTCTCTCCTTCCAGGCACCGCTGGAGTGATCATCTCTCTGAGCCGCATCTTCACCAAGCTCCTCCTGTCCGACGAGAAGGAGAACACCATCATCTTCTTTTTCATCTCCATCAGCCTCGAGCTCACTTGCTTCATCCTCCACCTCCTGGTGAAGCGGACTCACTTTGTGAAGTATTACACGGCCCGCTCCCAGGATGGCGTGCCGGAGTTCAAGGGGGCCGTGGACCAGGGCACTGGCTACAGGGTCCACCACGATGTCACGGCAGAAGACATCCGATTTGTAAGCTGCCTTTTCTGTTGCAAAAGAAAGCCACCCTTGGGCACCCTTGCTCTGAGACTTTTGCAATTACAGTAGGACCTTGGGACCCGTGGGGCGACCTGTTCCAGACTCCCCCCCATGGATACTGAAAATCATGGGACCTCAAGCCCCATTGTCCCCAATAGTGGCACCAGCATTAGCTACAGTCCCCATTGTCCCCAATGGCAGCATGTGCACACTGATGCGCCGCTGTTAGGGACAACACAATGGCAGCTTACCTGAAGTCCCATTGTCCCTAATGGCTGCAATGCCACATTCATTCATTGCCATTAGGGGCAACAGGGGCTGTCTGTAATGGCGACTTGCCATCCACGGATGCTTGAATCTAATAGATAACAAGGCCCCACTGTATTAAAGATAAAAGCCAAGATGAAAGTTGAACAGTCCATGAGGAGTTGGTAGGTTTTGTGTTTTGAGAGGATTTCTGATTCAAAGGACCATTGGTTTAGGTATGCAAAGGGATCTTGTGGCAGCTCTGAAACTACTGCAAATTCTCTTTGCATACTGATTTTTCAGACTGACACCTTGAATTTTACCACTTTGGTTTAGGTATGTGTTTGGAGAGGGGGATGGCACCATCTCTTGGTCTGTGCTAGAAATGCAGGCTGAGGTTTGTCAAAATGTATCTCCATCTTCAGAGTTCTGTGTCCTTCCCCAGCTGGACTCAGCTCTTTGTTGTTGCCGTTTTTAATGGCCATCAAGTTGACTTTGACTTATGATGACCCTATGCATGAGGGACATGCAGTTCACTGATTCGGTAGCAATGCCCCATAATTGGACACTTCCACTCCTTTACCACTTATCTTGAGTTTGCCATTCAGAGCATTTTGAAGAAACCAGAGTTTGGGGAAGTTATTTTCGAGGCTATAACTCTTAGAATCCCATCAACTACAATTCTGGGAGATGTTATCAAAAAAGGGGTAACATTTTAAGCTCTTTTGGGGAACTGGGGAGCCCCAAAAATGCAAGTAATTATATCTGGCTTTGTATTTTTTAGGTAGGATCATGTCTTTGCTGTAATTCTGCAGACATGGGTGATATTTAGGACTGAATTTTCATTTTTAAAATTTCCTTTTCCTCCAAGGAGAATCGGCCATGTGGGCGAGAAGGTTTCCCTCCAGATACCTTTGGACAGGAAGGCGAGCTGGCCGGCAGTGGCACCTACGTGAGATTTGATGTCCCTCGGCCTAAAATCAAAAGAAGCTGGCCCAGTTTCAGAGGTAACAATAGGAAAATACCCAGGCAGACAAAGGCATGGTGTTAAATGCCAAGTTTGCCATTCTTACGATGGTCCTGTTGTTGTTTTGTAACTTCAAGTCATTTCTGACTTATGGTGATCCTAAGTTGACGACTTTAGTTTACTTCCTCGGATGTATTTGCAAATTTATTTGAGAAAGTAGACTTAAGTCTACGAAAGCTCATGCTGCCAACTTTGTTCCTTCAGTTAGTCTCAACAGTGCTACAAGATCTCTCTACATATTGATTCTGCAGACTAATACAGCTATGTCTTTGAATGCTACCACTATAAGAACCCATATGAGCTCTCAGCCTTTAATGGACAGGATACCTTTTAGATAAGGGTTGGAGAATTAGGCCCTGAATCTGAATCTAGTGCGCCAAAGAACTGGCCTTCTGGTCATTCTTGATATGGACGTCTTCCCCATCATCCAGTGGTTTCTCAGATTTGGTATCTCCTCCCTCCCCAATTTTTTAAAAATTATGATGCTTCCCTAATGCATACCATCCAAAACCAGGATGCATGTGGTCAAACAATGTTAGAGTGGGATCAAGATGGCAAAAGTTATTAATGAGGAATAATACATAAACTAGGAGAGGCTGCAGCGATTTGCTTTTGCCTTAGCTTACTGCGAAGGGCAATATTCTGCCCCCTTTCTCTTATTTCTTTGCTATTGAATTAATTGAGTACCAATTCCTTTTTCTCTTTGAACTCAGTTTGCAGCAAATGAAATAAGCTAAAGAAAAAAAGGGAGAGGAGAGAGCAGCTGGGACATTTTAAAAGCACTGAAAAAGATGGCTGATAGAGAAGTCGAAGCCGAATCTGTGTAGTTGGGGGCTATGCTAAAGCTTAGGTCTTGGCAGTAAGAGCTTAAACGTAAGCCACATGGTTCACTTTGGCCCTGCCCTTTTGCCTTAGGCCCTGCCCAGCACTGGAAATGTGGCCCCTGAGAAATGTTCTGAAATTGAATCCAGCCTTCGACCTGAGAAAGGTTCCTCCTACTCTGCCTGAATTGATATTGCCCTGTCAAATCAATCCTGAAAAGGATTCCTCTGGTTCTCCCTTTGGACAGATATGATGCTCCACCGCTACATCGTCTCTCGGGTGATATGGGCCTACATGCTCTCCATAGCGATGAGTTACTTCATCACCCTGTGCCTCTTTCCTGGACTGGAATCAGAAATCCGGAACTGCACTCTTGGGGAATGGCTCCCCATTCTTATCATGGCCATCTTCAACCTCTCAGACTTCGTGGGCAAGGTAGGAATCGGCCTGCCTCAATAAGGGGGAAAGATGCTTCTTTTTGTTACTGAGAAGTAAAGATTGTGGTGGGCGTGAGCTGGTTTTATTTTTATCCACAACCTGCCATACCATCCAACTGCCCCGATTTGGCCAGGACAGTCCCAATTAATCCTCTGTCATCCTATATTTCCAGCTGCTTTTAAAATGTCTTAGTTTCTCTCTCCGCTCCCTTTGTCCTCAGTTTATTTTAATTGCTGCAAACCTGAGTTCTAAGTGAAAATGTAGTTTGCGCTGTTAACTCAGCAGCGGGGAAGAGGAGGAAAGGCAAAAGCAAACTAGGCTCAGGCAAAAGCAAACTGCTGCAGCTTTTTGTAGCTTGTGTTCCTTTCATGTATAACATTGCACATCAGAACCATGGTGCATCAGCCACTCCACTGGCTACCGTTGCTCAACAGACACCCATATGTTGTAACATCACAACAGCTCCTAGGTGAATATAGATATTGCGAAACTATTCAATTGTATTTCCTACTCATGCTAGTGCACTTAACAAGGATCTACATCCCACAATGAATCCCAGCCTAATAATTTGAATTTGGCACCAGAAGCAGCTGAGTTCTCAAAAATGATGCAAATCAGATAGCAAAATAAGTATGTTTTATTTTGCCACACTTTTTCCGTTGCTGCAGTTATGCACTTGGGATGGTCCAGGGGAATAGAATCAGTCTAAGAGAACTCCAGTTTTGTGCACATCCCCAATTTGATTCTATGAAACCTTCACCTCTCTCTGTCTCTCTCTTTCTTCCCACTGCCTCCTCCC